>CM035840.1:290821906-291421906 GCA_020510985.1 Pholidichthys leucotaenia
CCACTCCCGTGTCCGAGGCGTCTACCTCTACAATGCACTGCAGCGCGGGGTCGACCTGGCGAAGGACCCGGGAGGAGGAGAATTCCGCCTTCAGCGCCTCAAAGGCGGCAGCGACCTCTTCGGTCCACCGGAACGGGACCTTCGGGGACGTGAGGCGGGTCAGTGGTCCCACGATGGCACTGAAGTTGGGGACAAAGCGGCGGTAGAAATTGGCGAAGCCAACAAATTGCTGCACCTGTTTCCGAGATGCAGGTGTGGGCCATTCCACCACCGCCTTTACCTTCTCTGGGTCGGGGAGCACCTTATCGTGGGCGATGATGAACCCCAGGAAGGATGTACTCCTGGCGTAAAATTCACACTTTTCCGCCTTAACGTACAGACGATTCTCCAGCAGCCTTTGGAGGACCCGCCTCACGTGGACCTGGTGCTCATCCCTGGACTTGGAGAAGATGAGAATATCGTCCAGGTAGACGAACACGAAAAGGCCAATGAAGTCCCGGAGGACGTCATTAATGAGGCGCTGGAAGACTGCAGGAGCGTTGGTCAACCCGAACGGCATCACCAGGTATTCAAAGTGGCCGTTCGGGGTACGGAAGGCCGTTTTCCACTCATCTCCCTCCCGGATCCGGACGAGGTGGTAAGCGCTGCGTAGGTCCAGCTTGGTGAACCAGGTCGCCCCCTGGAGGGAGTGGAAAGCAGTGTCCATGAGAGGCAGGGTGTAACGGTCCCTCTCCGTGATATTGTTGAGGGCCCGGTAGTCGATACAAGGGCGGAGGGACCCATCCTTTTTCCCCACGAAGAAGAACCCTGCCCCCACGGGTGACGATGATGGGCGGATAATCCCAGCACTTAATGACTCCTTCAGGTAGGCGTTCATCGTCTCCTTCTCCGGCGCAGACAGGCTGTAAAGGCGACCAGAAGGTAAGGGAGCCCCCTGGCGGAGGTTGATGGCGCAGTCATAGGGCCGATGAGGGGGAAGAGACATAGCTTTCGCTTTGCTGAACACTATACCCAGGTCGTGAAATTCTGGGGGCACCAGAGACAGGTCCGGGGGTGCAGCGTCCGTAGCAGGGGGAGGAGCGGACGGAGAGCAGGCAGCGGACTGAAGGCAGGTGCCCATACAGAACGTACTCCATGCCGAGATCCCAGCTGATCTCCAATCCAGGACCGGATTGTGAAGGCGGAGCCAGGGATACCCCAGGATGACGGGCGACACAGAGTTGGGAAGGACGTAAAAGGTCATTTCCTCCCGGTGGTTTCCCGAGATGATGACCGGTAGGGGAACAGTTTGATGTGTCACTCTCCCGAGGGTGGCACGGGAGAGGTGGATCAGGGAGATGGGAGTGTTGAGTGCCTGGCAGCGGATGCCCAATCGGGTTGCCAGGCTTTGTGAAATGAAGCTGCCTTCTGCGCCCGAATCCACCAGTGCGTGGGTGAGGTGCCCAGTAGAGTTATGGCAGAAACGGATGGGCAGCTTCAATTGAGTAAGTGATCCTAACCGATTGACATCCGCGAGGCTTCCAACAGTGACTCGCGGACCCCACCGACTGGCTTTCCGTGGACAACGCTCCACGGTGTGTTGGTCGCCTCCGCAATACATGCAGAGGCCCAACTCACGGCGGCGTTGTTTCTCCACAGGGGAAAGTTTAGTCCAGCCCGTCACCATCGGCTCCGACTCCTCGGGGCGCGATGCTGGCGGCGCCGCCAGGGGGCGAGCTTGGAACAGGTGCGGCGAGGCTCCACGAGGGCGAGAAGAAGAAGACCTGTGCCCCGAGGAGCGCTCGCGCAGCCTGTTATCCAAACTTATCGCTAAGGATGTCAGCTCCGCTAGCGTCCCAGGGATATCCCGACCAGCCAGTTCATCCCTCAGATCACTATTGAGGCTGCGGAGGAACAGGCCACAGAGGGAGCGTTCCTCCCAGCCCAATTCCTCCGCCGCTACCCGGAAGTCGACCGAGTGGTCCGCTGCCGACCGGCTTCCCTGCTGGAGAGCGAGAAGCCGATCGACCTGGACCGTTTCGGTTTGTGAGTGGTCAAAGACCTCCAGAAAGCGCCTCACGAATTGGTCATAGGTGAGGGTGGCATAACTGGGCCTCGCCATTATGGCGTAGGTCCAGGTTAACGCACGCCCCTCCAGAAGATTCCCTATATAACCAATTCGGCTGTGATCCGAGGGAAAATCTCTGGGCACACGGTGGAACACGGACTCACACTGCATAATAAACCCCCGCGCTCCGCCGAGCTTACCGCTAAAGCGGGCGGGGGTCGGAATCGGCGTGAGCCGAACCGGTGCCACTGGAGCCGGCTGGACGGCCGCTGGAACAGCAGGAGCCGCGCCACCCTGGTGAGTCGGGAGGAACGGCTGTTGGGGGTCCAAGCGGTTCAATCGGTTAGTCAGTTCTAATAATTGATGAAGAACCACCTGTTGCTGATAAACAATCTGATCCACCCGAGCCTCGAGGATGGTAAACCGGTGTGCGAGCCCGCCGTCCGCCGAGCCGCTCTGCTGAAGCCGTACTGACATACCGTTCGGCTCAGGAGACGCACACACACAGGCTCAGAGTAGTTCAAACTGTTTATTAACAACAGGGATGTTTGGGTGCGTGTCTGCGGAATGTTAATGTGTTGGTGGTGGCGTCTGCTTCGGACCCAGAGGCAGGAGACCGTTCAGCCGGCAACCCTATGGGAGAAATCAGACACAGGGTGATGAGCACACACCAACACGGGAGGAGAATAGGCGAGGGAGAGAAGCTTACTTGTTTGGGCAGATGACTGGCGCTTCAAGGATGGAAGCCCGGGAGACAGCCACCTGCAGGGCTCGGTGCAGCAGCGAGGAGAGACGAGGGACGGGATTATCCGCCGCCGAGGAATCCACCTGTGCACAGGGGAGCAGACTGGAGAGATGAGGTAAGTGAACTTCTTACCGGAGATGAGGATGCTGAAGAGAATGTGGTAGAAGTCCATACAACGGAAATGAAGTCTACGGCTTCAGGCCGACGCTCAGGGCGAGGCGGCTTTTATCCTTCGCCGCTGACGAGTAGCAGGTGCGTGAGCAGGTGGCGCCGCTGATGAATGGCGCGGCGTGACAACGTGTACCTACAAACTCGGCAAAATGGTGTACTCCTGTTGTTCCCCCTGATAAGGGGATAAGCGGGGAATTAAATGGCCGGTGTGAAATGCAAAAAAAAAAAAAAGTTGGATTTTTGAATAATTACCTTCACTGACGTAATCTCTCGCTTTCTCATAACGGGCTGCACGGTAGCGCAGTGGTTTAGTACTGTGGCAGCACAGTTTACCCTTGGCCGGGGGATCGATCCCAGCCCCCGACCAACAGTGAGCTGTGTGGAGTTTGCATGTTCTCCCCGTGTTGCGTGGGTTTACTCCGGGATTTCTCCGGTTTCCTCCCGCATACCAAAAACATGTAGGTTCAGGGCGCTCGCGCATGCAGCGACCGGCAGCCGGTGGCTTGTCACCAGATTGCAAACCAAATCTACCTACGGGTACAAATAAGTAAAAAAAAAAAAAACTTTCTGAGTCGGGTCTGGTTTGGGGGCGCCTCTCTGCTTGCTACAAAGGACAATGCACACATGAAAGGGGAGAAAACTATTGTAAATGTGCATAAAATCAGGTACGTTTTAACGCGGCGCGCCGTGGAGAGCCTTTAAAAAAAAACAAAACACGCAGCACGCTTCACTCACCTCCGAGTCCGACGAGCTGCTGTTGTTTTCCGACTCGTTCACCAGCGAAGACTTCACATCATCCACATCCCTTTCCGCGGACACGTTTTCCGACATCTTTTCCTCCTGCTCCCCTTCGTCTTTGTAAGATATCATCTCATCGTTTGCCCCCAAATCATCCCCGCTGAGCAGATTACTGGCAGTCATTGTTCTGCTAATTGCTCCAGCTGTGCGCTCTGCTTGTCCGTGGCTGTGGGGGTTACCCCACACCCGCCACCTCCGTTCAACTGAGGCATTTCGGCACACCAGAGGAGCGCACGGGAGCAAGATTAAAAACACTTGTCTGCTGTTATGACTGCTGACAATGACTCCATTGAATCTGACACAGACATCGCAGACACAGTGTCAGAGGCCACAGTGTCAGTTGTTGAAGAGGATGATAGGGATGTTATTATGTCAGACTGTGACTGTGTGTTCTCCTCACTCATTCTGATCGCTAAACAGTACAAGTTACGCCTGGGTTGTCACAGTGCAACTGCTGCTCTTGCCATCCAAGATGTCGGCACCTACAGCGTGTTTATGTTTACCCCCGCGAGTCACGTGAATTTTATGGGCCTACGCAAAAACTCCATAGGCATCGTGAGTCATCCTATGATGTCTGAGTTCATGGTCTATATGACATCATAAAGACACATTTGTCTGTGTCCTGTGATGCCTGAGTTCAAAGACACATAGTCTATATGACATCATAAAGACACATTTGTCTATGACGCCTTGAGTTCATAGGACATCCTATGATGTTCAGGCAGCGATCATAGGCCATCCTATGATGTCCTATGAAGCGTGACAGACAGACACACACACAGAAATTTCTTGCTTTTATAGAGTGATGAACGATGCAGACAAGTGCAACAATAGAAGTTTGAATAGTCTGAATTATTCTTTTATTTTTAGGAAATCAAAGTCCCTCATTGCCTGAAGCAGTGTTTATAACCAGGGTGCTCTGGCATGTTCAGGTTTCTGTGGGAAATTATTTGTCTAATTTGTCATTGTTGTGTATAGGTTCTGAAGGTACTCATGCACAACAACAGCAAGTTATTTGCAATTTTTTTGGACAATTAAGAAGTTAAATTAAATAATGTCCCACAAAAATCTGAACATACCAGGACACCCTTGAAAAACACTGGCCTAAAGTGCAGCATTAACAGATTTAGCTTTTTCTTAAAAGGATGGAATTATTTTTTGGCTGAAGTGGGCACAACAAGGAACTTCATACCGGGGCTCAGTTACCGTCAGCTGTGTTCAACCTGGTGTTCTCAACAACTGAATATGGCTTTAGATCCGCTGCTATACAAACACCAATGGCATTTGTTATAGACAGCGTAAGTCACGCCCCCTCTACTTCAGTATTGCCAGGTTTAACGAGAGAAACAAGCAGCCAGCTCTTTGGAAACAAGCCCCCCCCCCCCCCCAACACAAAAAAAAAAAGCCCAACAGGCAACCTTCCACATTGTGTAAAAGAGAGGCTGCTTGATAACATAATATGGATATTGTGGTGACCCAGCACACTGTGGACGGACACTATCTCACACTCATCAGGGCTGGAGGAAACGGATGACAATTTACATACGGACAGAGAGCCCTAGGGGGCAATCAGATGGGATTGTTATGTATGCGTCCTCGGAGAGGACGTCCGGGCCGGGCGCTAGCTGATGTCATGCTAATGATATGTATTGACTGATGTGTATTAGATGACAATTACTATGCTAATGTGCCATGCATTCTCTCTGTCTGTATAATGTGTATAAAAGAGCTTGTGACACATGCCTGAGCAACACAGTAGCTCACTGAGTTACAAAGCGCGTTTCAATATGTTGGAGGAAATAAAACCTTGTACCCTTCCAGCTCGTCGCATCTCGCCTGATCTATTACCTTCACATTGGTGACCCTGGACGTGCATGGCGCATCTCTCGACTATGCCATTTTCTCCACACTGGTGACCTGACGAGAGAGAATGACCATCTACTACCTCTCACCACGCTGTGGATTCCAGAGGACCAGAGAAAGCCTGCATCCTCTTCATCCACACTGGAGCGCGCTCTCCGGAGCAGGCAGTGCTGGGACCGACACGCACCATGAACGGCAACACGAGTGAACTGAAGGAAACAGCCTGAACCGGGAAGATCATCGGCGCCATCTGCGTTGATTTCTACCAAGCTCCCCAACCCTGATTCACCTCCCGACAGCCACGCACCAGGGACAAACCGGCTCCACAGACTTATACATCGTCCTCCGCTGCTGTACATGCCTGAGAAACACGGCCGATCGCCATCCTCAGAACCTTTAGGGCTACTCACGCACCTGAAGCAGACATGCAGCCCGCACACGGGACTTTGTATGGGTTTCTCAGCCACGGCGCACAATGGGAATTTAGCCAATTGCTTTCCCCGATGACTTTAGGGCTGCTCCCGCACCTAAAACCAAACCACCAAGTCCCTCACACAGCTTCAGTTTTTTTCACAGCCACTACGCATCCTCGGAAAATTTGGCCGTTTGCCTTCCCCACATCCTTGCAGGACTGAGCAGCACGAGGAGTCAGAGACTTAATTTTTTTTTTTGCACAGCCGCTGAGGATCACCGCCAGGTTTACCGGGAAAGTCCCTCACCATGGCAGATCCACATGCAATTTTTGACGTCACCTTTGATGTCCCGGGCCAGCACTCACTTATTCCCACCCCCTCCCCCTCCTCCTCCACATCGCTCTTCCTGCACCTCACTCCCTAAAGTCGGCCGATCGCCGGTTTGTTCCATTACACACAACGCGCACCGGCCCTGTGCGCCCACGATCCACGATCCACGACCGTTTAACGTGCTGGAACTCGGAGCGGAGCACACTGTCTTTTCCACCCTTCCCCCGTCCCCCCCATGGACTGACATGCCCTCCGACACTCCTCTACAGCAGGACAGTTCTACCGGAGCTGGAGCCCAAACGAACGGGTGGTGGGGGGGGTCACAGCCCCTTCTGAGTGTTCTTGGGGGGGAACCTGTGTGGTGACCCAGCACACTGCGGATGGACACTATCTCACACTCATCAGGGCTGGAGGAAACGGAGGACAATTTACATACCACCGGAGTGGTGGCTTAGTTGGTAGAGCATCCGCCCCACACCCGGGAGGCAGGGGTTCAAATCCCGGCCGGGTCATGCCAAAGACCATATAAAAGTGGAACTTCCTGCCGTCCAGCTTGGTGCTCAGCAATAATGGAATGGAGGAGGGAAATTTGTGGCGGCGCCTTGCATGGCAGCGGCCCTCTGATTCTACACTTGGGGTGTGTGTGATTAACACAGTAGATAGGTAAAACACAATCTCGTTCTACTGTACATGATTGGTTGTACAGTTGAATGACAATAAAGGGTGATTTAATTTTAATTTTAATTTAATTTAATTTAATACGGACAGAGAGCCCCAGGGGGCAATCAGATGGGACTGTTATGTATGCGTCCTCGGAGAGGATGTCCGGGCTGGGCGCTAGCTGATGTCATGCTAATGATGTGTATTGACTGATGTGTATTAGGTGACAATCACTATGCTAATGTGCCATGCATTCTCTATGTCTATATAACGTGTATAAAAGAGCTTGTGACACATGCCTGAGTAATGCAGTAGCTCACCGAGCTACAAAGCACGTTTCAATATGTTGGAGGAAGTAAAACCTTGTGCCCTTCCATATAATTTATTAACAAAGAACTAATGCACACTTGGGGAGACCCTACCGCGAGTACAGGAGTGTTGGCAAGGAGACCGGAGGTCTCCTGCCTCTGGCTTTTATACTCCAGGTGACGCCACCTCCCGAATGCGGGGCATCACCCCTCCTAGCCTAGGGCACCGCCATACTAATATATTATATTATATTACTATCCTACCCCCCCCCCCCCCCCTTGAAAAATTGCAACCTCACAAATTACCCAACCAATAAATTTATACCCGACTCACACTCTAATACAGGGAAGAACAGGCCTATCCATTCATACCACACTGGCCCAGCGGAACCCTCTGCAATGTAAACACAATAGTCTCTGAAATAAAATGAGCCACACACCAAATTAAATCAAACCCTCCTAAGCTAAACACATAACAAATATAAACACAGACAATGGTGGTACCCGAACCCATAAACTCACAGGGTACATAAATATGCAATCAGGGAACGCCCAAAGAAAAACACATTTTCACACAATAGGGCAGTAATTAAATCATTCACACACAAGTGTTACTGCACCTCACACTCACAACACTCAAAACACTCACAACAGTGGCCTTGTGCTTATACTACTTGACTCACCCTGCCACAGTGGTAATCCTGTCCCTAATGAGACCACCAACAGCCATAAAGCCCCAATTTATGACAGGGAAATACCCACAGTAACTCGTGCTGGAATTAATAAGTAAAATACAACACTGTAACATATTGTGTAATACTGCACACCCATACCCTGACCAAAAGGCAATGAACACCAACAGCTCACCTTACAGTAAACACATATTACCAGTTGCATTTCACTACCATCTCTCTCTCTCTCTCTCTCCGGTGGCCGAAGGAGGAGGGTGGAAATAGGGAACTCCGTGGCTTGTTTGGACTTTTTTTTGGTTTTCTACTGCTGGCCGCTTTTCAAGTTTTTGTTTTTTTGGGTGGAGGATGGCGGCCTTGGGAAAGCCACCTCCATCTATCCACCAGGGGGTGAGGATCGTTCCCCCGGACAGCGAAGTTACTGTGGAGGAGGTCCTGGAGGCTGTGGCCGAGCAGGTGGGCCCTGACGCGGTCTGCGTGGCTTCCCGAATGAATAAAGCTGTGGTTGTGTTTCTGGCGGCTGAAGACGATGTCCACACCCTGATTGTAAGCGGTGTGGTTATCGGGGAAATGTATGTACAGGTGTCCCCCTTATCTGTCCCACCAACGAGAATCACCGTCTCAGGTGTTCCACCTTTCATCACTGACGAGCAGCTGGCGACGGAGCTCCGCAGATTTGGGAAGTTTGCAGGCCCGTTTACGACTCTGCCTTTGGGATGCAAGGCCGCCAAGTTCAAACATGTGAAATCGCTCAGGCGACAGGTGTTCATGTTTCTCGACTCGCCCACTCAGACTCTGGAAGTCTCCTTCAGGGTCAAGCACGGGGACGGATCTTACATGGTGTATGCGAGCTCGGGACAGATGAAGTGTTTTGAATGTGGAGACGTGGGCCATAAACGGTTCGCTTGTCCGCACAGGCAGCGGGCGGAGGGCCCCGACGGGGCCGCGGATGGTGCCGGCGGCGAGCCCTCCGCTCACGCCGCAGCTGCGGACGGCGGCGCGGCCTCCGCACCCGCTGCACCTGCTACGGAGCCTGCCGCTGTGTCTGTGGACGGCCCGGCAGCAGCCCAGCTTGCGGTCGGGAGCGTGGATAGCGATGTCGCCAAAAAGGTCACTGATGGTGCGTCACAATCATCTCGCTGTGTGACGTCAACAGCTGTGCCGCTGGCAGCCGCTACCGCTTCGGAGGAGGGGACGGAGCACCGACCTGATGGTGCGTCACAATCATCTCGCTGTGTGACGTCAACGGCTGTGCCTCCGCCAGCTGCTGCCGCTTCGGAGGAGGGGACGGAGCACCGACCTGATGGTGCGTCAGAATCTCGCTGTGTGACATCAGCGGCTGTGCTTCCGAGGCTGCTACCGTTACACAGCGGGGGATGGAACAGCGACAGTCAGCTGCTGAGGGTGGCGTCCAGGAGAATGTGGCCCATGATAAATCCACTGGCCCGGGAGAACCAAGCAGTCAGCTGAGTTGTGCTGATGAGGAAATGGAATCTGAGAACGACACTGTGTCTAATGCTGAGTCTATTGAGGCAAAATGCAGTACAAATACGAGTTTGTATTCACTGGAAGAAATAAATGCATTCCTGGATGCAACCTATACCAAAGCCATTAGGGTCGCCGACTACTTCAGTGACACTGATAAATTCATTAAGTCTGTGGATGTGCTAAGAAGGCATGTTGGTCTTGACCTCCTGGATGAAAGGAAGCGTTATCGCCTCAAGAAACACCTGACAGCCCTGCGTAAAGCAGCAGGGGGAACGCCGGTCAAGTGCGCCCGACAGGAGGAATGAATGGCGGTCGTTCCTCTGCCTGTTTTACCCATTTTTGGGATATTGTTTGAACAGACTGGTATATGACATTTAATTGACTGTAACTGACTGTCACAGAACTGGATCTTTGAATAGGTGGACTGCAGGGACTGCTCTGTGTTGTGTGTGGGGGGGAACATTTCAGTTTGCACTTTTTCCAATGTGACACACTTGGAGGAATGATGTTGGTGTGCTTACATTTTTTTGAAGTGTGCAATAAAGGCTTCTTTCAAAGTCTCTCTCTCTCTCTCTCTCTCTCTCTCTCTCTCTCCCTTTTTTTTTTGTAGCAGAACAATTAACCATAACTCAGAACATGTTAACAAATTGCACATTGGACACACTGTCAGCCCTCATACATTCAACCTGGGTCTCCTGAAGGCCCCTTCCTGGAGTGTCCGTCACACAGCCCACTTCCAGAGTGTCTCCGTTTTGCAGTGATCAGAGACTGACTGCATCGACGCCCCACTGTGCTCTGACGTTGCAGCTCATTGGGATGCCGTATCGACCCATCAGTCAAATTCAGATAGCCGTCGCCGCCAGACTGGACCACCCGTAGATCATTCTTTCCTGCTGTCCTGATTCTGGAACTGCGCACCCGACCAAGCCGAGGCTCAACCCTAGGGTGCACCTCATCACCCTCACCGAGGGGAGCCCTCACTGGCTTCCTCCATCTTCTGCACTGTGATCTGACTTCCTTATGACTCAAGCCATGACTTTTGCCTTTGGTATCGGCACGGCCGGGGTCTGCACTGTCTGGTGTTGCCCTGGACACCAGATGATAGTGCGTTAGAGTGGCATCAGTCACTGGTGGCTCAGCAGCTGGAACCTGACGGCCGCTGGAGCCTTGCAGCTCACGCTCTTTGGATCTTTCCGCCACCGCAGGGATCAAACCATGCCATTCAAGTCTGTCCTCCGCTGGACCGCAAACATTGGCACGGGACCCCCGCCTTGTCGGCGTACTAAGGTGCCAACGGTGTCCCTCCTCACCCGGAATGGGCCACCTAAAGTCCCACACTTCTTTGCCACTTCCCACGTAAAACAAGACACTACCCGTCAGACCACTGCCTTCTTGAGACAATATAATGTCAAGGGGGTCATTTCCATAATCACAACATGCAGTGTGCGTTTTACTCACATTGTGGTGGGGAAAACACCTTACGATTTCCAAATGGAGGTTGCCGACTCTGAGTTCGCCAACATCGGTACCGGTGGCCTGACCGTGTTGGGAGAGACAGTGTGGACCACTGTAGACACCTTCTTCTTTCCACTATCCCTAGCAGACCTCCGTTCCTCCTTATTGAAACTGCTGCAAATTGGCAAATTCTGGTGAAGTGATAGAGCAGACCGCACCGTCCACAACGCTCGCCCCTCCCTGTACACTCCCTGGCTCGATAGTGGTGCCTGATGGATCCGCAGCTGTGGCATCTCGGCGTCCCTGGGGTGGACTTTGTTTTCACGATGGCCGCGCTGTCAGCATTGCTTCCATCGTCCGAATCCGAGGCTAGGGTCATCCCATATGTGTTGTTCTTCAGCGGGACTTCGCTGTCCGTAAGACACGTCATCAGCTGTTCCGCTGTCTCATTTTGTCGTGCTAGCTCCATGGCTGCTATCGGTGTTAGCTCACCAGCGCGAGTTAGCAGGCCTCTTGCTGGGGGGCTGGCCGCGTGTTCCACTAACCGGCCATGGCCCAACTCCTTCTCCAAAGTCCACAGCCTGCACTCACCCGCCAGCTGCCGAAGGTCTGCCACAAACCGTCGAACCAACTCACCAGGTCCCTGGTTCTGCCGCTTGACTTGCATGCGCTGTCTTATGATGTTTCCAGCAGCGCAAAAGTAGCCCGCCATGAGCCTTGTCACATGGCCGAATAGGTCACTTTTTCCAAACGTGCTCAGGACTCTCCAGCTCTCCTCATCCAGGTTATGGACCAGGATAGCCCGTGCACATAATTTATCAAGGTCGCCGAGGTCTAACGCAAGTAGATAGTATTCGAAGGCCGCCCGCCATCTGGTCCACAGGACCAACGGCTCACCTGGAGCTTGCAGCACAAAGCGCAGCCTGGCAGCAGCCCTCTCCATTTCCAATTTTCCTCATCGCCAAATGTAGTGTCCGAATAATAAGGAGGCGAGGTGACGTTTATATTGTTTACTAACAAAGAACTAATGTTCACTTGGGGAGACCCTACCGCGAGTACAGGAGTGTTGGCAGTCTCTTGCCTCAGGCTTTTATACTCCAGGTGACGCCACCTCCTGAAGGCGGGGCATCACCCCTCCTAGCCTAGGGCACCGTCATACTAATTTATTATATTATATTGCTATCCTACAATATGTGTAACTCGTGGCAAAATCTGATCGGGATCAAAAGATAATTTTGCTCTCGCCATTTATTTCAATGGAGAATTTTTTTCGACTTAAGGTCCCATATGGACTGATCTGTATAAAAAACCTGGATAGTTCACGCCCCATTAGCAAGTACAGAGCCGAGTGGAGTCCTCACTTTAACTTTAAGTTTTCTTTTCAATATTTGAATTACTTAATGTTTCCCTGACAAACAGATGTTTATGTATATACTTGTATAATTAAATGAAGCTGAAAAAAAGAGCCGAGTGGAGTGGGCGGGCCACTGATCTGTATAGAAAAACTAGACAGATCATTGGCCACCAGAAGCCCCTGGGTTCTGTGTTCCCCTGGGTCCTCTGTTATTGTCTTCTGTGTTTCCTCGGTCTGTTTTGTCATCCCGTTTATCTTTATTGTCATTATTGTGGTCTTGTGTGTAGATTTGTTTGTCTGTTGTTGCCAGCCCCTCATGTATTCTGTACCCTTAGCCACTTTTCCTCATGTGTTGCTGTTTAGCCTTTGATTGTTATCCCAGCTGACTCATGTTACCCTGATTATTCAGTTCCCTATCTGTGATTGCCAGCTTGTGTTCTGTGTGGTGTCATACCAGGTCTTTCCCTCTGGCTCTTGTTGTCCTCCGAGTTTTTTCCTGTGAGTAGTTTTGTGTCTGGTTAATTCTTGTTTTGGTTTCAACCCCTGTGCTGTTTTTATTTTGTTCAGTGTTTAATAAATCATTATTGCACCAAAGTTCAGCCTACCCTTGGAATCCATAATTATTACCTGCCAGAGTTGCTCCTGACAGAGAGAGCTTTGAAGACAGCCTTTAAAACAATCCACATATGATTTTGGATCTTTATATGCCCTTGAGGATGTCAAAACTTAAAGGTGTACAAGACAAGTCATTTCATGAAAACAAATATTAAAAAAAACATCAACGTGTTTCGAAACATGCACAATGTAAGTCTTAATGTTCTTTTAAAAATTATTATATTGCTGAAAAAGTTATTTATTAATTTTTAATGGGTGCCAGTGGTGGTGACGATGTTGAGGCTGGCTGCGGGTGTTATGACCCCTCGTGCACCATTACACAGCGCACAGAGGGAGGAATGAAAAAACCCACGAGCAGGAGTAGAGTTATGCACTTTATTAAACAAAACCCCAAACTAGGTCCAGCAAAACAGTCACGATATAAACAGAGGGTTGCAATGATACAATTGAGGCCACCAGATGAACAGGGATGCCACCCAGATGCTCAGCAGCCCGGGGAGAGGGAATGTCTAGTGCCGCAGGGCAGCTGTCGGCACAAGGAGAAAGGCAAACATGACTTATGGGATGAGGCAATCCAAGGCAGTCCAAGCTGTCTGGAGGATGAAGACAAGGCAGGAACAGCCACTTAAACTAACTAATCTCAACAGTCTAGTAGTGTAAGAGAAGACTAAATTGTCAGGCTGAAGAGTAATGTAGGGAATGACGGCTAGCAAACACAGAGGTACACGCTGCTGTGAATGAAGCGTAATGCTCCGGCGATCTCTTCCTACTCAAAGAGAGCTTAAGTAATCACAATACAAATGAGGGAAGAGACCGCCGGTGTGGAAGAGCGTGGCTGGACAAATTGAAACCATGTGTGTGTGAGTGAGTGTCAGAGCGTGTGAATGGACGTGAATGAGGTGTGTGTGTGTATGTGTGTGAGACACCAATAATAAGGAACAGCTGATGATACTGACAGGAGGACAAGGCATGCCCACGCTGTCAGGGAGCGGACGACAGCCCTTTGGGCTCCCTGAAGTGCCTGATGGAAAATAAATAGTGAAACGGGGCAAAATAGCCACGGTGTCGGAACTGGGTTTGGCATCACCAAGCCCAGATTTATGACAGCGAGTCCAGGCGTTCGGATCTGCGAGCTCGAACCCAGTCCATCACTGCGCGTTGCACTCTGTTTGGCTACACTCACCATTGTGGTTGTGATGGTGTGGTTCTTACGTCTGCTGTAGGGCATCCACCAGGTTGTGGTGGTTCTGCTGCATCCTGTTGGGCCACGGACTCTTTATCCTGCGGCCCAGCGGTGGCTCCTGGAGGCTGATGCCAGTCGTGGATCTGGAAGGCGTCCGGTGGCTCTACTGCATTTTGTTGGGTCGGGGACTCTCCATCTTGCAACTCAACAGTGACTCCCGGAGACTGATGCCGAGCATGGATTCAGAAGGCGTCCAGTGGTTCTGTTGCATTTTGTTGGGTCACGGGCTCTTAATCCTGCAGCTCAACAGCGGCTCCTGGAGGCTGGTGCCAGGCGTGGATTCCGAAGGAGTCCGACCTCTTCTCCCCCTCTCCTGGGAAGCCTGGTCGTGGCGATGTGTTGCTGTGGCCGTTGGTAGCACCTGCGCCGAGGTGTTGTGTCCCGAGGTTCCTGATAGATGTGGGCTCCCCCTCCTGCAGCTCTGCAACGGCTCCCTGAGGCTTATGCTGGGCGAGGATCTGAGGCGAGTCCTGTCTGTGCTCTATCTCTGTGCTGTGTTGACTTTCTGTGCTGTGCTCTTCGGCTAGCTTGTCATGGGCTAGCTTGCCTTTTAAGGGCCTGAAGGCGCATGTGTTCGCTAAGACTCGGAGCTCTGTGGCATAACGCTGAGTTGACTCACCCGCACACTGTCGGTGCTGGTAAAACACACGTCTTCTGGCCATCACGCTCTCTGGGACATCGAAGTTTTTGGTTAGTAAACCAACACACTCAACATAGTCGTCGTAGGCATCCACAGGTCCAAACATTCGGAAGATACCCCATCCTTCGATGCCAAGGCAGTGGAGTAGCACGCCCTTTAGCTTAGCATCGCTAGCATGTTTCAGGCCGGCGGTGGTTATGAACTCTACAAATGGTCCAAAATACCAGTGGGACCAAGGGATAGATGGATCACCAAGCTCACTGAGGAATGGTGGAGCCTTTGTGACTGGGTTCTTCATCCTCGGTTTTGCGTGGGTCATCCTCATCGCCGTTTGTTATGTTTGGAAAACCTGAAAGGACCAGCAGAGAGTGGAGTTTGCTGGGAACACGAACTTTATTACAAAACTCTAATTATGGTGATACAGAGTATTGTTGGTTGACAGGCCGAGTCACAGAGAGAGCCGAAAAGAGGCTGTATAATGGCCATCTCTTACATTTATATACTCAGCATGATGACGTTGCCAAGCGGCCGCATCGTCACACCAACTCTGACCAAACTTGTGGTTTCAACACACCAAATTTGTCCCTCTAACATGTCCTGGGTCTGCCCCATGGTCTCTTCCCTCCTCCCACAACACACACATAAAAAGTAATTCCATTTCTGTATCTGGTGTTTCCTTCACCTACAGTATATTGTAATTCACATTATGTAGACAAATCAAACTCATTGCAGCACTGCTGTAGTACTAAAACTGTCTAGTAGTTCACAGTGCTAGGCAAGTTACTAAAAATAGTAACTAGTTACAGTTACTAGTTACTTTTGAGTTACTGCATGATTAAAGTAACTAGTTACTTGGAAAAGTAACTTTCATGTTACTTTTAAATGCATACTTAAATCGTCTTGCACACAACAAGATCAAGGGCCCCTTGTTCTCATCAGCAAAAAGAAGAAAAAGAAAACTGATGAGAAAAAAAGTCTCATCTTACAGAGAAAAAAATGTCTCAGATTTACACAGACTATTGTAATCACTAGAAATTCAGAAATTTACTAGAAATAAAGCTGTGAATTCACAGGGAAAATTTTGGACGCCCCTGGTGGGCCGTTTTTGGCCCACGAGCTACATGTTTAACACCCCTGGACCAGCCCATTAAAAATGCATATTTAGAGGATTTACGTCCATGAAATAGTTGCATATCACAACAGCATGAAAATGAATGAGATTAAATAAAATAGAAAGCACAGAGAAATGAAAGGTCACCGCTTAGAAGAAGCTTTATTGCAACAATTCACAGTCACTTTTTCTCTGTGCATAAGAAAACTTTTAATGCATTTAATGCGGACATTAAATGCGAGCTTCTTGCTCAAAAAATATTCACGTTTAACCACAGAGGTAGAAGCTGTTAGAGGCTACTTACTGCTCGGACAATGGGTGATCAGGCCTCAATATGAGAAGTTGCCACCGCCACAGCATTTCTACCCACCGGGCTGTGATGTGAACTGGGGCAGGACAGGAAACAGACCCTCAGAGGAGACTGTGTGACGGCTGCGTCAGTTACGGTTGGGTCAGTTTATATTTATTTGCTTATTTATTTGCTTGCCTTTGCCTTTGACAAGACAACCTCCAGTGGCTTGAGGCGCTGGGGATGACACTCCCGCCAATAGCCACCGAAACTGTTTATTCATCCCCCAGATGGCAGCTGATGAGGAGGGTGTCTAGCAACTGCAAGTTGTATGATCGTCCATTTGCGCTAAAATATCTATCCATATTAATAAAACGAGTAATGCGAGTAACGCATCTGATCAAATTTCAGTAACTGTAACGCATTACAGAACTTTTAAACGGTAATTTCATTACACAGCACGTTACTGCAGAAGTAGTGGCGTTACAGTAACGCGTTACTCCCAACACTGGAAGTTCACATGCTGTCATGTTTTAATGCTGTTAGTCTGTAATGATACTTTCTTAGAGACTGTCTTTCTTTACATCAACAATTTGTACCTGAATATAGTAAAAAAGGTCATCACTGACTATGGGGACAACAAAAGCTTTCCAGAGTGTGTCCTAATTCTGAGTTAATTAATTTCTCTATCGCTCTCCCAGATCTGCCCCATGGACCCTGCATCTGGACTATTTATTTTTTTTAATAAATATTTTCCCCTAAATTCCTTTCCAAATCAAACTTTCAGTTTGGATGCAGTTACTCTTTCTCTTAATAGCTCTGTGAGGAACCTTGGAGTTATTTTTGATCAGGATTTGTCCTTCAATTCACATATTAAATTTGTTTCTAAGACTGCCTTCTATCATTTGCGTAATATTGCCAAGATTAGGAGCATCTTGTCTCAGAGTGATGCTGAGAAGCTGATCCACGCTTTTGTTAGCTCGAGATTAGATTATTGTAATTCTTTATTATCAGGCTGTCCTAAAACATCTTTAAAAAGTCTTCAGCTGATCCAAAATGCTGCAGCAAGAGTTTTAACAGGTACTAGAAAGAGAGATCATATCTCTCCGGTTCTGGCCTCCCTTCATTGGCTTCCCATAGAGTTTAGAATTAAGTTTAAAATCCTTCTTCTTACTTACAAAGCTCTAAACAATCAGGCTCCTTTTTATTTAAAAGATCTGATACTACCGTATCATCCTAACAGAGCACTACGCTCCCAAAATGCAGGATTACTTGTAATACCTAGAATCTCCAAAAGTACAATGGGAGGCAGAGCCTTTAGTTATCAAGCTCCTCTCTTGTGGAATCAGCTGCCAATCTGGATTCGGGAGTCAGACTCGATCTCTGTTTTTAAGAATAGGGCTAAAACCTACCTTTTTGATATAGCCTACAATTAGGGAGGGATCATGTGTTTCTGAATCCTCCCTTAGTTATGCTGCTAATAGGTTTAGTCAGCCGGGGGACCTCCAGTAATGCACTGGGCCTCACTCCTTTCCTCACTGTCTATGAAATATTTTTTTTTTGCTGGTCATTAACATTTGTTTGTTCTCTCCCATAGATTGAGTCCCCATCGTGCTGTTTGCTCTCTACATGTCTGTTCTTTTCTTCTTCTCTATCCCCTCACCCCCCAGCCAGTCGCAGCAGATGACTGCCCCTCCCTGAGCCTGGTTCTGCTGGAGGTTTCTTCCTGTTAAAAGGGAGTTTTTCCTCTCCACTGTCACCAAGCGCTTGCTCACAGGGGATCACCTGATTGCTGGGGTCTTTCTGCAACTGTGGGGGTCCCCCCTACAGTTGATAGTGCTATGAGATGACTGTTGTTGTGAAATGGCGCTATATAAATAAAGTTGAATTGAATTGAATTGAATTACATAAATTCCTGTTTGTTATAAGTTGACTCACTTGATTTGAGGTTGATTTTCTTTTACATTCTATCAATAATAATAATAATAATAATGATAATGCATTAGATTTATAGGCACATTTTAGAGCACTCAAGGACACTGTATAATAAAATCTTTAAAACATTTTTAAAAATGAAACAGCGCAGGTAGTTAAGAGAGATAAGATCATTTAAACAGATGGGTCTTGAGTCTGGATTTGACGAGAGAGAGAATCACTGTTTCTGATGTCGGGTGGTAAGGAGTTCCAGCGATGGGGAGCAGAGAAACTGAAAGCCCTGCTCCCCATGGTGACTCATGCATCTCCAAAAGTTGAATATTGTGGTGAATTTATTTTTAGAAGTAACTCAAATCTGAAAAGTAAAACTTTAATATTGTACAATAGTCCCATATAAATTTAGCTATTTTAAGATTTTTAAAAAAAATTTGGATGAATATGTCTGAGCTATTTGATATAGGTCTGAATGGCGATGTGCTAATTTTTGGAGATGCGGTACTGTCCATCCATCCATCCATCTTCTACCGCTTTTCCGGAAGTCCGGGTCGCGGAGGCAGCAGTTCAAGCAGAGAAGCCCAGACTTCCCTCTCCCCAGCCACCTGCTCCAGCTCTTCAGAGAGAATACCAAGGCGTTCCCAGACCAGCTGGGAGACATAGTCTCTCCACCGAGTCCTGGGTCTGCCCCGGGGTCTCCTCCCAGTGGGACATGCCTGAAATACCTCAAGTGGGAGGCGTCCAGGAGGCATCCTAATCAGATGCCCATACCACCTCAACTGACTCCTTTCAATGTGGAGTAGCAGTGGTTCTACTCTGAGCCTCTCCCGGATGACTGAGCTCCTCACCCTATCTCTGAGGGTGAGTCCAGCAATCCTACGGAGAAAGCTCATTTCAGCCGCTTGTATCCGCGATCTTGTTCTTTCAGTCATTACCCAAAGCTCGTGACCATAGGTGAGAGTAGGAACGTAGATTGACTGGTAAATCGACAGCTTTGCCTTAGAACTCAGCTCCCTCTTCACCACAACAGACCAGTACAACATCCGCATCACTGCAGATGCTGCTCCAATCCGTCTGTCAATCTCTCGCTCCATTTTCCCCTCACTCGTGAATAAGACCCCAAGATACTTAAAATCCTCCACTTGGGGCAGGAGCCTGTCCCCAACCCAGAGAGGACAATCCACCTTTTTCCGGCTGAGAACCATGGACTCGGACTTGGAGGTGCTGATTCTCATCCCAGCCGCTTCACACTCAGCGGCAAACCGTCCCAGCAAGAGCTGTAGGTCATTGCTGGATGACGCCAACAAGACAACATCATCTGCAAACAACAGAGATGAGATCCTGTGGTCACCAAGCATGACACCCTCCATTCCCTGGCTGCGCCTAGAAATCCTGTCCATAAAAATTATGAACAGGGTCGGTGACAAAGGGCAGCCCTGGCGGAGTCCAGCTCTCACTGGGAATGAGTCCGACCGAGTGTTGGCAATACGAAGCAAACTCTCACAACGGTCGTACAGAGACCAGATAGCTCGTAACAACAAGCCCGATACCCCATACTCCCAAAGCACCCCCCACAAAAAACCCCGAGGTACTGTTTTTACACAATATTATTTGAAAAAAGATTATTATTATTCCACCATAAATTATTTCCAACTTTACTAAGGGTTATTGATTACAATGTTATGTATATATCTAATGTAACCCTGCTGAAAATGTGGGGAATAAATAACTCTGGTAATGGAAAAAATATATGAAATAATGAGTAAAATATGGAGTGAATGTCTTTTATGGATTTAATAAGAGAATGTTTTAGACATTATGCTTTGAGAATATAAAACAATGATTTTATGGTTAAGTAAAAACAGAGGAAAAAGAAAAATGTGACAGTGTCAATGTAGCTCACATGCTATGTTTATTATTAATTTGTAAATGTATTGAAGTTTCAGAAAAAAAATGTCTGATAATTAACCTGTGGTAATTGGAGGGTGTGGTGGGGAGGAAAATAATGTATGGACAGAAGAAGAGGGACCGGAAGACCAGAACCAGAAGAGAGAGAGAAAGAGGAGGAACGAAGCACGGCAGCAGAGAGGTAACAGTGTCCATTAAGTTTGTTAAACTTTACCAAACAGCAGCTGAAAACTTCACTCCAGTGCACCTAAAGAGTCGTGCTTGTGTGTCCCCGATGATACCATCGAAAGCCACTGACCCTGCTGTTATGTATGGTAAAATACCTTGGGTGAAGGATGAGGTAAGATGGCTGGACGAACACAGCTTTATTGATGGATGTGAACAGCGGTTAAACAGCAGGCACCTGGCAGAGGGCACTGGTCAAAGAGGCCACAATATGGATGCCTTCTGCTTGATATAGGGTGGTGCAGTGATGTGACGGGAGGTGCACGTCACTACACCACACTTCACAGCAATGTGTCCATTTCACAATATAACATCCCCCCCCTTTAGAAAGTCCAAAACCATGCACACAATTGGAACCCCCCCCCCCCCTCAAATTTGGGACCTGAATCACGCACTAAAATATCGATAAAGAAAAAGTCCATACATAAACTAAAATTACACGCTGTGTTCCTAAATTAAACAAAATACACAAAATAATCTCATAATACAACATATATATATCAGAATACAAGAACTAGGAACACTACCGGAGTAGTGGCCTAGTTGGAAGAACATCTGCCCCACAGCCAGGAGGTCATGGGTTCAAGCCCTGGCCGGGTCATACCAGAGACCATACAAAAAAATGGTACTTCCTGCCTTCTAGCTTGGTGCTCAGCATAATAGAATAGGGGAAGGGAAAGTTGTTTATGGCAACACTTTGCACGGCAGCAGCCCCTGTGATTCTAGATGCGATTAACATTGTAGATAGGAGAAATGTAATTTCGTTCTACTGTACATGATTGGCTGTATGGACTGAATGACAATAAAGTTGGCTTCTTCTTCTTAATTATTTACAGCACTGTTCCTTGGGTAGGAGGAGTAGAACTGGCATGGGGGGGGGGGCAGGGCAGCCCCTCAGCAAGTGTGCCAATGGAAGCAGCAGACCCCAGGATGATGGACAATCTTCCGGATGATGGAGCCTCGTTTCTTCTCTATTGACTCTGGCTCTCGTCCAGCCTCATCCCCTGGAGCCTCTTCTGGGATACATCGAAGCTGACTGGTGTGCCTTGCCAAGCAATCGGACAACCTGAAGTATGCTGCGCCCAGCTTAGCCACTATGCACAGACATCCTTGAGGTTTAGCTGGCCGTCATCTGGCCCATCTTTGCCATGGATGTTCCTCACCCCAAACCCAAACCAAGTCCAAAACCCTCAGCGGGGCCCGGCTCAGCCTGAAGTGGTTCCTCCATGCTTGTCGGTCTGGCCCCGACCTCTTCTAAAACCATCGTAGTGTTCACCATCATAGCTGCAGACCCTCCATCGCCCTGTGGCCAAGCTCTGGAGGCATCTGGGGCTAGCATATCGGTGTCACTTGCTGGCGCAGGTGCCTTGCCGCCACACTTGGTACCCCCCTCTACTGTATCTCCAGCGCCGGCACTGAGACCCTTCTGCACCAAACCTGAATGAAGCTCGTCCTGTTTGACTGCCGTGGTGTCTGTTAGCTCTTCATCCCATACAACATCCTCATTGACCACCGGAACCAGAGGATTCCACTGGCCACAACCCAACCATTTGTTCCCTTTTATGGCAAAACCCAGTCTGTAAAACAAATCACAGCCCATGATGTTATTGCCTCGGGCTGTCACATGGAACATGAAGTCAACCATCTTCGCAGACTTGTACTGGACTGTTAACTCCAAAGTTCCAACTGTGCACAGACTGCCACCTCCACAACCATACAGCGGCGCCGGGTTACCTCTAATCCTGTAGTGGGGGAAAAAAACTTCCTCACTGTGGCCCAATTCAGCAATGATCCCTCCGCTACAGTGTCAAGCAGCAGTGGCACCTCCATGCCGTCCAATTCCACTGTGCAAAACGTGTACCCGTTTGTGCTGGGGGACACCGTATGGTCACTGTATGGTCGACCGTATGGTCGTCGGGTGCGGGTGGAGTGATTTCTTCCATGGGCTCTCTGGTTCAGATACACGGCACACTCTAGCATAATGGTTCAAGTGTCCACATCTGCTACAATGTTCTCCCCTAGCCGGGCAGTCCTTAGCCTTATTGCGGTGTGCTGTGGACCCACAATCCTTGCACAGGTGTTTTCCCTGGGCAGACCTTCGACTGGCAGCATTGGCTTCTGTAGTATCATCATCCAAAGCTATCCTCGCTATCCAAGTCCGCAACATTTGCCGCAGCAGGAGGCTCTGGCAGCCGCTGTGACTGGCTTCACAACATCTTCAAAAGAGTCCGAAGCTCCGAGTGTGCGCATGACTCATTGGCCCTCAATACCCAGGTTGTGAACAAGTAGCGCAAGTGCTCTTAGCTTGTCAAGCTTACCGAGGTCCAGCGTGGTAATGTACATCTGGAAAGCCTCAAACCACATAGGCCAAGGCACTGGTGGTTCACCCGGGAGCTCGAGAAAGGGGCGAAGTGGTGTAATACACGCCTCCATAAATTAATCCTTGATCGGCAAATGTTATGTATGGTAAAATACCTTGGGTGAAGGATGAGGCAAGATGGCTGGATGAACACAGCTTTACTGATGGATGTGAACAGCGGTTACACAGCAGGCACCTGGCAGAGGGCACCGGTCAACGAGGCTGCAATATGGATGCCCTCTGCTTTATATAGGGCAGTGCTGTGATGTGATGGGTGTACACGTCACTACACCGCACTTCACAGTAATGTGCCATTTCACAATATAACACCTGCCAGTAGGAGGACTGGTGTGGAGGAGTTAGCTGTTATCCACTGGTGAGGCCTGCTTGTCTGTGTGCTGTGGTTGGGCTGCTGTATTGCCGACTAGAAGAGACGTGTGTTTCTGAGGAGGAGAAAGTGTGCCCCATCTTCAGGTGGAGGGCGGATGCTATGAACGTTTTCCTGGGACTGGGAGCTGAGGACATCCAGCCATGAGCCAGGGCTTGTTTACTTTCCTTGCCGAAGAGGGAGGGGAGGACTCGTCTGGACGGAGAAACAACAGGCCTGCAACGTTTTTTTTGGTGTGAGTGTGGATGTGTGTGAGTGGGCCCACGATTGATTTATAGTTAGTGTACATATATTACAGACTCTTAGGTAGCAGTTTACAGTAAGTTTATTCTGCTGGTACAAGTTTTATACGTTTGAAATTATTGCTTTATTTTTTTATGATATAGTACTCCATTGAGAGGATTTAATTTGTGCATTTTTTTTAATTTATTTGTTTGCTAAACAGAGTTTTGAGTTAAATAATATTTCAAAGGGTATTGTGTCACAGCTCGCCGCTCTCAGGCATCCACCTCAGCTGCGCGCACACCTGCGCCTCGTTAGCGCGGAGCTATTTATTCCACCTCGCCCTGAGCATCGGTCTGGAGCCGTCTGTTCTACAATGCTCTCAAACCCTCAGCAGGATCACCTCTCCAGTCCTGCCTTTCATCGCCGCTTCACGTAAGCTGTCATATCTCTTACCTGTTCTCTCAGCCCTCCCCTGTGCACAGGTGGATTCCCTGGCGGCGGATACCCTCACCTTCGCCATCATCTCCTCCTGCATCTTCACGCTTCGTCGTATGCGCAGCAGGGCGCTGTCTCCCAGGCCTCAAATCCTAGCCAACGCCAGCCACCATTCTCTCTGCAAGTAAGCACAACTCTGCATCACTTTCCCGTGTGGTTTTGCCCAGCTCATTCCCTGTCTGTGTGTCTCCCATAAGGTTGCCTGGCTGCACGGCGTGCTGCTCTGTTCCTGTTCTCATCATCCACCCACAATCCACTATCATATCACATTCACGCATCCAAACACACTTTTCTGGTTGAATAAAGCTATCAAATCTACCTGAGCCTGCGTGCGTGTTTCCTGGGCCGAGAATTATGTCATATTGTTTTTTGTTTCAGAGATTATTTTTGTTGTGTGAAGTATTTGAATGGCAACCCCCCCCCCAACAAAGTCTAAACATAACTCTAGTTAATACAGTAACATTTGTTAATTTTCTGCCTCTAAAAATTCTTTGTTAAATATTTGTTCTTGTTTGTTAAAAGGTTGTCTGGGTCACTTATTTTAAACGTAGTGTATAAATACCAACACCCCCTGTGTTAAACTGTTCACTGTAAGTACTTTTATATTTATTCCACTCATTTAGGTAAACCTTTGTGGTAGCTACCTTTACAAAAAAACGAACCCAACACCCCATCTTAATTTGGATAAAGCCTGTTTGTTTACAGGTTTTTCATTCCGGGAAAAGTGGTGGGGTGCTGCATAAAAAGATGGAGGCACCACTGGGATTATGGTTATTGCTAACTGAGTTTTGTGTCTGGCTCAGACAACCCATTTCTAAGTCTAAAAAAAATGACTGAATGAAAATAAGTTGGGTGAAGGGCCAGACTAAGAACGATCCAACAGACTCTCATGATGAATGCTAGAACAAGAATTCAGTGTACCCCGCCTGGTAGGGGGTTACCGGGGCCCCACCCTGGAGCCAGGCCTGGGGGAGGGGCTCGATGGCTAGAGTCTGGTGGCCGGGTTTCCGCCCATGGGACCCGGCTGGGCTCAGCTTGAAGGAGTTACATGGGTCCGCCCTCCAGTGGGCTCACCACCTGCAGGAGGGACCATGGGGGTCCGGTGCTATGTGGCTCAGGTGGCGGTCAAAGGTGGAGACCTTGGCGGTCTGATCCCAAGCTTCCTGAACTGGCTTTTGGGACATGGAATGTCACCTCTCTGGTGGGGAAGGAGCCTGACCTGGTGCATGAGGTTGAGAGATACCGGCTAGATATAGTCGGCCTCACCTCAACACACAACTTTGGTTCCGGAACCAGTCTTCTGGAAAGGGGCTGGAGCTTGGCCTACTCTGGAGTTGTCCTCGGCGAGAGGCAACGAGCAGGGGTGGGTATTCTTGTATTCCCCCACCTTGCTGCCTCTATATTGGAGTTTTCCCCAGTGGACGAAAGGATTGTTTCCCTGCACATTCGGGTTGGGAAACGGGTCCTGACCATCATTTGTGCCTGCGCACCAAATGATGGTTCAGAGTACCCACGCTTTTTGGAGTCTCTGACTGGGGTGCTGGAGAGTGCTCCTCTTGGAGACTCCATTGTCCTAATGGGGCACTTCAATGCGCGTAGGCAACGACAGTGAAACCTGGAGGGGGGTAATTGGGAGGAATGGCCTGCCCGATCTGAACCCAAGTGGTGTTCAGTTATTGGACTTCTGTGCTAACCACAGTTTGTCCATAACGAACCCCATGTTCAAGCATAAGGGTGTCCATATGTGCACCTGGCACCAGGACACCCTAGGTTGCAGGTCGATGATCGATTTTGTTATCGTGTCATCAGACCTGTGACCGTATGTCTTGGACACTCGGGTAAAGAGAGGTGCAGAGCTGTCAACTGATCACCACCTGGTGGTGAGTTGGATCTGATGGCAGGGGAGGATGCCATTCAGACCTGGTGGACCCAAACGTATAGTGAGGGTGTGCTGGGAACATCTGGCTGAGGCCCCTGTCCGGGAGGTCTTCAACTCCCACCTCTGAAAGAACTTCAACCACATTCCGAGGGAGTCTGGAGACATGGAGTTTGAACAGGCCATATTCTCCACCTCCATTGTTGAAGCGGCTGCCTAGAGCTGCAGCTGCAAGGTCGTCGGGGTATCTCGTGGTAGCAACCCCGAACCAAGTGGTGGACACCACTGGTGAGGGGGGCCGTTAAACTGAAGAGGGAGCCATATCAAGCTTGGTTGGCTTGTGGGACTCCTGAAGCAGCTGAGGTGTACCGGCAGGCCAAAAGGAGTGCAGCTTGGGTGGTTGCTGAAACAAAAATTTGGATGTGGGAGGAGTTCAGTGAGGCCATGGAACAAGACTTTCGGTTGGCCTCGAAGAGATTCTGCCAAACTGTCCGGTGGCTCAGGAGGGGAAAGCAGCTCCCCGTCCACACTATGTATGGTGTGGATGGGGCACTGCTGACTTCGACTGGGGATATCCTCGGGCGGTGGAAGGAATACTTCAAGGATCTCCTTAATCCCACTGACACGCCTTCCACAGAAGAAGCAGGGCTTGTGGACGAGGGGGACGACTCGCCCATCAGAGGGTGAGTCGGTGAGGCACGGTGCGGGTGGTGCAGTGGCGCAGTGGTTAGCACTGTGGCAGCACAGTAACTCACCCTTGGCCATGGGATCCCTGGTTCGATCCCAGCCCCTGACCAACAGTGATCTGTGTGGAGTTTGCATATTCTCCCCGTGTCTGCATGGGTTTACTCCAGGACTTCTCCCGTTTCCTCCCACAGGCCAAAAACATGCAGGTTAGGTTAATTGGAGACTCTAAAAGTGGCCCTGGGTGTGAATATGTGTGTGAATGGTAAAGGGATAGCGTCGTACAGTGGCTGCTTCATTCATCCAGGTGGATGCCCTCAATTTCCCCTCTGGGGATCAATAAAGCATACAAAATAAAAAAAATCAAAACTCAAATCAAATCACAGGGGCTGAGGTCACCAAGGTGGTTAAAAATCTCTTTGGTGGCCGGGCCTCGGGGGTGGATGAGATTCGCCCTGAGTACCTCAAGGCCCTGGATGTTGTAGGGCTGTCATGGTTGACATGTCTCTGCAACATTGTGTGGAGTTCGGGGGCAGTGCCTTTGGCATGGCAAACCGGGGTGGTAGTTGCTCTCTTCAAAAAGGAGACCAGAGGGTTTGCTCCAATTTTAGAGGGATCACACTCCTCAGCCTCCCTGGGAAGGTCTATGCCAAGGTACCGGAGAGGAGAGTCCAGCCATTGGTCGAACCTCGGATTCAGGAGGAGCAATGTGGTTTTTGTCCTGGCTGTGGCACATCGGACCAGCTCTTTACCCTCCTGAGAATCCTCGAGGGTTCATGGGAGTTTGACCAACCAGTTTACATGTGTTTTGTGGACCTGGAGGAGGCATTCAACCGCATCCCTCGTGGTTTTTTGTGAGGGGTGCTTGGGGAGAATGGGGTATCAGGCTTGTTGTTACCAGCTCTTTGATCTCTGTATGACCGTTGTGAGAGTTTGGTTTGTATTGCCAACACTCGGTCGGACTCATTCCCAGTGAGAGTTGGACTCCACCAGGGCTACCCTTTGTCACCAATCCTTTTCATAATTTTTATGGACAGGATTTCTAGGCGCAGCCGGGGAACGGAGGGTGTCATGCTTGGTGACCACAGGATCTCATCTCTGTTGTTTGCAGATGATGTTGTCCTGCTGGCTTCATCCAGCAATGACCTACAGGTCTTACTGGGACGGTTTGCCATTGAATGTGAAGTGGCTGGGATGAGAATCAGTACCTCCAAGTTCGAGTCCATGGTCCTCAGCCGGAAAAAGGTGGATTGTCCTCTCTGGGTTGGGGACAAACTCCTGCCCCAAGTGGAGGAGTTTAAGTATCTTGGGGTCTTATTCACGAGTGAGGGGAGAATGGAGCGAGAGATTGACAGACGGATTGGAGCAGCATTCTGCAGTGATGCGGACGTTGTACCAGTCTGTTGTGGTGAAGAGGGAGCTGAGCTCTCAGGCAAAGCTGTCGATTTACCAGTCAATCTATGTTCCTACCCTCACCTATGGTCATGAGCTTTGAGAAACAACCGAAAGAATGAGATTGCGGATACAAGTGGCTGAAATGAGCTTTCTTCGTAGGATTGCTGGACTCACCCTCAGAGATAGGGTGAGGAGTTCAGTAATCCGGGAGAGGCTCAGAGTAGAACCGCTGCTCCTCCACATTGAAAGGAGCCAGTTGAAGCGGTATGGACATCTGAACAGGATGCCTCCTGGACGCCTCCCACTTGAGGTGTTTCAGGCACGTCCCACTGGGAGGAGACCCCGGTGTAGACCCAGAACTCGCTGGAGAGACTATGTCTCCCAGCTGGTCTGGGAATGCCTTGGTATCCTCTCTGAAGAGCTGGAGCAGGTGGCTGGGGAGAGGGAAGTCTGAGCTTCTCTGCTTGAACTGCTGCCTCTGTGACCCGGACCTCCGGAAAAGTGGTAGAAGATGGATGGATGTATGGATGGATGAAAATAAGTTAATTTTATTTGTGACGCTACAAAGTTAAAGTAACTATAAAAAAAAGACATCCTAACAGCTAACATAAATTTGAAACCCCCCCCAAAACAAAACAATTTTAAATAAAAAAGGATAAGAAACAGCTTATTTAAAAATAAATAATTATGGCACTAGAGGGATGGCACAGTTACAACACTGGTGTAAAGAAGGCATTGACCCATCACAAGCTCTACTACTGAAAGATGTTCCCAAAGATACACAGGCTGGCTTCAATGAAGAAACTCTGCAAATTGTCAAATCTCTAAGACATGTTAGAGTAAGAAGACGAATGTATGACCCCCAGAATCAGTGCCTTACTGTACTGTGTGAATGCAGGGAGAAAGTAAGCATGAACAGCCTTCCCTTGAATGAATGAATGAATCTTTTATTTTGGATAGATTAAAAGTAAAGATTTTTAAAAAAAAAGAAACAGAACAATATAACAAAGGAGAAAAAAATCCAACAAGGTCAAATTAAACAATAACTCCTCTGATTATACAGTTCAACATAAGTTTTCCGAAATGGGTGATGGCTGAAGCCGCAGCTTATATTGCCCACCCATGTTCCATCCAAGAATTCAAAAGAAAAGCAAAACAAGAGCAATTACAATTCAGAACAAAGCTAAGACAAAATGTAACAAAAAACTAAGCAACAACACAACACAGACTGGATATGACAATCCTTATATGATTTTATATGTCATCTTGTATATATATTTGGAGTATTTCTTCCTTTAGTTTTTGTTTAAATTGTCCAAGCATTGTACATGATTTTAATTCAGGTCCAAAAGCGTTCCACAATCTGACTCCTTGCACTGAAACACAGTGTTGCTTGGTGGTAGTTCTCACTGAAGGTTTTTGAAATATACATGTTCCTCTGAAATGATATTGTTTCTCCCTTATTTGGAACAACTTTTGGATATTTGCGGGCAGTGATAGATTCTTTATTTTAAACATTATTACTGCAGTTTTAAAGTCAACCAGATCTTTCAACTTGAGAGCTTTTAATTTAAGAAAAAGTGGGTTTGTTGGTTCCCTGTAAGCAGCTTTGTTTATTATTCTAATAGCTCTCTTCTGAAGCATAAAGACTAGGTATATGTTTGTTTTATATGTATTTCCCCATACTTCAGTACAATATGTCATGTATGGGAGTATTAATGAATGATACAAGTATATAATGTGGGTTGATTCAGCAAATATTTCACTCTGTGTAGTATTGCAATTGATTTAGATATTTTACCTTTAATATAATTAATATGTGACTTCCAACACAGTTTATTATCAATTATTACTACAAGAAATTTAGTTTTGGATACTCTTTCAATCTGTACACCATTTACACTGAGTTTAGATACTAAGTTGTTGTGATGGTTGTTAAAAAGTATAAATTTTGTCTTACTTAAATTGAGCGTCAATTTGTTTGAATCAAACCACAGTTTAAGCTTTCCTAATTTTTTCCGAGTGTATCCAAAAGTTGTTCCAAACTGCTTCCACTGCATAATAAATTAGTGTCATCGGCAAACAATATTAAATCCATTTTTTCCGAAACTTTACATATATCATTTATATACATATTGAATAACAGTGGCCCCAAAACTGAACCCTGTGGGACTCCACAAGTAACCTTCAGTAACTGTGAGTTTTTGTTACCAACACATACATACTGATATCTATTCTTTAAGTTACTACATAACCAGGACAGTGCTACCCCCCTAATACCACAATTTTGTAGTTTCTTTAATAATAAATTATGATCCACTGTATCAAATGCTTTTTTTAAGATCCAGGAATAGCCCAACTGAATACTCTTTATTTTCAACGGCAGTTGATATTTTTTCTATAAATTCCATTAGAGCAAATGCAGTTGTCCTCTTGTGTCTGAACCCATATTGCTGCTCACACAATAAATTATTCTTCACTATGAAGTTGTCAATTCTCTCACAGAATATTTTTTCAAGTATCTTGGAAAATTGCGGCAATAGTGAAATTGGTCTATAGTTTGAAAATTCCCCTCTGTCACCCGTCTTGTATATCGGAATTACTTTAGCTATTTTCATTGCATTGGGAAATATACCTGTTTGGAAAGACAGGTTACAAATATACGTCAGTGGTTTCACTAAGCATTCAATAATAGTTTTGACTAAGAGCATGTCAATACCATCACAGTCCGTAGATGTTTTACTTTTAAACGATTTAGCAATTTCAATGACCTCTCTCTCGTCTGTGTTCTTTATGAAAATGGAATCTTTTATAGCAGTGTTTTTGCTTACTGTATCACCCGTAGGTGCCATAATGGGTATTTCTTGAGCCAAATTAGGACCAATGTTAACAAAAAAGTTATTAAATTCATCTGCAGGTGAGACTGCATTCACACTCTGAGTCGTTTTATTATTTTTTTTTTTTGAAAAATTGGTTGGGTAGCTTGTATTTCTATTTTTATTTCCAAGAATATTATTAAGTATTGTCCATGTATTTTTAATATTGTCTCTGTTTTTCTCCAGTTCTTTACTGTAATAGTCCCTTTTACTACATCTCATTATATATGCTAACTTATTTTTGTATGTTTTATACCGCTGCTCTGCTTCTTTTGTCCTTTTCTTTAGAAAAGCTTTATATAATAAATTTTTCTTTTTACATGCCTTTTGTAATCCTTTGGTTAACCATGGCTTGTCGACAAATTTATGTTTTAGCTTTTTCTTTACTAATGGACAATTTTTTTTTTCATAAAGTGTGGTTACAATGTTCATAAATGTGTCATAGGCTTCATTTACATCTGATACATAGACCTTGGACATGTTACCTGACCGCAGTGGTTCACCTTGGCGTATCTTTGGGCATTCAGAAGAGGAAACTGACCCTCCTGACCCATTTTCCAGAGGTAAGTCACAGATGCCTCTACCAGATCCAAGCCCCATTTTCCCTCTTCATGCATCCACCCCTGAGGCTACCATCAGAGTAGTGGGAGATATTTTAGAAAAGACATCCAAACCCTCTAGTGATAATAGCATCTATTAGCAACTGCGAACCTTCTCAGGGATTATCCCCACACCTCCTGGAGAAGAGCAGTTGGAGAACTGGATAGAGCAAGCTCGACTGATGATAGAGGAGCATGAACGACCTGATAAAGAAAAGAAGATGAAAATAGTAGAAAGTGTAAAGGGTCCTGCTTTGGAAATTGTTAGAATAAATTTGAGCATAAATTATTCAAAGTCAAAAATCAGGCAGAATATTGAATTTAGGTACATTTATTATAAAATAAATAAAAGAAAAGAAAAGAAAAGTTACAGTTCAAATTAAACCTCAAATGACCATTTTTGAGGGAGAGATTACAAAGCATGGCCTTCAGCACACACCCACCAAATCTCTGGGGCATTCATTCTCTAGTCTTGGTATTTATGGATAACAGAAAGGAGGGGGAGGAGGAGAAAGGGGGAGAGAAAGACACCTCAGAGACAGTTCAAATGCCTATCACAGTCCTGGTATCCTAGCAGGTCAGTATGACATGAGAGCTTATCCTGGGTGGTGAACAAATGAAGAAACGTCACAGACATCCTGGAAACAGGGTGCCTAATCTACACGAACTAGAAGTTTCAGTGCATTCCTGGGACACAGAATAAAACAGGACATGTCAAAGTGATTATCAATGTAATCTAGATCATCCTTTACGCTTGTACTGACCCTCAGTCTCTGAATCCTCTGAAGGCCAATAATTGCTCACAGAAACATGCCAAGAATATATCAGACATATTATATGAAATATATGAAAGAATAATATAAAGGAATATATGAACTTATTCTACATGGAATGCACATATAAACATTAAACATGGCATAGGAAAGGCATGATACTTCTTAAGAAAAATAATACATTATTAATAACAATAATAATGTGGATAATATGGAATTTTTCTATCAGAAATCTTGCAAGCTGTAAGAGCTAATAATCCCAATGCAACATCCCAAGAGTACATTGATGTAATTGTGACCACATTTGACACCCCAGAAACAGGTGAAGAGCTCTGCTTTCAGAATGCTTCTGCATCCAGGTGAAAAACTTTTTTTTTCCTAAGAAGAATGCAAAGACTGCCTAATAAAAAAGCAAGGGTTGCCATATGCCTCCAAAGACAAAGCCCACCTTGGCCAACTTGTTAAACATGCCACCAGATTTGATATGATGATATTAAGCCTGCACTTAAGGGAGCAAAGAGATAACCCACCCACTTTTTCGCAGCTATTAAATAAGGTGCGCACTGAGGAAGAATATGAGGCCTCTCCCTGCAGACTTAACCCCACTAAACCAGTACATGTCAAAACTGCTGCTATAACCCCAGATACAGGCTGAGATACAGGAATTGAAATCACAAGTCAGTGTGCTTACCATTGCATCTGTGGCTCTGGGTTCCTTTGCTTCTGGGGTCTCAACCACTGATGATAACCAGGGTGAAAACTTTGAGAAACATAAAAACATCCAGTCCCTTAAGAAACAAGTGGTGAAATTGAGAAAACAAGTTGCCATCATGTCAGTCAGACCCACCAAGTTGTCTACCACTTTCCCACCCAGTAGACCACCATCAGAGACTCCAAATACCACCCCAGCACAAAAATCCAGTCCCCAGAGAGCCAGGTGACTTTTTCTGTTATCATTGCGGAGTGGATGGGCATATTTCCACCAAATGTAATGCCCCAGAAAACTACCAAAAAGTGATACAGAAACTTGTTCATAGTCAAAGGAAACAAAAAACAAAGCAGAGAAGTCCCACTACCCCAACTGAACCAACCATCACCAATGCAAGGGTCCAGAGAAGTGCTATGAGTGGGCAGACAAATACTTTACCCAAAGGACTTGTAGGGCCACCCTTCACAGCATGGGTGAAAATTGATGGCATACCCTGTACCGCTCTGTTAGACAGTGGTTCCCAGGTGACAATCATTTTTGTCAGTTGGTACTCTAAGCACCTTTCACGTATACCCCTTCATCCTGTCACTGGTTTAGATATGTTTACTAGATGTTGTTTTTTTCTTGCCTTCTGATTGTTGCTCTGAGTGTTGCTATCCCTATGCTGTTGCAATCCTGGAATTTCCCCATTGTGGGACTAATAAAGGCTTATCTTATCTTATCTTATCTTAGATATTTGGGGTCTGAGTGAATCTGAGACTAGGCACCCCTACAGAGGGTACATTCATGTTGATCTGAAGCTTCCAGAAATGATGTTTGGGAAAGAAAAGGAAATTCTTGTTCTTGCTTTGGTGTGCCCAGACCCTTGCTGCTGTGACACCATACCTGTCTTGGTAGGCACCAGTGTTCATAAAATCATACCCCTTTCCTCAAGCGAGAAGGCAGTAAGCACAGCAGCGGTCTGCTCAGCAAAAGTAGGAGATCCACCTGTCCCACTTATCCATAAGCCCCAGCGTGCTGAGGACCATCCAATAGCTGAAATAAAGTGGGCTGGTCCTGGGCCCCTAGTCATCCCAGCTGGCAAAGAACATATTGCTGTGTGTAAAGTCAAAATGAAGCAAGTTGTTGAGAACACTATTCTGATCACTGAACATGCAGTTTCACATGCCCTGCCCCCAAATGTGTTTGTACAACCTACCGCGTTATTTTTCAAGACCCTTGATAGAGATAAGTTTCTGGTCCTCATGCACAATAAGTCATTGAAAGACACTGCCATTCCTATGGGCACTGTGGTGCACATTTGATTATTGCTGATATGGTGACTGAAAATCCAAACCAAAAAGAAAAATCTTCCTTAAGCTTGACCCATTACTCTTTGATTTTGGAGACTCTGTTCTTTATTTACATCATCAGTTATAGAGAAATCTTGTCTTGCTTGTGGTGGGGAGGATCAGTTGCAGACATGCTCTGCTCCTGAGTCCTCCTCGCCAGGCTCCACTGCTGCCTGTAACAATGTTCCAGTGCTGTTCTCTTCCTCCCCATCTGAGGTGGCTGAGTCAGGGCTGGAGCCCTGGGTGAGTAGATTTGAGATGTCCCAGCCTGGATTGTCAGAGTCCTGGAAGGTGGTGGAGCTTGAGCTAAGGCAAGTCCTCTTTTTTGTCTTCATTGTGTCAGTATTAGAGAGGTCTTGTTTAGCTCTTGGTGGGGAGAGCCAGTCACAGCTGCCATCTGCTTCAGAGCTTTCCTCACCGGGCTCCACTGCTGTCGGTGATACTGACCCAGTGTTCGTCTTTGTTCTCTTGCCCTACTCTTTGCCAGAGGTCACCGAGGGTGGACCGCCTCTGTCTGAGGTCACCGAGGGTCATCAGCATTTTCCTGAGGTCACCGAGGGTCCTTCATCTCTGTCTGAGGTCACCATGGGCTCTCCGCCTTCACCTGAGGCCTTCGAAATTCCTTCATCTCCGCTTGAGGTCACCATGGGTCCTTTGCCTTCGCCCAAGGTCTTCAAGGGTCCTCCACCTTCGTCCGAGGTCATTGAGGGTCCTCCGCCTTTGCCTGAGGTCGCCGCTAAGCAGCTGTCTCCATCACCTGGCTCCCTCGCTGGTCAGCCATCCTCTTCATCTGGTTCTCCCGCGGACCAGCCGTTTCCTTTGCCTGGTTTCTTTGCTGGTCAGCCGCCATCACCGTCTGGGTTTGTCGTTGGCCAGCAATCATCGTCAGGTGTCAACTCCTCGATGCCACTGACTCATTCCATCCACGCCAAGGTCCCTGCGACCCATGGGAGGCACGGGTTCCAACTGCCACCTCCAGGAGTGGGCGTGTCGTGCCCCGCGGTCCGTTGACTCAGGGATGCTGGGAGACCACCCAATGGACAACATTGTCTGCTTGGGTGGCTCTGGAACTTTGGTAGGCCACCCGACTTATTCCACCACATGATCTGGCGGTCTTGGGACTCCAGTCGGCCACCTGAACTGCCTTATTTTTTCACCCGGTGGTTCTAAAGTTCTGTATCACATTTTCTGTTCTGTTTGTGGGTCATAAGCATGTTTTTGTTTCTGCCCCTCCTAGCCTGGGTTCCCCCACTGCCCTCCTGGGGTGGGTTATTTCTTTTTCTCTATTCCTGTTGGCGAGGGGGGTTCTCTTGTTTTCTTTTTGATGTTTCCTTGGGGTGTCTGGAATCCACTCCTTGAGGAAGGGGCTATGTCATGATGTGGAACGCAGCTGGGAAACCGTGCTGACATTCCTTTTTTATTCTGTTAATTTTCTGTATTTCCCCACTTTAGTTTAGTAGTTATTCTGGTGGGTTTGGGATGTAGTATGTTATTTGAGTTTGTCATTTGTTTTTGTGTATGAAAGTTCTTGTTCTTAGCTTAGTTACTATTATTTTTATCTTTATTATTATGCAGCTACTTCCATCAAGTTTTCTATGTTAATTATTATTCACCTGTGCAGACATGAGCTGACCCTCACCTTCGCCCTTAGTCCTTTCTTGTATTTTGATTCTGATTTTGTGTATTCTCTCTTGCCCTTTCTTTGATGGTCTGTGGTTATTTTCTTCTTCTGTACTATTTGGTTTCTGTCCATTTCTTGTATATTCCATATTCATAATTAGTTTTTGTCATCCTGTGCTTTTATTTTGAAAGCGCCTTGTGTTTACTTCTGCTGTGAGCTCAAGTTCACGGGCTATCACAGCTGTCATTAGTTTATCTGATTATTCCTCGCTCATGTACCCACACCGGTTCATCACTGTAATTATTTCCTTTTGCCTATTTAAAGACTGCTGTGCCACTTCTCAGCGCAACATTGTTCTCAATGTTCAGATTGGAGTCCCCCGTCATAGCCTTAATACCTTATCCTCTGTATCCTGGCGTTCCCGTTCGCCTCATCCTGGTTCCGCCCAGGCTGTTTTCCCTGTTCTCCAGACATGAGTCCCACGTCTGCACTGGTATTCCTACACACCTTTTCCCTGCCTCGTAAGTCTTGTGTTTTTTGTTATATTTTGTGTTTTTTTATGATTAAACATTGTGCAAACTCACAGCTAGCGTTTGGGTCTTCAGTTTGCCCCTGAGGGGCGATTTATGACATTAGCAGCAACAACTGCAATCAACCGTTTGCAATATGCTGTTTCATTCCATCTAGCTACAATGCTCCGCACTGTGTGTGTTTATATATTTACATATTTATTCCATCTGGCTACAATACTCCGCACTGTGTGTGTGTTTATATTGTGGGAACACACATGGGACCTGTTGGACCGGTTTTGTGACTCACATTTTAGGCCAGAACAAAGGCAGGAATCTTAGCCTTGGTATGCAAGGCTGGAGACTGTGGGGGGTCAATTAAGGGATTAAGGAAAGGATGCATGGGAGACAGTGGAAGTGATATCATGGAGAGAGATGCATTGTGACTGTCTTTATTATGCAAGGTGTTGAAATGCATTGTGACTGTCTTTATTATGCAAGGTGGTCTGTGTGACATGTGATCTATGAGGTGTGAAGTCCCTGATATTTAAGGACGAGAGTTCACTGTTTCACTCTCTTTTTTCTCTGCTTTGAAATGATGGAGATGTGAATAAAGCTGACTCTGAGAAAGAACTCTGCCTCGTCATTTTCACATCTTCCACACTGGTGACCCGAGACGTATCATGGAAGAAGAAAATTCCCCCGGGCCAGCCGCGTCAGGAGCCCCCAGCCAAGCGAATGCCGCTACAGTCCAGCTACCGGACTTCTGGCAGAACAATCCGCGCTCCTGGTTCAATGCGGTTGAGGCGCAGTTCAACCTCCGGGGGATATCGGTAGATGCCACAAAATTCTACCACGTAGTCGCAAAGCTGGACAACAACACGGCCCAGCATGTGGAGAGCCTGATCGACCAGCCGCCGGAGAGCGACAAATACGGCACGTTGAAGACTGCACTCATTCAGCAATTCACCCCCTCGGCGGAGGAGCGAGCAGAGAGGCTCCTGGCGCTGACGGAGGGGGAAAACGACATGCCCGCGAGCCTGATGGAGAAGTTGTTGAGGTTGAAAGACTCTGACGACGATCACTTCATTTTCACCCACCTCTTCCTCAGGACTCTACCGTCAGCAGCGAGAGCGGTGCTGGCCAGTTCACCACTGTTGGCCCTACGGGACTACCGCGCGCTGGGCCGAGAGGCACAGTGGATTGTCAACGCCACCAAGCAGCGCGCAGCCACGGCCGCTGCAGCGGAACTCGGCGCGACAACCGGAGACGACAGGAGGCCAGAGGCAGCGGTGCCAGACTCACCGACGATGGCGGCGGCAAGGGCCAGGGAGCGTGGACCGGACGTCTTTTGTTTCTACCATCGCCGCTTCGCAGAGAGGGCACGCAAGTGTGTACCGCCGTGCCGGTTCGGGCGTTCGGGAAACGCCAAGACCGGGGGTCGGTAGCAGCCGCGGCCCTCGGGGAAGAGAACAAGCTGCTCTACTTGTCAGACGCACGCTCCGGGAGGCAGTTCCTCGTCGACACAGGCTCCCAGTTGAGTTTCATCACACCTTCCTACGCGGACAGACTGGCTGGTTCCGGAGGTCCCCTGGTGACAGCGGCGAACGGCTCGGTGATTAAGACCTTTGGTGAGAAGACTCTGCTTCTGTCTCTACACGGCCGTGCATATGAGTGGACTTTTGTTGTAGCAACAGTAAATTTCAATATGCTGGGGGCTGATTTTTTGTGCTCACATGGGTTGTTGTTTGATCTCGCTAACAGGCGCCTGGTTAATGCACTTTCTTTTGATTCTATCCCCTGTACAGCGCGAGTGGTCCCGCCAACAGCACAAGCCAACGTCACAGCTGCAGGCGGTAAGTTCCACACACTGCTCACTCAGTTCCCAGCACTCACTGTCCCCACTTTTTCGGCAACAGTCGCTAAGCACGGGGTGGAGCATTTTATTACCACTACCGGACCGCCCATTTTTGCAAAAGCTCGGCGCTTGGACGCAGTTAAGCTGGCCATAGCGCGTGAGGAGTTTGCCAACCTGGAGAGGTTGGGCATTATCCAACGTTCAAACAGTCCGTGGGCTTCCCCCCTACATATGGTCCCGAAAGCTAATGGATCATGGCGCCCTTGCGGGGATTTCTGCAGGTTAAACAACGCTACAGCGCATGACCGCTACCCAATCCCACATATCCAAGATTTTTCGGTTCATTTGGCAGGGGCGCGCATTTTTTCTAAAATAGACTTGGTCCGCGGTTACCACCAAGTCCCAGTGCGCGCTGAGGACATACCCAAAACAGCGGTAATAACTCTGTTTGGTTTATTCGAGTTTTTATGCATGCCATTCGGACTTAAAGGGGCTGCTCAGACGTTCCAACACATGATGGACGCGGTGCTTCGCGATCTCCCTTTCGTGTTCGTCTACCTGGACGATATTTTAGTAGCCAGCGCGTCCGAAGACGAACACGAAAAACACCTGGCCACAGTTTTCCGAAGGTTGGGAGATCACGGGTTAATAATCAACCCAGCAAAGTGTCAGTTCGGGGTGGCGCAGATCGATTTTTTAGGACACCGCGTCTCCCCTGAAGGAGCAGTTCCGCTGCCTGACAAAGTGTGCGCTGTGGCAGATTTTCCCCGGCCGCAGACAGTCAGGGCGTTGCAGGAGTTTTTGGGAATGGTGAATTTTTATAACCGTTTTCTCCCCCGCGCGGCGCAGCTCATGCAGCCGTTGTATGCCGCGCTCAAAAAAAAGAAACCCGCGGATAAGGTCGAGTGGTCCCCGGAGCGGGACCAAGCGTTCTCGGAGGTGAAAGCAGCCTTGGCAAAGGCTGCGTTGTTGGCACACCCAGACCCAACGGCCCGCATAGCGCTCACCACTGACGCATCAGAGGTGGCCATAGGGGCGGTCGTGGAGCAACATGTGGCCGGGGTTTGGCAGCCCCTCGCATTTTTCAGCAGGACCTTGCGCGATAGCGAACGTAAATACAGCGCGTTCGACAGGGAGCTGCTCGCTCTCCATCTGGCCATTTGCCACTTTCAGTTCTGGCTGGAAGGACGCGCTTTCACCGTGTTCGCTGATCACAAACCGCTAACATTCGCGATGGCCAAGGTCTCTGAACCGTGGTCAGGCCGGCAGCAGAGACAGCTGGCCGCGATATCAGAGTTTACCACTGATATTCAGCATGTGGCGGGCAAACTCAATGTAGTGGCAGATTGCCTCTCGCGCGCCGTGGCGGCCCCAGTCAGCGTAGGGGTAGATTATGCAGCCATGGCCACGGAGCAGGCTAATGACGCGGACGTGCGCGCGCTCCAGTCTGGACCAACAGGGTTAAGGCTGGAGAGCAGGGTGCTGCAAGACGGTATGCCCCCCCTAATCGGCGATGTCTCCACTGGACGGCCTCGTCCAGTAGTACCGGCCGCGTGGCGCCGCCGCATTTTTGACTCGGTTCATTCTTTGGCGCACCCTGGAGTGCGCACGTCGGTCAAAATGGTGGGAGAGAAATTTGTGTGGCCGAGCCTCCGCAAACAGGTCAAAGAGTGGGCAGCAGCCTGCACGGCGTGTCAACGAGCCAAAGTACACAGGCACACAAGAGCTCCTTTGGAACAGTTTCACATTCCGGCCAAGAGGTTTGATCACGTTCATGTGGACCTCGTTGGACCCCTCCCGCTGTCACAGGGGTGCGCACATCTCCTGACAATGGTGGACCGCACCACGCGCTGGCCTGAAGTGGTCCCACTGGCATCAACCATGGCCGAGGAAGTGGCACGCGCGTTTTTAACAGCTTGGGTGGCGCGCTTCGGCGTTCCGTCGGACATTACGTCCGACAGAGGCCCTCAATTTGTTTCCGAGCTTTGGTCGACAATGGCCCGCAGCCTAGGTGTCACAATTCACCGCACAACCGCGTACAATCCGCAGGCTAACGGGTTATGCGAACATTTTCATAGGTCATTGAAAGCGGCTCTCAGAGCGTCACTGACGGATACAAATTGGGTTGACAAGTTACCATGGGTGTTATTGGGGTTGCGTTCTGCACCTAAAGAGGATCTAGAAGCCTCACCAGCGGAGCTCGTGTTTGCGCAGCCACTCCGGCTGCCTGGGGAGTTTCTCCCAGATAACCCTGCGCTAGACACCTCCCCGTCTCAGCTGTTGCGGAGTAACAGAATCAAACACGCTGCCCGGCCCCGCGCACCACAGTTTTCCGCGCGTTTTTGTGCCTAAAACTTTGAAGAACGCAGAGTTTGTTTTTGTTAGACACGATGCGCATCGAACCCCGTTGCGGCCACCTTATGACGGACCATTCAGAGTGCTAGAAACAGGGGACAAGCAGTTTTTGCTAGATTTGGGGGATAGGAAAGAGAAAATTGGCATAAACAGACTTAAATCCGCTTTTGTGGTGGCAGATGAAGAAGTGCTGTTGGCAAAGGCCCCGCGGCGAGGTAGACCACCACGGAGGGTTTCACACAGTAATGTTTCCCAAAGTAATGTTTCCCCAGAACACCCGCAGAGACTGACAAAGGGTTTCCGCCTCCAGACGGCAAACCCCCAGCATGACAGCGCCGCAGAGACGGTGAACCCCAGCTATAGCAGATTCGGCAGGAGGCTGAAGCCTATCCAGCATGTGGACTGATGTGTATTGAGGCTATCACGGCATGCATGTGGTTATCTTCTTGTTGTTCTGTTTTTCTAAAATGCTGGGGGGGCTTGTGTGGAAACACACATGGGACCTGTTGGACCGGTTTTGTGACTCACATTTTAGGCCAGAACAAAGGCAGGAATCTTAGCCTTGGTATGCAAGGCTGGAGACTGTGGGGGGGTCAATTAAGGGATTAAGGAAAGGATGCATGGGAGACAGTGGAAGTGATATCATGGAGAGAGATGCATTGTGACTGTCTTTATTATGCAAGGTGTTGAAATGCATTGTGACTGTCTTTATTATGCAAGGTGGTCTGTGTGACATGTGATCTATGAGGTGTGAAGTCCCTGATATTTAAGGATGAGAGTTTACTGTTTCACTCTCTTTTTTCTCTGCTTTGAAATGATGGAGATGTGAATAAAGCTGACTCTGAGAAAGAACTCTGCCTTGTCATTTTCACATCTTCCACAATATATTCATATATTTATTCCATCTAGCTTCAACGCTCCACACTGTATGTGTGTTTATATATTCACATATTTATTCCATCTAGCTACAATGCTCCGCACTGTGGGTGTTTATATATTCATATATGTGTTTATATATTTATATATTTATTCCATCTAGCTACAATGCTCCACACTGTGTGTCTATATATTTATGTTTATATGTACATATGTATACTCGCTGCTCTTGTTTTTTTCTTGCCTTCTGATTGTTGCTCTGAGTGTTGCTATCCCTGTGTTGTTGCAATCCTGGAATTTCCCCATTGTGGGACTAATAAAGGCTTATCTTATCTTAACTGGCAATGAGTCTTTTACAGTGCTGTGGAGGAATTCTGGCCCATTCATCTTTGCAGAATTGTTGTAATTCAGCCACACTGGAGGGTTTTCAAGAATGAACCGCCTTTTTAAGGTCATGTCACAGCATCTCAGTTGGATTCAGGCCAGGACTTTGACTAGGCCACTCCAAAGCCTTCATTTTGTTTTTCTTAAGCCATTCAGAGGTAGACTTACTGGTGTGTTTTGGATCATTGTCCTGCTGCAGAACCCAAGTGTGCTTCAGTTTAAGGTCACGAACAGATGGCCGACATTCTCTGTCAAGAGTTTTTGGTAGAGAACAGAATTCATTCCATTTACAACAGCAAGTCGTCCAGGTCCTGAAGCAGCAAAACAGCCCCAGACTATCACACTACCAACACCATATTTTACTGTTGGTATGATGTTCCTTTTCTGAAATGCTGTGTTACCTTTACGCCAGATGCAATGGGAGAGACACCTTCCAAAAAGTTCTTTTGTCTTGTCAGTCTACAGAGTAATTTCTCAAAAGTCTTGGGGATCATCAAGATGCTTTCTGGCAAAACTGAGATGAGCCTTTATGTTCTTTTTGCTCAGCAGAGGTTTTTGTCTTGGAACTGTGCCATGCAGGCCATTTTTGCCCAGTCTCTTTGTTATGGTGGAGTCATGAACAGTGACCTTAACTGAGGCAAGTGAGGCCTGCAGTTCACTGGATGTTGTTGTGGGGTCTTTTGTGGCCTCTTGGATGAGTCGTCGCTGCGCTCTTGGGATAATTTTGATTGGCCAGCCACTCCTGGGAAGGTTCACCACAGTTTCATGTTTTCACCATTTGTGAGTAATAACTCTCACTGTGGTTTGCTGGTGTCCCAAAGCTTTATAAATGGCTTTATAACCTCTTCCAGACTGAAAGAGCTCAATTACTTTGTTTCTCATTTGTTCCCAAATTTCTTTGGATCACAGCATGATGTCTAGCTTTTGAGGATCTTTTGGTCTACTTCACTTTGTCAGGCAGGTCCTATTTAAGTGATTTTTTTTTAAATTGAGAACAGGTGTGGCAGTAATCAGGCCTGGGTGTGGCTAGAGAAATTGAACTCAGCTTTCCAAAGTTGTGATAAACCACAGTTAATTTATGTTTTAACAGGGGGAGGGCAATCACTTTTTCACACAGGACCATGTAGGTTTGGATTATTTTTTTTTTACCCTTAATAATAAACACCTTTATTTAAAAACTGCATTTTGTGTTTACTTGTGTTAGTTATCTCTGTCTAATATTTAAATTTGTTTGATGATCTCAAACATTTAAGTGTGACAAACATACCAAAAAATGAGAAATTAGGGTAGAAGCAAACACTTTTTCAGTTTGAAAGGATGCCCCAAGGGATGACAGGAGCCCCTGCAACCTTCCAGAGAATAATGGAGAAAACAGTTGGAGACATGAAAATGCTTGAAGTCATCATATATTTGGACAATTTAAAAGTGTTTGGCAAAACCTTAGAAGAACATGAACAAAGATTGTTCAAGGTTTTTGACAGACTAGAAGAGACTGGCCTCAAGCTATCAGTAGACAAATGCCAGTTTTGCAGACCACAAGGGACATAACGTTGAGCATGTTGTATCAGAGAAGGGTATTGCCACAGATCCGTCCAAAATTGAGGCTGTAGCTAACTGGAAGCAAGCCACTGATCTTCCATCATTGCAATCCTTTTTAGGATCCTGTAGGTACTATCGTTGATTTATAAAGAACAACTCCATCATTGTTAGGCTACTCACAAAGCTTTGCAAGGGTTACTCCCCAACTCAGAAAAAAAAAACAAAACAAAACAGAAAAAGGGCCAAAAATTCAGAAAATACCTATTACAAAGTGAATGAACCACTTGGAGACAGATGGAATTACCAGACTTTTGGCTGCACAACCCAAAGTCTTGGTTCCTCCACACTGAGGCCCAGTTCGCGCTCCGGGGAATAACGGCAGATATTACTACTTGGTCGCAGCTCTGGACGCTCACACGACTCAGCAAGTAGCGAGCCTGCTCCAACAGCCCCCAGCCCGCGACAAATACGGGGATCTCAAAATCGCGTTGACCCGGCACTACACGTTCTCGGACTGCAAGAGAGCAGAGAGGCTCCTGACACGCTCCGAGTTAGGAGACGGGTCGGCGGTCAAACTGATGGAGAAGATGTTGACGTTGATGGGCACGGATGATGGGCATTTTCTATTTGCCCACCTTTTCCTCCAGAACCTCCCAACAGTGGCCAGAGTGGTCCTTGCCACCTTGCCGTTGCTGGCCGCGCGTGACTACCGTGCACTAGCTCAGGAGGCAGATCGGATCATCCTCACCACCAGAGCCCTCACAGTGAACGCAGCGGCGTTGGAACCCAGCGAGATGGCCAGTGGAAGAGAGGAGCCAGCGATGGTAGCAGCAGCAGGGGCTAGGAAGCACCAGAGAGACACGCTCTGCTCCTACCACCGCCGTTTTGGAGAGGACGCACGCTGATGCGTGCCACCGTGCCAATTCAAGCATTCGGGAAACGCCAGGACCAGCAGTCGGTAGCGGCTGCGACCGCCAGTGAAGACAGCAAGCTGCTCAACGTGACAGACTCACGCTCGGGGAGACGATTCCTCGTGGACTCCGGCTCCCAAAAGAGCCTCATCCTGCCATCCTACGCCGACCGGCTAGCGGGTGCTAGCGGCCCCGAGCTGACGGCCGCAAATGGCTCAGACATTAAGACTTTTGGTGAGAGGACACTGATTGTATCCCTGCACGGCTATATGTACCAGTGGACAGTTGTCATAGTGGCATGCAGTTTCCCAATCTTAGGCGCTGATTTTTGTGTGCACACGGACTACTAGTCGATGTTGCTAACAGACACCTGATTAATGCAATGTCTTTTGATTCTCTCCCCTGTACAGCTCAAGGAACTGGGCCAACAATGCTAGCCAAAGTCACAGCTCCAGGAGGTAAGTTCCACACACTGCTCACCCAGTTCCAGCACTCACGGTCCCGACGTTTTCGGCGGCCATCACTAAACACGGGGTGGAGCACTTTACTACCACCACCGGGCCGCCCGTTTTCGCATGACCTCGGTGCCTGGACGCAGCTAAACTGGCCATAGCGCGCAAGGAGTTTGCCAACTTGGAAAGGCTGGGCATCATCAGACGATCAAACAGCCCATGGGCATCCCCACTACATATGGTCCCTAAGGCCGAGGGATCGTGGCGACCTTGCGGAGATTTCCGCAGATTAAACAACGCCACAGTGCACGACCGCTACCCGATCCCCCATATTCAGGATTTTTCCGTTCACCTCGCAGGGGCACGTATTTTTTCTAAGATAGACCTGGTCCGGGGTTACTACCAGGTCCCAGTGCACACGGAGGACATACCTAAAATGGCAGTAATAACCCCGTTTGGTCTGTTTGAGTTTTCACCCATCCGTCCCCGCGTTCACAGTATAGTGCAGACGCAGGGACGCTACCTGGCTCAGCCCACCACTGTTTTCCCCGCGCTTTTGTGCCAAAAACCTTGAAGGACGCGGCGTTTGTGTTTGTCAGGCATGATGCCCACCGGCCCCCATTGCGCCCACCCTACGATGGCCCATTTAGAGCGCTGGAACCCGGGGACAAACATTTTGTGTTAGACTTGGGGGGTTGCTTGGAGAGAATCTGTATACACAGGCTTAAGCCGGCCTTTGTGGTAGCAGACGAGCAGGTGGTGTTGGCCTGAGCTCCACGGCGCGGAAATACCCCCCTGAGAACTCCCCAGGTAAACGATTCATCAGAGCAGTCACATGAGCATGCTGAATGCCCCCCCCCCATTGTCCACCCACAGATGGACACACCCTCAGGAACCCCACACTGGCACAGTAGCACCGCGGAGCCAAAGACCCCTCGTTATAGCAGCTATGGGTGGAGGCTGAAGCCGAGAGGATGTGAGGGTTAACACTCAGTCTGAGACTCTGGTGGGGGCGGTATGGGGGACCCATGCTGTGGTATTCATCTCAGACTGAAAGACATGGAGATGCAGTAATTTCCTCTGATGGAAGAGCATGGGGATTAAGGGGCTGGGGGACAAAAGGAATTGTCATGCGGGAATGAATTGTAATGCAGGACCTTGGGTAACAGGGACGTGTGAGTGTTGGGATATAAAAGAGAGTCCCTGCTGCATGAGGTTAATGTTTTCTGATTCTGGAAGATGTGAGAGAGGGAATAAAGTTCATCTGCTCTGAACGCTCGGCCTGGTTATTCCTCTCTCCACAACAGTATATTTTAGGTTCTTGTTTATCACTGCATTATACAAAGGTTGAAAATACTTTTAGTTTTGCATAGCGATGAGGTAAACCATTACTCTGTGAATTTGTGACACCAAATGAACAATTGATTTTATCTTATACAGGTAAGTGAAAGTGCACAAATGACTTCAGGCAGCCAACGTCTCAAAACATTTAATATTTTTAAAAACAATTCTGTGTTGAGTTTGCATGTTCTCCCTGTGTCTGCATGGGTTTTCTCCGGGTACTCCAGTTTCCTCCCACATGGCCAAAGACATGCAAGTTAGGTTAACTGGCATCAACTGGGGATTCTAAATTGTCCTTAGGTATGACTATGAGAGTGAATGGTTGTCTGTCTCACTGTGTTGGCCCTGTGATGGACAGGCGATCCGTCCAGGGTGTACCCTGCCTCTCGCCCAAAGATGATGGGATGGGCTCCAGCCCCTCAATGACCTGAAAGGATAAAGCGGTAGAAGATGGATGGATGGAAAAATCTAACACATTTACAACCTGAAATGAACTGGAACTGACATAAATGACTGCTGGAGCTTAATAGCAACAGCTGTTTTTCTTTTTTTTAAGTATGCGTAGCTAAAATGGATGAACATAAACAAACCATAAAAATGTGATTCAACATTTTTACACACACAATCCCCCAAAACTAACAGCAGTCAGATTCCTTACAATCTGAACTAAAGTGTTGTCATGATTAAGTTTTTAAAATTAGAGAGACAGGGCAGCACGGTGGCGGAGTGGTTAGCACTGTGGCAGCACAGCAACTCACCCTTGGCCGGGGGATCCTGGGTTCGATCCCAGCCCCCGACCAACAGTGATCTGTGTGGAGTTTGCATGTTCTCCCTGTGTCTGCATGGGTTTACTCCGGGATTTCTCCAGTTTCCTCCCACATACCAAAAACATGCAAGTTAGGTTAACTGGCATTAAAACTGGGGATTCTAAATTGTCCTTAGGTATGACTGTGAGAGTGAATGGTTGTCTGTCTCTCTGTGATGGACTGGTGATCTGTCCAGGGTATACCCTGCCTCTCACCCAAAGATGCTGGGATAGGCTGCAGCCCCCCGTGGCCCGAAAAGGATTAAGCAGAAGAAGATGGATGGAAATTAGAGAGCTATCCGGTGCTACATTAGCATTACTGTCAATAACACTATTGTGACGTATGCGGAGTTCCACAAAGAAGAGGAGCAAGATGGTTGTGACGAACAGGCTTTATTCACACACACCCAACCCCAACACCCCCACTGAGCACAGACAGGAGGGGAAGTCATTCTCCCAGACCTCCATTTCAATCATGGTTACACACACATGATACATCTTACCCTAATCCTGCCTATAAACACTGCTGGGTCATTATAACGCAGTTATAATGACACAGCAGTATAATAGCTCAGTAATAACATTTAATACACACACACAGTAACGTATCCCCTCATGGATCGTCACCTTATCGTGGTGGGGGGGGTTTGCGTGCCCCAGTGATCCCAGGAGCTATGTTGTCCAGGGCAATTTGCCTCTGATAGGGTCTCCCAAGACAAACTGGTCCTGGGTGAAGGGCCAGACTAAGAACGATCCAACAGACTCTCATGATAAATTGTATATCAAGGATTCAGTGTACCCCGCCCGGTATGGGGTTACCGGGGCCCCACCCTGGAGCCAGGCCTGGGGGAGGGGCTCGAAGGCTAGCGTCTGGTGGCTGGGTTTCCACCCATGGGACCTGGCCGGGCTCAGCCCGAAGGAGTTACATGGGTCCGCCCTCCAGTGGGCTCACCACCTGCAGGAGGGATCATGGGGGTCCGGTGCTATGTGGATTAGGTGGCGGTCAAAGGCGGAGACCTTGGCGGACTGATCCCAAGCTTTCTAAACTGGCTTTTGGTACGTGGAATGTCACCTCTCTGGTGGGGAAGGAGCCTGAGCTGGTGTACGAGGTTGAGAGATACCGGCTAGATATAGTTGGCCTCACCTCAACACACAGCTCCGGTTCCGGAACCAGTCTCCTGGAGAGGGGCTGGAGCTTGGCCTTTTCTGGAGTTGCCCCGGGCGAGAGGCGACGAGCAGGGGTGGGTATTCTTGTATCGCCCCACCTTGCTGCCTCTATATTGGAGTTTTCCCCGGTGGACGAAAGGGTTGCTTCCCTGCGCCTTTGGGTTGGGAAACGGGTCCTGACCGTCATTTGTGCCTATGTACCAAATGATGTTTCAGAGTACCCACCCTTTTGGAGTCTGTGACTGGGGCGCTGGAGGGTGCTCCTCTAGGAGACTCCATTGTCCTACTGGGGGACTTCAATGCGCACGTGGGCACTGACAGTGAAACCTGGAGGAGGGTGATTGGGAGGAACGGCCTGCCCGATCTGAACCCGAGTGGTGTTCAGTTATTGGACTTCTGTGCTAACCACAGTCTGTCCATAATGAACACCATGTTCAAGCATAAGGGTGTCCATATGTGCACCTGGCACCAGGACACCCTAGGTCGCAGGTCGATGATCGATTTTGTTATCGTATCATCAGACCTGCGACCGTATGTCTTGGACACCCGAGTAAAGAGAGGTGCAGAGCTGTCAACTGATCACCACCTGGTGGTGAGTTGGATCTGATGGTAGGGGAGGAAGCCATTCAGACCTGGTAGACCCAAACGTATAGTGAGGGTGTGCTGGGAGCGTCTGGCTGAGGCCCCTGTCCGGGAGGTCTTCAACTCCCACCTCCGGAAGAACTTCAACCACATTCCGAGGGAGTCTGGAGACATGGAGTCTGAATGGGCCATGTTCTCCACCTCTGTTGTTGAAGCGGCGGCCCAGAGCTGCGGCCGCAAGGTGGTCGGTGCATCTCGTGGTGGCAACCCCCGAACCAAGTGGTGGACACCAGTGGTGAGGGGGGCCATTAAGCTGAAGGAGGAGTCCTATCAAGCTTGGTTGGCTTGTGGGACTCCCGAAGCAGCTGAGGTGTACCGGCAGGCCAAGTGGAATGCAGCTCGGGTGGTTGCTGAAGCAAAAACCCGGGTATGGGAGGAGTTCGGTGAGGCCATGGAACAAGACTTTCGGTCGGCCTCAAAGAGATTCTGGCAAACTGTCCGGCGACTCAGGAGGGGAAAGCAGCTCCCCGTCCACACTGTGTATGGTGCGGATGGGACACTGTTGACTTCGAACTGGGGATATCGTCGGGCGGTGGAAGGAATACTCCGAGGATCTCCTCAATCCCACTGATATGCCTTCCACAGAGGAAGCAGGGTTTGGGGACGAGGGGGATGACTCGCCTATCACAGGGGCTGAGGTTGCCAAGGTGGTTAAAAATCTCCTTGGTGGCCGGGCCCCGGGGGTGGATGAGATTCGCCCTGAGTACCTCAAGGCCCTGGATGTTGTTGGGTTGTCATGGTTGACACGCCTCTGCAACATTGCATGGAGGTCGGGGGCAGTGCCTTTGGCATGGCAAACCGGGGTGGTGGTTCCTCTCTTCAAAAAAGGGGACCGGAGGGTGTGCTCCAACTTTAGAGGGATCACACTCCTCAGCCTCCCTGGGAAGGTCTATGCCAAGGTACTGTAGAGGAGAGTCCGTCCGTTGGTCGAACCTCGGATTCAGGAGGAGCAATGTGGTTTTTGTCCTGGCCGTGGCACATCGGACCAGCTCTTTATCCTCTCGAGAATTCTTGAGGGTTCTTGGGAGTTTGCCCAACCAGTTTACATGTGTTTTGTGGACTTGGAGAAGGCATTTGACCGCGTCCCTCGTGGATTTTTGTGGGGGGTACTTAGGGAGTATGGGGTATCGGGCTTGTTGTTACGAGCTATTCGGTCTCTGTACGACCGTTGTGAGAGTTTGGTTCGTATTGCCAACACTCGGTCGGAGTCATTCCCAGTGAGAGTTGGACTCCTCCAGGGCTGCCCTTTGTCACCGATCCTGTTCATAATTTTTATGGACAGGATTTCTAGGCGCAGCCAGGGAATGGAGGGTGTCATGCTTGGTGACCACAGGATCTCATCTCTGTTGTTTGCAGATGATGTTGTCCTGTTGGCTTCATCCAGCAATGACCTACAGCTCTTGCTGGGACGGTTTGCCACTGAGTGTGAAGTGGCTGGGATGAGAATCAGCACCTCCAAGTCCGAGTCCATGGTCCTCAGCCGGAAAAAGGTGGATTGCGCTCTCTGGGTTGGGGACAGGCTCCTGCCCCAAGAGGAGGAGTTTAAGTATCTTGGGGTCTTGTTCACGAGCGAGGGGAAAATGGAGTGAGAGATCGACAGACGGATTGGAGCAGCATCTGCAGTGATGCGGACATTGTACAGGTCTGTTGTGGTGAAGAGGGAGCTTAGTTCTAAGGCAAAGCTGTCGATTTACCAGTCAATCTACGTTCCTACTCTCACCTATGGTCACGAGCTTTGGGTAATGACCGAAAGAACGAGATCGCGGATACAAGCAGCTGAAATGAGCTTTCTCCGTAGGATTGCTGGACTCACCCTCAGAGATAGGGTGAGGAGCTCAGTCATCCGGGAGAGGCTTAGAGTAGAACCGCTGCTCCTCCACATTGAAAGGAGTCAGTTGAGGTGGTATGGGCATCTGATTAGGATGCCTCCTGGACGCCTCCCACTTGAGGTGCTTCAGGCACGTCCCACTGGGAGGAGACCCCGGGGCAGACCCAGGACTCGGTGGAGAGACTATGTCTCCCAGCTGGTCTGGGAACGCCTTGGTATCCCCTCTGAAGAGCTGGAGCAGGTGGCTGGGGAGAGGGAAGTCTGGGCTTCTCTGCTTGAACTGCTGCCTCCGCGACCCGGACCTCCGGAAAAGCGGTAGAAGATGGATGGATGGACACAGTAATGTTTTCAACTGGCAAAGCATGCTGGGAAATCCCTGCCCCCCTCAACATGGCCCCGACGTTACACTGCCCCCCTCCCCCCCGGACTTGTTTCTATCCCCAGAAAAATCAAAGTCCAACCAGCACATCTAACAGCTTCAGTAGGACTACGCACAGTCCCTCCCGCTCCCGCTGCTGCCAGGACCTCCCAGGCGGCCACTGGCCCACGTCCAGGCGTCCAGCCCCTGCTAAGCCCGGGAAAAGACCAGATGTGTCCTGCTCGCTCTGCTGCTGCTGCGTGCTGAGGGCCTCTGTGACGTCACCGCCGGGGGAAGCATCTGTGGGAGGCGGCCTTTCCCCGTCCATGCCACCTCGCTCTAATTTAACGTCGGCGAGGGGCCAGTTTCTCGCGTGGTGAGCGCGGGGCAGTACCGTGCGATGTGCCCTGGCTCTCCACAGCGGAAGCACTCTTCCTCACGTTGCCGCGGCAGTCTCCTCTGTCAGTCTGACAGTCTCCTCGCTGTCAGCACGGCGGTTTTCTTCGGTGACCAGTCGTTCCGTACGGCAGCCAACTTGACCTGGGCCAAGTGGTCATCCAACAGGTTCTCGCCGTTGTAGCGGGGAATCTTGCCCCGCTGCCGGATGGATGGGACGGTCGCCTCCCGGTCAACTGCTGCTCCTGATCGCCCTGGAATCGCCAGCCCGTCCTGCCCTGAAAAGGGCGGGAAGCGGGGCTGATTTCCTCTGCTTGGCCCGCTCTGCCTTGAAAAAGGCGGAAGGCGGGGTGCGCTGGTCCGTCCATCGCAGCGAGTCACTCCGGGAGTCCACGTCTCAGCTCTGTGCTCCGTTCCCAGCCGGGCGATGAACCGCCCCGGCCGCTGGACCTCCGCCTGGGTCCTGACCACCATCTTGCTCCATCCCCACTTCTGACACCAGTGTGACATATGCAGGGTTCCACAAAGAAGAGGAGCAAGATGGTTGTGACGAACAGGCTTTATTCACACACACCCAACCCCAACACCCCCACTGAGCACAGACAGGAGGGGAAGTCACTCTCCCAGACCTCTGTTTCAATCATGGTTACACACACATGATACATCTTGCCCTAATCCTGCCTATAAACACTGCTGGGTCATTATAACGCAGTTATAATGACACAGCAGTATAATAGCTCAGTAATAACATTTAATACACACACAGTAACGTTTTCAACTGGCAAAGCATGCTGGGAAATCCCTGCCCCCCTCAACATGGCCCCGACGTTACACTATTATTACCTCCGCCAAGGAGGTAATGTTTTTACTGGGGTTTGTTTGTCTGTCTGTCTGTTACCAACATAACTCAAAAAGTTATGAACAGGTTTTGACGAAATTTTCAGGAAAGGGGTGTAATGGCACGGGGAACAGATGATTAGATTTTGGTGATGATCTGAGAGTGCATACCTCCACCAAGGGCTTTGTGTGTATTTGTGCAGCAGGATTACACAAAAACTACTGCATGGATTTGGATGAAATTTTCACCAGAGGTGGTTCTTGGGCTAGAGAGAACCCATTATATTTTGCTGATGATCTGAGAATGCATACCTCAGCCAAGGCTCTTATCTTCTCACAGTGTGTTAGCAACAATACTCCAAAACTGACGGACAGACTTTGATGCAATTTTCACCACAAGTGGCTATAGGCCTACACACAAACTCATTACATTTTGGAGGTGATCCATGACAAACAGAAGGAACCTTGGCGGAGGTATGCGCTCTATGAGTGCTTTTCTAGTTATTTTTAAAATGTTTATGCGCATCAGATAGGATTATGTTAAATTCACAATTCTATACCACATCAGTCCCCGCTTGACACGCTGTTTGGCCCATAATCACCAAAGAACTGAGATTTTAGCAGTCTGCAATATATTATTGTTAGCCTCCAGAAAGTGCTGTTTATCTCTCTACCTGGCAATCGGCATGAGATTATAGTGAGTCAAGTTAGTTCGACCCCTACTGGCCAGGTGGGCAGAATTCTGTCTATATCACCTTAAAATGTAATGCCTAGAAAATGCAAATTATGGGAGCTTTAAAGCACATAACTGCATTAACTGCAATGTGTGACCAAATGCATAACCGTCTGTCAGATTCTCCAAATACATCTAGGATAATACCTACTTTTCTAATTTGCAAATGTGCGTATGGCTTTGTGTAATTTATACAAATTAAAGTTATATGTACATGTTAAGTGTTGGTGCGTTGAATTTGCGCACGTGTGTCGGCGCAGTCGGCATCACAGATGGGCGCGAGACTCGATACCCTCGCCGACGCGCGTGGAACAAAAAGAATGACACGGGAAGTGAGAAAGCGAGGTTTAACCCCTTCAGACCCCTCCCGACGTGCCTCCGGGCGTCGGCTGGGACAGACGGGAGACGTGCGTGTGTGTGTGCGTGCGCGTGTGAGCGAACCTAGCCCCCCGGCCGTTAGGAGGTGAGAAGATCTAATCCTGAATTAAACGATCTGGCACTTTGCAAAATACACGACAATTACACAGATAATTACACCAAGCCTTCACACGGAGCCCACCGGTCACAGTTAACACACGCACGCACACGCACGCACACACACCTCCATTGTAGCCGCAGTAATGATGTGTGTGTGTGTGTGTGTGTGTGTGTGTGTGTGTGTGTGTGTGTGTGTTTAAAAGAGTCTGGTGGATGAATAAAAAATAAAAGTAAAAATCTCATCAGATCATTATCAGCATAGTTGGGATTATCCTGGACAGAAAAACCCACACATGAAATTCACATGTTTGGAGCAACAGACACATTACCTCAGTGCTGAATATGTGTTTGACGCGTGAACGGCACATGTTCACTTCCTGTGGTTTTTCTGCACTAGTGATCCATCAGCATCAGCATCCTGTTTGCTGTCTTTAAATTATTCATATTAATATCATATATGTATATTAAGTAAATGTATTGGTTTCCTTAAGTGTATTTTTTCATGTATTATTTTTGTTCCCTCTGTGATAAAGACAGGCTGTTACTCATTATCTTTTTATGGTTTATTTGATTTCATTCTATATTGTTTTTTTTTTTTTAAATTAACATCATGGTTTGTGAGAGTTTTCTTGTAAGACTTAATTGGCCGTATTTTCCAGTAAGCACCTGTCCATGAGACAGTGGAAGTGTTCCCGTAAACCCGTGCCATGCATTTTCTTTATGTTAATAAATGTCCCTTGTTGATCTGGCAAATAAAATAGAGTGCAGAGTCAAAGATGCCTTTTCTGGTCATTTATTTACATCTTGGCCAAGAAGGGAAAATATCACGGAGCACCGCACACAGGCGAGTGCCACAAGAGAGATTCAAAGTGTCACAGAACAGAGCAGAGAGTTTTAATACAGTAGACCAACCAGATAAGCGTTGTTTTGAGAATGCTGAGTCAGCAGTGTTCAAGGCTGGGGCTGGATCCTTGTTGTCTCATGGAGAAAGGACTGAGTGTATTTTATTTTATTGTTACTATTTTACCTTTATTTATTCAAACAACTGACACTTTTAAAAAAGGCCTAAACACCCTTCTGTTTAAGACAGCCTTTTCCAACTCTTAGCTAACTTTTTAAGTATATTTTAATAGTATTTTTTAACTTTTATTCTCCTTTATATTGCAGCACTTTGAGATCGCCCGTAATGAAAAGTGTGTTACAAATTTAATGTATTATTATGCAGGGAAGGTCCATTGAGAGGCAACCTCTCTTTTACGAGGACGCCCTGATCACATTCACACATTCCTGCCTGGAAGCTGCCCAGTACAACCAGACTGACCTGTGGCCACTGGGCAGCTCCACTGGAGCAGTTTGAGTTAAGGGCCTTACTCAAAGGCACCACAGTGAGGTTAATCAGGGTGGGGCAAACACTGCTATGTTATCTGTCCCCCCCAGATCTGATCCTGCTGGTCCAGGGATCGAACCGGCGACCCTCCAGTCACCAGTCCACATCCCTAACCATTAGGCCACCACTGCCCCCAAAATGTGTAATGTCATTTATGATTACAGGACACGGAATGAACAGACAATAAAAAATCCATAACAACCGCCTACCGGCAGTGTTACATCAGCATTAGCTTAGCGGGCCAACCAGAGTTTTTGTGGTTTCTCTGTGTAAAATTTAGTCACGCTATTAAACATCTGCGTTCCATGCTGGTTCATTACATCACAGTCTGCAATATATTTGGCACCATTCTGGCCTATTTTGCTTGTTCTTGGCTGAGGTGGCCCGGGAAATTGTGCCGTTGCTGTAGTTTTATTTCTATTTATTTAATTTTTTTTTACCTTTATTTAACCAGGAAAACCTCACTGAGATTAAAAATCTCTTTTCCCAGAGTGTCCTGGTCTAGTTATTTTAGCAGCTCAAGTCAGCACGACCATGGAGATGTTCTACCCGACTAAAGCTGGATTCACACTAAACCTTGCCTCTGCGTGTGTGAGGCACATACCTTTTGGACAAGGCCAGTGTGCACGCAGCTGTATGCGTGCTTCTTTTTGCCATGCATTTGAAACATGTGCATAACCATCATTAGTAGTTTCACCCCAGCCCTGTAGGTAGCGCAGGTGTGCTGATGTGCCAGTTTGTTTACTGGCTATACAAAACAGAAGAAAAGCAAGAGCCACGCACAATAGCGAATGACGGGGAATTCTGAAGTGGGCACCCTTTGCTTATGAATCACAGGGGAGAACAGTTTCCAGATGCGAGAAGGGCTTAGAGTTTCTCTTCAGTCTGATCAGGTTATGCAGAGATTGTGATACTGGAGTTCAGCAGAAACGTCGACCATCCCTGTAAACCTCCTGTAATGTCATTGTTTGAGGTCTTCTGATTTCCATGGACAGAGGATCGTGTTGTATCTTAGCTGGCTGCCTTCTATCATATAAATACATCTATATTTTTTATAAGAAGTCTCCTGTACAGTTTTTCCTTTGAGAAATTCAGAGAACAGGTGAAAACCAACCACATAACAACAATTGGGCCTGCATGAAGAAGAGAAAACGAACTCCTCTGTTTACTACTTTTACATCTAATCATCTTTTACTTTTCTGGTCTCGTCACATTTCTTTTTAATTTTGTCCTCTTCCTCTTTGTATGCTGTGTCAGTAGTGTGACTTCTTGAATGGGAAGTTTGATCTTGAGCATGCATAGTCAACATGCACAGACAGTGCGCTCAACCATGGAGGGACCCTGCAGAGCCTAACTGGAGACAATGACAAAATTCAAGTCTCGAGCAGACAGAGCAGCGGTGGAGAGTTAATAAGCCTTAAGGGTCCCAATGGTCAGCATAGCCTGGTAGATCAGGCCTCCTAGCGTTAGCACAGCTAGCAGTCAGTGTTTGTGGAAGTTTTCTACATAATCTATTCACCTGCCATACAATGGACTGGAGATCTGTCCAGGGTGTACTCTGCCTCTTGGCCAAAGATGAATCACAATGAATGAATGAATGAATCTATTCACCCTACCAGACATCCGCGTTCTCAGTTGGATCAAGTACCAACACCAGACCATACATATATCTCATTCCTAGAGGTCATTTCAGTGTAGCATTAATATAGTTTACTATATTGTAGGTGGGCTCAGCAGTGGTTAGCCACAGTTAGCAGAGTTAGCCATCCACTCGTTCAGGGCTGTTTCTGTGCTTATGTGATCTCAGGGAGAGCTCATACCCTTGTACATGCCCCGTTACTCCACGGTGTCATGTCTACTGCCCTAAAAATAGGTGATGATAAATTACACAACCAATATCCGTGTGTCTGTTCACTCTTAAGGTGCGTTCACACCAAACGTGAACAAGCAAATTTTTTGGCCGTCACGATTATGTTATAACTCAATGTAAATGCGCGAATAAACATGAATTCAGCATCTGAGTGAGATGCAGACAGGCGAAGTTGCATATATAACTTCTGCAGCAGTGTTCAGCCTACTGTGGAAATCCCCAAAATAACGTCATGCTTTAGATTTACATTATGCGATGGAGGGCTCACCTGAAAAAGCTGTCCCTGTCTCCAAAACTTTATAAGATGATGAGTGTTTCCGTTGCTAGCATGTCCGTGGCAGGACAAGTAAAAAACTCCAAAATCCCAATTCAGCTGAAGAGCTCCTGGTCCTCCTGTCTCCAGGTGAGCGAGTCTCATTTTCAAACTAGTTTACTCTGCAATGGTGATAGTTTTACTCCGGTGACGGCAAAATCTCAAAGCTAGCATATTACCTCAGACATGAACGCGTGAATGCGCAATTTTGTGTGTACTCACCTCTTTCCATTCACTTTGTATGGATTGCGCAGACCGTTTGTGTTTGGTCTGAAAGCACCTTTAAGGTGTGTTCAGACCAAAGAAAAAGCTGCAAATTTTTTGCACTGTGCAATTATATATAAAGTTAACGTAAAGACGTGAATACATACAAATTCACATCCCAGTGAGCTGTAAAGTCTTGCAGATTGGTGGGTTTTCTTTATAACTTCTGCAGCTGCTTTTCTCCTGCTGCAGAACGCCCCCAAAACACAGTCACGTTTAGCTTTACAACATTATCTGGTGGGACACACATCTGGGAAAATGTCACTGCCTCCTCCAGAAACTGTACCTGGATGATGCCTGTCTACAGCGCTAGAATGCTAGCCCTTGTTAGCACATTGGTATGAAGATACAAACTACAGATGCTCCATCTCAGTTGCAGAGCTCTGGTCCATCTGTCTGCAGGTGAGTGGCAGTCTCATTTTCAGACTAGTTTACTCTCCAGTGTTTATACTTTTTCTCCAGGGATGCCACATCCACAGTAAACAACAGATTCCCTCTAGACCTCACACATTTGGTAAATGGTATCATTCCATGGCCTCATCCCTGGTCTTGTTTTTGTGATTTATTATGTGAAGGACCTAATGTGGCGTTGCTTAATTTTAGCTGTAAACAGTCCCACAAACATCAACGCCAAACCTCCTGAAAGTGAGTCGACTTGCAATTAAAATCTGTTATTTTTATGATATGAACTCTGTTACCCCAGCATCTGTCCTACAGTGACCTTAGAGGGCATTAACCTGGCTTCATGTCGTATTAAGGTGGGGTATTAAGTCAGAGGACAAGAACGTGTAGTTGTGTTTATCATAATTTTATTAGAATTTGTTCGTGTACCCTGTCTGACTGATCAGACCCACGGTTAAGAGAGGTTTTTAGTTACACTAATGATGACCCTGGGGCAGACGGTTAACTAGCTCCCAGAGGACCTTAAACGGAGCTAATATGCTCCTGTGGGGATGTAGCAGTGTGTGTGTGTGTGTGTGTGAGTGTGTGTGTGTGTGTGTGTGTGTGTGTGTGTGAGTGTGTGTTCCTATTGTTCTACTGATGTGGTGAGGACATGCAGATGGCTGACAGAGGGAAAAAGGATGACACAATGAGCACAGGTGCAGGATACAATTAAGCAATTTTCATCCATGTGTGAACTGTGGCATGTACCAACACGACTGATATTCTGTGCTTTTATAGAGAGGGCTCATTATTGTTCATGTATGGCAGGATTTATGTAGCAGTCACCCTATTCCTAACCAGCGGGAGTACATGGGCGGTATAGTCTTGACTGTTGGAGACATAGGTGTAAATCGGGGGGGAGGGGGGACATGCCACACCCCACAACCTGGAAAATGGAGAGAGTTGTCCACCCCAATATCATCATAAACCTTTCTGTATCATGTTACAGAACTGAATAAAATGCATTTTAAGCATCAGTGTTAAGGATACATGCAAAACAAATATTCTTTGGGGAAATTTGCAATTATTTTTCTCATAAATTTGCAACTTATTTCTTGTTAATTTGCAGCTTTTTCTGATAAATCTGCAGCATTTTTCTTGTGAATTTGCAACTTTTCCCCATAAATCTGCAACATTTTTTTCGTATAGTTGCAACTTTGTTCTCATAAATTTGTAAGCATCTATGTGAACGTTCTGAACGTTCCAAAATTTAGTTGCAAATTTACATGAAAAAAGTGAAGAAAAAGTTGTAAATTTACCAAAAAAGTTGTTGCAAACTTACATGAAAAAGTGGCAAATTAATGAGAAAAAAGTTGTAAATTTAGAAGAAAAAAGTTGCAAATTTACCAGAAAAAAGTTGCAAATTTAAGAGAAAAAAGTTGCAATTTTACAAGAAAAAAGTTGCAATTTTTTGAGAAAAAGTTGCAATTTTACAAGAAAAAAGTTGCACTTTTGCAAAAAATTTACAAATTTTTGAGAAAGCTGCAAATTGACAAGAAAATAGTTACACATTTATAAGAAAAAAAGTTGCAAATTAATGAGAAAAAAGTTGCAGATTTATAAGAAAGAAGAAAAAGTGGCAAGTTTACATAGAAATGTTGCAAATTTACAAAAAAAAGCTGCAAATTTACAAGAAAAAAGTTGCAAACTTAAAAAAGTTGCAAATTTATGGGAAAGCTGCAAATTGACAAGAAAATAGTTGCAAATTTAAAAGAAAAAAGTTGCATGTTGACAGTAGTAGTAAATTTACAAGAAAAAGTTGTCAATTGATGAGAAAAAAGTTGCAAATTTACATGGAAAAGTTGTAAATTTACAAAACAAGTTGCAAATTTACAGGAAAAAAGTTGCACTTTTGCAAAAAAAAAAAAATCAAATTCATGAGAAAGTTGCACAAGAAAAAAGTTGCAGCTTTACAAGAAAAAAAAGTTGCAATTTTCTGAGAAAAAATGTTAGCATTTTATCATCATTAGTTCTCACAGTGTTAAAGAAAGTAGAAAAGTGTTTAAGAATCTGCGCTGTGACCCTGATCTCCAAAATCTGAGGGGTTCATCCCATCAGACAGACAGCTTGGCTGGGGTATGTGCTCTCTGAATGTCCTCTAATATGTGTAGTATTAAATGATGGTGTAATTCTGTTTCAGCACTATTACACGTTTTTCCAGATTTTATATGGGGATTTTATTGTGAATTTTGTAAACCTGCTGATTTAGACACACAAGTACTGTACATGCAGACAACTGTCTATAGCCAGTGCATGTACATGTATGTATGGTGGCACCGGGGGGGCGGCCCTTTCTCAGACCCTCCACTGTGTTTTCCATGTGGCTCCCGGTTGTTTTGCCGTCTTTTTGTCTCACTGTGAGAAGTGGAGGCGTCGACTTCACTTCTACTCAAACATGTTGCCATGACATATTTCGCCAAACTCTCTCGTACATTTGTGCCAAACTCACGCCGACTCACAAGGCGACCATTGTTTGAGCTTTCACAGCAGCGTTTGTTGCTGTGTGCTTGAGTTTTTATTCCCTCACAGGGCTTCTTCTCCATATTTCACCAGTGTGACCGAGTATGGAGACATATGCTTTCTAGCATCTGAGGCTTTGGGCTGATCCAACATCGCTGCCAGTTGCTGCATTAACGTGACATGAATAAAAGGTGATTTACTGTGTCAGTGCAACTAAAAACCAGACTTTTAATGACACATTAATGTCTTAATGCTGTTGGTCGTTGGAGTCCTCCTGCATGGAAACGCCTCAGTCAGACACAAACTGGCCTTGTTACTCTTAACGAGCTTCTTGGTTTCCCATCATGGTTTCAAATGGATGAATGTCATAATATACCATAGGCGTAAATCAAGGGGGCAGGAAAACCTGGAAAAAACAAAGAACCCCCCCCCCCCCCCATATTATCATAAACCTTTAATATCATACTACATAAGACTTTGAAGCACCAATACTAAATGAAAAAAATAGCAAATTTGAAAGACTTCTTGTAAATTTGCAGTTTCTTTATTCTAACTCTGAAACTTTTTTCTCATAAATTTGCAGCTTTTATATAAAATTGGCACTTTTTTCAGAAATTTGTAACTTTTTTGTTTTAAATTTACTGCTTTTTTAGTATAGATTTTCAACTTCTTTTCTTTAACATGTGCTACTTTTTTTAAATTTAGAACTTTCTTCTCATAAATTTGAAACTTTTTTCTCTTAAATTTGCAACTTTTATCTAAAGAATTTTCATTTTTTTTCTTTAAAATTTTCTATGCATTTCCTTTAAATTTACAACTTTTTTCTCATATTCTACTTAATTTTTACCTAATTTTTTTCTTTTAAATTTGCTGCTTTTTTGTCATAAATTTTCAACTTTTGTCTTTACAATTTGCTAAGCTTTTCTATTAAATTTGCAACTTTTTTCATTAATTTTCATAAGATAAGAGATAAGATAAGCCTTTATTAGTCCCACAATGGGGAAATTCCAGGATTGCAACAGCACAGGATAGCAACACTCAGAACAAAAATTTAGAAGATAAGAAACATAAGAGCAGTGAATATACAGTGGGGCAAAATAGTATTTAGTCAGCCACCAATTGTGCAAGTTCTCCCACTTAAAAGATGAGAGAGGTATCCAATTTTCATCATTGGTATACCTCAACTATGAGAGACAAAATGAGAAAAAAAAAATCCAGAAAATCACATTGAAGTATTTTTAATGAATTAATTGGTAAATTCCTCGGTAAAATAAGTATTTGGTCACCTACAAACAAGCAAGATTTCTGGCTCTCACAGACCTGTAACTTCTTCTTTAAGAGGCTCCTCTGTCCTCCACTTGTTACCTGTATTAATGGCACCTGTTTGAATTCGTTATCAGTATAAAAGACACCTGTCCACAACCTCAAACAGTCAGCCTCCAAACTCCTCTATGGCCAAGACCAAAGAGCTGTCAAAGGACACCAGAAACAAAATTGTAGACCTGCACCAGGCTGGGAAGACTGAATCTGCAATAGGTAAGCAGCTTGGTGTGAAGAAATCAACTGTGGGAGCAATTATTAGAAAATGGAAGACATACAAGACCATTGATAATCTCCCTCAGTCTGGGGCTCCACGCAAGATCTCACCCCGTGGGGTCAAAATTATCACGAGAACAGTGAGCAAAAATTCCAGAACCACATGGGGGTACCTGGTGAATGACCTGCAGAGAGCTGGGACCAAAGTAACAAAGGCTACATCAGAAACACACTACGCCGCCAGGGACTCAAATCCTGCAGTGCCAGACGTGTCCCCCTGCTTAAGCCAGTACATGTCCAGGCCCGTCTGAAGTTTGCTAGAGAGCATTTGGATGATCCAGAAGAGGATTGGGAGAATGTCATATGGTCAGATGAAACCAAAATAGAACTTTTTGGTAAAAACTAAACTTGTCGTGTTTGGAGGAGAAAGAACACCATACCTACTGTGAAGCATAGGGGTGGAAACATCATACTTTGGGGCTGTTTTTCTGCAAAGGGACCAGGACGACTGATCTGTGTAAAGGAAAGAATGAATGGGGCCATGTATCGTGAGATTTTGAGTGAAAACCTCCTTCCACCAGCAAGGGCATTGAAGATGAAACGTGGCTGGGTCTTTCAGCATGACAATGATCCCAAACACACCACCCAGGCAACAAAGGAGTGGCTTCGTAAGAAGCATTTCAAGGTCCTGGAGTGGACTAGCCAGTCTCCAGATCTCAACCCCATAGAAAATCTTTGGAGGGAGTTGAAAGTCTGTGTTGCCCAGCGACAGCCCCAAAACATCACTGCTCTAGAGGAGATCCGCGTGGAGGAATGGGCCAAAATACCAGCAACAGTGTGTGAAAACCTTGTGAAGACTTAGAGAAAACGTTTGACCTCTGTCATTGCCAACAAAGGGTATATAACAAAGTATTGAGATGAACTTTTGTTATTGACCAAATACTTATTTTACCGAGGAATTTACCAATTAATTCATTAAAAATCCTTCAATGTGATTTTCTGGATTTTTTTTTTGTCTCTCATAGTTGAGGTATACCTATGATGAAAATTGGAGACCTCTCTCATCTTTTAAGTGGGAGAACTTGCACAATTGGTGGCTGACTAAATACTTTTTTACCCCACTGTATGTACACATAAATATATAAATACGTATATATACACAGTGCGGAGCATTGTAGCTAGATGGAATAAACAGCATAACTGTCTATTTAGTTACCCTACATAGTATGAATATGTACCCATACATATTGTCACCCTCCATAGCGACTGATATTGTCCTAGTTGTATACTGGAGGGGACCATTTGTGTAAGTCTGTTGCATCTTTTGCATTCAATACTATTAGGATGTCACTTTTTGTTTTTGCTATCTCTGCAAGCAGCCCTGCTTAGGTTATAAAGTCTGACAGCCATAGGCAGGAAGGACTTGCGAAACCTCTCGGTCACGCACCTAGGATGATGTAGCCTACTGCTAAATGAGCTCCTCAGTGTGTTCAGTATGTCCTGCATAGGGTGGGACTCGGACTCCAGCAGAGATGACAGTTTAACCACCATCCTTCTCTCTCCTATCTCTTCCACTGGGTCAAGGCGTTGCCCCAGGACAGAGCTAGCTTTCTTGATCAGTTTGTTCAGTCTCTTCCTATCAGCTGCTGTGATGCCACTGCCCCAGCAGACCACTACAAAAGTGATGGCTGATGCCACCACTGTGTCATAGAATGTCTTCAGGAGCACCCCTTGTACACCAAAAGACCTGAGCCTCCTCAGTAGGAACAGCCTGCGCTGTCCCTTCTTGTAGAGTGCGTCGGTATTGTGTGACCAGTCTAGTTTATTGTTCAGATGAACACCCAGGTACTTGTAGGATGTCACCATCTCAATGTCTGTTCCCTGGATGTTTACTGGTGCTGTGAGGGGTTGTCCTTGCCTGCAGCAGTCCACCACCAGCTCCTTAGTTTTCCTCGCGTTGATCTGGAGGCAGTTCCAATGGCACCAGTCCATGAAGTCCTGGATAAGTCCTCTGTACTCAGCTTCATCTCCGTTGGAGATGAGGCCGATGATCGCAGAGTCATCAGAGAACTTCTGTAGATGGCAGTGTGTTGTGTTGTGTGAGAAGTCCGCAGTATAAAGGGTGAACAGGAAGGGAGCCAAAACCGTCCCCTGGGGGGCCCCCGTGCTGCCGATGATCGTGTCGGACACACAATCCCGGTTCTCACAAACTGTGGCCGGTTTGTGAGATAGTCCAGGATCCATGATGACAGGTGCTGGTCCACCCCTGCGCACAGCAGCTTGTCCTTCAGGATCATCGGTTGGATGGTGTTGAAAGCACTGGAGAAGTCAAAGAACATGATCCTCACCGTGTTCCCAGGCTTCTCTAGGTGATACAGGGAACGGTGAAGGAGGAAGATCACTGTATCCTCCACCCCGATGCCATGCTGGTAGGCGAACTGGAGTGGATCCATCTCTGGTCCCACCAGGGAGCGGAGGTGAGCAAGGAGCAGTCTCTCCAGGGTCTTCATCATGTGAGACGTTAGGGCCACTGGTCTGTAGCTGTTCAGATCTTTGGGGTGGGAAGTCTTTGGTACAGGCACCACACAAGGTGTTTTCCACAACTGTGGTACCCTCCCCAGTTTCAGGCTCTGGTTGAAGATGTGCTCCACAATCCCACACAGCTGGTCTGCGCAGGACTTGAGGAGCTTCGCGCTGATGCCGTCCGGTCCCGAGGCCTTCCTCGCCTTGATCTTCCTCAGCTCCGTCCTCACCTGGGTCTTAGTGAGGGTCAGGTTGGGGGGATGTGTGCTGGGAGTGGGGGGGCGTTGATGGAATGGGGTGTGGACAGCAGATCTCGATGACTTTAGAGGCGGCAGTGGTTGGTGTGCAGGCGGGGGGGAGGGCGGTTGGTCAAACCTATTAAAAAACAGGTTCAGATTGTTCGCCCACTCCCTGCCCCCCGTGGCCTGGGAGGAGGTATTCTGGAGCCCAGAGATGGTTTTGAGGTTTCTCCAGACCCCGCCGATGCCGCTCCGCTGCAGTTTGTCCTCCATCTTCTTCCTGAAGCTGTCCTTGCCTTCTCTGATCTTCCTCCTCAGCTCCCTCTTTACGGACTTCAGCTTCTCCCTGTTCCCCGACCTGAAGAACCTCTTCTTCTCTCTCAGAAGTGTTTTTATCTCAGGGTTGATCTAGGGTTTGTTGTTCGAGCAACACCGTATGGTCTTGGTGGGTACGGTGTTGTCCACACAGAAGTTGATGTAGTCCGTGATGGTGTGAGTGAGGCCACTGATGTCCTCACCATGTGGATCGCAGATCTGCTCCTAGGCAATGATTTCAAAACAGTCCTCTAGGGCATCCATTGCCTCCTCAGACCATATCTTCACCGTGCGCATGACCGGAGGTCGTCTGTGTACTAGGGGTTTGTACACCAGCAGGAGGTGAACCAAGTTGTGATCCGATCTCCCGAGTGGGGGGAGTGGTGATGAGGTGTACGCCTCCTTAGTGTTTGTATAGAATAAGTCCAGTGTTTTATTGTCTTTAGTGTGGCATGTGACATACTGGGTGAACGTGGGCAGAATGGGGGACAGTGAAATATGGTTGAAATCACCGGAGATGAGAAGTAGAGCATCAGGGTGTTCTGTCAGCAGCCTGCCAGTTACTGAGTGAATGGCGTCACGCGCTGTCCCCGCGTTCGCCGTCGGATTTGCATAAATAACAATGCAGATCATGTGTGAGTATTCCCTCAGGAGATTGGTAGGCCGCATGCTAACAGCTAGCAACTCAATATCTTTGCTGCAGTGTTGTTCTTTAACCGTGATATGTCCCGGTCTGCACCAGCTGTTATTGACATACATTATCACTCCTCCACCCCTTGTCTTCCCACTGTCTGGTGTCCCGTCTGCCCGTATTGCATGGAAACCCTCCAGTTTGATGTTAGCATCTGTTGCTAGTTCTGTTAGCCACGTCTCAGTAAACAACATCATGCTAATCTCTCTGAAGACGCTCTGGTAATGAGCCATATCCGCTTGCTCATCTGTCTTATTGAGTAGCGATTGTACATTCCCCATAATAATGGATAGGACGGGTCTGTACCTTATATTTCTCGCCCGCCGTCTTGCTCCAGTACAACATCCGCGCCGTTTCTGTTTTATTTCTCCCGGTATGTCGAGTTCTTGCTTTAGCATCGTGGGTCGATTAAGTGCTAACAGCTGGTCCCTATTGTACTGTCACCTAAAAGCAGTGTCTCCGTCCGCTGGTTCAGGAGACATTTAGGCAATCCGTGTGTCCGTGTGTCAGTGATAGATAAGGTGTCACAGGATCAGAAAGATTAGCAAGAGAAGCTAATCTCATCTTTTATCTTTAAAATTTTCTACCCTTTTCTTTTAAATTTGCAATTTTTTCTCATAACTATGTCATGATTGGGGCATGGTCACGCTTTATGTTTATTTTAGTCTTTGCTTCTCCACAGCATCATTATTATTCTGATTCTGATTATCATTATTATTATTATTAAGTGCCCCTGTGTTCCCTGATCATTGTCATGTCAGGTCATCCCCTGTTGTCTGTGTCTTATGGTAGTCTTTTGTATTTAGTTACAGTATATTCTATGATCCTGGTTTATTTTTACTGCTAGGATTATTGTCCTTGTGTCTTTAGTCATGTTGTGTTGTCCCCTGTCTGTCCTCAATGCCATCATTTTAGTCTTGTGTGCATATTTGTTTACCTATGTAGTGTCCTCAGCTAGAGATGGGACGGCAGGCTCTGGCGCTCCAAGGGGTGCTCCGAGCTTATCCAGGAAATATTTGGCGAAGCGCGTTTCGAGGCGTGCACCATGATGTATGTGTTGACGTTGGACCACATGACTGGGTCAGGAAGCCGTTCATGATTTTGTATGCAACATGAAATAAAGTGAGCAGCGATACCCAATGGAAATCCCCATCCCTCACATTTTGTGTTGTCATGTCTGACTGTGTAAGGCAGGGGTGTCAAACTCATTCCATGGAGGACCAAGACCCTGCAGGTTTTACTTCCACCCAGTCTCTTCAGCAGGTGTTTTCACTGATCAGCAATCAGTAGGACGAAATTCAGAGAAATCACCTGTTGAAGACACTGGGTGGAGGTAAAACCTGCAGGGTCTTGGCCCTCCATGGAATGAGTTTGACACCTGTGGTGTAAGGGATTTGTCACAGCCAATTTTCACATGGAGGCAGCAGCAAAAAGACGGACTTCTCCCGTGTGGGAACATTTTGAGCACATTTCTCCCATTAATGGATTTTCCACATATACTGGATATTTAATGCAGCTGAGGTGATGGCTTTGTGGTAAAGAATCTGCACTACAAGCGGGAGGCCTGGGTTTGAATCCCAGCTGTGTCATTCTTGTCATTTTGTTTTTATTTGCAAGGTGAAGTTTCTGTTGTGTTTCAAAGAGCTTGGATCATTATTACGCATCATTATGCTGAGGAACTATTGCTATTGTGCCCTGCATGAGAATAAGGCCAGATTTGAATATACTGGGACAGTATAAGACTGTTGAAAATTTATTATTTCTTAATAAAAATGGATAAGTAGTACAAGCACACGAAGTAACACAGGCACATTCACTGGAGTCACCCCAGTTTTATTATTTCTTTTTTCCCTTATGATCATTGATATTTCTTAAAAGACAGTGCATTTATTGACATTGAAAAAAAATACACATTAAATCAATAATGCCCTTGTAAAAATCAGCATGTTGTATACGTTTTGTCCACTGGATGGCCTGGTAGACAAAATGAAGTCCCACATGAGGCTTCGTCTATATCAGCCTTTTTGTTGAAAAGCCTCAAGTCCTCCAGAAAGCCTCATTTGGCCATCACTATCCTCAGCTCCTCATGTTTCCATACCCATAGCCTCTCTCCCTCGTGTGTGCATTGTTCAGCCCCTGATTACTCTCCTAGCTGTCCTGCGTTTCCTAATTATGAGTTCCCCTATATATGTGAGTCTCTGTCTTTGTTTCTTGGAGAGGTCATTGGCCGAATCTCACACTCTTCCCTTGCAGACTCGTTGACTTTAGGCGCGTTCACGTGAAGTGAAGGGATGTCCCAATCTGAAATCAGGAAGTGGCTGACTGCTCACTCGCTGACTTCATGAGCCCTTAAATGAGCCCTTACCTTAAGTGAGCATGCTATGCTGACTTAAGGTAAGGGAATTACCCACAGTTCAGAGCGCCATGCCGGGATTTCTCAAGGAAAAGCTCCCAATTCATCACCTGTTCATCACTGACCACCCCTCCACCCCTACTCCACCCCACACCCCGCCCCCCCCCAAAAAGACAGGTAAACACAAGCATGGAAGGAACAATTCCAACCATCACTAAAAAGAAGATGTTTACATGTCAGTATAATGTAGCTCACCGGTCTACAGTGCGTCTATAGTTACATAATAAAACATTTTTTTTAATTTACAAACAGGGCGCAATGAACAGACATTACAGTTTATTGAGCTTTGTACTGAACATGACTCCAAATTCCCGGGCCACAGAAACACATCTAGTCAAGGTTTCAAGTAAGTATTCAGCTGGTATATTGTTGATAACACTGGTCAACACTGAATTTATTGTCTAAGTTTTTGTTAGATGATTTAGGACAATTTTGATGTGCTGAATCCAAAAATCACAATGGTTTTGCTCAATCAGGTCAACTTTTTAAATTATGGCCAAATGCTGTTTTATATGTTTTTGTTTACATGTACCGGTATTTTCGCTTTATATGATGCAAAATTCTTTTTTATGTATTGAAATTCTCTGAATTTTGAACAATGATGATGAAACATTCAATTTACATGTACTTACCTTTATATAAAGGTAAGTACATGCACAGTACTAAGTAAGTACATGTTTTTACTTAGCACCTGATCGAGAGAAACAGATGTAATTTTCAGATTCAGCTGCGCAAAAGTGTCTTAAATCAGGTGAAAAAACACAGGCAACTTACAAAAAAATTGTTTTTGTAATCCTGTTATTGTCATTATTTAGTAAGCCAGTGGATGACTATAACTAAGGATTTAAGATACTGCATTTAACACAACGCATAAATAAAGGATCAATAAATAAAAAATAAATATACTATAGTGCAGGCATTATTTATCAACTATTTTGTGTAATTTTCAAAAAAAAAGTAAAATAATTTTTTTTATAATTACCTCTCTTTCACTCTGTAAGGCTAGTGCCTACAAGATATTTAGATCAGGCAATTGATTCCTTCTGTTCCTTGGTGTTGAAGATAAAATCATTTTTTAAATAAAAAGTCAGAATCCCACAATACTAAGCAGCATGTTTGTCATACACCATTGTCAAGGTAGGGTGACATGTCATAAAGTGTCCCATTCCTTTTATACCATTTCAAGCCCTCACAGACTTGTACACTCACACACTACTAAGGGCTGCCGCCTAAGTCTACAAGGGTTCAGGGCTTGAGGGCTTAGGGAGGAGATTGAGATTCAGCCATTGTGTCAATTACCCTGTGTCATTTCTGTGTGTCATTCTGATGCCAAGTTCTCTGTGTCGTTTCTCTGCCATGGTTTTTTGTCTTTGTATCCTGGTCCATGTGAGTTTTACCATTGCTATGTGTTTGCCAAGTTTAGTTAGGTTTGCCATGTCAAGTTTAGTTCTCAGCCCACGTGCTGCCTTTTGTTTGCTTTGAGTTTTTGTTAATAAATTATCATTTTACACTGCATCCTTGCCTGCACATGAGTCCTCTCCCAAAACCCTCAGCTGCCCAGTGGGCAGCACATGACAATATGACCTTTCCCATCTTAGACTCAGTAGGCAGGAGGAGTCTGGTGCATTGGGGGGGGGCATGCAGATGAGTGGTGGGCAATCCAGATGATTGAGGACTTTATCTCTGATGCTTGCACCTCTCCCATGCCAGAGGAGGCAGTGGACTACATGAACACTGTGGCCGGGGTAAAGGGGGCATTCCTCAGCCTGTGGCTCTACTCCGCCCTCAATGAGCTGCTACATCTTGTCATGACCCTCCGGCAGATGGACCATGTGATGATAGGAGACTTACTGGCAACGTTGCAACCTGCGCCAACGAAGAAGCATCCCCGGGTCTCAGCGTCTCTCTCACCACACCACGCTCCAGCTCCAGCTTCGTCAGTCTCATCTCCACCTCTCAAGAAGCAACCTGCAGCCTCCCTCCTTGGGAGATATCCACCGCCGATAGGGAGCAATTCCTGGGATCTCGCTTGGTGTTTGGCTGTCCTGGGTGGAAGGAGAGCCCCGGGAGACAACACTGCTCTCAGCGCTCCGCCCAAACTCCAGTCTGCCTCTTCCCAGCTCAGCAGCCACTCCACAGGCTGGAGGAGAGCACACTTCCTCGGTGTTCCTCAGTGTCCACTCCAGCGCTGCAGGGCTCAGTCATCTTGGAGCACTCACTGTCATCAGCAGTCACGTCTGGTGCTACACCTAGTGCTTCATCGAGGGTCATGCTGGCTCCCACAGCAGTCACAACGCCGGTTTCCATGGCCGCTGCAGTGCTGGTCCTACATCACTCTTCACCTCCAGTGCCGGCTCCCCGCCACTCTGCAACACCGATACCGGCTCCACGCCGCTCTGCACCACCAAGGCTGGCTCCACGTCATCTCTCAGCCGAGTGTTCGCCTGTCACCATGTCTACAGCCTCACCTCCTGCCATGCCTGCAGTCTTGTCAGATGCCATGTATGCAGTTTTTCCTGCCACCATGCCTTCAGCTTTGCCTGACGTCATACCTGCGATCCCGCTCCCTGCCATGTTCACAGTCTCACCTCTTGCCATGTCTGCAGTTTTGCCTGATGCCACATCTGCAGCTTCGTCGGTCACCACGCCTGCAACTTCGTCTGTCAGCACACTTATAGCCCTGCTTGCCATCATATCTGCAGCTTTACCGATCACCATGTTTGAAGTTTCGCCCGTCACCACAACTGGAGTTTCATCTGTTACCATGCCTGAAGTTTTGCCTGTTACCATGCCTGGGCCTTCGCCTGCCATCATGGCTGCTGCTTGGGCTGCAGCAGAAGAGTCACCGGAGTCATGGTCAGCGGTGGAGCGAGTATTTACTATGTCAATATTAGAGAGAGCTTGCCTTACTCTTGTCAGGGAGACTCAGTTGCAGCTGCCATCTGCTCCTGAGCTCTCTCTGCCAGGCTCCACTGCCGCCAGTTATAGTGACCCGGTGTTTGTCTCTTCCTCCCCGTCTGAGGTGGCTGTGTTGGGGATGGATCCCCAAGTGGCTGGGCTCGAGGTCCCACAGCCTCAGCTGCCTGGGCTTCTCACAGATCATCCAGCATTGTCTGGTTTCACCGCTGTGCAGCATTCATTGTTTGGTTTCGTCACTGATCAGCCTCCACCTGCTGCTCCTGGGAGCGATGTGCTCCATCCGTTAGCTTCTGAGGTCAGCGTACCGCAGCCACCTGCTGCTGTGTGGAAAGCTCTTTTGCTATTATTTCTTGAACTAAGTACTTCCCTGTTACCATGCACTGAATTAAAGGCTCCTATGTTATGGCCTTCTGAGCAAGAAGCTCCATTGTTCTGTTCCCCTGAGTTTAAAGCACCCCCACAGTTTTCTCGGGATGCATCCTGTTATCTGGTGTTACAAACCATATGTCACAAGCCCGGCTCCAGGCTCTGACAAAGAAGGGGATGGTTTGAACATAAAAGGGAGACCACATGGAGATGCCAACTCAAAACAATAATTTACCTTAGTAAGAAGAAGCCATAAAAGAAAGTGTCTGTAATTAGTGGCGTGTGCATGTGTATGGGATGCGTGAAATAAACTAAGATAACAGGCAGTCACTAGCCAATCCAGTGACCACACGCCTCTGTCAGGGTTGCAGTCATGCCCAGCGGCCAACCCAGAACCAGAAAAGCCCAACGGCTACAAACAATAAAGACAGGGTCGCCAGCACAGCCCCGACCAAGCGTCAAACAGCAGAACCAGGCAGTAGGCAGAGCAGAGCAAAGAGGCAACCAGCCTCCACGGGAGTGGAACACTACTGAGAGGCACGCAGAGATGGCTTTTATAGACACCTCCCAGCCAGGGGCGGTCCTTCACAGCTCCACCTACAGCACAGGGAAAAACACAGAAAGGACCCACTTCAAAGAGGAGCAGGGCTGTAACCCCCCTCCACACACACACACACACACACACACACACACACACACACACACACACACACACACACACACAGACAAAAAGGGCTTCCCTATTGGGAAGGCCTACACAGACTGATTTACAAATGACTTACAACAATTCATCATTTAATAATAAATACTTCCCAAATAATTTATCATTCAATAATAAATAATCAATTATTTTACAGTTTTCTATAGCCCATTAAAATACAACCACTGCAGATCCACTATATTATTTCCCTTAGTAAATCCTGGTATAAATACCTCACCAACCCATCCAAACCTCGTTAGCTACCCAGCAACTCCCGGGGCCTGGAGAAGAAATTTAAGAGGACCGTTCTAAATTGTCCTTAGGTATGACTATGAGAGTGAATGGTTGCCTCTCACTCAAAGATACTGGGATAGGCTCCAGCACCCCCGTGACCCGAAAAGGATAAAAAGGAAGAAGATGGATGGATGGATGACAAACTAAACAGATGGCACAGGTAACTAGAGACAAGTCTAACACCTAGGAACTTGGCGCTCTGGACAGGCCTTCACCACAACACCCCCAGCCTTTGATGTGTGGTGAACGTCTACACAACAGATCTGCAAAAAAACACAAAACAAATGCATCAGTCAGACAATAATCCTGTATTCCACAGACTACAGAGCAACAAATGTCCTTCCGGAGGACAACCAAAATCCAGGGTCCACCGAACAGGAAGGAAAAACCTGTCAGGAGGCTGATCCAACTCTACAGCCAGTCAGCAAAAACAGAGGTGTCCATCAGGAGGATGAAAACCATTACAACTCCACAAGACAAACAGTGGTCTCAGCCCAGAAGCAAGATAGCACAACTCAGGAGCAAAACACAGTCCATGTAGGTTTTGCAGTGACCTAGACTTCACCAGTTTGCCCTGCAACCCACACTGATCAGGAGAATCTATCACACACCTGATCACAGACCCTGCAGCTGCTGAGCTAACTAGCTGCTGAGACACACTCCCCCCGTTCAAAAATCAGGTCTTGGCATGGCATTCGCTTATATAGCGCTTTTTTTCTCATCTCTAGATGACCAAAGCACTTTACAGATCCTGCTATCTACCCATTCCCACACTGATACACACTGATACACCTGCGCTGGCCTGACCCACCAGGAGCAACTGGGGGTTCAATGTCTTGCTCACCGACACTTTGACATGCAGACTGCAGACAGAGTGGGAATCGAACCCCTTGACCCTCCAATCGGTAGTCACCCACACTACACCTGCGCCGCAGCCGCCCCCCTAGGTCTTCTCGGGAGTAATCAGATTTCGACAAATTAATCTGGTCAAGCTGCAATTCCTCTTTCTGTACTGGTGCAATACCACAGACTTCACCAGAAATCGGCATGACAGGCTCCTCAACCGTGTCGCCCGGAGACAACTGACTGTCAGAATCAGCTGAAAAAAATCACCACTTGCTGCTAACAATTTAACTTAGACTCCTGCTCAGATGTAATCAAACCAACCTCATCAGGAGTAAAATTGACAGGCACTTCAACAATGTCAACCAGAAACACATGACTGTCAGGGATAACAGCAGGACAAATTAATTGTTCCAGCTGACAATCCACCACAAAATCCACTTCCTCTGACACATCACCAGGTGCATTAATTGATGTTCCTGGCACATCACAGACAAACTGCACAGGAGAAGATTTTACACACGTTTACCAAATCAGCACAATTAACTGGCTCAGCCAACACCACAGCTGCAACTGTGCAAGCTGGAACCAATTCAAAAATTGGCTGATTATGCAACTCTGACGTAGACTGTACAGGAGGAGAGTCACACAGGTTTTCAGAGTTAGTATGATTAATTGAAGTGGATAACCCCCACAGGTGTTTCTGTGCATGCTGGAATCAATTCAGCAAGAGGAGCTGGTCCAATTACCTGATTAGGCTTACCCGTTACCTGACAGGTGTGACATATTTTAATGTAAGTGGATACTATAACATAGTGATTTGTACCTTTGGGGTTGCCGTAGCCTGGTCTGGGCGGGGTGGTGTGATGTCAGGCGGGCTGCGGCTGTACATATAAATAAGAGAGTTCCTGTTACTAAATAAAGAGAATGTTCCCTCCAGCTCCCTTCTGGTCTGTTGTTATTTTAGGACATAAAAATTGGCAACAAGGACAATAATGGCTGCATGCATTGGGCACATGCCTGTCTTTCTGGAACACCCAGGTTTACCGACCATGATGCGGCCTCAATGGAAAGAGGGTTTTGAGGCGTCGTGACAGAAGTGGGCCTGGGCTCGGCCAACGAGGGAAGACTGAAGAGCATTTTACTCCATCACCTCGGCACTGAGGGTCAGAGAATTGCTCTTGGTCGGTGCCAGGAGGGCTCGCTGGAGGAATGCTTGAAGGTGTTGGATGAAGTGTTCGGCGACTCCTCCACGGCCTTGGAGAGCCGGTTGAAATTTTTGGAGAGACGGCAACGGGAGGGTGAGTTACTGAGCTCATTTTTATTAGACCATCTTAGCCTAGCTCGTAAAGGCAACATTGGTCTGCTTGAATTTGGAATAGCTATGGAAAGGTTGGTGCAGGGTGCCAGATGCCCGCAGTTGACAGCTAGGCTGCTGTTAGCCGCGAAGCCGAAGTCATGGGGGGAAGTGCTGAAGTTAGTGAGGAGAGAAGACTCGGTAGCTCAGTTGGAGCAGAAGGCTAAGGCTAGCCAAGGGTCGCCCGAGCGCAATTCCCCGCCGGATGTGGAAGTGAGTGCACTGACGGGACAGCGTGGTGGAGGCAGGAGAAAGAGGAAAAAGAAGAAGAGGTGAGCTGCTTTGCGGGTGGGAAGACCCGGGGGCCCGGCTCAAGTTCACGCTGTAAGGATGGGGAAAGGCCTGCTGAAGTGGTACGTCCTCCAACTGGACGATTGTTGATGTGTCACTTTTGGTGGACTCGGGGGCCGGGAGGTTGATCCTGAGCCTCCCAACCCTACGGCGTCTGTTTCTTGCAAAACACATTAAGGGTGGAGCAGTGAGACTTTTTGGCTACGGCCACGCGGAGGTAGAAATGGCGGCACAGCTGACTTTGAGGTGACCTGCGGGTCGAAAAGGGTCCCTAACTTTACGTTCCAAGTGGCACGGCAGGGGACTGACCTGCTGGGGGTGGACTTGTTAGGACAGTAAGGGTTTTCTAAAATGGACCCTGAGGGCTCGCGAGTGCTGTCTGTGGGTGCGGACTGGCGCCTCCACTGGCTGAAGCTATTTGAGGGGCTAGGCCACATTGACGTGTTCTACCACCGGCCTTTGGTGAATGAGAGCGTCACGCCAAAGATCCAACCATTGAGGCGTCTCCCACTGGTGCTGCAGGAGGAGGTGTCGGCAGAGCTGAATCGGCTGTTGGAGGCGGGTGTTATTGAGAAGGCCGATGCTTCCCCTTGGATCTCCAACCTCGTGGTGGTGATGAAGAAGGGGGGAGGGCATTAGGCCTTGCATTGACCTTAGAGCGGTGAATAAGGCAGTGGTCCCGGATAAGTACCCACTGCCTACGATGGAGGAACTGACGGCGACGTTCAGTGGGGGGAAAGTTTTTTCAAAGTTGGACCTCCGGCAGGGCTACCTGCAGGTGCCGCTACACCCAGACAGCAGAAACCTAACTGCTTTTGTGACGCATATGGGGGTGTTCTGATATACAAGGATGTCTTTCGGACTGAGCTCGGTGCCAAGCTGTTTCCAGAAGGTGATGGCTACCATACTAGCCGGCCTGAAGGGGGTAGTCGTGTACCTCAACAATATCGTGGTGCATGGGGCATCGAGCAAAGAACACGACAGGAGGCTGGAAAGGGTCCTGGAGAGACTGCAGGAACATGGGGTGACCCTGAACAGCGAAAGGTGTGTCCTGGCGTCGGGGGCAGTGGACTTTGTGGGTTTCCAGCTATCAGAAGACGGGCTGAAGCCTTTGGTTTTGAACGTGGAAGCGGTGCTTCCCCTTGCAGACCCCTCCTCACCGGTGGAGATCTCATCATTCTTGGGAATGGTAAACTTTTATAGACCGTTTATTCCAAGGTACTCCGAAACAATTGAGCCTCTCAGGGCGCTGCTGAAACAGGACGCGCCTTGGGCTTGGACTCCTGCCTGCTCAGCGGCTGTGAGGAAACTGAAACGGCAGCTCACTTCACCCCCAGTTTTGGCCCATTTTGACCCTGACTGTTCTATGATCGTGACCTGTGACGCTTCTGGTTCAGCCCTGGGGGCAGTAATGTCACAGGTGCAGGATGGTACAGAGTGTCCGGTTGCTTTCGTGTCATGGCCTCTGTCGGGGGCTGAGAGGAAGTACGCTGCTGGCGAGAGGGAGGTGCTGGCCTGTGTGTGGGCTTGTGAGAGGTAGCACATGTACCTATACGGCTGGCGCTTCATGTTGAGGACAGACCATCGAGCGTTGACGACCCTGCTGGAGACTTTGGGGTCGGGCCACAGGCCGCTGCATATCCACAGGTGGTCTGAGAGACTCAGGGCGTACAACTTTGAGACTAAGTACACTCCAGGCAAGGACAACGTCGTGGTGGACCTGCTGTCTAGGGCCCCGACATGCGTGCTGGCACTGGATGTGGAATCCGTGGACCCAGTCAAGACAGAACTGGTCCACGCCCTGCATGGGACTCTCCGGGACATCATGTCTCCTGAAGAACTTGGAGAAGTTTCGGAGAGCGACCAAGTGATGAAGAGACTGTGTGTGGCGATTAGAGAGGGCTGGCCGGGGGGAGCACCAGGGGTCCTGGCTCTGTTCCATCACTTCAAAGATGAGCTCAGCTGTTGGGACGAAGTGTGCATGGCCAGAGGTCATTGTGCGGTGATCCCGGAGGCACTGAGAGAACAGGTGCTGGACATGCTGCACAAGAGCCATCTTGGGGTGGTTAAAGTCTAGCAGCGGGGCAGGGATTTGGTTTGGTGGCCAGGTATAGACAAGGACATTGAGACAATGGTCAGAAACTGTGTCCCGTGCCTGGAGAGTGGAAAGACTGGTAGATCACCACCACCACCCCTTCTCTGGCCAATCGCTTACCCGGAGGGGCCCTGGGAACACATTGAACTGGACATTTATGGTGAACTGCACGCAGCACCCCCGGGCAGCAAGTTTCTGGTAGTGGTGTGCGACTTGTTTTCCAAGTGGCTGCAAGTGTCACCATGGGGTGAGACGCCGGCTCGGCGCTCAGCCCATGCTCCTTTTATCCCTGCCTCTCATTGGGCAGTGCCTCAGCTGGTTCCCAGCTGTCAGTGTCACGGGACAGCTGGGGCCAATTAATCCTCATCAGCTGGGGCGCTGTTAATGAGTATAAAGAGGAGCAGCTTCGATCATTCGGGGCTGCGACATAAGCACTGCTAGGCTGAAGCCCCTTCGTCTGGTGTCAGCCTCAACTCCCCTTGCAGCATTCCTGTGTTTGTATCCCGCTGTGAGTATGCACGTCTTGTTACCCCCACGTCCGGTACAAGCTACCTACCCCTGCGCTGTGCAGCCTGAGAATGTACGTCTGTATGAGTGTCTGTGCTCTCCTCATCCCTTCCCCTTTACCCTGAATAAAATATCTCGACTCACTGGCTTGCCCCTGGCTCTGATTGCCCGGCTCCCTAGAGCCGGATATGACAGTATGTCGCAGCCAGAAGAGTTGCCGGCGGCCGTGAGTCGCTGTGGAAACGTACCTTTCTGTCGGGGTGTCAGCGCTGCTAGCATGCCGTTTCCCAGGAGTCACTTCCGGCGCCAGGGCGACGAGCTGAGGTCCATCTCGGAGGCTGTCGACGGGACGCTCTTCACCCTGCACGACGCCTCCAACGCGAGACGCTGGCATCCGGGCCGTGCTGAGGAACTCCTGGACTGTCACCCTCACTCTCTGTACCATCTGGAGGACAGTGCCAGGATAGACGCTGCAGGTACACAGCGAGAGAAGCTCCACGGGGTGGATGGAAATCCCGGCAGGGAGTCGAAGTGGGCGACGTCTTTCCCCGCTTCGGAGTCCCGTTCCTGCCGCTATTCCAGTCCGGGAGTTCGCGCCAACCAGAGGACTTCCCCCGACCTGCGCCACGTCACTCGGGATTCCCTTCAAGGAGCCGCAGCTGACAGCAGTTATGTCCGGGGTCGAGTGGCTGTCGCGAGCTCTACTGTGTTTCCTGTCACCACCTTCAGGCATGTGGCGGCGGCAGTGAGATTGATGGTGAGGACTTCAGGGCTACGAAGCTTTCCCGTGCTCGACGCCTTCCTCGTCTCGATCTCCGATCTGGAGCGGCGAATCCTGGGTTTCCCCCTCGCTTCGTCCCCTGGGAGTAGTCGTCGTCACATCGCCGAGTCACCTCTGCACGAACCTCGTCCGGATCCAGTTCTGGGTCATCGTCAGGACCGTTCCTCCCACGCAGCTGTCATCCCTTCGCCTCGTCTGTGTGGAGATTCTACAGCCTCGTCCCCTGAGCCTCGTTCCCCCGCTGTCATTCCTGGACATTCGGGCTGGCTCACCCCGGCTGTTTCCCCCTCCTCCTCGACGCGCTTCCTGACTGCTGTGTGTGCCTGGAATCCCGGCCTGGTGAGCTCTCTGCTGGAGACAACGCGAGCGACCCTCAGACGAATTCCCGGGGGGTCCTCCGTTATCGCCGGGCGGGGAGAGGAAGAAGCAGAATCCACTACAGCAGGCGATACTCAACCTCCAGGGGGCAGGCAAGTCATTGTTTTTTCACACCTGCTTAATGATTTGCTCTGTCACATCCCTGGAGGAGAAGTTCAGGGTTCGCAGCTCCCTGAACTCTCCCCACCTGCTGTAACCTGTATGCCTAATCCCGCATCCTCTGTGTCTCTCTCCGCCGAGCGGTCCCCGGCTCCGGGTCAACGTGGTGGGATATGGAGAGGGCCTGTGGTTCCGCAGCTACATTGCGGACGGAGGAGGGGGACTGACTGCTGCGTGGAGTCTACGCCGACGACTGAGCGTCCCCGGGTCTCCACGGAGGAGCGGTTCGGTCCGGCGGGACGAGATTCTTCTGGCTTCACGCCGAGTGGATCGTCGGCGGGGTTACCTGAGCTGGAGGGATCTCAAGCTGCGCTGACCATCGTGCTGGCTGCGGGGCCCGACGCGGCTAGATGGGAGCCTGACAACGACCTCCTGACGACGGATCCTGGATCTTCGCAGTCCTGGACGGCGTCAGAACCCGAGATCAGGCGAGTGCTCTCCTTTCTTTTCTTTCTTTTTATCTTTGAGCACTTCAGCCTATCTCCAGGGGAGACGAGCAGGGTGCAGCCGTCCGCTGCGTCTGAGCTCGTCTCGCCGGGTTCTGGCGCTGCCGGTGATCCTGATCCCGGTTCTGTTTTCTCTTCTGAGCCTTCTTCCAGGGTCACCGGCGAGGAGTTGCTGTTCCTCGTGGTGCTGGAGGGTCCGGGTTCAATGTTGGAGGTCGGTTCTGGTGCAGTGTCCAACGTGGGTTCGCCTGAGGCCCGATCGGGGTCCGACGTGGGTGCTGCCCCAGTGTTGTCCAGGTCCGGTGAGGAGGTGGCCGTTTCCCTGAGGCCCGCCGCCCTCGTCATCGGCTCTCCCCTGAGCCTCTTCCACCGGGATCCGCTCTGACCCTTCGTCCGTCTCAACGGTCCTGGTGGTTGAGTGATGCGGGTCGACGACCCGACCCGCAAAACTTTCGGTTCGGCGATCTGGTTTCCCCCCACTGGTCTGTTTGCCTTTGGGCGGCCTGGTTCGGCAGCCGTTGGACTGGATTCCTGGGATCTGGGCCCAGAGTTCGCCGTCCGAACATTTCTCTTCCCCGGGTTGCCAACTGGACAATGGGCGGGGAGATTACCAGAACAATTCCGGCCGTTTTGGACTCTGCCTGCCGTCTCCTCGGGTGTCCTTTACTTCTTTTATTATTATTGAAGTCACTCGGGTGTAGTTTCTTTGTCCATTAGGGGAATATATGTTTTTGTGCTGTGTGTTGTTTTTTTTAACCATACTCAGCATTTTTATCGTATTGTTATCCTGTTACCCTGTCACCTTTTTTTTTCCTCTTGGTGACTCACCTTATGTATCGCGCTGTGTATTGCATTTTCTTATCTTTACTCAGCGTTTTCATTCATCCTTACCTTAGCCTTGGCCTCGTCGGTGCATCATGGAGTATGCGTGTGGTTTCCTGTTCAACCATACTCTGTGATCACCCCATTCTGTCTTATTATCCTCGTGGGGGGCCTTCCCTAGCCCCGACTTTAACATTGACTGTTTGTTATTGTTTGAAGTAATGTGTTTCATTCCCACTTAACCGTACTTCATTATTACCCATTTGTCCTTGTCACCTCTGTTTCTTTAGGTGATCTTTTATATATTCAGTGCTGTGTGTTTTGTTTTCTTTAGTATCCATGCACAGCGTTTTTCATCATTTTTTGTCCTGACCTTTGCCTTGTTGGTGCATTATGGAGTAGTGTGTTTTGTTCCCCTTAACTATACTCTGTGATTGCTTTATTCATTCCTGCCACCTTTTTGGTGGGTTTTTGGTTTTCTTTTTTTTGCCCCGATCTATACGTTATTTGTATGCTGTCTGTAGTCATGTTTGGTATTTTCCCTACCTGTGTCCTAACTCAGTTTTCTCCCTAACTGTGCTCTGGGTTAATCCTTTTCCCTGTGTTGTAGGGTATTGTATTTGGGTTTTTTTTTCTCTGCCCTGCTGCCCTACATTGGTCTATTGTTTTGTTTTTTTTTTGTCCTTCCCTTTGCATCTTCCCCTCCGGTCCTGCCTCCCTTCCGCCCACCCTAGGTGGGGAGGGGGGGGGGGGGGCTGGGATGTTCCTGGTCGTTCGGGAGCCCGACCGTGAGGGGGAGGCTCTGTCACCATGGGGTGAGACGCCGGCTCGGCGCTCAGCCCATGCTCCTTTTATCCCTGCCTCTCATTGGGCAGTGCCTCAGCTGGTTCCCAGCTGTCAGTGTCACGGGACAGCTGGGGCCAATTAATCCTCATCAGCTGGGGCGCTGTTAATGAGTATAAAGAGGAGCAGCTTCGATCATTCGGGGCTGCGACATAAGCACTGCTAGGCTGAAGCCCCTTCGTCTGGTGTCAGCCTCAACTCCCCTTGCAGCATTCCTGTGTTTGTATCCCGCTGTGAGTATGCACGTCTTGTTACCCCCACGTCCGGTACAAGCTACCTACCCCTGCGCTGTGCAGCCTGAGAATGTACGTCTGTATGAGTGTCTGTGCTCTCCTCATCCCTTCCCCTTTACCCTGAATAAAATATCTCGACTCACTGGCTTGCCCCTGGCTCTGATTGCCCGGCTCCCTAGAGCCGGATATGACAGCAAGTGCTCCCGATGGGCTTGGTGACAACGGAAGTCATTACAGGGTTCCTGTCATTGCTGTTCGCTAGATGGGGGACCCCGACTTCAGTAATGATGGACAATGGCCCGTAGTTTATTTCGGAGGCTTTTGAGAGTTTCCTGCGGGCAAGGGGGATTAAGCACATCTGGACGGTGGTGTATCACCCACAGGCTAATGGGGGTGTGGAGAGGATTAATAGGACTTTGAAGAATGGGTTGAGGGCCCATCTGGCCGATGGGTTTTCATTTGCCAATGCTCTGCACAACACGGTACTCCATTATAGAGCGTTGGTGCAGGCCACGACAGGGCGCTCCCTGGTGGTGCTGATGCTTGGAAGGGAGTTGCCACTTCTGGTGAGAGGACTGGGGCTGGCTCGAAAAGAGTGCACTGAGGATTTGGGGGTGCTGAGGCGCAGGGTCTCGGACTGGCAACGGCGGATGAAGAACTTCTTTGACAGACGGCATCGTGTGAAGGGTCATGGCCTGAATGTAGCGGATAGAGTGTGGGTCAGGAACCCTGTACTCTTCCACAAACTTCGGCCGCTGTGGATCAGGCCACGCACGATAGTAAAACAAAGGGGCCTGGACACTTTTGAGCTGGATGATGGGTCCAGGTGGCACGCCAGTTGGCTGTGGAGATCCCCACCGGAGGTGGCGAGTGACCCCACATCGGACGGGTTAAATGACTCTTTGGGCTGGAGAAGCCAGTCTGGTGCTGGTTCCCTGAGGAGGCCGTCGGTGCGGCCCCATGAGGGTCACCCAGTTAGGGAACGCCGACAGCTGAAGTACTTGGACGATCACATTACCGGAAAGACTGTAAAAGATTGAATTTGGTTGTTTTGTGTTTTGGAGTGTATATAGCTGTTTTCTATTTGCATGTGGTTGTGAGTTCAGATTTTTCCAAGGGGGGGGGGGGCGGGGGATATAACATAGTGATTTGTACCTTTGGGGTTGCCGTAGTCTGGTCTGGGCGGGGCGGTGTGATGTCAGGCGGGCTGCGGCTGTACATATAAATAAGAGAGTTCCTGTTTCTAAATAAAGAGAATGTTCCCTCCAGCTCCCCTCTGGTCTGTTGTTATTTTAGGACATAACAGATACATCCTTTTTTAAACAAGGCCCCCCAAAATACTTGAGGATATAACTGTATGTTTTACGAACTCCCAAATGTCCCAACAAATCATGAGTGGTCCGCAACACCTCCTCACGAAACTTTAATGGCACTACCACCTGATATACCGGTGAACCAGTAACATCACTGTGTGGCATCCACTTACGTGCCAACAACCCATCTTGTAAAACATAGCCATGCACTGCACTCTTCATTTCTGCATCTGTGAGAACAGCGTCAAAAAGAACACTCACTGACGGATCAGCACGTTGTTCTGCAATTACATCAGTGCGAGACACAGACAGGAGTGGATCAGGTATTTTTTTAACATGTCATTTAAACCATCCTCATCAGTCTTCACCTGCTTCCCACTCATGGCGCACATTACTGCACAGGCTGGAAATAATTCAGAATTTTGCTGGCCATGCTCTGTTCCTGCACTAGAGGGGAAAAAGACGTTACAATGGGAGATGAAGACAATTCTGCCCAAACTCGATCCCCTGCCAAATCATTCCCAAAGATATGTATGCCAGGAACAGGCAATGCAGGATGTACAGCCATGACCACGTCTCCCTGAACCAAACCACAGTCCAGCTGAAATTTATGTATCGGAGCAGGACACACTGACAATTCCATACCTCTCACCAAAACATAATCACTCGTAGCCGTCCTTTCAGAAGAGGGCAAAACAGACTCCAAAATGAATGAGTTTGATGCATCCGTAGCTCTTAAGATTTTTACAGGTACTTTAACAGCACCACCTAGAGATACATAGCCTTCAGGTTCAGGTTACTTTATTTGTACCCGTAGGTAGATTTGTTATGCAGTCAGGTGACATTCTTTTAGACACATATTTACAAAACACAATTACATTCAACATGAACACAAACACAGGCGCACATGAATCCGACTATAAACATGACAAAAGTACTCAAGGCTCCACCAATCAGGACATAAGACCAAAAAAAAAAAAAAAAAAAAGAAATATGAGAGAAGGGTCATAGTAAAAAAGTAAAAGTAAAAGTAAATCAAAGAGATTTAAAACTCAATAAAGGTCTAAAACCCAATAAAATATTTAAAATCCAAATTAAAAAAACATACAAAAATAAATAAATATAAAATAAAATTCATAAATAGATAAATAAATTATGTGCAATATATTGCTACATCTTGTTCAACTCTTTGACAGCAGCAGGAACAAAGCTGTTTTTGTAGTGCTGGGTTTTACATTTTGGGACAGCAAACCTCCGTCTGGAGGGGAGAAGCTGAAAGTGACAGTGCAAAGGGTGGGTGTCATCATTTAAGATGGAGGTAGCAATCCTCTATACCTGTCTGGTGTACAGGGATGTCAGTGATTACCAAGTGTCATGTGATTTACCAAGCAAACGACTGGACCATCTAACTACTTGGTCTAAGGATTTCCTCTGTTTCAGTTTTATCTGACCAAACCATGACACTAAAGAAGAGGATAAAACAGATTCAATAAAAGCCTGATAAAACATTGTCATTATGGTTTGGTCAATATGAAAATATGCGAGTTTCCTTAAACAATGCAAATGTTGCTGACCCTTTTTGCACACCCTTTCATAGCTCTCTTCAAAGTTTAAATTACAATCAATGATTGACCCAAGATATTGTAAAATTGTACACATTCAGTGGCCTGGCCGTTTACTACAGTGACTTTGTGCCTGGGAGTTTTCCTCCTAAAGTCAATAATCATATCTTTAGTTTTTGTCATATTCAGCTGCAGGTAGGAATCCTAACACCAGTGAACAAAATCATCAACTGCTGGGCTGTGGCCACTCTCACCATCCTGAAGGAGACTGACAATAACTGAATCATCAGCATTCTTTATAATGCATCTGTTGTCATGTCTGCTCTGACACATGTTTGTGTACAGGATGAAGAGTAGTGGTGACAACACACGCCCCTGAGGAGAGCCAGTAGAAGAACACTTTTGGTCAGACAATGTACGGTTGACCCTTACTCTCTGTGTCCTGTTGGTTAAAAAGTCCAGAATCCAACCCACCAGATTATTACTCAAATCAAATTGTTGTAGTGTAGAGAGAAATGAGGAGGTGAGGCAGTGAGCTGGATCAGAGTGGACTTTATTCTCTCTAACCACATGTCAACAAGAATAAACCAGGTCGCTGGGCATCTCTCTTTTATATCTTACATCCTCGCCTAGCGACCTGGGGGGGTTCACACCACAATACACACAATCACAATGCACGTCATCACAAAGCCTGTCGGTGCATTATCATGCAGTCTGGTGGAGAAGCCATAGTCTGCCTGGCGCATTTGCCTAACAGTCCTTTAGCATCTCCACCTCCGCTGTCCCGTCTCGACCCCCCGTCGGCTTCTCTCTTCCTGTGCCATTCAGTCTGAGTGGAGAATGTAATGCCTAGGTCCCCCACCCCGCCACCCCACCCCCCTGAACACTCAGAATGGACCTTAACTCTCATGTCCTCTGGGCTTCAGCTGACGTCCGTAGCGGCTGTAACGGGGGGTCGCCGGCTCCAAGGTGCTGCTGTGCCAGTGGGGCACTCCTGGAGGCACGTCCGTCCGTGGGGGAACATTGGGAGGGGGGGACACATCTTCACCATGCCATTGTGACTGAGCTGAGGAGTCATTTACCTGGGGAGCTCTCAGTGGGGGTTGTCTGCGCCGAGGAGCTCGGGCCAACACCACCTGCTCATCTGCTAATACGAAGGCGGGCTTAAGCCTGTCTATGCAGACTGTTTCTCTGCGTCCACCCAAGTCTAACACAAAATGTTTATCCCCAGGTTCCAACACTCTGAACAGGCCATCGTAGGGCGGGCGCAACGGGGTCTGGTGGGCATCGTGCCTGACAAACACGAACGACGCATCCTTCAAGGTCCTTGGGACGAAAGCGTGGGGAAAACAGTGGTGGGCCGGGCCGGGTACCGTCCCTGCTTCTGCACTACGTAGTGAAGGCGGGGATGGATCGGTGTTCAGTGCGGGGTTGTCAGGCAAAAATTCTCTGGGGAGCCACAGTGGCTGGGAAAAACGAACTCTGCTGCGGAGGCCACCAAATCCTCCTTCGGTGCGGAACGCAACCCTAATAGAACCCATGTCAACCGGTCCACCCAGTTTGTGTCCGTAAGCGAAGCCCTGAGCGCTGCTTTAAGTGACCTATGGAAACACTTGCATAACCCGTTGGCCTGGGGGTTGTACGCAGTCGTGCGATGAATGGTGACACCCAGGCTCTGGGTCATTGCGGACCAGAGGTTGGAAACGAACTGCGGACCCCGGTTGGACATGATATCCGAAGGGGTGCCGAAGCATGGCACCCATGTCGCCAAAAAAGCATGTGCAACTTCTGCGGACGTGGTGGAAGCTAGCGGCACCGCTTCAGGTCGGCGCGTGGTGCAGTCCACCACTGTCAGGAGATGCGTAAACCCCTACGATGGTGGGAGGGGGCCCATGCGGTCCACGTGAACGTGGTCGAACCTCTTAGCTGGGACATGGAATGGCTCAAGGGGGGCTTTTGTGTGCCTGTGCACCTTGGCTCGTTGGCACGCTACGCAGGCTGCAGCCCACTCTTTCACCTGTTTGTGCAGGCGTGGCCAGACGAACTTTGCTCCCATCATTTTGACTGACGCGCGCACTCCAGGGTGCGCCAGGGAGTGAACCGACTTGAAAATGCGGCGGCGCCAAGCGCGTGGGACCACCACACGTGAGCGGCCTGTGGAAACGTTACAGATTAGGGGGGGCCCCCCCGTCTTGCAGTACTCTGCTCTCCAGCCTTAACCATGCTGGTCCAGATTGGAGCGCGCAAACGTCCGCGCCATCGACCTGCTGTAGACTGGGGCCACTAATGCACGTGAGAGGCAGTCTGCCACCATGTTGAGTTTACCGGCCACATGCTGATTGTTGGTCGTAAACTCCGAGATCGCGGCCAGCTGCCTCTGCTGCCGGACTGACCATGGTTCCGAAACCTTGGCCATAGCATATGTTAGCGGCTTGTGGTCCACAAACGCAGTGAAGCTGCACCCTTCCAGCCACAACTGGAAGTGGAGTATGGCCAGGGGTAGAGCCAGTACCCCCCTGTCAAACGCCCTGTATTTACGCTCATTGTCGCGCAAAGACCTGCTAAAAAAGGCGAGTGGCTGCCAAGAACCGGCGACGCGCTGCTCCACGACGGCCCCTATGGCCATGTCCGATGCATCGGTAATGAGCGCTATCCGAACCGCCAGGTCTGGGTGCGCCAGTAGTGCGGCGTTCACTAGGGCTGTTTTGGCATCGGAAAATGCCTGCTCCTGCTCAGGAGTCCAGTCGATGCTGTTTGCCGGCTTCCGTTTCTTAAGCGCGATGTACAATGGCTGCATGAGCTGGGCTGCACGGGGGAGGAAACGGTTATAAAAGTTAACCATTCCCAAAAACTTCTGGAAAAAAATGCATGTCCCGTTGAGGTGGATGGAAAAATCCTGAATATGGGGGACTGGGTAGTGATCATGCGCTGTGGCATTGTTTAATCTATGGAAATCTCTGCATGGTCGCCATGATCCCTCGGCTTTAGGCACCATGTGTTGCGGGGACGCCCGTGGGCTGTTTGAGTGCCTGATGATGCCCAACCTTTCCAAGTTGGCAAACTCCTTGCGCGCACTGGCCAGTTTAGCTGTGTCCAGGCGCTGAGGTCGTGAGAAAATGGGCGGCCCCGTGGTAGTAATGAAGTGCTCTACCCCGTGCTTAGTGACAGCTGCCAAAAACGTCGGAACCGTGAGTGCTGGGAACTGGGTGAGTAGTGTGTGGAACTTATCCCCTGGAGCTGTGACGTTGGTCAGTGTTGTGGACCCAGCTCCTCGAGCTGTACAGGGCAGAGAATCAAAAGACACAGCGTTAATCAGGCGTATGTTAGCCATGTCGACTAATAGTCCGTGTGCACACAAAAAATCTGCACCCAAAATGGGGGAGTTACATGCCACTATGACGAAGGACCACTGGTAGGTACGGCCGTGCAAGGATATGGTCAATGTCCTCTCACCAAAAGTCTTAATGTCTGAGCCATTTGTGGCTGCCAGCTCGGGGCCGCTACTTCCAGCCAGCCGGTCTGTGTAGGACGGCAGGATAAGGCTGGAGTCCACGAGGAACTGCCTCCCCGAGCGCGAGTCCTTCACATAGAGCAGCTTGGTTGTGTCACCGGCGGTTGCAGCTGCTACTGACTGCTGGTCCTGGTGTTTCCCGAGCGTTTGAACTGGCACGAGGGCACGCATCAGCGTGCGTCTTCTCCAAAGCGGCGGTGGTAGAAGCAGAGCGTGCCCCTCCGGTGCTTCTTGGCCTCCTCGGCGGCCACCATCAATGGCTCCTCGTCCTCGCTGGCCGTCTCACTGGGTTCCGACACCGCTGCATTCACAGCAAAGGTTCTGGTCGCCAGGATAATCCGATCTGCCTCCTGTGCCAGTGCCCGGTAGTTCTGCGTGGCCAGCAGCGGCAATTGGTGAGGACCGCTCTGGCCACTGTCGGGAGGCGCCGGAGGAAAAGGTGGGAAAAGAGGAACTGCTCGCCATCTGTGCCCATCAACGCCAACATCTTCTCCATTAATTCCACCACCGACCTGTCTCCCAACTCGGAGAGCGTCAGGAGCCTTTCCGCTCTCTCGCAGTCCGAGAGCGTGTAGCGCTGGGTCAGCGCAGTGTTGAGAGCGTCATATTTGCTGTGGGCTGGGGGCCATTGAAGCAGGTTCACCACCTGCTGTGTTGTGCGTGAGTCCAGCGCTGCAACCACGTAGTAGTACTTGGTGTCATCCGCCGTCACTCCACGGAGCACAAACTGGGCCTCAGTCTGGAGGAACCAAGCCTTCGGATCATGCAGCCAACAGTCTGGGAGCTTGACCGAAATGGCGCACACGGTGCTGGCGCCTCCAGTCCGGATCATCTCCGGGGTGTTTGCCTCAAGTTCCATATCACGTCAGGGTCACCAGTGTAGAGAGAAATGAGGAGGCGAGGCAGTGAGCTGGATCAGAGTGGACTTTATTCTTTCTAACCACATGTCAACAAAAATAAACCAGGTCGTTGGGCATGTCTCTTTTATATCTTGCATCTTTGCCTAGCGACCTGGGAGGTTCACACCACAATACACACAATCACAATGCGCATCATTACAAATCCTGTCGGCGCATTATCATGCAGTCCGGTGGAGAAGCCACAGTCTGCCCGGCGCATCCATCTAACAGTCCTTTAGCATCTCCACCTCCGCTGTCCCGTCTCGACCCCCCATCGGCTTCTCTCTTCCTGTGCCATTCAGTCTGAGTGGAGAATGTAACGCCTAGGTCCCCCACAGTAGGAGCCTTTCACCTAAAATGTGAGGTTGAGTTATATTAAAAGCAGAAGAAAAGTCCACAAATAAAAGCCTGGCATGTGTCCCATTAAAATCCAGATGTTTAAAAAACATGTTAAGCAGAGTGACAGTGGCATCCTCCACTCCTCTGTGAGGCCTGAAGGCAAACCGCAAAAGATCCAATGCATGCTCAGTCTGATTTAGGACCTCAAATCTGACCATTTTTTCAAAAATTTTCATTAAAACTGAAGTCAAGGAAACTGGTCGAAAATCATTTACTGTTTTAGGACAGCTGGATTTTGGAACAGGGACAACCACAGCATTTTTCCAGACCTTAGGCACATGTTGTGTCTGTAAGGACTTATTAAAAACGTAGTGAAACACAGGACTCAGTTCATGTGCACAGGACTTTACCAAGCACCCACATATATTATCAGGGCCCCTGACTTTTGTTCACTTTTCCAGCACAGAATGCCTTTTTAACATCCTGCAACTTAATATTAAAGTGCTGATTGTCTTTGAGTTTCTGTTTCAAATCTTGGGTTTCTGTGCTAAAATCAAAGGAATCAAAACAACAATAAAAAACAATTAAGAGCATTAGCTAGCTCTGTGTCTGAATTAAAACCATCTAAAAACACACGATTACTGTGCTCTGTGCTCTGAAGGCCTGCAATAGTTTTCATACTAGCCCAGGCTGAACCAAGCTTCTCTGCTGCCATCTTGCTTTCCAATTCTGATTTATAATTCTGTTTTGCTATTAAAATTTCGGACTTCAGCTCTTTTGTGGCAACCTGCAGCTCAAAAACAACCCCGTTTAAAGGCAAGTGCTTCCCTCTGTAAGCCGGACTTAACTGATTTAGTAACCCATGGCTTGTTGTTGGGATATATTTTGACACATTTACATGAAACGATCATATCCCTGCAAAAAGCCATGTAAGAGCATGTCACGTCCACCAAAGAGTCCAAATCATCCCCCGCAAGACAGTGTGAACACCTCCCAGTCCATACAGTTAAAACATTCTTGGAGGCGGAGCAGACCAGACCTTTATGCCCCTGGTCTTTGTCTTCTCTCTTTTGAGAGCAGATTTATATGTGGGCAGCAAATGTACACAGCTGTGATCTGAGAAGCCTAAAGGGGGAAGGGGAAGATATTTATAGGCCCCCTCTATAGATCCGTAGCAGAAGTCCAATGTCTTTTCACGCCTGGTTGAGCAGGAGATGTACTGATAAAATTTTTAAGTGTCTTCTTCAAAGACACATGGTTAAAATCCCCAAGGATAAAATTTGGAGCCTCTGGGGAAATTGACTGCAACCACTGTACCACATCAAAGACGATGCTGGAGATGGAGGCAGCATCCGCCCTCGGGTGAATGTACACAGTCATTATGAAAAGTTGGGGGAACTCGCAGGGCAGATAAAAGGGGCATAGCGATACGGACAGAAGCTCCACATCTGGCGTACAGATCTGTTCTCTGTCCGTGACAGATGTACAGTACTCTTTATTAATATACAAACATACTCCACCTCCCTGACCTTTCCCCGTTACCTCTTCCTGCCAATCCAAGTGAAGTGGGGCTCCAAAGCTGCCAATACACAGGTCCGGGTCCCGGTCATGATCTGTAAGCCACGTCTCCGTGTAAGCCATAACACAGCAGTTCTTGAAATCCTTCTGATATCAGAATTTCATCCACTTTATTTCTCAGGGATTGTACGTTCCCCCATAATAATGGAAGGAAGAGGAATGTAGTTAAGATGACATCTCCTCAGATTTAATCTTACGCCTCCACGCTTTCTGCGTTTCCTCCTCTTGCCTCCCTTTTCATTGCTGTGTCCATGAAAGTCTTTTAAAATAAAGTCCTGCAGTTGCGGCACAAACTCAGTCACAGACGCTGGATTATCCATGTTTAGCTGCAGTAACATGTCTCTGGAATACTGCATTCTAACCAACGTGGCAGCGCTGACTTCCCAGGCAAAAAGCTGGTAAGAAAGGAGCCACAGTGCAATAACAAGAAGAAAATCCATACTGATGGAACCAAAGAGCTCTTTGTTATATAGTCCACATACATTCAAGGCCAAAAATGGCACATAGAATTACGTTAAAACATATTAAAGTACATAAAAACAGAGACTAAAAGATGTCAAACTTTTCACCCACTGCCGGTCGGTGCGTGCGCATGCGCTTACCTGAAGTTAGTGAGAACGCTATAATCTGGAGAACGCTATAATCTGGTCAGAAATAAAGGCGCAGAAGTCCGACTGTTCCAATGGACAATTTGCCATGGAAGACACTTCTGTCACCATGGGGTGAGACGCCGGCTCGGCGCTCAGCCCATGCTCCTTTTATCCCTGCCTCTCATTGGGCAGCGCCTCAGCTGGCTCCCAGCTGTCAGTGTCACGGGACGGCTGGGGCCAATTAATCCTCATCAGCTGGGGCACTGCTAATGAGTATAAAGAGGAGCAGCCATGATCATTCGGGGCTGCGACATAAGCACTGCGAGGCTGGAGTCCCTTCGTCCGGTTCCAGCCCTTGTCTCTTCACCCAGCATTACTCGTAAGTGTTTTCCTGTAAGGAGTATTTGTGTCTCTGTACTCCCATGCCCGGTGCTAGCCTTCTACTCGTCTGACCGAATCACTTGGGAGCTTCACCTTGTAAGAGTGCCTGTGCATTGGAGTCCTATGCCCGTGCCAGTTCTCTGGCTACCTAACCCGTGAGCATTACCTGCTGTGAGTTTTCATACTGTTACCCCTTCGCCGGTGCAAACTGTTAACTCTGTTGCTGTGCTGCCCATGAGTGTTACCGTGTATGAACATCTGTGCTTTCCTCATCCCTTACCCCTGTCACTAATAAACATCACAACTGACTGGCTCGCCCTTGGCTCTCTTATTGCGTGGCTCCCTAGAGCCACGTAATAAGAGAGCCAAGGGCGAGCCAGTCAGTTGTGATGTTTATTAGTGACAGGGGTAAGGGATGAGGAAAGCACAGATGCTCATACACGGTAACACTCATGGGCAGCACAGCAACAGAGTTAACAGTTTGCACCGGCGAAGGGGTAACAGTATGAAAACTCACAGCAGGTAATGCTCACGGGTTAGGTAGCCAGAGAGCTGGCACGGGCATAGGACTCCAATGCACAGGCACTCTTACAAGGTGAAGCTCCCAAGTGATTCGGTCAGACGAGTAGAAGGCTAGCACCGGACATGGGGGTACAGAGACACAAATACTCGTTACAGGAAAACACTTACGAGTAATGCTGGGTGAAGAGACAAGGGCTGGAACCGGACGAAGGGACTCCAGCCTCGCAGTGCTTATGTCGCAGCCCCGAATGATCGTGGCTGCTCCTCTTTATACTCATTAGCAGCGCCCCAGCTGATGAGGATTAATTGGCCCCAGTCGTCCCGTGACACTGACAGCTGGGAGCCAGCTGAGGCGCTGCCCAATGAGAGGCAGGGATAAAAGGAGCATGGGCTGAGCGCCGAGCCGGCGTCTCACCCCATGGTGACAACTTCATCTGGCACGTTAACCAGTGTTACTGCTGATGAGTCACAGTCTGGAAACACACGTGTAGGCTCCATGCACAGATTTTCAGTATCAGCCTCATTAATTGGCACCACTGGCAACTCTCTACCCTGACTAACTGATCATAAAACTAGCTAACTACTCCAAACCCTAGCCTTTGGGCAGCCACCCGCAGGAGGTTCTTTAATCGCCAAACCACCAGGCTGACAGCAATCACTACGCAACAACTTGCCATGAACTCCCGTGGATGTGACCCCAGTACTGCCTTAACCACCACACCAAAGCAGAACAGACAGTGAATCCCCTGATGGAACTCACTGCCAAGTCTACCCGGAGACATCACCAGTGATATCAGACTGATTGAATGGAAAACACCTACCTGTTTCAACCCAGTAACACACACACAGACAAAATGAATCCGTCAAACAAACATATGAGCTCCCATTTCTCTCACAAATGGACTTAAACTCAAACAAATAACCAGACGAGCCCCCCACTTTGTCCTTTTACAAGTGGGTGTATGGCTCAAACAAATGAACCAGGTTTAACAGACAAAACGATCCTTCCTTTTATCATAAGGGTCCAAAGCTCAAGTAGACCAGGTCCAACTGGACAGACAGACGAGCCCCCCCATTCTCTCTTAAATGGGCCACAGGCTTAAACAGACCAAATTTAAACAGACAGAGCCCCCATTTGTCCTATTACAAATGGATTTAAGAGGGCTAAACAGACAAACTAAGTTCAAACAGACAGACGGATTCACACAAGCAAACAAGCAGGTGAGCCCTCATTTATCACATCACAAATAATTTACAGGCTCAACAAAAACTTACCAGGTTCAGTCAAGCGAACAAGCCTCCATATACAGTTAGGCCCAAAAATATTTGGACAGTGACACAAGTTTTGTTATTTTAGCTGTTTACGAAAACATATTCAAGATACAATTATATAATCAATATGGGCTTAAAGTGCAGACTCTCAGCTGTAATTTGAGAGTATTCACATAGAAATTGGAGCAAGGGTTTAGGAATTACAGCTCTTTAATACGTAGCCGCCTCTTTTTCAAGGGACCAAAAGTAATTGGACAATTGACTCAGAAGGCTGCAAAAAAAAAAAAAAAAAATAACAAGGCTGCATGGGCTCTTCCCTCATTAACCTGTCATCAATTAAGCAGTTAAAAGGTCTGGAGTTGATTCCAGGTGTGGCGTTTGCATTTGGAAGCTGTTGCTGTGAACACACAACATGCGGTCAAAGGAGCTCTCAATGGAGGTGAAACAGACCATCCTGAGGCTGAAAAAAAAAAGAAGAAATCCATCAGAGAGATACAGAAATGTTAGGAGTGGACAAATCAACAGTTTGGTACATTCTGAGAAAAAAGAGTGCACTGGTGAGCTTGGGAACTCAAAAAGGCCTGGACGTCCACGGAAGACAACAGTGGTGGACGATCGCAGAATCCTTTCCATGGTGAAGAACAACCCCTTCACAACATCCACTCAAGTGAAGAACACTCTCCAGGAAGTAGGTGTATCAGTATCTAAGCCTACCATAAAGAGAAGACTTCATGAGAGTAAATACAAAGGATTCACCACAAGGTGCAAACCATTAATCAGCCTCAAAAATAGAAAGGCCAGAATTGACTTTACCAAAAAAACACCTGAAGAAGCCAGCCCAGTTCCGGAACAGCATTCTTTGGACAGATGAGACTAAGATCAACCTGTACCAGAATGATGTGAAGAAGAAAGTTTGGAGAAGAATTGGAACAGCTCATGATCCAAAGCACTACATCTTCTGTAAAACATGGTGGAGGCAGTGTGATGGCATGGGCATGCATGGCTTCCAATGGCACTGGGTCACTTGTGTTTATTGATGATGTGACAAAAGACAGAAGCAGCCGGATGAATTCTGAAGTGTATAGGGACATACTTTCTGCTCAGATTCAGCCAAATGCAGCAAAGTTGATTGGATGGCGCTTCACCAATGATCCAAAACATACTGCAAAAACAACCCAGGAGTTTTTTAAAGCAAAGAAGTAGAATATTCTGCAATGGCCGAGTCAATCACCAGATCTCAACCCAATCGAGCATGCATTTCACTTGCTCAAGACAAAACTTAAGGCAGAAAGACCCACAAACAAGCATCAACTGAAGACAGCTGCAGTAAAGGCCTGGCAAAGAGTCACAAAGGAGGAAACCCAGCGTTTGGTGATGTCCATGGGTTCCAGACTTCAGGCAGTCATTGCCTGCAAAGGATTCTCAACAAAATATTGAAAAGTAACATTTTACTTAGGGTTATGTTTATTTGTCCAATTACTTTTGAGACCCTGAAATGAGGAGCGTTTGTATAAAAATAGCTACAATTCCTACATGTTTAATCATATATTTTTGATCAACCCCTTGAACTAAACCTTAAAGTCTGCACTTCAATTCTGTTGTAGTTGTTTCATTTCAGATCCAATGTGGTGGCATGCAGAGCCCAAATCATGAAGATTGTGTCACTGTCCAAATATTTCTGGGCCTAACTGTATCACATATGGACCAAAACTGAAAACAACTGTTCCAGGCTCAAAATAGGACGAGTCCCCATTATGTTACAAACCACTGTCCCAAACGTCACAAGCCCGGCTCCAGGCTCTGACAAAGAAGGGGATGGTTTGAACATAAAAAGGAGACCACATGGAGGTGCCAGCTCAAACAATAATTTATTTTATTAAGAAGGAGTAATAAAAGAAAATGTCTGTAATCAGTGGCGTGTGCATGTGTATGCGATGCGTGAAATAAACAAAGATAACAGGCAGTCACTAGCCAATCCAGTGACCACACGCCTCTGTCAGGGCTGCAATCATGCCCAAAGGCCAACCCAGAACCAGAAAAGCCCAACGGACAGCTGCCAGCACAGCCCCAACCAAGCATCAGATAGCAGAACCAGGCAGTAGGCAGAGCAGAGCAAAGCAAAGAGGCAACCGGTCTCCCTGGGAGCGGAACGCTACTGATAGGCACGCAGAGATGGCTTTTATAGGCACCTCCCAGCCAGGGGTGGTCCTTCACAGCTCCACCTACAGCACAGGAAAAAACACAGAGAGGACCCACTTCAAAGAAGAGCAGGGCCAAACACTGTTTGTTGGCCCATGAACTTTGTAAGGCCCCCTGGCCCATTCAGTTTCATGATCTGGTGGCCTAGGGACTTGGGCAGGCCACCAGATCCACTTCGTCCTTTGGTTTGGAGCCTCATGGACCTGGATCAGCCCCCTGACCCACCCTATTTTATGATCTGGTGGCCTAGGGACCTGGGCAGGCTACCCGATCCACTTTGCGCTCTGGTCTGGGGTCCCATGGACCTGGTTCGGCCCCCTGACTCTCACTTTGTTCCCCAGTCCAGTGGACATGTGAACTTTAAAGGGACCCCGGTAGACATTTTTGGTATTTTTTGCTCTGTGTGATTCCTGTCTTTTGTTTCTTCCTGCCGTGCCTTGTCCCCCTCCTCCCGCCCATTATGGTGTTGCAATGTTTATTTTTTGTTTTGTTTTTTTCTGGGGTGTCTGAAATCCACCCCTTAAAGGGGAAATTATATCATGATTGGGACATGGCCAGGGACCATGCCCACACTTTGTTTATTTTAGTCGGCTTTTCCACAGTATCATTATTATTCTGATTATCATTATTACAGGTGCATCATCATCACTCTATAAATTCAAGAAATCTCTTCTACTTCTTTTAGATTTGATTGGTGGTTGGCAACCAGCTTACACGTGCATTACCGCCACTGACTTGATTATCATCACTCTATATCTTTGAATAAGGAGTTCTTATAAGGAATTCTGAACAGCTCCTTATGTTTGAAAAAATTATCCGTCCTTGGACTGTGTCCTGGACTGGGAGCCTCTGTCAGTGTGTCACAATCATAGGACCGCCTATGATGTTCCTATGATGTCTGAATGATGTCCTATGATGATCCTATGATATCAGGCAACATAGGACTCACGATGCTGTCATATAGACAATAGGACTGGCTACAAGATCATAGGATTGCCTACGATGTTCCTGTGACGGGTACATGATGTCTATTTGACGTCACATAGACAGCATAGTATAGAGTTGCCTCTGATGTTCCTATGATGTCTACTTGATGTCTATATGACGCCAGATATACAGCATAGGACCGCCTATGATCTCCTATGATGTCTACATGATGTCCGAAGAAGTTCCTATCACGATCATAGGACTCGCTATGACATCATCAAAGATCAATGCAGGCATCATAGGACTCGCTATGACATCATCAAAATTTGAAGCAGTAAATCTGGAAATCTCACTCAGTAAGGCAGAAGGCAAATCAATAATTAAAAATTATATAGTGGAAAAGTGGCATAAGGAGTTATTATACATAGAAACATCATAGGACATCAAAGATCAAAGGCAGGCATCACTCACGATCATAGGACTCGCTATGACATCATCAAAGTTCAGAGGACTCGCTATGACACCATCAAAGATCAAAGGGAGGCATCACTGAATGAGTGCTGAAGTGCTTGCTTACACCCTTGCTTACACCTGCTTTCTACGAGCATACAAAGGTAGGCGCTAGTCTCAATAAATTACAGTGTCATCGAAAAGTTGATTTATTTCAATAATTCAATTCAAAATGTGAAACTCATATATAGATTCATTACAAACAGAGTGATATACAGTATTTCAAGTGCTTATTTCTTTTAATTTTGATGGTTATGGCTTGCAGCAAATGAAAACCCCAAATTCAGTTTCTCAAAGGTGTTTCAGCTTCACGGCATCTTTTCTGACATGCAGCAGTTCTCCTCACTCTATTGCTCTCCATCTCGTGGGTCTTCTTCTTCGATCAGACCACTGGTTGAGGGATAGGTGCGTTGTAATTCCAGTTCATGGACAGGCTCATGAAAATAGATTTGAACAAAAAGTGGCTTTTGACCCTGTTCAGGAAGAGGAGCATCCATGCAATGCTAAACTTTACCTTGTATATGTATGCCTGGGTTGAAGCCAGGCATAGGGATCTCCTTAATGCCGATATTTGCCATTTCCAATGCACTGTTGTATTCTTTTGCTTGTTTAACAATGTAATAATAAAGTTTACCTTGTATACGTATGCCTGGGTTGAAGCAGGGATCTCCTTAATGCCAATACTTGCCATTGCCAATGCATTGTTGTGTTGTTTTGCTTGTGTAACAAAGTTTCTTCTTCTTCTTTTAGATTTGATTGGCGGTTGGCAACCAACTTACAGGTGCATTACCGCCACGCACTTCACTTCATATCATCACTCTATCTGGTCAGGAGCTGTAGCCCTTATAAATTCATCAGTCTATATCATTCCATCACTCTTCCCAGCCAGCTCTTCATCATCTTCTTTTAGATTTGATTGGCGGTTGGCAACCAGCTTACAGGTGCATTACTGCCGCGTACTTCACTCTATATCAACACTATCTGGTCAGGAGCTGTAGACCTCACGCACTTCACTCAGTAAACATCACTCTATGTATCAAAAGTCAGAATTCTTCTCGGTTGGCAACCTCTTCTTCACTCTATATCTTTGTATAAGGAGTTCTGAACAATCTTTTTCAGTGAGATTTCCATATCTACATGATGTCTATAACACTATCACTCTTCAAACAACATCACTATTTCAAGCTGGATTCTGTTGTCCTTCTGGACTCATCACAGAGCCTATGATGTGCCTACGATGTCTATATGACATCATATAGACACCGTAGGCATAGACACTGTGACACACACACAGATTTTCTGGAATCAGTCTATACGGTGTATATCTGGCATCCTGTAGACATCATAGGAACATCATCGGCGACTCTATTGAAGTTTTTCAGTCACGTGACCCGCGCGCCCAGCGATGCAGCCGGCGGCCATACTGGCGGTCAAGCGCGATGCCCGCCAGGCTTGTTTACATAACAAAGATCGTGAGTGTTGCAAACTTCTGAGTCTTCTGGAAGTGTGGGACAGGTTAGCTGGTATTTTATCACTATTTATCATGTCTGAACGTGAAGGAGGTCTGAGTGAACAGACCAAACACCTCTCTGGCATCGAATTGAAGCGGTATCAGGATAAAATAGCCATTCTAGGAGGCTGTGATCCTTACACTGCACCTGGCGTGTTGTTCTCCCCCATCACAGCTGAGGATGTCACACTGCCAGACTTTGAGGTCAGTGACTTGATGATTTACCTGATCATGCACCCTTCACCATACAGTCTGGAGAATTTTGAGGCTCACAAGACCAAGCGAGACTCACAAGCGAGTGTACTCTGTGAGAGTCCAGCCTGCAGCAATCCACATGTTTCTACGGTCATGCTCTTGACTCAGTGCAGGAATCCTGTAGAAGTTCACATTCTCTGGGCTGCACGGTGGCGCAGTGGTTTAGCACTGCGGCAGCACAGTTTACCCTCGGCCGGGGGATCGCGGGGATCATGAGATCGTGGGTTCGATCCCGACCCCGACCAACAGTGAGCTGTGTGGAGTTTGCATGATCTCTCCATGTTGCGTGGGTTTACTCCGGGATTTCTCCGGTTTCCTCCCGCATACCAAAAACATGTAGGTTTAGGGCGCTCGCGCACGCAGCACGCAGCGACTGGCAGCCGGTGGCTTGTCACCAGACTGCAAACCAAATCTACCTACAGGTACAAATAAATAACAAAAAAAAAAAAAAAATCTCCTTCTGTCCACGCCTATTATGGCAGTGAACAGCACAACATGTCTCCGGCATGACAACAACAACAAAAACGGTGATGATAGGGCTTAGAAAACGTGTGAAAGTGGTTTGTTTACACAAGCTTGTGTACTATGCCCGCCAGTGCTTGACTGCCAGCATGGCGGCGCCGGCCTGTGACCTAGATCCGTGATGTCACATGAAATACCCTAATACTATGCTGTCTGTATGACGTCATGTAGACATCCTGTCGACGTCATAGGTAGGCAATCCTATGATCTTTTAGCCAGTCCTATTGTCTATATGACGGCATCACAAGTCCTATGTTGCCTGAGATCATAGGATCATCATAGGACATCATGCAGACATCATAGGAACATCATAGGCAGTCCTATGATTGTGACACACTGACAGAGATTTCTTGAATTTATAGAGTGATGTGTAGCGATCAGATCAGCCTGTGTTACTGCAGAGGTGTTATGGAAGCCCAGGTTGCTTTGATAGCAGCCTTCAGCTCGTCTGCATTATTGGGTCTGGTGAATTTCATCTTCTTCTTGACAATACACCATAGATTCTCTATGGGATTTAGGTCAGGAGAGTTTGCTAGCTAATCAAGCACAGTGATACCATGGCCATTAAACCAGATATTTGTACTTTTGGCAGTGTGGGCAGGTGCCATGTCCTGCTGAAAAATGGAATCAGCATCTCCATAAAGCTTGTCAGCAGAGGGAAGCATGAAGTGCTCTAAAATTTCCTGTTAAATGGCTGCACTGACATTGGTCTTGATTAAATACAGTGGAAAAACACCAGCAGATGGCATGCCACATATCATCATTGACTGTGGATACTTCACACTGGACCTCAAGCAACTTGGATTCCATGCCTGTTCACTCTTCCTCCAGACTTGGGGACCTTAATTTCCAAGTGACAGGACTTGGCACCTGATTTGGGGAGCCATGTCATCTGCTGGTGTTAGTCCACTGTGTTTTATCAAATCCAAAGTCAATGCAGCTGTCTACCAGGACATTTTAGAGCACTTCATGCTTCCCTCTGCTGACGAGGTTTATGGAGATACTGATTTCATTTTCCAGCAGGACTTGGCACCTGCCTACACTGCTGCCAAAAGTACCAAAGCTTGGCTTAATGACCATGGTATCACCATATTTCACTGGCTTGCAAAGTCTCCTGACCTAAACCCCATACAGAATCTATGAAATATCGTCAACGGGGAGATGAACGATACCAGGCCCAACAATGCAGATGAGCTGAAGGCCACTATCAAAGCAATCTGGGCCTTCATAACACCTCAGCAGTAACACAGGCTTATCACCTTCATGCCATGACACATTGATACAGTATACAGTAAATTCATGCAGAAGGAGCCCTGACCAAGTATTGAGTGTGTGCATGGAAATACTTTGTTGGCCAACATTTCTATTAAATTTTTTTTTTTTTTAAATTGATCTTATGTTATATTCTAATTTTTTGAGAAACTGATTTTTGGGTTTTCATGAGCTGCAAGCCATAACCATCAAAATTAAAAGAAATAAACACTTGAAATATATCACACTGTGTGTAATGAATCTATATAATATACAAATTTTATTTTATGAATTGAATTACTGAAATAAATCAACTTTTCGATGACATTGTAATTTAGTGAGATGCACCTGTATTAAGTGCCCCTGTGTTCCCTGATCATTGTCTGTCATGTCAGGTCATCCCCTGTCGTCTGTGTCTTATGTATTTAGTTATATTCTATGATCCTGGTTTATTTTTACTGCTAAGATTACTGTCCTTTTATCTTTAGCCATGTTGTGTCATCCCCTCTGTCCTCAATGCCATCATTTTAGTTTTGTGTGCATATTTGCTTACCTAGTGTCCTCAGCTCCTCATGTTTTCATACCCATAGCCTCTCTTCCTCGCGCGTTCATTGTTCATCCCCTGCTTACACTCCCAGCTGTCCTGTGTTTCCTAATTAGGAGTTCCCCTATATATGAGTCTCTGTCTTTGTCTCTTGGAGAGGTCATTGTGTCAATTACCCTATGTTGTTTCTGTGTGTTAGTCTCATGCTAGTGATGGCCAAATGAGGCTTTCTAGAGGACTTGAGGCCTTTCATCAAAATGGCTCATATAGATGAGGCCTCATGAATGAATGAATGAATGAATCTTTATTTCGGATAGTACAGGTTAAAAGAAACTGAATAATATAACAAAGGGGGAAAGAAAATCCAACAAGGTCAAATTAGACAATAACTCCTCTGATTATACAATTCAACGTAAGTTATCCGAAGTGGGTGATGGCTGAAGCCGCAGCTTATATTGCCCACCCATATTCAATCCAAGAATTCAAATGAGAAAAAGGAGAAGAGAAAAAGAAACAAGACAAGAGCGATTACAATTCAAAAACAAAGCTAAGACAAAATGTGACAGAAAATTAAAAAAAAGACTAAGCTACAACACAACACAGGCTGGATATGACAATCCTTATGTGATTTTACATGTCATCTCGTATATATGTTTGGAGCATTTCTTCCTTTAGTTTTTGTTTAAATTGTCCAAGCGTTGTACATGATTTTAATTCAGGTCCAAAATCGTTCCATAATCTGACTCCTTGCACTGAAACACTGTTGCTTGGTGGTAGTTCTCACTGAAGGTTTTTGAAATATACATGTTCCTCTAAAATGGTATTGATTCTCCCTTATTTGGAACAACTTTTGGATATTTGCGGGCAGTGATAGATTCTTCACTTTAAACATTATTATTGCAGTTTTAAAGTCAACCAGATCTTTCAACTTGAGAGCTTTTAATTTAAGAAAAAGTGGGTTTGTTGGTTCCCTATAAGCTGCTTTGTTTATTATTCTAATAGCTCTCTTCTGAAGCATAAAGAGTGGGTATATGTTTGTTTTATATGTATTTCCCCATACTTCATTACAATATGTCATGTATGGGAGTATTAATGAATGATACAAGGTATATAGTATGGGTTGATTCAGCAAATATTTCACTCTGTGTAATATTGCAGTTGATTTGGATATTTTACCTTTAATATAATTAATATGTGACTTCCAACACAGTTTATTATCAATTATTACTCCAAGAAATTTAGTTTCGGATACCCTTTCAATCTCAGCACCATTTACACTGAGTTTAGATACTGAGTTGTTGTGATGGTTGTTAAAAACTATAAATTTTGTCTTACTTAAATTGAGCGTTAATTTGTTTGAATCAAACCACAGTTTAAGCTTTCCTAATTCCTTTCCGAGTGTATCCAGAAGTTGTTCCAGATTGTTTCCACTGCATAATATATTAGTGTCATCAGCAAACAATATTAAGTCCATTTTTTCTGAAACTTTACATATATCATTTATATACATATTGAATAATAATGGCCCCAAAACTGAACCCTGTGGGACTCCACAAGTGACCTTCAGTAACTGTGAGTTTTCGTTACCAACACATACATACTGATATCTATTCTTTAAGTAACTACTTAACCAGGACAGTGCTACTCCTCTAATACCACAGTTTTGTAGTTTCTTTAATAATAAATTATGGTCCACTGTATTAAATGCTTTTTTAAGATCCAGGAATACCCCAACTGAATACTCTTTATTTTCAATGGCAGTTGATATTTTTTCTATAAATTCCATTAGAGCAAATGCAGTTGTCCTCTTGTGTCTGAACCCATATTGCTGCTCACACAATAAATTATTCTTCAGTATGAAGTTGTCAATTCTCTCATAGAATATTTTTTCAAGTATCTTAGAAAATTGCGGCAATAGTGAAATTGGTCTATAGTTTGAGAATTCCCCTCTGTCACCCGTCTTGTGTATCGGAATTACTTTAGCTATTTTCATTGCATTGGGAAATATACCTGTTTGGAGAGACAGGTTACAGATATACGTCAGTGGTTTCACTAAGCATTCAATAACAGTTTTGACTAAGAGCATGTCAATACCATCACAGTCCGTAAATGTTTTACTTTTAAACGATTTAAAAATTTCAATGACCTCTCTCTCGTCTGTGTTCTTTATGAAAATTGAGTCTTTTATAGCAGTGTTTTTGCTTATCGTATCATCTGTAGGTGCCGTAACGGGTATTTCTCGAGCCAAATTAGGACCAATGTTAACAAAGAAGTTATTAAATTCATCTGCAGGTGAAGCTACATTCACACTCTGGGTCGTTTTATTATTTTTGGGGATATTGGTTGGGTTGCTTGTATTTCTGCTTTTATTTCCAAGGATACTGTTAAGTATTGTCCATGTATTTTTAATATTGTCTTTGTTTTTCTCCAGTTCTTTACTGTAATAGTCTCTTTTACTACATCTTATTATATATGTTAACTTATTTTTGTATGTTTTATACCGCTGCTCTGCTTCTTTTGTCCTTTTCTTTAGGAAAGCTTTATATAGTAAATTTTTCTTTTTACACGCCTTTTGTAGTCCTTTGGTTAACCATGGCTTATCGGCAAATTTATGTTTAAGCTTTTTTTTTTTACTAGTGGACAGTTTTTTTTTCATAAAGAGTGGTTACAATGTTTATAAATGTGTCATAGGCTTCATTTACATCTGATACATAGACTTCTGTCCAGTCTTGCTTCAGCAAGTCCTCTTTAAAAGAACTGATTGCATTTGGTGATTTGTATCTGAACGATTTTGAAATTTTTTCTGTATTGGCCCCCGTGTGGCCATGGATAAGTGCAAAGGTTGGCAAGTGGTCACTTATATCATTTATCAATAACCCACTTTCTATTTTCTTATCAATAACATTGACAAACAGGTTGTCAATAAGTGTAGCAGTGTGAACTGTGATTCTACTGGGATGTGTTATTGTGGGATATAGACTCATGCTGTACATAGAGTTCATGAACTCTGTAATTACATTTTGTTGATGTGGATTCAGTAGGTCAATATTGAAATCTCCACAAATTGCTACCATTTTCTTACTAGTAATATTATTGTACAGCTCGACTAATTTATCTCTGAATGTCTCAATGCACGTTCCCGGCGTTCTATATATACAACTTATAATTAGATTTTTTGTTTTATCTTGGTCAATCTCAACAGTAACACATTCCAAGATCCCTGGTAGTGCAAAGGACATTCCATTTACAAGCTTACACCTATATTGGTCATCAATATACAATGCAACACCACCACCCTTTTTTTGAGATCTGTTAATATGAAACATCTGATATCCCTCTATTGCCATCAGGGGAGCCTGTTCTTCAGTAAGCCAGGTTTCAGAGATTGCAATGGCTGTAAATTTTCTGTCTAGCTGTTTTAAATAGTCCTGAATCTGTGGGAAGTTTTTGTTAAGACTTCTGCTGTTGAAGTGTATTATTGATAATTTACCATCTAGTTGCACTTGACTTTTGAATTGCTTTTCAGTGTAATATTCACAGTGGTTATGAAACTTCATTTTCTCTACTAGGCCATCTAGTGGACAAAACGTATAAAACATGCAGATTTTTGCAAGGGCTTTATTGGTTTAATGTGTATCTTTTCCATTTCAATAAATATGCTGTCTTTTAAGAAATATCAATGATCATAAGGGAAAAAAGAAATAATAAAACTGGAGTGATTACAGTGAATGTGCTTGTGGTACTTATCCATTTTTATTAAGAAATAAAAACCTTTCAACAGCCTTTGGACTAAGGCGATTTCCTTCCCTTTTTTTTGGGGGGGGGGCATTATTTCTCCAGCTTTGGAGAATACTGTCTTAGAGCACAGAGGATGCAGGTGTGCAAAGGAAGGCTACTGCAAGTTTGTACAGTGTAGGGTAGACAAGTTTTTGTCTCTCCCAGTACATTCACCTCTGTCCTTAGTCTCATGCAGGGCACAGTAGTGCCTCAGCATAATGATGTGTTATTGTTGTATCCAAGGTATTTGAAATACAACAGACACTTCACCGTGCAAATAAAAATAAATTATAAGAATGGCCTACCTGGGAACTTGAACCCAAGCCTCCCAGCTCCAGAACAGATGCCTTACTGCTAAACTACCACTTAGTGATGGCTAGATGAGGCTTTTCATCAAAATTGTTCCTATAGATGAAGCCTCATGTGAAACTTCATTTGCTCTACTAGGCCATGTAGTTGACAAAAAGTATACAACATGCAGATTTTTGCAAGGGCATTATTGATTTAATGTGTATTTTTTCCATTTCAATAAATGTGCTGTCTTTTAAGAAATATCAGTGATCATAAAGGAAAAAAGAAATAATAAAACTGGGGTGACTACAGTGAATGTGCCTGTGTTACTTGGTGCCCTTGCACAAAGGGTGCAGGTGTACAAAGGAAGGCTAGTGCAAGTTTGTACAGTGTAGGGTAGACATGTTTCTGTCTCTTCCAGTAAATTCACCTTTGTCCTTATTCTCACGCAGGGCACAATAGTGCCTCAGCATAACAATCCAAGCTCTTTGAAACACAACAGACACTTCCCCTTGCAAATAAAAGTGAAGCTACAAGAATGGCCTAACTGGGACTTGAACACCAGCCTCCCAGTTGAGGGGCAGATGCTTTACTGCAGCCACTATTTGTGAAAAATGTATCAGTGGGAGAAATGAGATCAAACTGTTCCTAAACAGGAGAAGTCTGCGTTTTTGGTGCTGGCTCCATCTGAAAATTGGCTGTGACAAATCCCGTACACAGTCAGACATCGACAACACAAAACGTGAGGGATGGGGTTTTCCATTGTGTATTGCTGCTCACTTTATTTCATGTTATGTGCAAAGTCATGAATGGCTTCCTGACGCAGTCACATGGTATGATGTCAGCAATACATGCCTCAAAATGTGCTTTGCCAAATATTTCCTGCACAAGCTTGGAGCACCCTCAAAGTTCCGGAGCCTGCCGTCCCATCACTATCCCATGCCAAGTTCTCTGTGTCATTGCCCTGCCATGTTTTTTTTTTTGTTTTTTTTTTTGTCTCTGTATCCTGGTCCTTGTGAGTTTACATTTGCTATGTGTTTGCCAAGTTTAGTCAGGTTTGCCATGTTAAATTTAGCTTAGTTCTTAGCCCACGTGCTGCCTTTTGTTTGCTTTGAGTTTTTGTTAATAAATTATCATTTTACACTGCACCCCTGCCTGTGCATGAGTCCTCTCCCCAAACCCTCAGCTGTCCAGTGGGCAGCACATGACAAAACATCCTATTTTCTTTTAAATTTTATTTTTTTTCTTTTATATTTGCAACCTTTTTCTCATAAATATCCTACTTTTTTGTTTAAATTTATTTTTTTTCTTTCAGATTTGCTGCTTTCCCCCCCTCACAAATATTAAGCTTTTTTTTCTTTAAAATTTGTAACTTTTCTTTAAAATTTGTAACTTTTCTCAAAAATTTGCAACTTTTTTCTTTTAAATTTTCATAATTTTTCTTTAAAATTTGTTTCTCTTTTCTTTTACATTTGCAACTTTTTTTTCATAAATTTCCAACTTTTTCTTTTAAATTTGTAACTTTTCTTATAAATTTACAACTTTTATCTCAAATTTTAATCTTTTCTTTAAAAATTGTTACACTTTTCTTTTAAATTTGCAACTTTTTTCTCATAAATATCCTACTTTTTTCTTTTGAATTTTTGATTTTTTTCTTTTAAATTTGCTGCTGTTTTTCTCATGAATTTTCAGCTTTTTTCTTTAAAATTTGCTACTCTTTGCTTTCAAATTTGCAACTTTTTTCTCATAAATTTGCAACTTTTTTCTTTTAAATTTGCAACTCATAAATTTGCTACTTTTCTTTTAAATTTGGAACTTTTTTCTCATAGATTTGCAACTGTTTTAAATTTGGAGCTTTTTTGTCATAAAATTCCATTTTTTTAATTTGCAATTTTTTCTGATAAATTTGCAACTTTTTCTCATAAATTTTCATATTTTTTAAAATGTGCAACTTTTTTTTTATAAATTTGCAACTTTTTTCTCATAAATTTACTTTTTGCTTTAAATTTTTTTACTTTTTTCGTAAAAATTTACGTTTTTTCCTGATATTTACAATTTTTTTAAAAAAGTTTTGCAAGTTTTTCTGATAAATTTGCAACTTTTTTTCTCATAAATTGGCTGATATATAGTATATGTATTTTTTTTTAAATTAGCAACCTTCTTCCTCCTAAACATGCAAGTTTTTTGTTGCAATGTTCCAACTTTTCTTAAATCAAATTGTATGAATTTGCTTTTTCTTCTCATAAATTCACTATATTTTTCCACCATAAGTCTTCAGCTTTTTTGCTGTCATCTGATTGCTTAAGTTTTTATTCTATGTGTAAATAACCCTATGTACATTTCTTCATTTGCTTATATTTTATTTTGGAGCTTATTACTTTTATGTATTATCAGTTACGGTTAGCTTCCTGTTTGATATTCGGTGCTTTTATTTTGAAGGAACTTCCGGTTATAACCGTTAGCGTGAGCAAACTAATGGCGGCAAAAGACGGGGAAGAAAAGGTTGTGATAAAATATAAAACGTATTTGTTATTAGCAGCCCCCTTGATAGAGGCACAAGGTATGTTTAATATGTAAATATGACAATTTGAATTTTTGTGTTAACATGTATGTATATTTTGTAGTATTTATTGTCAAGAGTTAAGGTTATTTTTAGCTAACAGTTGTAAGAGTATGGACTTTAGCTTATACGATGTTTTTCTGTGTGGTTCCCAGCTCTTACGGTGAATTTGAGGGTTTACTGCCATTAAACCTAAAAATCATCAGTAAAGTGTCATCCTTCATCGGGGGGGTATGCTACAGTAAGAGCTTACCTCCGGGAGAGGTGAAGGCCTGTCGCCTGGTCGAGGCCAAGAGGAGACGCTTCACCCAACGTGCTACAACGAGCTGCCCGCGATTTCAAGGAACGGCACGGAAACGGCGCGGAGCAGCGAGCTGCAGCAACGGTCTAAGGATACGGTGACAAGCAATTGCTCTCAAAATGGAAGATAATAAATCAGTACAGATAAATGAAAAGGAACAACGAGAGGAAACAGTTAATGAAACGTTACCAAGGCGATCAGAAAGGCCTAGTGTGCCTACAGAGAAAATGCTGTTATATCAGAAGGATGAACAGACTAAAAGAGAGAAAAGGCTGTTAACTATCTATGAACATTGGAAAGGTCAGGTCAGAATTTACAGAGCAGACCTCAAAAGTGAGCTATCAGATTCACAGTTAGCAGAAATGGCTGATGATATTGAAAGGACAGTAAATGACATGACAAAAGCATACAGTGAACTAAGAGAGCATAATGCACCATCCCATGTCATAAGGCGTAAAATGGACTCCTGTGAATCTGTGACAAAAGACATTATGAAAATCATTTCAGAGCGTTTGGCAGCCATAGATGAATATGGTGCAGATAGAGAAAAGCAGCGCCTCCATCAACTCTTAACTTATGACCATGCTAAGTCCATTTTTGGCACTTCATCACAGTCCAGTTATCACTCTGAAGCAAGCATCGCTGCCAAAAGAATTAATGCAGCTGCAGAATTAGCTGCTAAGGAAGCTCAGTATAAAATCACACAAGAGGAAATCAAACAAAAGGAAAAATTAAGAGAAATGGAAGAGAAACACAGGAGAGAATTGGATGCACAAAAGTTTGAACTAGAGCGCTTACAAGCAGAAAAGGAAAGGCAAGCTGCACGTGCAAAATTAGAGATTTATGACAAGGAATTGAAAGTTGATACGGACAGTCAATGTATGTTACAGAACAATGGGACTTCTCCTGTCAACCAAAGCTTTGCACAACCAGCCCCATTGCTCTCCACAGGTTCATACCACCCGCTCATGCAACAATATACATCCTTTCCTGTCAACTATTCTGTGCAACAACCACACTCTCAAGTTGTTTCTCCATCGCCTCCCACAGACATTTCCCAGCTGGCTAAAGCTATCCAAGACAGCATAGCTGTAAACAGAATCCCAGTGCCAGTGCCTATCGTGTTCAGCGGAGATCCCATCACCTATATCGAATGGAAGGCTTCCTTCAGCTCACTGATAGACTGCAAAGGTATATCTCCTGCTGATAAACTGCACTTGTTAAAAAGGTATATTACTGGCCCAGCACTTAAATGCCTTGAGGGCACATTTTATCGTAGCGACGAAGAGGCATACAAAGATGCCTGGAAAAGGCTTGACCAACGTTATGGTCAGCCTTTTGTTGTTCAAAAGGCATTCAGAGACAAACTGTCGAAGTGGCCTAAAATCCACTCAAAGGATGCAGAAGGTTTACGGACATTTTCTGATTTTCTCACAACCTGTCTCAAGCAAAGGGCTTAGAGATACTGAGTGACTGTGAGGAAAACCAAAAGTTATTGCAAAAGGTTCCAGAATGGCTCGCAACACGTTGGAATCGTCAGGTCACAGTTGCTCTCATGGAAGGCAAAGATTTCCCCTCTTTCAAGGATTTTGCAGAGTTTGTAGCACTCGAGGCGGAAATTGCATGTAATCCGGTGACTTCTTCCTATGCACTCCATTCATGCAGCTCATCTCTGGAAAAAGAACATACAAAAGAGATTAAACCAAACAGATTTGCAGCCCAAGTCTTTACAACACAAGCTACGGCACATGCAGATAAAGCAAAGTTAAATGACACAAAGTTAAAGGTACCCTGCATGTTCTGCAAAGATGAAAGGCATCAGGCATCAGTTGTCAAAGTGCCCAAGCTTCTCAGAAAAGTCACTAGACGACAAACGGACATTTGTAAAGGACAATAAACTGTGCTACGGGTGCTTAAAGGTGGGCCACAATGCCAAAGACTGTCGTCATCACCACACATGTGACACTTGCAAAAGACGACACCCCACTTGTTTGCACAATGAGAATCACAAGGCAAATGAAAGACCTCAGAGCTCCACAAACATTACACCAACCACAGAAAATGATACTATGGCAGTCACAGCTCTGAACGTCACAAAGGTGGGTCAATCAGGTAGTACCTCCATGATTGTTCCTGTGTGGGTTTCCACTACCCAGAGACCTTCTAAAGAGCAGTTAGTGTATGCTTTATTAGACACACAAAGTGACAATACATTTGTTAGTGAAGAGGTAACTAACTAGTTACAAGCAGACTCTCATCCAGTTAATCTAAAACTAACCACAATGCTGGGAGTTCACATGACAGTCAAAAGTCAGAGAGTACCAGGGTTACGTGTGAGAGGTTACAACTCAGATGTTTGTATTGACCTTCTGCCCTCTTACATAAAGGACTATATTCCGTTTAATTATGACAACATACCCACGAACGAAACTGCAAAGCAATGGCCCCATCTGTCAGAGATTGTTGATAAGATACCTCCTCTTCTGAGCTGTGATGTTGGACTACTCATTGGATTTAACTGTTCCAGAACTCTAGCCCCAAAACAGGTTCTACTTGGAAAGGACAATGAGCCATTTGCAATCCAGACAGAGCTAGGGTGGAGCATTGTCGGTGGCTCCACATCAGAGTCAAATGAAACTGAAACAAGTCTGTGCCACAGAGTCATGGTAAAAGAACTACCTCCTGTAACACCTATGGATGTTATCAAAGTTCTTGAGTCTGATTTTAAGGATGCAAAGGCAAGCGACAAAATAGTCTCACAAGAGGATCTCGTTTTTCTAGACAAACTCAAGGAAGGAATAAAGAAAAATGCACAAGGATACTGTGAGATGCCTCTTCCATTCAAACAAAGGCCACACTTATCAGACAACAAAAGGCTTGCAGAAATTAGACTCGAACACTTAAAACGAAAGTTCAACAAGGATGAGAAATACAAAAGGGACTATGTTGCATACATGAATGACATAATTGAAAGAGGAGACATCGAAGAAGTACATAGCGAAGGAATACAGGGTGAACAATGGTACATCCCGCACCACGGGATTTACTATCCCAAAAAGCCCACAAAACTGCGTGTCGTATTCGACTGTTCAGCTAAACACAATGGAAAGAGAATCTTGCAAGAAATGTGCCAACACGGTATCGGATGGGACGACCCCCTACTGAACACACTCAATCCAAGGTGGGAGAGTTGGCAAAGTGACTTTGTAAATCTAGAAAAATTAAACATACCTCGTTGTTATCTACCTGCTAGTTTTGGTGAGCCTAAAGAAATAGAGTTGCACCACTTTTCAGATGCGAGCTCAAGTGGATATGGACAATGTAGCTATCTGAGAGCTAAAAACGCTAAAGATGAGATTCACTGCTCTCTGGTAATAGCAAAAGCGCGAGTTTCTCCTACTAAACTCACCACGATCCCCAGACTTGAACTCACAGCAGCTGTAGTTTCAGTCTCAGTAACATGTTACGGGAAGAACTGTGTTATGATGTGAAAGAATATTTCTGGACTGACTCAAAGGTGGTACTGGGTTACATAAATAATGATGCACGTCGTTTCCACACTTTTGTAGCTAACAGGGTCCAAAAGATTAGACAAAGTACAAGCCCTCAGCAATGGTTTTACGTGCCATCAGAAGTGAACCCAGCCGACAGTGCTTCAAGGGGTCTAACTGTCAATGAGTTAATTAAGTCTAGCTGGTTCACTGGCCCCACCTTTTTGTGGAAAAATGAACTGCCCACACCACAAACTGTTGAGCCGGATCTATCCATAGGAGATCCAGAAGTCAGAAAAGTACAGACAATGTTAACTAAAGTCACAAACACTGCGAGTCTTGCTGAACGTCTAAGTAAGTTCTCGTCATGGTCCAGAGCAATCAAAGCTGTAGCACATCTTATAAGAAGGGCTAAACATATCAAGTCAAATGCACCAGCTACAGTGAGTGAACAGGAAAATGCTGAACTTGTGATCATTTGTGATGTGCAGCATCAAGCATACGAACAGGAAATAAAACTGTTGAACAAAGGAAAACAGCTCCCACGTCACAACAAACTGTTTAAACTGGACATTTTCATGGACACAGATGGTCTCCTCAAGGTGGGAGGGAGACTTCGACATTCACCAACAAGTGACACCTTCAAACATCCAATCGTGATCCCAAAGGATCACTGTGCAGCTAAGCTCATAATATCTCACTGTCATAACAAGGTAAAACACCAAGGAAAGGGATTTACCATAAATGAAATCAGATCTAGTGGCTACTGGATTCCAGGAATGAGTAAAACAGTTGCTTCATACATCGGTCAGTGTGTGACCTGCCGCAGACTCCGCAAAGCTCCAGAGGGTCAGAGGATGAGTGACCTACCTCCACAGCGCTTAGAGCCCTCTCCTCCCTTCACACACTGCGGCATGGACTGTTTTGGTCCGTTTGTGACAACAGAAGGAAGGAAACAACACAAACGGCATGGACTCTTATTTACTTGCTTTTGCTCTCGTGCCATCCACATCGAGCTATTAGAGGACTTGTCTACTGATGCATTCATTAACGCATTAAGGTGTTTCATTTCAATCAGAGGTGCAGTCAGACGAATCCAATGTGACCAGGGAACAAACTTTGTTGGCGCTCAAAATGAGTTTAAAGCAGCCTTAAATGAACTAGACACTCAGAAGCTAAGTACTTACTTATCCGAAAGACAATGTGACTTTGTTATGAATGCACCCCACTCCAGTCATGCAGGGGGAGTGTGGGAGCATCAGATAAAGACTGTCAGAAGTGTACTGAATACCACTCTGTCACTTGCTCATGGTAGACTCAATGATGCTTCATTAAGGACTCTATTCTATGAAGCCATGACTATAGTCAACAGCAGACCCCTAACTATAGATAACTTGAACAACCCTGACAGCTTAGAACCACTTACGCCCAATAGCCTGCTCCACATGAAATCCAACGCACCGTTGCCCCCACCTGGCACGTTTCCAAAGGAGGACCTATATGGCAAAAAGAGATGGCGCCGCGTGCAGTTCCTTGCAGAGCAGTTCTGGAGCCGCTGGAGACGGGAATATGTTCACAACATCATTTCAAGGCAAAAATGGCATTCACCAAAAAGGAATCTAAAAGTAGGTGATGTTGTGTTAGACATGGATGAACTAGCGCCCAGAGGTGAATGGAGACTTGCAAGAGTTTTAGAGACTGTTAGTGGAAAAGATGGACTTGTGCGAAGAGCAAAGATTTCGCTTGGAGAAAAGAGACTAAATAACAAAGGTCAACGCTCTAGTAAGCTATCAGTTGTAAAGCGTCCAGTACAAAAACTGGTCTTGTTGTTAGAAAGTTCTTAAGGCGACCTCTTTATATGGGTTCTTTTGCTTGAGAAAATTATTTGTTGATGTTCTTATGGAACTCAAATATTCATAATTTTGGTGGGAGTGTAAATAACCCTATGTACATTTCTTCATTTGCTTATATTTTATTTTGGAGCTTATTACTTTTATGTATTATCAGTTACGGTTAGCTTCCTGTTTGATATTCGGTGCTTTTATTTTGAAGGAACTTCCGGTTATAACCGTTAGCGTGAGCAAACTAACGGCGGCAAAAGACGGGGAAGAAAAGGTTGTGATAAAATATAAAACATATTTGTTATTAGCAGCCCCCTTGATAGAGGCACAAGGTATGTTTAATATGTAAATATGACAATTTGAATTTTTGTGTTAACATGTATGTATATTTTGTAGTATTTATTGTCAAGAGTTAAGGTTATTTTTAGCTAACAGTTGTAAGAGTATGGACTTTAGCTTATACGATGTTTTTCTGTGTGGTTCCCAGCTCTTACGGTGAATTTGAGGGTTTACTGCCATTAAACCTAAAAATCATCAGTAAAGTGTCATCCTTCATCGGGGGGGTATGCTACACTATGTAATGCCTTAAATTTTCTCTCTTTATCTAGACATGACTCAAAGTTTTTGTTTTAAACGGTTTGAACTCTTCTCTATTGCAAAAATAGGGGACCCTAAACACAATCTTGCATCGAGCCCGACTACCTATAGTGTCCCTGTCAATCTTTACTCTGGAAAAAATGTTCTGTTTATTGTCCCTCCCAACAGTGGCATGAAATGTCCGCCCATGTAATATACCAAACTAATGCGGTGCGAGTGAAAAAGCCAAAGATCAGTTGCTCAAGAAGAGTAAGAGAAGAGCAAGACTGTGTTCAGGGGTCCCTACTTTTGTAATAAAAAAGAGTTCAAAACCTTTAAAACAAAAACTATGATGAGAAAATAGCCAGTTTATTAAGAAATTTGTTTACAAGAAATGTTGACAAGAAAAACTGAAAATTAAAAAGAATAAAGGTGCAAATGTATGAAAAAAGTTACAAATTTATGAGAAAAAAGTTTCAGATTTAAAAGAAAAAGTCACAATTTTATTATAAAAATTTGGAACTTTGCAACAAAAAAGTAGCAAATTCACAAGAAAAAAGTTGCAATGATAAAGTTAGATTTAAAAGAAAAAGTTGTAAAATGTTCTGCATGCAAGGTTTTTTTTTTTTCTTTTGCATTTAGCATTGGGGCTTCAAACTCTTCTGTAACATTATATTACAGGTTTATGATGACCTTGCAGGGAAATTCTCTATTTTTCCCAGGTTGTGTGTGTGTGGGGGGGGGGGGCATGTCCCCCATTCCCCTCCTTCCCCCCTTGATTTGCATATTGGTCTTCACATCATTTCTTAACAGACCTGATACAGACCTGGCTCCTGGATGGTCTGGTCCACCCTTTATAAGGAGGAGAACAGGAAGTTTTCTGCGGAACGTCGGAGCGCACGCAGCTCCAGTGCAGCTAGGTTAGCTAGCCAGTTAGCTCAGCTCTTCGTCACACTCGACCTCCATGGTCCCAGCTCACTCGTCTACTCTGCAAATGAGAAATTATCTCACATCATTTTCTCACTATTTTTAATATAATTAATTACTATTATTATTGTGACGCTGTGAGGGTTCACACAAGAAAGGAGAGATGATTGTGACGAAAACAGGCTTTATTTATACACACTTCCTCAACACAGACGGGAGGGGAGGTCATTCACACAGACCCCCGTCTCACTGAGGGTGACACAAATGCATGATCAGTCACTGCGCCGACTCTTCTTATAACACTGCTGTGTCATTGTAACGCAGTTATAATGACACAGCAATAACACTTTAGAACACACGAATGATAACACCCTTTGAATCCTCCGGTGCCAAAGCATGCCAGGAGAATCCCCGCCCCCTTAACACAGCCCCAACGTTACATTATTATTATTATTATTATTATTATTATTATTTTGGCTAGCATGACAGGTTCCAGGACCGTTAGCATGCCACTGAAGAATCTGATGATCCAAATAAAAATCTGATTCTAGAACTTAATTTTTGGTGGGGGTATGAACTCTCTGGTTTGATTTGTGTTAAACATCATCAGACATGGTTTTTTTTTTGTTTTTTTTGGGGGGGGGGGGGATCTCAGAATGTTCCTTTGAGTGTGAGATGGATTTTTGGCGTGCCGTCAGCGCAGTTGGCCATCACGTTCCACGTTAATGAGTCCTCGTATCACCTAATTGTCCTACAAACTGTTCCTTTAATACCCGCCAGTGTGTCTCCGATGCTTAATTTATGCAGGAGGACAGCAGACGCCTTCTGCCGCGCCGCAGTAATGCACCTCCTCCTCCTTCACTTCAACCTTCTGTTCTCCCCTCCTCTCGTCTCCTTGCCCAGACAACTGTGACAGCTCTGATTCTGACCGCTGATGATTGGCTCGGACCAGTAAAATTGTCCACACGGCGTCCGTCAATCTGCAACTTCTTTCTGCTAAATTTGTGAATGTTCCTTAGGAAATTTGTAACTTTTTTACTCATAATTTTTTTTTTGGTGTTTTTCCTCAAAAAACTGCAACTTTTTTCCTGTAATTAAAAAAAAAAAACAAAATCCACAAATTTGCAACTTTTTTTCATTGAAATTTTCATGTTTTCCTCATAAATTTGCACCATTTATTATTATCTATTCTCATAAATCTGTGATTTTTCTCTTGCAAATTTGCAACCTTTCCTCATAAATGAGCACATTTTTGTCCTGTTAATTTACTACTTTTTTTCACAAATTTTTTCTCCTGCAAATTTGCAACTTTTATTCTTTTAAATTCTGAAAAAAAATTCTCATAAATTTACAACTTACTGTGTAATTTTTTTCACATTTTTCTTGAGAATTTGCAAATTCCATAAATTAGCACATGTTGGTCTTATTACTTTGCTACATTTTTTTTTCTGCAAATTTTCAGCTTTTTCCCTAGTAGATTTACAATTTTTTTTCTGACAAATTTTGATTTCTATTCTCAAAAAATTGTGATTTTTTATCTTGCAAATTTGCAATGTTTTTGTCAAAGATTTGTAACTATTTCCCTATGATTTTTTTAAAAAAATGTCACAAATTTGCAACTTTTTGGTATAAATTTTCAATTTTTTCTCAAACATTTGTAACTTTTTCTCATAGATTTGCAACTTTTTTCTAATTATTTTTTTTTGTTCAAATTTACAACTTTTTCTTGAAGATTTGCATCTCTTCTCATACATTTGTGATTTTTCTCTTGCAAATTTGCACCCTTTTCTTGATGAATTTGGTGTGCCCCCACTGGATGATGTCACTGCGTAAAGAGGAGGCCACATATAACCTGTTGGACAGACCACCCTCGGGGATAGTTTGTACAGACTGGGCCTGCCGGACCCTCTGCTCAATATCCCAAGTAAGAGCTCCCAGAATACAGGAAGAGGGGAGGATGGTGTCCGGGAGGGGGGGCAGCAGCTGCAGGAGAGCAGACCGAGGAGGAGTCAGAGGAAAACTGGTGTGAAAGAGTGTCAGGTTAAACATTGCAGGACCCTGGGCGGTATGTGATAGAAAGATTAAATCTAAGGAAAAACAGGGCCCACCGAGCCTGCCGGGAATTCAACCTTCTGGCAGATCTGAGGTATACCTGTAAGTGTTCTTAGCCTTTTCTCCTGTGCTAGCAGGCCTGCCGCATTAGGCTGCTCTCCTTTCCTGTTTCATGCATTACGCAGCCCTGTAGCACCAGGCTCTATATTCACCAGGCTGTTGATCATTCGGCAGACGCCCTGTATCCTTGGTGGCCAACTCTGTCATTACGCTTCTCCATATACTGTGTGGTTGACTGAACTGTATTTGGTGAAAGTTGGATTTGTCACTTTGGTGAACTTCAATAAACACAGCACTCTCTACTCCTGCGATTGGGTTTTTCATTGTCTCCCTCATGCGCCTTGTAATGGTGCACAGGGGTTCATGACAGAATGTCCCAACCGTAAAAAAAAACCCAGCGGAGTAGAGTTGTGTTTTTTTTTCCCTTCTCCTTTCCTCCTCATACGTGGACATAATGACTTGGACAGACGATGAGCAGGAGGCCCAGGATTTACTGGAGGAGGCGGGCTTTGCTTTTCAGTGGTCTCGGTCTCCCGAGGAGTGGGAGTGGGCATGACTCGTCATGGAGGACTTCGAGCGGCGCTACCCTCACCTCCAGGAGATCCATAGGGTAGACTCCATCTTCTCCGTCATCCTTCCCATTCCTGACACAGAGCTGGAGGATGCCTCTCCACAATCAGAGCGGGCCCCTTGCCAGAAGAAATGCTCCCATCAGAGGAAGACTTCCTCCCCCCTTGGATCCCCTTTGTCTCCCAGGCCAGCGTCCACCCAGCCTACGGACGAGAAGACAGAGATGGAGTTAGATAGGGAGCAGCGCTCGTTATGTCTACTGGATGGGGTTCTTTCCTGGACGCAGAGGCCCCGTCCCTCTTCGACAGCTCGTCAGGCTTGGGACACTGCGAGGAGGGTGATGGAGCGAGACAGCCTCTGGGATCATCTGGAGGCGATGGAGATCCTCTGGGACATCTTCGCCGCGCCATGTGAGGAATCAGCTGAGGATCTCCCGGTGCTCAAGCTCCTCGTGGCCACTTTGCTCTCCCTTCCCGAGGACGCGAGGTCTCTCTGCGCAGGTGATCCGCTTCTCGGCATGGTGCTCCACGTTCCGGATTACCTCATCCCCGCATCACCCAAGAGGAGGAGAGGGAGGAAGTCCCGCAGCAAGAAGCGTCCAGTCCCACAAACTGCAGCTTTGCCTTCCCATTCCAAGCAATGCTCCGCCCCGTCACAGGAGTAGATGGAGGCATGTAGGCGGGCTCTCCTGGCTGAACGGACCTCATCTTGGAGGTAAAACCGTGGCTTCTCCCGGGGATGGCTGAGAGACTGAAAGAGCTCTCCCCAAGGGAGGAGGAGCTACAACCCAATGAGGAACGCCAGGAGAGTAGAGAGGACGCCTCGGAGGCCACTGGGGACCTCCAGTGCAAGGAGGACAGACAAGTTTCTTTTCATTCGAGTTACACAATCAATGATCAATGTTGCCTGCCTCCTGGTGAGGAGACTTGGGGCGAGCAGTCCCCTGAGTTCTCTGCCCCAGTGGCATACAGTACTCTAGTGCCGGGTCTCACTGAGTCTTCTCTATGTTCCCCCACGAGCCCATCAGTCCCAGTCGCTCGGGGGAGGAGGAGCCAGAGGACCAGGAGGGTCCAGCCCATGGGCCAGCTAAGGAGTAGTCCATGGCTGCCACGCCAGAGGAACCAGAGGTGTGGAGGATGGCACACTAGAGTTCCACTCCTGCTACCGTCATCATGCCTGCTGTGGGGGCTGCCGCAGTGGAGTCGTCCCCCGGACCAGACCTCCAGCTGATGGGACCCGGGGCATTGTTGTCGAAGTCCTGGATGGCGGTAGAGCTTAAGCACAGGCAAGTAGTCTCTCCTGTAGTTCATTTGTTGATGGTGGAGGGATCTTGCCTGGCTTTTGGGGAGGGGAGTCGGGTGTGGCCCCCAGCTGCATCTGGACCCCCCTCGCCGGGCTCTGCCACTGCCGGCGACCCTAATTGCTCTCCCTCTCCTATCCCCTTCGAGCTCCATCCTAGGGTCGCCGGAGAGGAGCAGCCACCACCTGGGCTACCCATTGATGATGAGGCGGGTCCTGCTTCCACGGAGAGAGCCGACGGGTTGAGGCACCCGACGGACTGGGGGAACCCACGCACCCAAGATTGCCCGAATCCTGGATGACGGTGGAGCCATAGTTCAGGCAAGTGTGTTCCATTATATCAGAAATTTCAATATTAATGTCACGCTGCCCAACTCATGGTGAGGTGAACCCGGGGCAGCTCACAGGAGCCTTCGGGACTGCCACACCGGGCTCCACCGCTGCCGGCGACCCTGACACGTTTTTTTTCTTTCTCCCTTTGGACTCGGAGCCTACGGCCAGGGTCGTCGGAGAGCTGTTGGAGGCAACCGAGGATCGGGGTTCGACTCCTGAGGAAGTGAGGAGCATCACCTCCCTCGCTGGGGAGGTCACCGCCGGTGCAGCAGAGCCCCAGCTGGAATCCACCACCGGTGCAGCAGAGCTCCAGCTGGAGTCCACCGCCGGTGCAGCCACGTCCCAGGCCGGGTCCATCGCGGGTGTAGCCATATCCCAGGCCGGGACCATTGCGGGTGCAGCCATGTCCCAGGCCGGGACCATCGCGAGTGCAGCCACATCCCAGGCCAGAACCATCGTGGGTGCTACGGTCCTCCCGCTTCAAGCCTCGAATGGCAGGGGGGCTCCTGTTCCTTGGCTTGGCCGCGATGTTCCCGAGTATGGAGGCTGCCTCTCCACCATCCTCGCAGGTCCTGGTGGCTCCACCACACTGGTCGGCCACCCGAGGGTCTTGGTTTATGGGTCGGGTGGTCCATTGGCCCGGGCAGGCTGCCGGACACTATCCCACGAGCCGCCTGCTGGACTTGGGACTTGGACAGGCCACCCGATCTGCCACTCCTCACCACACTGGGGGCCTGGGACTCTGGTTGACCCCCCGAACTTTGGACTTCTGGAGAAGGGGGTTAGTGCTCCAGGTTGGGGGTTTATTAGGAGGGATTGTTCTTCATTCTGTTTTTGTACTATTGTGTTTTCACGGGTTGCTTCCCTCCTAACCAGTTTTTCCCCACCTCCCACCCTGGGTTAGTGTTTGTTGCCGGGGGGGGGGGGGGGAGAGGAGTTCCCTTGAGGGGTGTTGTCTCCTTTCTTTTTTGGCTGATGGTGCTGGGGTGTCTGGTTTCCACCCCTGGGGGGGGGGGGGGCTGTCATGAATCCTGGTTTGGGGGCCAAACCTGGTTCTGACTCATTGTTATGATTTGTCCTAGTCTTTCCTCTGACAGCTCTGGCATGCCCTCTCCTCCTGTCAAGCTCCGTCAGCTGCACTGTCACTGGTGCTCACACACATACACACACACACACACACACACGACACGCACACACATACACATGCTCCATTCACTCTCATTCGCATGTGCTCTCACACACCTGTTCCCAATCAGTTCTGCCCGCGCGTTCACACCGGCAATCTCTTTCCTTGTTAGCGTTTGGAGTATTTGTTTGCCACCACTGAGGAAGGAGATTGTCAGGACATTCCCCATTATACGTGGCAGCGTTTCCCTCTGCATATGGTTATTCACTCCCAGCGTCTACCCAGCCTGACATTTCAAGACGATCCATACCTTGATGTTTCAGCTGATCCGCTTCTCTGCCTCTGCCTCCTGACTGCACTGCACGCCCTGAATTAGCTCCAGACCTGTAAGTGCTGTTAGCCTTTTCTCCTGTGCTAGCAGGCCTGCAGTATTAGGCTGCTCGCCTTTCCTGTTTCATGCATTACTCAGCCCTGTAGCACCTGGCTCTATATTCATCAGGCTGTTGAGCAGTCGGCAGGCGCCCTGTATCCTTGGTGGCCAACTCTGTCATTACACTTCTCCATATACTGTATGGTTGACTGAACTGTATTTGGTGAAAGTTGGATTTGTCACTTTGGTGAACTTCAGTAAACACAGCACTCTCTACTCCTGTGATTGGGTTTTTCATTCTCTCCCTCGTGCGCCTTGTAATGGCGCACAAGGGTTCATGACAGAGTGGGTGGAGAACTCACACTTCTCAGCTTTCACAAAAAGCTGATTCTCAAGTAGCCGCTGCAGGACAGTGCGGACATGAACTACATGTTCCTCCAGCATGCGAGAAAAAATTAAAATATCCTTTAAGTAAGTAAAAACGAAATTGTTTACCATGTCCCTAAGGACATCATTGATTAATTGCTGGAAGACAGCGGGGGCGTTTGTCAAGCCAGAAGGCACGACCAGATACTCAAATTGACCCAGATGCATTTTAAATGCCGTCTTCCACTCAACCCCCTCACAAATACACACCAAATGATATGCGTTCCGGAGGTTGAGCTTAGTGTATACCCGTGCTTGTTGGAGGAGGTCAAAAGCCGAATTAATGAGCAGCAACGGGTACTTATCCTTAACGGTAATGGCATTAAGCTTGCGATAATCAATGCACGGCCGCAGAGATCCCTTTTTTCTCTCCTATAAAAAAGAATCCCGCGCCAAGAGGGGCGGATGATGGCTGAATAAGACCGGCGTTGTGGGAGTCTTTAATGTAGTGCTCCATCGTCTCCCGCTCCGGCCTAGATATACTGTAGAGCCGGCTGGATGGCAGCCGCGCACCTGGAAGGAGGTCAATGGCACAGTCATAGGACCGATGAGGTGGTAAGAAAGGGGCCCTTGACTTGCTAAAGACCTCCCCTAAGTCATGATAGACCTTGGGCACATGGCTGAGATCTGTCCGCTCAGCCGGAGGGGAGGAGATAGGGAAAGAAGGTGAGCATGCAGCCGAACGGAGACACGATGACAAACAAAATGGACTCCATGAAGAAACTGAACCCTGGGCCCAGTTAATTAAAGGGTAATACTTGTGAAGCCATGGATACCCCAGAATCATGGAAGGAGATGATTGCGAAAGCACATAGAAATGGATAACCTCACGATGGTTACCAGACAAAATAACCGAAATAGGCTCAATTTGTAGGGCAATCATCGCAAGTCTACAACCAGACAGAGCGGAAACGTTTACAGGTGTCGAGAAGCTCCTGGTGGGAATCTGAAATTTTTGGACTAGATCCTGATGAATGAAATTTTACTCCGCTTCAGAATCCACCAGAGCTGAGGTTTTACACTCGGCTCCCGGTAACTGGATGAGAGCTGGAAGTGAAAAAAAGCTGGGGGGATTTTGAGAAGAACTTCATGTCAGACCCCCACGGTTGCTGACGAGCGGGTTCTCTTAGCCGAATTGAGGAATTCTTAAACCTTGTGATCAGTGGCCCTGCAATACATACAAGCCTCTGCCTTTTTCCAGCGCCGGCGTTCCTCCAGAGTCAGATACATCTGCCTAGGGACCATCGGTTTTAGAGGTGATGCCATTAGGGCAGCACGAGAGGGCAGGGGAACCAGTTGTGGAGCAGACAAGGAAGCAGCTGCCTCCTGCTCCCTTGTTTGCTCCCGAAACCGGTTATCAAGGGCCACTGCCTGCAAAACCAGCTCATCTAGAGAGGAGGGGTTCATGCAGATAGCCGGTTCATTGCGGAGATTGGCATTTAGACTCCAGAGGAAGACGCTACGTAGCGCAACGTCATTCCACCTGGAGTCTGCCCCGGTGACCCGGAACTGGACTGAGTAGTCAGCTACTGACCAACTTCCCTGCTGAAGTCCCAGCAACTGGCTAGCAATGTTCCCTTCGCTCTCGGTATAGTCAAATGCCTGGGTAAATTCCAGAACAAACCGCTCAAATGTGTACTGGGACCCTTCTGGACCACTTAAGACGGACTGAGCCCACCTAAGTGCCCGGTTGTGGAGTAACAGGGTCATAAACTGAATTTTAGCCGACTCATCCCTGTACTCCCCCTCCACCTGTTGAAAATACAGTGTAGCAGGAATCCTTTACATTCCCCCACCTCCCCCGCATAGGGGGCAGGTGAGGGAACAGAGATGGCCCTGCGGATGGGAGGAGCCGTTGGTGCAACAAGTGTGGAGGGGGGAAGTAGCCGCACCAGGAAGTTGACACACATGCTCTGTAACTGTTGCCAATTGTTGAGTAAAATTAGGAGCTGCCCAGACAAAAGCATGACCTGCCACTCCGTGGCAGCCAAACACGAAAGCGCTGACTGTTCACCCGAGGCAGTGCTCGCTAAGTCTCGATCCTGGCTGGATCATTCTGTCATGATTAAATACCAAGGAGGCTTAAGAGCTGGGCAAACTACTTCGGATAAACACTCAGACACAAGGAGAAAGTTTAACACCACTTTAATGAGGAAACCCAAAAATACAAAACTCGCCAACTTAATAAACATACACACAACTAATGAAAATGTGCAAACAATGCCAACTTAAATATTAAGAAGACAGCTGCACGCCAGAGCCACACGTAGCCTGGAAAAGAAAATAGGAGAAAGGATATTAATGGCAGGGAAGTATTTAATGGGGAATTACAACTCAGAATACAAGTCTTACTGAACAAGCAGAGAGCCCGGCAGTGAACTCCAGTGTGTAACATAAAAGGGGGGACTGGAGACAGCAGAGGAGAAGGAGGATGAGGAATGACAGGGTGACCTGGGTGAAGAAGCTGTCATCTTGAGGAGGATTGGAACAGGCGAGTGCACACACAGTCCTGGAGACACACCGCTGGAGTGGCAGCAAACCTGAGGAGAAGGAAAATACAAAAGGGTAAGACTACAGGGAATATTAATTCACCAAACAACATTAACTGGGGTTGTTTCGGCAGCAATACCCAATGATCCGGCAGCAAGCTCATCACACACTGGTTCTTAAATACGCTGGTAGATCAGGAAGCAGCAGGTGTGTCAATCACGCAGGTGCACTGATGAGCTCTGGAGCCGGGAAACACAGAAACAGGAAGGGAGGGGGGAAACACGCTCGCCTGCTCATGACATAAAGTTATAAAGTTAAATAAAGACATAACGTTAAAAGCTTAGTACATAAAAACTCAGTGTTTGAGGATGCAGTTAAAATTTTAGGATTTTTTTTTAAAGGAGGATTTTGTCCCAGCCAGTAACGTATTGGCTACAAACAGACGAATAACCAAAATCTTTGACGTCCACAGCTGAAGTCTGTCAGAAGAAATGACAAGAATGAGTTGGAAATAGAGGAAACACAAATTTCCAAGAATGGAATAATAAATTTAAAAGACAAAATTTTGAACTTTAGAGGGATGAAAGTGGAAAATTTAGTAAATTTAAGGGAAATAAAAACACTGATTTACACACGTGGACAAAATTGTTGGTACCTCTCTGTTAATGAAAGAAAAACCCACAATGGTCACAGAAATAACTTGAATCTGAAAAAAGTGGTAATAAATAAAAATTCTATGAAAATTAACCAATGAAAATCAGACAATGCTTTTGAATTGTGGTTCAACAGAATTATTTTAAAAAACACTCATGAAACAGGCCTAGACAAAAATGATGGTACCCTTAACTTAATATTTTGTTGTACAACCTTTTGAGGCAATCACTGCAATCAAACCATTTCTGTAACTGTCAATGAGACTTCTGCACCTCTCAAGCAGGTATTTTGGCCCACTCATCATGAGCAAACTGCTCCAGTTGTCTCAGGTTTGAAGGATGCCTTCTCCAGACGGCATGTTTCAGCTCCTTCCACAGATGTTCAATAGGATTTAGATCAGGGCTCATAGAAGGCCACTTTAGAATAGTCCAATGTTTTGCTTTTAGCCATTCTTGGGTATTTTTAGCTGTGTGTTTTGGGTCATTATCCTGTTGCAAGACCCATGACCTGCGACTGAGACCAAGCTGTCTGACACTGGGCAGCACATTTTTCTCTAGGATACCTTGATAGTCTTGAGATTTCATTGTACCCTGCACAGATTCAAGACACCCTGTGCCAGAAGCAGCAAAGCAGCCCCAGAACATAACAGAACCTCCTTCATGTTTCACAGTAGGGACAGTGTTCTTTTCTTGGTATGCTTTATTTTTGCATCTGTGAACGTAGAGCTGATGTGCCTTGCCAAAAAGTTCCAGTTTTGTCTCCTCTGTCCATAGGACATTCTCCCAGAAGCTTTGTGGCTTGTCAACATGCAGTTTGGCAAATTCCAGTCTGGCTTTTTTATGATTTGTTTTCAACAGTCGTGTCCTCCTTGGTCGTCTCCCATGAAGTCCACTTTGGCTCAAACAACGACAGATGGTGCGATCTGACACGAATGTACCTTGACCTTGGACTTCACCATGAATGTGTTTACAGGTTGTTCTGGGCTCTTTTGTTACCATTCTTATTATCTGTCTCCTCCTGCGGCCACGTCCAGGGAGGTTGGCTACAGTCCCGTGGATCTTAAATTTCTGAATAATATGTGCAACTGTAGTCACAGGAACATCAAGCTGCTTGGAGATGGTCTTATAGCCTTTACCTTTAACATGCTTGTCTATAATTTTCTTTCTAATCTTCTGAGACAACTCTTTCCTTTGCTTCCTCTGGTCCATGTTTAGTGTGGTACACACCATGTCACCAAACAGCACAGCGACTACTTGTCACCCTTTAAATAGGCCGACTGACTGATTACACACTTGTGATGTTAATTAGAGGACACATCTTGGTTGAACATGTCCCTATGGTCACATTATTTTCAATCTTTTCTAGGGGTACCATCATTTTTGTCCAGGCCTGTTTCAAGAGTTTGTTTTTTAAAGTAATTCTGTTGAGCCACAATTCAAAAACACTGTCTGATTGTTATTGGTTAATTTTCCTAGAATTTTTATTTATTACCACTTTTTCAAGATTCAAGTTTTTTCTGTGACCACTGTGGGTTTTTCTTTCATCAACAGAGGGGCACCAACAACTTTGTCCACGGCTGTATATGGAAACCAATTAAAAATAATCAGACACAAAATTAGCAGGAAAAAGCAGCTACTGTGAAACATTCCTGAGTGTTCCTAGCCGAATCAGAGGAAGTTAACATCTCCTCTGAGCTACACCACTAACCTGTTTTCATTCCGATCTCTTTGACACTCTTTAATGACGTTTCAGACAAACTGACTCACGCTGCTGGAAACCAAAAATCTGGCTTTGTTCCTTCAGAATTGTTTTAAGGAGACACCACCCACCCCTGCAAAAGGATCCTGATCTGAAGCCATCCCCCCCCCCCCCGTTGGGCCCCGGGTCATGTCTTTATCCTCAACACGCCCCTGTCATTTGTCTCCTTTGTGTTGCCCTCAGTCAGAGGCAGAAACCTCAGCTGATCACTTCCTGTGATGAAGCTAGAGTTTTTTAAAATAAAATAAGATAAGATAAGCCTTTATTAGTCCCACAATGGAGAAATTACAGAACTGCAGCAGAGCAGGGATAGCAACACTCAGAGCAATAATAAATAAGATAAGATAAGAATTGGTTTGCGAAAGCAGTAAATAAATATACACACTGTATGCACGCAGTTATATATACAGTGCAGGAGCATTGCAGTTAGATGGTTTTGAAAATTATGATTTTCTTATAATTTAAAGTTTTTTTGATTAGCTTACACTTTTTCAATAAATTCAATATTTCATAAGACATTTTACTCTTTCTTTATACTTAAATTTGGAAATGTATTAATTTTTTTTCAATTTTCTTATCGTTTCATATAAATGTGTAATTTGTTCATATAAATTTCTTATTTCTCCCTCAAAGTGAGACTTTTTAATTAGAAGTTGCAGCCTTTTTAATTGCAGATGTGTAAACTTGTTCAACCTCCTTTTACTTATAAATTTGCAGCATTTTTCTTATAAATTTGGTGCATTTTACATGTAAATGGGCATTTTCTTATAAATTAATAACCCTTTTTTCTCATAAATTTGTGATTTAAAAAAATAAACAGGTTTTGGAGAAAAGTGCTGACTGGTGTCAGACCGTTTCTTATGAGAACCATTTCCAGTAAACCACCAGTCACTTCCTCTAATAGAAATCATAGAAATCCCCCCTGATTAAAGCTCTTGCGTCTCCTTGGATGACCACTCCTGCCTTTTCTTTTCTTCAGAGACTCTTTTTGTCTCGGTGGGTCGAATCCTCCCCAAACACCCCACCAATGGTGCCAAGAATCAAACTCAGAAGAGGCAAAAGACAGATGGCCGCCGGGTTTAAAACCTGTCCTGGTCCGTGGTTCTGGGTCACGGTGAGCAGACGTTCCCACATATGTTTCCACTGCGTTAAACAGGAACACCTGATCAGGGTCACAGCACTAAAGGTTGGGGCTCCAGGGACGGTGGGGTATGTATCCCCCCCCCCCCCCAACGCGTGCACACACACACACACACACACACGCAAACTGAGTAATAAGTGAGTCACAGTTTACAGCAGAATATAATTTTTATACAAAGGAGCATAGGTGGTTTTGTGTGTGTGTGTGTGGGGGGGGGGTTGCAACTTTTCTTATAGATTTGTGTTTTTTCCTCAAAAATTCGGAACTTTTTTCTCTTGAATTTTCAGTTTTTTTCTCATTAATTTGCAACTTTTTTCTCACTAATTTACAACAATTTTGGACATTTTTTAAATGTAAATTTGGAACTTGTAAAGTTGCAAATTTTTGCATGCATCCTTAACATTAAAATGCATTTTAATTTAATTTAAAATATTTTATTCAGTTCTGTAACATGATATAGAAAGATACTGGGAGGAACAACTCTGGTTTTTTTTTCCAGTTTGGGGGGGACATGCCCCCCGTCCCATTTACGCGTATGCCAATGAAGAAATATAACTGTTTGTGCAGTATTAGGTTAAGCACATTATGTGTGTCTACACTTGGGCTTAGGGCTTGACGACTAACCAAAGTAAAACTGGAACTGACTTTTTGGGTGTAGAACTGACATAATCTTGCCCATGTTAGTTTCTTTGTTTGCCTCCCCTCCCTGTTATGTGTGTGTATGTGAGAGCTTTACGTGTACTGCCCCTTTAAGGCACGGGAACGTATCTCCGGAAGCAGCGCAGTCAGCATTGTTTAGATGCAGCGGAACAATTAAAGAAAGCTAGTAACGAAAACAAACACACTCTCCATCTACCGAATATGTGATGATTGACTCCGTTTCATCTGAAGATGCCAAGGAAAAGCGAAGCATGCAGATGAACTTGTCTCTACAGTAAACTACTGTAAACTTTCCCCATTTGCCGTCTGCTTTTGGGTCATTCGGTAACCTTGACAAACGTGCCCCACCACAGAGACACATTAGAGCTTCAGACCACAGGGCCATGCTTGTTTGGCCGTCCAGACGCCGCTCCGTTGTCACAGATCCTCACCGATTGTTTCCTTCAGCTCAAAGCCACAGATTCAGAACATTAGGAGACAAACTGTGAAATCTTTGTGTTATGTATAGAGAAAGGAGTCGGAGTCTCATCCATGTACTAGACCAACCACACACTTTATTAAGAGAACAGAACTATTTATACAGTGGGTCGTACCCACCTGACATCACGCCAGGGGCGGGTACGGCAGCACACGCACAACCACACTCACTACATCACAATTCCCCTCCCCCTTACAAAAATGTAAAACTGCACACACAATCGAGACCCTCCCCAATTTAGGACCCAAATCATGCACTAAGGAACACAGGGAATAATGAACTGTAGGAAACTGACCAATCACATTCACACAAAAATAAATAAAATCAGCGTTTTTCTACTGAATGTACAAAATAATCCCCAAATAGTATACAATCATACACACATGCACACCCGCACTATATACATATATACATGCAGAGTATTTAAGTCACCCCTATGTCTACCGGCAGCCAGAAGTAAAACCGGCCCGGGGACCCAGGACAGCCCCACGGCATGTGGGCCCCTGGCCCCCGTCTACCCCCAGGATTGAAGCCACCGTCCCCAGTGAAAATGTCCCTTCTCGCCATCAACTGCTTCTCCCCTCTGGCCCCGCAATGCTGTTGTCTGGCACGCTGTCCGTCCATGGCTATCGGTCTGCTCCCGACCACTTTCAACACTGCCGTTGTGTCTCCAAACACTCCGGCCCCCTGTAGCTGCACTCCGGGGAAAACCGAAGCCCGCCCATCGGCTCCGCTTGCTGTACCGCCCAGCGCCCTCCTCCAAGGCACGCAGAGCTCCGGCGCTGAGACACTGCCCGACCTCCGTGGGCAACGGCTGTTGTTGCTCACTCCCGGGGCTCACAGCATCACTTTTGCCGACATTGTTCCCTGACCCAGGCACCTTGCCACTGCTCCCAGCACCCTTGTCCCAGGCGCTCTGCTGCATTGTCTCCGTGCCTGGTTGCAGCTCCTCTCTCCCAGGGCTCTCAGCTTCGCTCTGGTCAGCGTCACTCTCCGACCCAGGCACCTCGTCGCTGCTCCCAGCACCCTTGTCCCAGGTGCTCCGCTGCGTTGTCTCTGTGCCCGGCTGCAGCTGCTCTCCCTTGGTGCTCTCAGCCTGCATGGACCCGCTCTCCCGCTGTCTGGCCTCCAGCTGCGGGGATGACTCCCATTGCTGCTCTCCCTCTCCGCTGTCGTTGCACACTGGGCCATCAAACTCATCAGCACTCTGGTCCTGCACCTTTCTGCACTTCCTGGCTGGCCCGCCGTCTTCAGTGATTGGGAACTCCTTAACTCGCGGCCCTGGTCCCACCTCGATGTCTAGCTGGTAGCCTGGAGTTCTCTTTCGGCGCACAGTTCGCTTTGCGGCTAACCTGCCCATAGACAACGAATGGGCTGTTAGCTTCTTGAAGCTAACTAGCCTCTCCAAGCTTTGGCGCCAAAACTCCCGCCACCCACAGCTTCGTGGTCCTCATCTGCCCGGTGATAAATTTGGCCAGCTGCTCGACAGCATCCTCATACACCTCCGTCTCACCCAACACACAGAGGAGTCTTCGGCTCTCTGTGCCGAGATGATAGGTCAGTAGTGCTCGTCATTGTCTCCCATCGAGACTACTTAAGCCCAACGCCCAGATGTAATCCTCGAACTTGGCCCGCCACTTCGGCCACAGGATCACCGGCTCTACCACATACTCCAGAAATGGAATCAAGGGTTGAGGTAGCCCATATGCTCCCATATTTTCGGTATTACCCACTTTTATTATCATCGCCAAATGTTATGTATGGAGAAGGGAGTCGGAGTCTCATCCATGTACTGAACCAACTACACACTTCATTAAGAGAACAGAACTATTTATACAGTGAGCTGTGCCCGCCTGACGTCACGCCGAGGAGGGGGGGTATGGCAGCACACACACAATACCACACTCAATACACCACACTTTGCAGATGCCAACTTTCAAAAATTATATCTGCGCTGCTGCCAGTATGATAGGTGTGGGAGAGCCGACCGTCTGTTGCTAAGGTAATTAGCAGCAGAGACTCGTCATCCTGCAAACCAGCGGGTCAGAGGCCAGAGCGGGCATTTACATCTCTGCTGACTATTTTAAGATTCACAACTGAATAAACCACTAAACTCAGCCGCTGATGTCACCACACCTGAGAGGAGTTGCTGTCAGGAGGAGCCATTTTGGAACAGCCACGACGGTGTTGGTCTTCCTCTCTGATGATCCAGTTCCACTCCTATCCAGGACCTCTGATTCAGTCTTCTATCATGCCAAGAGACCTTTAGAACTCTCCTGTAGCACCACATCTCAAGAGTCCACGCATTTAATGGACCAAAACTCACTCACATACCAGGCTATGGAGAACACCTGAGGCTCATATCTCGTAATTTGCAACTTTTTCATGTCAATTTGCAAATTTTTTTAGCATTAACTTGCAATTTTTTTTATTGAAAATTTGCAACTTTTCTTCTCATGATTTGCAACTTTGTTTCTCATTAATCTCCAACTTTTTTTCATGTCAACAAGCCTCTTGTACAATGATGTACTTCTGCATTCCGGTCCTCCCGCAGCTCCGGTTCCACTTATATTATATTTGCCCATTCCTTGGCGCTTTCTCATCAATAAATAAATTTTATAACTTTCACTTATATAGAATAGAAGAGAGTAGGCTTTATTGTCATTGTACAGTTGTACAGCACAATGAAATTATAGGTGCTCCACCAGGCTACTGTGCAATAAAGGGGGAAGGATTAGATAAAACACAGTTACAGAACGCACGATTAAACACACAACTGAAAAAAAATGGCCCAGGATTATGGAAATATACACAGGTATGGTAGTGGCTTCACGGATGGAACAATGTACATTAAAGTGCGGAGTGCAGAACACCCAATTGAATAAAATAGCTCAGGATTATGGAAAATGTACATAAGCATGGTAGTGGTTTCATGGCTGGGCCAATATCCATGAAAGTGCAGAGTGCAAAGACAGGTGTGATTATTATGATAACTGGGCCCTCAGTTCTGTGCATGTGAGCGTTCAGAGGGAGGGGGTGGGGCCTCTGACTATCGGAAAAGTGTGTGGGCGGATCATTTTTTTTCTTTATAAAGTTCGTGTTTTACATTTTGATCATTTTTGTAACCATTCTGAGCTGTTTAATAGTTCTCCAGTGAGCTTAACATAGCGCAGCTACCGTGCTTGTTTATGTCTGTGCCATTCCAAATACCACTGCATGGGCGGTAATAGACCTATGTAATGGACATGTATTGTGCAAAGTCTTCACTCAAGCCCATTTATGTTCATTTGAGTCCATGCAATGCTACTAGGAGTGAGTCAATGAGTCAATGTTTATTATAAGAATAAATGAACCACTAGAAACTGGAAACTAACTAAGCTAATAACCAAGGGATTCTGCATACACAAAGTACTTTTGAAAGAAGTCAGGTAACGACTCCCAGTTGTTGGAGTATGTATTTGTATGAGTATGAGTATGTGTTTGTATTTGGAATGGCAGAGACAGAAACAATGCAATATCTGTGCTATGCTAAGCTAACTAGTGAACTATTAAATGGTCCAGTGTAGTGGTTTGATTCAACCCCCACAACACAGAGACAGAACACAGAGACAGTCAGCTCGCACTCCTGGGTTTTTTCTGCTGCATGCTGCGTTTACAGCTGTGAGGTTAAAGTGTCATCCATGCATTGTGTTCATGCATCCTGTCTGTACCTCTGATATGCAAATGCCCAGATTGACTGCTGTGAAGGTCTTTGATTGGAATATTTGTGAGACAACTAAGCTGACCCGGAGAAGGTTCTGATTCCGTTTCTGGTCACAAAGAGGATTAAAAGGACGGTGAAACAAGCTGGCACAAGATGGTGGAACCCACGCGTCCTGGCTGGAATGGCTCTGTGGAGGCTCCTGAGGTAAAACGGTCTTGTTTAAAACCTGAAGTATATAAGACTACTGAGGGGAACATAATTGTTGAGGATGAGCTGCTAAATTTCCTTGCAGTGAAAATTAAGACTCTGAGTCAGGATGAGATCGTCTTATTGGCCTGTAATACTTTTGACTCTGAGTGGATTGAGGCCTCGAAAAAAGTGCTGTTTGAGCTCTGCCCCACTACACAAAGGTGTGTTACACACAAGGGGGCCCAGAAAGATGTAAATAATTTAAAGAGTTGCCTTAAGGTGATGAATGAATGTGGTGAAAAACTACCTAGATTTGTCTCTCATTACCTGGATGATTTGCCGCTGGTTACATTTTCCAGCCTGGACTGCTCAAGTCTACTGAGGAGAATGGAGCAGTTACGTGCAGAGGTTTGTGCCATGAAACAAACCATGCTGTTACAGACTAGCTCCAGTGAAGATCTACGCACGATAACTTCGGATATTGCCCGACGTGTAAGTGGCCTGGAGCAGTCTGCTGTACGGGCCGTGGATAATGAGGCGCCCGCCCTGGGAGGGCCTGTCGGCCCCGCTGATGTCGAAGCGGAGGAGGGGGTCTGCCCGATGATCGATTCAAGACCTGGAGATGCACGGGAATCTCACTTGACCGCTGGAGAGAAGGCTTCGGATGTGAATTCGGACCCAGTGGATCAGCCTATAACCGGAGAAAATTCTGGAACAGTAGCGTCTTCACCAGGCTCTCCAACATGGAGTCAAGTAGTGAAAAAGGGACGAAGACGAACTGAGCGGGCTGCGGATAAACCCAAGCCATCCTCTGCTTCAAACAGCCGCAGGAATAAAGCCAGCAACGCGGCTACTGTTATGGGTACGGGCTCTGGTAATATTAAAACAGTTCGGACTAAGACGGTGAGTGTGTTTGCTACCCGTTTTCATTGTGATTTGGAAGCTGACACTTTATCTGCATATCTTAAAGATAAGCTTGGACGAGAAGTTTTCTGTCAGAAAATCCTCACTGGGAACGGCAGGGTTGGCTCGTTTAAAGTAACGGCGGAATGCTCTGAGGTCGGGGACATGTACCAGCCAGAGCTCTGGCCAGAGGGCGCATTGGTGCGGCGATATTATGAGCCCCGGGGGGCTGGGAGGGCTGGAGCTAGTGGAGCGGCTGCTGTGGAGAATATGCGGGCACCCACGCATGATGGTGATCTTTCTTAACTCTTCATCCTTTTTTGATGGGTATTAAGGTCATGTCTTACAACTGTCGTGGCCTTAAATTGGGGCAAAGTGCTGGGGAGAAAGCTCGCCGGTTAGTTATTGACAATTTATTGAACAATTGTGATATTTTGTGCCTTCAGGAAACGTTTCTCTCTGAACAAGACTTGGAATGTTTGAACTGTCTTAACCCTGAATTCCATGGTGCTGGGGAGTCTACAACTGACCTCAGCAAGGGGATTATCAGGGGTAGGATACCTGGAGGGGTGGCTATTCTCTGGAGGAAGAAGCTGGACTCTTTGATAAAAGTAGTCCGACTTGGTGTAGATTGGTGTATTGGTGTGCAGTTTAATTGTAATGATAAGGAATTCCTTATTATTAATGTATATACGCCATTTGAGTGTCAACAGAATGAGGATGAATATTTAAATAAGCTTGCCTTTATTAATTCTTATATGCAAGACTATAATAATACTTGTATTTTTATTATGGGGGACTTGAATGCAGACATATCTGACACTGACTCCTTATTTGCAAAACATATGTATCATTTTTGTTATGAGAACAACTTAATCTTGTCAAGTAAGGTACTAATGCCTCCTGATCGTTATACCTATATAAGTGAGGCTTGGCACACTACATCCTGGCTAGATCATTGCATCAGCACTGGTGATGCACATGCTTCTTTGGGTGGCATGAGTATTTATTATGGGTTAGCAATGTCTGATCATGTACCGTTTGAGATGATAATTAATGTTGACTGTCTACCTGCACTTTGTCAAAATGTCAGTCAGGATGAGGTGGGAAAATTAGACTGGGGCACTCTTTCTGAGGAAGAAATTGTAGAATATTGTGTTCGTACAGATAAATCCTTGAGTAAAATATGTCTTCCTAGAGATGCTGTAATGTGCAGCGATGTGAACTGTAGCATTGTCGAGCATAAGAAAGACCTCTGTAGTTTGTACAATGCTATAGTTAACTCCCTGTATAAGGACAGTAAGCCTTATTATAAGAAAATACGTAAAACACATAATGTTAGACCTGGCTGGAATGAGGCCGTAGCTGTGCCTTATTCTGAAGCTCGGGAAGCATATAAAGCATGGGTGGTGGCTGGGAGACCCAGACAAGGGCCAGAATTTGAGATGAAGAAATGTACAAATGCAAAGTTTAAGTATGCAATTCGTCATATTTCTAAAAATGAGCAGCTAACGAGAAGTAATTCCTTGGCCAAGAAATTGTTAGATAAGAATGTCACAGATTTTTGGAAGGAGCTTAGACGGATTAGTAACAGTAATACGTCTTTGCCCTGTACCTTGGAAGGCATTTCAGGTACAGAAAATATTGTGGATCTATGGCGGCAGCATTTTTACTCATTATTTAATTCAACTAAGGATGAAACTTATAAGGTAGGGAAAGTAGAAAGGGACGATTCACTCCTGATTGACACTCATGCAGTGACCAAAGCAATTAGAGAGCTATCAGATAACAAAGCTAGTGGTTTAGATTGTATTTCTGCTGAGCATCTTAAATATGCTAGCTCAAGAATTGCTCCTCTTCTTGCAATCTGTTTCACCAGCTTCATGATTCATGGGACGTTACCAGAATCTTTATTGTCTGTTGTGTTGGTACCAGTCATTAAAGATAAAGCTGGCAAGCTGTGTAGCCTGGATAATTACAGGCCCATAGCTATAGCCAATATAATATCTAAAGTACTGGAAAAAATCATGTTTGAAAAATTAAATGTATTCATCAAATCTACTGATCATCAATTTGGATTCAAACCCCATCATGGAACAGATCTGTGCATATATGCTTTAAAAGAAATTATAAATAAGTACAGAAATCAAAATTCTTCAGTTTTTCTGTGTTTTATTGATGCCTCCAAGGCGTTTGATCGTGTTAATCACAGGATATTGTTTAGGAAAATGATTGATAGGGGGGTTCCCAAGTACTTAGTACGTATCCTGATTTACTGGTACGCACATCAGAAGATGCTGGTGAAATGGGGGAAGAGTCATTCATCCCCATTTGGTGTAAGCAGTGGTGTCAGACAGGGCAGTATATTATCCCCTATTCTATTTAATCTTTACATGGATGAGTTGTCAAAACAACTGAATGCCTGTAAAACTGGGTGTTTAATAGGGAATAAGTTAGTGAATCATTTTATGTATGCTGATGATCTAGTTATTCTCAGTCCAAGTAGTGCTGGTCTTCAGGAGTTATTAAGAGTGTGTACTGCTTATGGAGAGGAAAATGACATAAAATATAATACAAATAAGAGTTGTGTGCTGATTTGCCGCACTAAAGAAGATTTGTTAATGAAATTCCCTGTCTTTGAATTGGCAGGCAGGGAATTAATTGTCAGGGATAAAATTAAATATCTGGGACATTTTATTAATGATAGAATGACTGATGATGATGATATTTTCAGACAACGCTGCAAAATCTACATGCAAGCAAATATTCTTGCACGCAGATTTGGTTTTTGTTCAGATGAGGTGAAACTGGTTCTTTTTAAAACCTATTGTACACCTTTATACACTGCTCATTTATGGATAAATTATAGGAAACAAAGTATGCAGAAATTACAGGTTGCTTACAATGATGCCTTAAGAATTTTACTTAAAAAGCCTTGATGGTGCAGTGCTTCCGAGTTATTTGTCTCATCACGTGTAAATACTCTGCATGCAGTAATAAGGAATCTTATGTATAAATTCATCTGTCGGCTTGATGTATCTAGAAATGAAATCATTCAAGTCATGTCTAGCATTAAGCTCAGTTCTATTCGCTGTCAGTCACAGTTTAGAAGGCACTGGTACAGTTGTCTTTTTAAGTCTTTTTAAAGTCTGTACTGTCTTTGTACTTCTCTTAGCAGTTGTGTCTTAGTGTTTTTTGTAACTTTTTGATTGTTTCTCTTATTAACTGTTTTTTCAACTGTCTTGTTTTTACTTTTTTTGATGGACCTTGAGTCTGGAATAAAGTCTTTGATTGATTGATTGATTGATTTGTTGTATTGTCTGAGTTGAGTATATATGCTGCACTGTGCTGTAAATCTGCCTCTCATTCTCACTCCTGCATCAGCTGCGAGACACACACACTGTGTGCCTCCTCCTCTTTGAGAGCTGGAGGAACAAAGTTGCAGCCTGCTCAAGCCATGGGCTGCAGCCGAGTTCTGATGAAGGCGGGTGATAATAAAGCTATTTAAAAATCCAACGCTGCCTATATTTTATCATCCTCTTCACCAGTATGATTACAAAAATGATCAAAATGTGAAACTCAAACTTTATTAAGAAAAAACGATCTGCCCACACACTATTTCCAGTACAATGATAACTGAAAGTGATAAAATTGATTTATTGATGAGAAAGCAACAGGGAATAGGAAAATATAATGGAAGTGGAACAAGAGCTGCGCGAGGACTGGAATGCGGAAGTATGTTACTCTACATTGTGCAAGAGGTCCATTTACAACTTTTTTCCTCATACTTTGCAACTTTTTATGTCAATTTGTAACTTTTTTCTCATTAATCTCCAACTTTTCTCATAATTTGCAACTTTTTCATGTAAATTTGCAACGTTTTTCTCATAATTTGCAACTTTTTTTAGACGATGGTCTGCAACGAGCACCATTCCAGTTCCAGTCCTATCGAGGACCCCTGATTTATCCTTTTATCTCTCCACGAGACCTTTAGAACTCTACTGTGGCACCATATCTCAAGAGTCCACATGTTTAGTGGCTCAAAACTCGCTCGCACAAAAGCCTATGCAGAACACCATAACACAAGGCAATCTGACCTGCAAGAACTTCATCTCCATATGCTTAACCTCCTGTGTGGAAGTGCCCTTGTTGCTGCTGCTGTTGTTGTTGTTAGTCCTTCCTTTATCAATAGCCATCACCTTCATTTTTGCTGTATTTAGCACAGGGCTGGACTGGCTATCTGGCATACTGGGCATTTGCCCGGTGCGCCGATGCCCATGTAGGCTGGTGCATTGTCATCAATATAATTATGTAACCATGACTTCAAGGACTACTGCACACTGGCCTTTGAAATACTGACAGCAGCCCATTCATTTATTTTTATTACTGACACTGAACTACCCAAATCTCTTAAGCATCCCTAAAGCTGGATTCATCTGCACATCCGCTGTCCGCATCCGCATGACCGTGAAGCTTGTGTGACAAAATTTACGTCATCGTCTCCAGTCTGCTAGTGTCCGCAGAGCTCTTCTGCGGACGACCACGTGCAGTCCAAATTTTCTGACTGCACACCAGCCCATGGCCTGCAGCATTGACTGCGCATGCTCAAGACTGTCCCATTCAAGAGGTGGTGCTATCGACACAGCATACAAAGTCAAAGTAGACAAAGAAACAAAGAGGAAGCGGAAGATGAGAATAAACATACATGAATCGTTTTGTAGCAGCAGTAGCTTGAGCAAGTTTATAGCATTTATCGCCAGTGAACAAATTGGCGTGTTAGCGCAGTTGCACTACCTATAGGGCTGTGGTGAAACTACAAATAACAGTTGTGCGCATGCGTCAACTGCTTGGCCTGGTAGACGAAAAAAGTGAAGTATATACAGAGCCGCATGTGCGCTGGCCTGCCTCGTCCAAAGCGGACGCTAACCAGAGAGGAAATGCAGCATGAATCCAGCTTTACACTCCTACCTCTTCCTTCCCAGTGCACACCGGCCCCTTTCAGAGCTGAGTTTACAGTGGAAAAAACTGTGCAGCAGCAGAAGTGTCAGATGAAAGTGGACAAATAAAAGCGTAAAACTGGAGTTGAAAAGATTAGGGGAAAATTAAAAAATGGAAATGGATACCACTAAATTTATTAAAATAAAGGACATATTAGTCAGTTAAAAAAGCTCCAGACAAAGGCTTATGTGTCAAACTTTATGTTTTACCCTACTAATTCCAATATAAAGCCAAACTTCTGAGTGTATTTGAATGCAACATCAGGGCCCTTCATATCCCCACGGCGGGAAAGGTGAGCGGACAGGAGGCTCCTGCAGCTCTTCTACAGGTGACGCCTTAACATCTCATAATACTGTATGACGCCAGCCTCAGTTGTTCTTTTTAACATAACTAACTGGGCATCAGCTGTGATTGATGTCTTCCTTATTGCCAAGCAGCATTACTATCACATGCGTTTTGGCTCACACATGTTATGTCCACAACCCTGGCAATGACCAATGGATTGCTCAATATATGTATATATATTGAGCAGACCAATTTCCAACCAGACCAGTCAGATTATATATATATATATATATATATATATATATATATATATATATATATATATATTTATATATATACAGTGGAGCAAAAAAGTATTTAGTTAGCCACCAATTGTGCAAGTTCTCCCACTTAAAAGATGAGAATGGTCTCCAATTTTCATCATAGATATACCTCAACTATGAGAGACAAAATGAGAAAAAAAAAATCCAGAAAATCACATTGAAGGATTTTTAATGAATTAATTGGTAAATTCCTCGGTAAAATAAGTATTTGGTCACCTACAAACAAGCAAGATTTCTGGCTCTCACAGACCTGTAACTTCTTCTTTAAGAGGCTCCTCTGTCCTCCACTCATTACCTGTATTAATGGCACCTGTTTGAACTCGTTATCAGTATGAAAGACACCTGTCCACAACCTCAAACAGTCAGACTCCAAACTCCACTATGGCCAAGACCAAAGAGCTGTCAAAGGACACCAGAAACAAAATTGTAGACCTGCACCAGGCTGGGAAGACTGAATCTGCAATAGGTAAGCAGCTTGGTGTGAAGAAATCAACCGTGGGAGCAATTATTAGAAAATGGAAGACATACAAGACCACTGATAATCTCCCTTGATCTGGGGCTCCACGCAAGATCTCACCCCGTGGGGTCAAAATTGTCATGAGAACGGTGAGCAAAAATCCCAGAACCACATGGGGGGACCTAGTGAATGACCTGCAGAGAGCTGGGACCAAAGTAACAAAGGCAACATCAGAAACACACTACGCCGCCAGGGACTCAAATCCTGCAGTGCCAGATGTGTCCCCCTGCTTAAGCCAGTACATGTCCAGGCCCGTCTGAAGTTTGCAAGAGAGCATTTGGATGATCCAGAAGAGGATTGGGAGAATGTCATATGGTCAGATGAAACCAAAATAGAACTTTTTGGTAAAAACTCAACTTGTCGTGTTTGGAGGAGAAAGAACACCATACCTACCGTGAAGCATGGTGGTGGAAACATTACACTTTGGGGCTGTTTTTCTGCAAAGGGACCAGGATGACTGATCCGTGCAAAGGAAAGAATGAATGGGGCCATGTATCATGAGATTTTGAGTGAAAACCTCCTTCCACCAGCAAGGGCATTGAAGATGAAACGTGGCTGGGTCTTTCAGCATGACAATGATCCCAAACACACCGCCCGGGCAACGAAGGAGTGGCTTCATAAGAAGCATTTCAAGGTCCTGGAGTGGCCTAGCCAGTCTCCAGATCTCAACCCCATAGAAAATCTTTGGAGGGAGTTGAAAGTCTGTGTTGCCCAGCGACAGCCCAAAACATCACTGCTCTAGAGGAGATCTGCATGGAGGAATGGGCCAAAATACCAGCAACAGTGTGTGAAAACCTTGTGAAAACTTACAGAAAACGTTTGACCTCTGTCATTGCCAACAAAGGGTATATAACATAGTATTGAGATGAACTTTTGTTATTGACCAAATACTTATTTTACCGAGGAATTTACCAATTAATTCATTAAAAATCCTTCAATGTGATTTTCTGGATTTTTTTTTTCTTATTTTGTCTCTCATAGTTGAGGTATACCTATGATGAAAACTGGAGACCTCTCTCATCTTTAAAGTGGGAGAACTTGCACAATTGGTGGCTCACTAAGTACTTTTTTGCCCCACTGTATATATATACGTATATATATTGTGGAGTGTGTAATTGACGAGGCAGATTTGTCTCAAGGCAGTTTATTACACGTCTCCAACATGAGCATTGTAGAAAGAGGACATCTCAGAAAAAACTCGTCCCTTATATACCCAGGTCTCCCCACAGCTCACAAGTCACATTGCATTCACATCAAAGGTAACTTTGCATTTTCTCTTAAATCCCCTAGCATCCCCCTCACACTCTTTGGCCCACAAAGGATCCTCCAAGCAGTCTTTTGCATATAAAAGATTACGCTTTCACAGCTTTCTGTTATCTCCGAGGAAGCTCTGCCCTTTGTTCTTATCTAAGATGTGAGGCATTATGCAAGGCATTAAGTAAGTCACATGTGTGGCTACACCCCCCCCAAACATTTAGATCGAACAAAAGAATAACAGTCTGCATGCTGTGATAGAATCATTACACATCAATCCCCATGCTGCCTGGGCTTCAGTCTTCTCCCGTATCTGCTGTAACCAGGATTTGCTGCCTCAGCGGCGCTGTCATGCTGGGGAACTGCTGTCTGGGGGTGAAAACCTTTTGTCAGTCCCTGCGGGTGTTCTGGGGAAATTTTACTCTGGGAAGCTCCTCGTGGGGGTCTTCCGCGCCGAGGGGCCCTCGCCAACAGCACTTGCTCGTCCGCCACCACAAAAGCAGGTTTGAGTCTGTTTAAGCCAACCTTTTCCCTCTTACCCCCCCAAATCTAGCAAAAAATGCTTGTCCCCTGTTTCCAGCACTCTGAACGGTCCATCATAAGGCGGTCACAATGGGGGGCGATGTGCATCGTGTCTGACAAAAACAAACTCCGCGTTTTTCCAAGTTTTAGGTACAAAAACGCGCGGAAAACTGTGGTGGGCAGGGCCCGGAAGTGTGCCTGTGTCGATGCTACGCTGCAAAAGCCGAGATGGGGAGCTGCCTGGCGCAGGATTATCTGGGAGAAACTCCCCGGGCAACCAAAGTGGCTGTGCAAAAACGAGTTTGGCTGGGGAAGCCTCTAAGTCCTCTTTAGGCGCAGAACGTAACCCCAGTAAAACCCACGGTAGCTTGTCTACCCAATTTGCATCCGTCAGTGACGCTTTGAGAGCTGCTTTCAATGACCTGTGAAAACGTTCGCATAACCCGTTAGCCTGTGGATTGTACGCAGTTGTACGGTGAATGGTGACGCCTAGGCTGCGGGCCATTGTTGACCAAAGTTCGGAAACAAATTGAGGGCCTCTGTCGGATGTAATGTCCGACGGGACTCCAAAACGCGCCACCCATGCTGTTACAAACGCACGCGCCACCTCCTCGGCTGTGGTTGACGCTAACGGAACCACCTCCGGCCAGCACGTGGTGCGGTCCACCATTGTCAGAAGGTGCATGCACCCCTGTGATGGCGGGAGGGGACCCACGAGGTCCACGTGAACGTGGTCAAACCTCTTAGCCGGAATGTGAAATGTCTCCAAGGGAGCTCTCGTGTGTCTGTGTACCTTGGCTCGTTGGCACGCCATGCAGGCGGCCGCCCACTCTTTAACTTGTTTGCGGAGGCCGGGCTACACAAATTTTTCTGCTACCATTTTGACCGACGCGTGCACTCCCGGGTACGCCAAAGAATGAATCGAGTCAAAAATGCGGCGGCGCCACGCTGCCGGTACCACTGGATGCGGTCTCCCCGTGGAGACATCACAGATTAGAGGGGGCATACCATCCTGCAGCACCCTGCTCTCCAGCCTTAACCCTGTTGGTCCAGACTGGAGTGCGCGCACATCCGCGTCACTAACCTGCTCCGCAGCCATGGCTGTATAATCTATCCCCACGCGGATGGGGGCAACCACGGCGCGCGAGAGGCAGTCTGCCACTACATTCAGTTTACCCGACACGTGCTGAATATCGGTAGTAAACTCTGAGATCGCGGCTAGCTGCCTCTGCTGCCGGCCCGACCACGGTTCTGAAACTTTGGCCATCGCGAAAGTTAGTGGCTTGTGGTCAACGAACGCGGTGAAACAGCGCCCTTCTAGCCAGAACTGGAAGTGGCGAATGGCCAAATGGAGAGCCAGCAACTCCCTGTCAAACGCGCTGTATTTACGTTCACTATCGCGCAAGGTCCTGCTGAAAAAGGCGAGTGGCTGCCAAGCCCCGGCTACATACTGCTCCACAACCGCCCCTATGGCCACATCTGACGCGTCAGTGGTGAGCGCTATGCGGGCCGTTGGGTCTGGATGTGCCAACAATGCAGCGTTTGCCAGGGCTGCTTTGACTTCCGCGAATGCTCGCTCCCACTCCGGGGACCACTCGATCTTATTCGCGGGTTTCTGTTTTTTGAGTGCGGCATACAGCAGTTGCATGAGTTGCGCTGCACGGGGGAGGAAACGGTTATAAAAATTCACCATTCCCAAAAAATCCTGTAATGCCCTGACCATCTGCGGCCGGAGGAAGTCTGCTACCGCGCGCACTTTGTGAGGTAGCGGAACCGCTCCTTCGGGTGAGATGCGGTGTCCTAAAAAATCGATCTGCGTCACCCTGAACTGACACTTCGCTGGGTTGATTATTAACCCGTGCTCTCCCAACCTCCGGAAAACTGCCGCAAGGTGGCTTTCGTGTTCGTCTTCGGACGCGCTGGCTACCAAGATATCGTCTAAGTAGACGAACACGAAAGGGAGATCGCGCAGCACCACTTCCATCATGCGTTGGAACGTCTGTGCAGCCCCTTTAAGCCCGAATGGCATGCGCAAAAACTCGAATAGACTAAATGGAGTTATCACCGCCGTTTTGGGTATGTCTTCAGCGCGCACTGGGACTTGGTGGTAACCGCGGACCAAGTCTATTTTAGAAAAAACGCGCACCCCTGCCAAATGAACGGAAAAATCTTGGATATGAGGGATTGGGTAGCGGTCATGCACTGTGGCGTTGTTCAACCTGCGGAAATCCCCGCAAGGTCGCCACGAACCATCAGCTTTCGGGACCATGTGTAGCGGGGAAGCCCATGGGCTGTTCGAACGCCTGATGATGCCTAACCTCTCCAGGTTGGCGAACTCCTCGCGTGCTATGGCCAGTTTAGCTGCGTCCAAGCGCCGAGGTTTTGCAAAAACGGGAGGCCCGGTGGTGGTAATAAAATGTTCCACCCCGTGCTTAGCGACGGCTGCCGAAAATGTGGGGACCGTGAGTGCTGGGAACTGAGTGAGCAGTGTGTGGAACTTACCGCTTGCAGCTGTGACGTTGGCTTGTGCTGTTGGCCGGGACGCTCGAGCTGTACAGGGAATAGAATCAAAAGAAAGTGCATTAACCAGGCGCCTGTTAGCAACATCAACCAACAAACCATGTGAGCACAAAAAATCAGCCCCCAATATATTGAAATTCAATGCTGCTATGACAAAAGTCCACTCAAATGTACGGCTGTGTAGAGACAGAAGCAGAGTCCTCTCACCAAAAGTCTTAATCTCTGAGCCGTTCGCTGCTGCCATCTCGGGGCCGCTGGAACTTGCCAGCCGGTCAGCGTAGGAAGGCGTGATGAAACTCAACTGGCGCCTGTGTCCACGAGGAAATGTCTCCCCGAGCATGCGTCCGTCAAGTAGAGCAGCTTGTTCTCCTCCCCGAGGGCCACAGCTGCTACCAACCCCCGGTCTTGGCGTTTTCCCGAGCGCTTGAACTGGCACGGTGGTACACATTTGCGTGCCTTCTCTGCAAAGCGGCGGTGGTAGAAACAAAGGGTGTCTCCTCCGCGTTCCTTGGCCCCTGCCGCTGCCGTCGTTGGTGGCTCTGATACCGCTGTCAATGGCTCCCCGCCATCTCCGGCCGTCGCGCCGAGCTCCGTCGCTGCCGCCGTGGCCATGCGTTCTCTGCTGGCCATGACAATCCGATTCGCCTACCGGGCCAGCGCACGGTAGTCCCGCTTGGCCAACAACGGCGAACTGGCCAGTGCTGCTCTCGTCGCTGACAGCAGGTTTCTGAGGAAGAGGTGGGTAAAGATGAAGTGGTCATCGCCCGAGCCTTTCAACCTCAGCATCTTCTCCATCAGGTCAATGGGCGTGCAATCTCCCAACCCGGTCAGCGCCAGGAGTCTCTCTGCTCTCTCCTCCACCGAGAGTGTGTAGTGCTGGATGAGTGCAGCCTTCAACGCGCCGTATTTGTCACTGGCTGGTGGCTGCTCCAGAAGGCTCTCCACATGCTGAGCCGTGTGGTTGTCGAGCTTTGCAATCACATGGTAGAATTTCGTGTCGTGTACCGATATTCCCCGGAGGGCGAACTGTGCCTCAACCAGGTGGAACCAGGAGCGCGGGTTGTGCTGCCAAAAGTCCGGTAGCTGGACCGTAACGGCATACGCTTGGCTGGGGGCTCCCAACGCGGCTGGCCCCGGGGAATTCTCTTCTTGCTGTATGCTCCGTCTTGGGTCACCAGTGTGGAGTGTGTAATTGACGAGGCAGATTTGTCTCAAGGCAGTTTATTACACGTCTCCAACGTGAGCATTGTAGAAAGAGGACATCTCAGAAAAAACTCGTCCCTTATATACCCAGGTCTCCTCACAGCTCACAAGTCACATTGCATTCACATCAAAGGTAACTTTGCATTTTCTCTTAAATCCCCTAGCATCCCCCTCACAGTCTTTGGCCCACAAAGGATCCTCCAAGCAGTCTTTTGCATATAAAAGATTACGTTTTCACAGCTTCCTGTTATCCCCGAGGAAGCTCTGCCCTTTGTTCTTATCTAAGATGTGAGGCATTATGCAAGGCATTAAGTAAGTCACATGTGTGGCTACAATATATATATATGTATATATACTGTATATATATATTGTAGCCACATTGTAGCCATGTACATATATATATATATATATATATATATATATATATATATATATATATATAGAGAGAGAGAGAGAGAGAGAGAGAGAGAGAGAGAGAGAGAATATGATCTGTGGTGTATGCGTGTATGCATGTATGTGGCAAACTTTGTCCCCCTGCTAACTCAGAGGTCACTTGACCATGGCCTCTCATCTGAAGAGTGCACCTGACATAGTTTCACTGACCACTTGACCATAAAAGAGGTCAAAGGTGACCTTTTTTAACTGATCTTTGCCGGTGGAGGTGTACGCTGGGGAAGAAATCAAGTGCACCCGATATGGTTGGCAGAGTTTAAGATTAATGGGTCTCTCTCCACAATACAGGCATTGTGGACTGATGGGGAGATGTAGGTACAGGTTACTGCTGGGTGCTGGGACACTGAAACTATATTTACATTTCACTGTATTCACTTTTCTTCATTAATCTGCTCATATAATCCCTAGAGGTGTACGCTGTGCAAGGAATCAAGTGCACCCCAGATACAATCTCGTGCATGCCGCTGCTCTCGCCGGATGGCTCTGTCTTCACACTGGTGCTTCAGTGTCTTTGGACAGGGAAATGGAGACAGACTGTGCTGCTTACGCTCCATAATACACTTGCTGTGGAGTGTCGTCGGACGGGGAAATGGACATGTATGGTGCTGAGGGAATCGTGTGTACCCCGACCGGACAACAGCTGGGTGGACAGCAGGTATAGCCTGATTTAAGCCCCTCTTGTGGAGCTTATGCTCCTTGTGTTTACAGGAGCATATTGTGCAAATAGGCCAGGGATGGGAAACTGCCAGCCCCCATCCTCATTCAGTGTGGCCTGCCAGTCCATTTCCAGAAACCAGCTATTTATATCATGTTTGATTGTATTTGAAACTGCATTCTTAAGTGCAATTATAGTGTCCACCAGCAGAGGTAGCGCTAATCGAAACCTAGGTGCTGCTCCATCACCGGAGTCTGGAGTCCGTGTTGATTGGAGCAGGAGTAAAGTAAGCATTAGCAGCCTATAAACAGCAGTAAATGTACATGACAAGCTGCAATAAATGCTACAGCTCTTCAGCAGTGATGTGCAGGTGAAGCCTCAATGAAGCTCTGAGGCTTTCCTTCTAATTGTGCCGAAAAAGATTCAGAGCTTCGAGGCTTCAGTCTAACTAAAAACAGTGACATCTGGTGGCCATCATGCATGTACTTAAATACTGTTATTATTTTATTGTTGTTTTACGTAATAAATATTAACCTCTTGCACTCCGGGATACCGCGGGCAGTCACGTCTCTGCGTCCTAGGGCGCACTGAAAAAAAAAAAGCTGCATTTCCGCTCTTCCACTACAGACACAGCCGCGAACAGAAAGCCAAAGGAGTGCTTTGATTGGTTTAGATTTGATTAACCTCTCATTCGACTAATAAGAGCCTTGAATTGGGTTTCTGAAACCTTGAAGAACCAATGACTGAAAATCTAGCAAGAAGGACCTGCCTACCAACGGCTGCGAATGCAGCGAGCCAATTGAAGCAGAGAAGTTCGACAATTGAAAGCGTGCGTCCCGTGCATAAAATCTGTTTTGTGTAAGCTGCTGGGTGACACACGCGTTCGCCAGTCTTTTTTTCTTACTACTGTTCTTATTTGTTTTGAAAAATCGTTCGCCAAAACCGCAATCATGGAAGCGCAAAACCGCAATAATGGAATCATGGTTTGACTGGGTCGCGTGACCAGAACCACGAGTCGGAACAAGCGGACCTGTGTCATGTTCGTCTGACAATGAGGAAGAGAAGTTCGCCAGCGACACTGCTGTTGTGGACAGATAAGTGTTATAAGCTAAATTATTCTTTATCCCTGAAAATTGTAATCAAAATGACTTTTGACCGATCGGTAAATTACAACTGTGCGTCATCGCCACATGACGGACCGGTCTGTGCGCCGCATCCGGACCGTGAACGCCCCCCTCCCCGCTACTCTTCTGTAGCAGATTGCAGATATATTGCAGATATTTTAGTACAACTGTGCGTAGTAGACTGCGGTGCACCGTCACCGTGGTCCGTCATGTAGCGATGGGCGATGTCTGTCCTCTGTAGCGGGGGGGGGGGGGGGGGGAGTTGTTATCTTCTACATTACAGATATTTTAGTATAATTTTTAGTGCACTGTAGGTTATTTTTTCTTGTAAAAAAAAAGCCACACATTTTTTACGTGGCATGCTTCTTTGTGTGTGGGGGCTTGTTTGTTCATTCATTCATTCATGAATGAATAAACAACCCCCCCTCACACACACACACACAGAGCCCTGAGTGTTATCTTTCATTAGAGCCCAAGATGAAGCTTCTATATTAAATCATTCAAAAGTTACAGACGTTTTTCCAAACTGTGCCATTTGGCACAATTTGGCACAGTTCAAAAACGCCTGGGAACAGCCTGAGAAGAAAGCTGTGTAATATATTCATTTTTTGTGGTATTGTTACAAAATTTTGACCTCAGCTGGATAACACTTGGTTCTACATTTCTGTTGCATTTTCCAGCCCGGATCTGACAGCTGTGTGTTATTTGCAAGCATTTGCCTCCAAAAAAAACACCCAGGCGAAATTTATTTTCTTCAAGTTCAGTATGTTTAGATGACTGTTAGTGGCAGGAGCACTTAGAGAGATTATGACTGTTTTGCCAAAAAATTCAAAGTGTTTTTACCTCCGCCAAGGAGGTTATGTTTTCATCGGCATTGGTTTGTCTGTCTGTCTGTTTGTTTGTTAGCAACATAACTCAAAAAGTTATGGACGGATTTTCATGAAATTTTCACAGATTGTCAGAAATGGTGTATCCTACAGATGATTAGATTTTGGTGGTGATCTGGATCACCGTCCAGAAGAAAACCGCCATTACGGAAAATGCAATTTTCGTGAATAACTACTGAACCACTAATCCTATCATTGTCAATCCAATTGCTAGTCATATGTTTTCATGGTCAAGGAATCTGAAAACGTACACACAAACACTGTATGGGGGGAACTGTGGCGCTTGGCGGAGGTCTGCGCTCTCCGAGTGCTTTTCTAGTTCTTGTCTTTTAAATGAGACCAACCCCATGAAGATGCTGCAAAGGGTTGAAGAACAGTTTTTGATTTATTTTGGGTACATTATTTTTAGGCGTTTTTAGGGAAATTGACGAGAGTGCAAGGGGTTAAAACGGGCATCAGTGCCAGTATTTTGTTGCTTACTTTTCCAGCGGGTGCAGACAGAGGAGATCCAGGAGGACTGTGGGCAGAAAGACAGCACTGGATAGAGGCACGGGAGAAATCCAAACACGATGAGGGATTATCTCACAGTTTCTATGAGGTTCCGGGGGGAAAGGGGGGTCTAGGCTGGCGAGGGCAGGAAGGCAAGCAAGTGAGCACACACTGAGAACCAGCAAGCAGAAGAACTCTGGAGACAAGTGAGGCGCTGTGGTGCCAAGTCAATGCCACACCAGAGTGACTGCTGAGTAAGTATTTATTGGGAGATCAGGTGGGAAATGAGGCACAGCTGCAGGTAATCAGAGGCAATTAGTAGAATGCTCATCAGCCATTGTTGTGGGTTATATGGGCTAAATTTGGTGCGGTCCACTTGAGGCTCACATCTGTTTTTCCCGGGCCACAGGACACCATCAGAATCATATCAATGCTAGTTGTGGCCCACGTGTGGATGTTGCTTCCTTGATAATTGGTTCTTTGTTGTTACTGGCAGCCAATCAGATGCTGAAGGAACAACAGAATTTAGGAATAAACAAATAAGACAAAAAAGCCTCATGTGTGTCCTTCACAGAAGGACGCTTTAACATATAAGCCGTTCAGATGATAATGTCCCAAAGAGCCTCATGTAGCCCCGGAACCACAGGTTTCATATCTGAGTTAATAAAAATTTAAAAATAAAAACTCATCTCAAATTAATGAATCAATTAATTCTTTTTTGGTCTGGCTCATTTGCCTTCAGCCAACAAAGGGGTGTGGCTTACAGTTCGCTCTGCCATCAGCCACCAGGGGGTGACTCGGGTATTTTAGAGTCAGAATTGACAACTGGAGCCGAGAAACTTCTCTGTCCCGTTGTTTTTCTACCTGTCCATCTTCCTTTTTCTTCTCTGTTTGTCTCCTTCACTTCTCTTTCTTTGCGTCTTTTTTTCTTAGTTGCTCAAACACCTGCAGAGCCTCGGGGGCCAATCTGTCACCACCACTCACACACACACACACACACACACACACACACACACACACACACACACACACACACACACACAGAGTTAAAATGTTTTTCCAAAGACCAAAACATCTCAGATGATCCCTCATCAGCAGCTTTGCTCCTCCTCTGTTAACTTTTCTCCTCATTTACTCTATAAGATTCTCTAAAAAAATAATGACACCAAAAACAGTCTTGATCAGATTTCAAGTTATAAAAACAAATATTGAAACTAAATACAGAAATATAAATGACCAAAACATAATATTTAGTTTATTTTGTTGAACTACATACAACTGTATATTCATGGATTCCTCATCATGGACATGGTTACAGAGCCCAAATAAAGTTTGTACTAAATACTCAACCAATTGTTGGTTATTTAGTACAAACTTTATATATGTACAGTGGTGTGAAAAAATGTTTGCCCCCTTCCTGATTTCTCATTTTTTTGTACAGACGTGGACAAAATTGTTGGTACCCCTCTGTTAATGAAAGAAAAACCCACAATGGTCACAGAAATAACTTGAATCTGACAAAAGTGGTAATAAATAAAAATTCTATGAAAATTAACCAATGAAAGTCAGACAATGCTTTTGAATTGTGGTTCAACAGAATTATTTAAAAAATGAAACTCAAGAAACAGGCCTGGACAAAAATGATGGTACCCTTAACTTAATATTTTGTTGCACAACCTTTTGAGGCAATCACTGCAATCAAACGATTTCTGTAACTGTCAATGAGACTTCTGCACCTCTCAGCAGGTATTTTGGCCCACTCCTCATGAGCAAACTGTTCCAGTTGTCTCAGGTTTGAAGGGTGCCTTCTCCAGACGGCATGTTTCAGCTCCTTCCACAGATGTTCAATAGGATTTAGATCAGGGCTCATAGAAGGCAACTTTAGAATAGTCCAATGTTTGGCTCTTAGCCATTCTTGGGTGTTTTTAGCTGTGTGTTTTGGGTCATTATCCTGTTGCAAGACCTGCGACTGAGACCAAGCTGTCTGACACTGGGCAACACATTTTTCTCTAGAATACCTTGATAGTCCTGAGATTTCATTGTATCCTGCACAGATTGAAGACACCCTGTGCCAGATGCAGCAAAGCAGCCCCAGAACATAACAGAACCTCCTCCATGTTTCACAATAGGGACAGTGTTCTTTTCTTGGTATACTTCATTTTTGCGTCTGTGAACATAGAGCTGATGTGCCTTGCCAAAAAAGTTCCAGTTTTGTCTTGTCTGTCCATAGGACATTCTCCCAGAAGCTTTGTGGCTTGTCAACATGCATTTTGGCAAATTCCAGTCTGGCTTTTTTATGATTTGTTTTCAACAGTGGTGTCCTCCTTGGTCGTCTCCCATGAAGTCCACTTTGGCTCAAACAACGACGGGTGGTACGATCTGACACTGATGTACCTTGACCTTGGAGTTCACCATGAATGTGTTTAGAGGTTGTTCTGGGCTCTTTTGTTACCATTCATATTATCCATCTCCTCCTGTGGCCACGTCCAGGGAGGTTGGCTACAGTCCCGTGGATCTTAAATTTCTGAATAATATGTGCAACTGTAGTCACAGGAACATCAAGCTGCTTGGAGATGGTCTTATAGCCTTTACCTCTAACATGCTTGTCTATAATTTTCTTTCTAATCTCCTGAGACAACTCTCTCCTTTGCTTCCTCTGGTCTATGTTTAGTGTGGTACACACCATGTTAACAAACAGCACAGTGACTACTTGTCACCCTTTAAATAGGCCGACTGACTGATTACAAGTTTGTAGATACCTGTGATGATAATTAGAGGACACATCTTGGTTGAACATGTCCCTATGGTCACATTATTTTCAATCTTTTCTAGGGGTACCATGATTTTTGTCCAGGCCTGTTTCATGAGTTTGTTTTTTAAAATAATTCTGTTGAACCACAATTCAAAAGCACTGTCTAATTTTCACTGGTTAATTTTCATAGAATTTTTATTTATTACCACTTTTGTCAGATTCAAGTTATTTCTGTGACCATTGTGGGTTTTTCTTTCATTAACAGAGGGGTACCAACAATTTTGTCCACGTCTGTATGTTTGTCACACTTAAATGTTTCAGATCATCAAACAAATTTAAATATTAGACAAAGATAACATAAGTAAACATACAATGTAGTTTTTAAATGAAGGTGTTTACTATTAAGGGACAAAAAAAAATCCAAACCTACATGGCCCTGTGTGAAAAAGTGATTCCCCCTTGTTAAAACATAAATTAACTGTGGTTTATCACATCTTTGGAAAGCTGAGTTCAATTTCTCTAGCCACACCCAGGCCTGATTACTGTCACACCTGTTCTCAATCAAGAAATCACTTAAATAGGACCTGCCTGACAAAGGCAAGTAGACTTCGAGCTCAGATGACATAATGTCACACACTCTTGTACAGTAGGTGGCGGTATGCACCTTTCAGTTGTTTGCTATCCGCCAGTAACCGAGAGAAGAAGAAGAAGAAGAAGAAGGAGGCAAGTAGACCAAAAGATCCTCAAAAGCTAGACATCATGCTGCGATCCAAAGAAATTCAGGAACAAATGAGAAATAAAGTAATTGAGATCTATAAGTCTGGAAAAATTTATAAAGCCGTTTCTAAAGCTTTGGGACTCCAGCAAACCACAGTGAGTGCCATTATCCAACAATGGCAAAAACATGGAACAGCAGTGAACCTTCCCAGGAGTGGCCAGCTGACCAAAATTACCCCAAGAGCACAGAAGCAACTAATTCAAGAGGTCACAAAAGACCCCACAACACCACCCAAAGAACTGCAGGCCTCACTTGTCTCAGTTAAGGTCAGTGTTCATGACTCCACCATAAGAAAGAGACTGGGCAAAAATAGTCTACATGGCACAGTTCCAAGACGAAAACCACTGCTGAGCAAAACGAACATAAAGGCTTGTCTCAGTTTTGCTAGAAAATATCTTGATGATCCCCAACACTTTTGGGAAACTACTCTGTGGACTAATGAGACAGAAGTTGAACTTTTTGGAAGGTGTGTGTCCCATTACATCTGGCGTAAAAGTAACAGCATTTCCGAAAAGGAACGGCATACCAACAGCAAAATATGGTGGTGGTAGTGTGATGGTCTGGGGCTGTTTTGTTGCTTCAGGACCTGGAAGACTTGCTGTGGTAAATGGAACCATGAATTCTGCTGTCTCCCAAAAAATCCTGAAGAAGAATGTCCAGCCATCTGTTTGTGAACTCAAGCTGAAGCGCACTTGGGTTCTGCAGCAGGACAATGATCCAAAATACACCAGCAAGTCCATCTGTGAATTCCTTAAGAAAAACAAAATGAAGACCTTGGAGTAACCTAGTCAAAGTCCTGACCTGAATCCAATTGAGATGCTGTGGCATGACCTTAAAAAGTTGGTTCATGCTCGAAAACCCTCCAATGTGGCTGAATTACAACAATTCTGCAACGATAAGTTGGCCAAAATTCCTCCACAGCACAGGAAAAGACTCATTGCCAGTTTTGCAAACACGTGATTGCAGTTGTTGCTGCTAAGGGTGGCCCAACCAGTCATTAGGTTTGGGGTGCAATCACTTTTTCACACAGGGCCATGTAGGTTTGGATTTTTTTTCCCTTAATAATAAACACCTTCATTTAAAAACAGCATTTTGTGTTTACCTGTATTATCTTTGTCTAATATTTAAATTTGTTTGATGATCTGAAACATTTAAATGTAACAAACATACAAAAAAATGAGAAATCAGGAAGGGGCTAACACTTTTCCACACTACTGTATACAAAAGTTAAAAAAGACAGCACACACCAAACTTGACAGTTTCAAGATCTTCTAATTTACGAGTTTATTTTGGCTAATGTCAGAAACACATGCTAACATTTTGGTCTTCTGGAACTTCATCAGAGCATGAAACAAAATGACTTTCTTCACTTTTATACCCCGAATCAACAGGTGATTAACTCAAATGCTCACATGATATTTCACTTCCCCTGGTCACAAAAAAGCAAACCTATTTCAATAAATGAGAACAATCAAATTGAAAGAAAAATATATATTAAAAAGGAATACCTAATTAAATATGTGAAAAAGGGAAAACCTAATTAAATAAATGAAAAAAATAAATTAAAAATATGTTTTGAAAAAGGAAAACCTAAATAAATAAAGAAAAAAGAAAAACTTAATTAAAGGGGTCACTGACTGAAAAATAGTGTGTTTGCAGGTTTTAACTGTCTCAAATGTGTTATCTGGTTACATAATGAGATGATATGAAATTTTACAAACAGTCAACAATCTGAAAAAAGTACACTGCCTTTATCTTGTTTTTCTGTCAGAGAAACTTCCAAAAACATTTTTCCCGGTAAGTTTCCTATATCAAGTCTTGAAAAAGCCCACCCACTGCCATCCTAAAGACCTATCCACTGCTCTGTTATTGGCCCTCCTAGCTGTCCGCCATGTAGATCGAAGTGGTGGCTAAAGGTAGCCTATTAGTCCCTGAGCTATTAGCCCACGAGTTAACACTGGCACTGTAGAAAGAGAAATGAGCAGGCGAGGCAGTGAGCTGGATCAGAGTGGACTTTATTCTCTCTCTATCCATAAGTCAACAAAAAGCTTAACCCAGGTCGCTGGGCATCTCTCTTTTATACCTTACATCCTTGCCTAGCTACCTGGGGGGTTCACACCACAATACACACAATTACACTCTATGTTGTCACCAAGCCTGTCAGCACATTATCATGCAGTCCGGTAGAGAAGGCACATTATCATTCAGTCTGGTGGAGAAGGCGCATTATCATGCAGTCCGGTGGAGAAGCCACAGTCTGCCCTGCATATCCGCTTAACAGCCTTTTAGCGTCTCCATCCCTGCTGTCCCGTCTTGACCCCCTGTCGGCTTCTCTCCTCCTGTGCCATTCAGTCTGAGCGGAGAATGTAACGTCTAGCCCCCCCCCCCCAAACACTCAGAACGGGCCTTAACCCTCATGTCCTGCGGGCTTCAGCTGATGTCTGTAGCGGCTGTAACGGGGGGTCGCCAGCTCCGAGGCGCTGCTGTGCCGGTGAGGCACTCCTGGATGCACATCCGTCTGTGGGGGAACATTGGGGGGTTGGGGGGGGAAACACATCTTCACCATGACATTGTGACTGAGCTGACGAGCCATTTACCTGGGGAGTTCTCAGTGGGGGTTGTCCACGCCGAGGAGCTTGGGCCAACACCACCTGCTCATCTGCTAATACGAAGGCAGTCTTAAGCCTGTCTATGCAGACTGTTTCTCTGCGTCCCCCCAAGTCTAACACAAAATGTTTATCACCAGGTTCCAACACTCTGAACAGGCCGTCGTAGGGTGGGTGCCACGGGGTCTGGTGGGCATCGTGCCTGACAAACACGAACGACGCATCCTTCAAGGTCCTTGGCACGAAAGTGCAGGGAAAACAATGGTGGGCCAGGCTGGGTACCGTCCCTGCCTATGCAGTGAAGGCGGGGATGGATCGGTGTTTGGTGTGGGGTTGTCAGGCAAAAATTCTCTGGGGAGCTGCAGCAGCTGGGAAAAAACAAGCTCTGCTGGGGAGGTAGCCAAATCCTCCTTCGGTGCTGAACGCAACCCTAATAGAACCCACGGCAAATGGTCCACCCAATTTGTGTCCGTAAGCAACTCCAGAACTGGAAGCAACAGCCAGAACTGGAAGTGGCGTATGGCCAGGTGGAGATCCAGTAACTCCCTGTTGAACGCACTGTATTTATGCTCATTGTCGCGCAAAGACCTGCTAAAAAAGGCGAGCGGCCAAGAACCAGTGACACGCTGCTCCACGGCGGCCCCTATGGCCACGTCTGATGTGTCGGTAGTGAGCACTATCCGATCAGCCGGGTCCAGGTGTGCCAGTAGTATAGCGTTCGCTAGGGCTGTTTTGGCATCGGAAAACTCCTACTCAGGAGTCCAGTCGATTCTGTCCCCCGGTTTCTGTTTCTTAAGCGCAGCGTACAACGGTTGCATGAGCTGGGCTACACGGGGGAGGAAACGGTTGTAAAAGTTAACCATCTCCAAAAACTCCTGCAGTGCCCTGACCGTCTGAGGCTGTGGAAAATTGGCCACTGCATGCACTTTGTCTGGTAAGGGTATTGTGCCCTCCGGTGAGATGTGGTGGCCCAAATAGTTGATCACTGTAACCCCGAACTGGCACTTCGCCGGGTTGATTATTAACCTGTGCTCTTCCAACCTCTGGAAAACTGTCCTAAGGTGGGCTACGTGTTCGTCCTCGGACGCGTTGGCCACCAGGATGTCGTCCAGGTAGACAAACACAAACAGCAGATCGTGCAGCACTGCATCCATCATGCGTTGGAATGTCTGCGCTGCGCCTTTTATCCCGAAAGGCATGTGTAAGAACTCAAAAAGGCCAAACGGGTTTATTACTGCCGTTTTGGGTATGTCTTCCGTGTGCACCAGGACCTGGTAGTACCCACGGACCAGGTCCACCTTGGAAAAAATGCCTGCCCCAGTGAGGTGGATGGAAAAATCCTGAATATGGGGGATTGGGTAGTGATCCTGCGCTGTGGCATTGTTTAATCTGCGGAAATCTCTGCATGGTCGCCACGATCCCTCGGCTTTAGGCACCATATGTAGCGGGGACACCGATGGGCTGTTTGAGCGCCTGATGATGCCCAACCTTTCCAAGTTGGCGAACTCCTCACACGCACTGGCCAGTTTAACTGCGTCCAGGCACCGAGGTCATGCGAAAATGGGCGGCCCCGTGGTGGTAATGAAGTGCTCTACCCCGTGCTTAGGGACGGCTGCCGAAAATGTTGGAACCTTGAGTGCTGGGAACTGGGTGAGTAGTGTGTGGTACTTACCCCCTGGAGCTGTGACATTGGCTAGTGTTGTGAACCCGGCTCCTCGAGCTGTACAGGGCAGAGAATCAAAAGACGTAGCATTAATCAGGCGTCTGTTAGCCACATCGACTAATAGTCCATGTGCACACAAAAAATCTGCACCCAAAATGGGGGAGTTACATGCTGCTATGATGAAGGACCAGTGGTAGGTACGGCTGTGCAAGGATATGGTCAGTGTCCTCTCACCAAAAGTCTTAATGTCTGAGCCGTTTGTGGCTGCCAGCTTGGGGCCGCTACTTCCAGCCAGCCGCTCTGCGTAGGACGGCAAGTTGAGGCTCTTTTGGGAGCTGGAGTCCACGAGGAACTGTCTCCCCGAGCGTGAGTCCATTACATAGAGCAGCTTGGTTGTGTCACCGGGGGTCGCAGCTGCTACTGACTGCTGGTCCTGGAATTTCCTGAGCGCTTGAACTGGCACAGTGGCACGCATTGGCATGTGTCTTCTCCAAAGCGGCGGTGGTAGAAGCAGAGCTTGCCCCTCCGGTGTTTCTTGGCCTCCGCGGCGGCCACCATCAATGGCTCCTCACCCTTGCTGGCCGTCTCGCTGGTTTCCGATGCTGCTGCATTCAGAGCGAAGGTTCTGGTTGCCAGGATAATCCAATCCGCCTCTTGTGCCAGCATCCAGTAATTCTGTGTGGCCAGCAGCGGCAAACTGGCGAGGATCGCTCTGGCCACTCTGGCTGCTGTCGGGAGGTTCCGGAGGAAAAGGTCGGCAAAGAGGAACTGCTCGCCATCTGTGCCCATTAACGCCAACATCTTCTCCATTAGTTCGACCGCCAACCCATCTCCCAACTCGGAGCGTGTCAGGAACCTTTCTGCTCTCTTGCAGCCCGAGAGCGTGTAGCGCTGGGTCAGCGCGGTCTTGAGAGCGTCATATTTGTTGTGGGCTGGGGGCTGTTGGAGCAGGTTCGCCACCTGCTGTGTTGTGCATGCGTCCAGCGCTGCAACCTTGTAGTAGTATTTAGTATCATCCGCTATCACTCCATGGAGCGCGAACTGGGCCTTGATGTGGAGGAACCAAGCATTCAGGTCATGAAGCCAAAAGTCTGGGAGCTTGACCAAAACGGCACACGTGGTGCTGGCGCCTGCAGTCTGGGTTGTCTCCAGGATGTTTGCCTCGAGTTCCATTATACGTCAAAGGTCACCAGTGTAGAGAGAGAAATGAGCAGCTGAGGCAGTGAGCTGGATCAGAGTGGACTTCATTCTCTCTCTATCCATAAGTCAACAAGAAGCTTAACCCAGGTCGCTGGGCATCTCTCTTTTATACCTTACACCCTCACCTAGCGACCTGGGGGGTTCACACCACAATACACACAATTACACTCTACGTTGTCACCAAGCCTGTTGGCACATTATCATGCAGTCCGGTAGAGAAGGCGCATTATCATTCAGTCCGGTGGAGAAGCCACGGTCTGCCCTGCATATCCGCTTAACAGCCTTTTAGCGTCTCCACCCCTGCTGTCCCATCTCGACCCCCCGTCGGCTTCTCTCCTCCTGTCCTATTCAGTCTGAGTGGAGAATGTAACATCTAGGTTCCCCACAGTACCAGGACGCTGGCTGTAAGCACGGCTTATATTATTATTTTCTTCAGATCTTTGTCACCCTAATAGCCATCCCTGTTACCACCTGGTTCACTTTGGCCCATCTCCGAGTGGTTTCATTGTGATTCCGCAGCAGATCGCCCGCCATGGCACACCAGTCACTTTTATGGCCTGGGACCAGGGCTACTGGCCAGTGTTATGCCGAGAACTGGCCAGTTCTTAATGCCAGTTCTCAATGCCCCCGGATTGGCAGGGGAGTTATCAGCATAACAGCGGTATGTACGATCCGCCGCAAAATCACAGTGAAACTACTAAGAGATGGGCCGCAGTGACGCAAGGCACACCGCTGAACCAGGTGATAACAGGGATGGCTATTAGGGTGACTAAGATCTGAAGAAAATAACAATATAAGCTGTGTTTACAGCCTGCGTCCTGGTACCAGTGTTAGCTTATGGACTAATAGGCTACCTTTAGCTGACTGTGCAAGCCACAAGCTGGTACAGGTGATTGACCATGGAATCACGATGAAGCCTTCACGGGAATGTCCCAGGACCAGATGCTGCTGGCTCTCATGCCCAGCAATCCCACCGTCCTCCATGGATCTGTTCTGCTCTTGTGGGCAGCATAGTCACTCCAGCTTTCAGCTGGCTGTGAGAGCAGAGCGGATTCCCACAGAGCCAGACTGCCCTTTGAGATCCCTTGGCTAGGTAGCTCGCCTCAGGTTGTGGCAATCGGCAATCGTCCAGTGGGCAGTGCTAGCGATTTGTTGTGGAATCATGGCAAAATTTATTGGGAGATAGACCGGACTGACATGAGATACACCATCGACTGTGGACCAGTGAACCAGAGCACTGCTCAACTGAGCTGGGAGGCTAGAAGCTAGTCAGCTATAATGACTAACTGATGTAAGAGGGAGGGCGGAGTTGAAATGGTGAAGGATGGTTCTTAAAGTGACAGACCTTAAATCAGACCATTTAACCTCTTATTCTTCAAGCCCATTTCCCTCCGAAGCGCCTGAAAAACATACCCAAACAAAACTGAAAGCTGCTCTTCAGTCCCTTGCACTATCTTCACGGGGTTGGTCTCATTCAAAAGAAAACACTCTAAATTTTATTTTTAGCAAAACAGTCAGAATCCCTTTAAGTGCTTCAGCCACTGAGTAACAGTGATCAAAGCATACTAACTTTGAAGAAATAAAAGTTCGCCTGGGTGTTTTGGTTTTTTTTAAAAATACAAATGCCTGAAAATAACATAAAACTGTTATATACTGGCTGGAAAACACAATAAGAATGTAGAACCAAGTGTTATGAAGTTCAGGTAAAAATTTGGTAACAATAGGACAAGAAATAAATATATTACACACCTTTTTGTCAGGCATCTTCATGCGTCTTCAAATTGTGCCAAACTGTGCTGTGCCCCTCCACCCCCGATTCTTCACCTAGCGACTGGGCCAAGTAATTAATAATTTCTTTGATGTTCTGTGTTAATGTTAGCCATTTTTCAAAAAGTTGAGTGATGTTACATTTCTTTCTTGGATTCACAGAGTGGTTTACTTTATGCACCTGCATTTAAGCACGCATTTTAGGGGGTGCAATGGAGCTGAACGGCCCCTTGTGAGGTATCCCTGAATTCAGAAATTAGTTGGCTAAGCCACACATCCATCATTTGCTTACTCTGATGTAATTGTCTCATTGTGTTCCCGTTAGCAATGAGGCTGGACCTTCATGGACTTTTATTGCTCATTGGGTTTTGATAGAAAAATTCCATATTATTCTTATATTATTCCATGTCTTTTATATTCTCATATGTGCATTTTATATATGGCCTTGGGGGCAGTTTCAGTCTGTGTATAAGAGTGCATGAGTTAATAATAATAAATCACATAGCTGTTAATGGATGTCCAGTCTATGAGTGAGTGTGGTGTTCAGATATTGGTTAAGACAGCTGTTTTCAATTCCTCATGTTCAGTTCTGTGTGACTGAGAGTGTATTTATCTCCGTGTTTCCTGTGAGTAAAAGAAGATAAGGGCTGTATGCTTCGTGGACATTTGATAAGGACTATGCGCTTTGTGGACTCTCAAGGACAAGACTATACGTCTTGCTGGACATTAATCTTCCGTTTTCCCACTGATATCAACAGCTTTAAAAACTTTGAGCAATGCATGTTTGATTCAGGAGTATGGATGGTCAGACTTAGTACTCTGTCTCTGTATTTCTCCCTCATCAGCCATGAAGAAAATAAATCTACTTACATTTAAACATTCTGTCTGAATTTTTTGACTCAGAATGATTATGCTGAAAAATAATCTAACATTTGGCGCCACGAACAGGGACCCAGATAACTCCGTCCTGCTACTGGCACCTCTGCCCAGTTTCAGCGAGTGCACAGCCGACGAAAGACCTTCCTAGGCTGAACCCAACAGGCTCAGTGTTACTGCAATGAAGGCATTTGGAACAAGGCGCTGAAACGAACTGGTTGACGGGTCCAAGAACCCTACAGGTGGCTTGAGTGTGAGTACATTTATTTATTGATTGACCCTGGGATGGGAATCTCTGAGGGTACCCTGGGATGAGGGTCCCTGAGGGTAAATGTTGTGTTTGTTAAGCTGAGCATTTGACACAGCAAAGTCTGGTGTACGTTTCTGCTCGCCGTAGCCACAGGTTTAGTTCGGTTTGGTCTGGAGCAGTTCAGGTTTGACAAGGTGGAAGCTCAGTTGTGTTGTTAACGTGCGGAACCACTGACGTAAGAGGCTCCAATAAGATCGTAGTGAGCGTTGATGGAATTGGTGTAAGAATCTCCAATAACATTGCAGTGAACACTGATTAAAGTGGACCTGTAGAAGAAGGGTTAACCTTTAAATAATAGCGCTGGTTTGAATAAAATTACTGCATTTTGTTCGTTTACAGTGTGAGGTTGCCAAATCCGCCCTTTCTCCACTGAGGTTGCCATTTCAAGCTTATTTTAAGTGATTTGTAATTGTGTGAAAAAAAAATATATCGGTATTTTTGCAAAGCTTACCTTTATTTCAAGGGAGTTTTTTGACTAATTTTCCCCCTTATTTTGGGTTAAATTGCCTGCTAGCAGGGCAGAGAGACATTTGGATTTTTACTTTTATCCTTCGGGATGCCTGAGGGCAGATAAACAGCACTGGGCTATTTTATTCAATTTTGGGCTATTTTATTCAATTTTTGAAGTGTCAGTGTAATTTCTCAACTCACAGGGACAACAGTGAACTTTACAGGGAAAAAGGGCGACGGACTAATGGTCTGACATGACAATGAGGGCCGCATCTTGGTCCCTCCCTCCCCCTGCTCCTTGCTCTTCTGCTGCTCAGCCATGGCCCTGCCCCAGGAGCCCAGTGAATGATGTCACCTCCCCTCTGCTCACCGCACCCCTCCTGTCGACAACCAAACCATGTCGGATAGCCAATAAGTAAAGTAAAAGTGCAAACATATTAATCACTGTGACCATCATCAGTATGACAAATTAAACTGAAGATTATGGAATAATGCTGTCACTAAATAATACCCAATGATTAAAAACTTTAAATCCAGTGTATATGACATGATTCAAAGCACAGACAAGGTGATAATGACAATGCTTAATGTATATGATTTGCCTGAGGCTGTTGATTATCAAACAGAGGCTTTAATGTTTCTTTTCCATATTATGGTTATTTTGGAAATAGAAAAGTCACTCTTAATGAATGACTATGTGATTATCAAAGTTTTAATCCTTTTACTGTTCATGACAAAACAGCAAAGCTCTGAAGGATTATAGGATTTAGAGAAAAAAAAACAGAGGAAAAAGTCCCAATACTGGGCTCTCTGATTAGATTTGATTCTGTTGACATTAAAAAGAAGACCAATTGGTTGGTTTACTGTCTTGTCAATTTAAAGAACTGACTGTATGAAAGTTGACATTGTAATACACAGTGTATCGCTTAAGGGACTTTATGAGGACAGACAGCTATGTAAATCACTACTGGGATACTTTAAAATCATCAACTTTTCCTGTTTTGCTATGGGTGTGCTTGAATAAAAGGGACCATTTTAATTTTTCTCTAACCTACTGAAAATGAATCCTCAAAATTCAAAATAAAAAATATCATTTATGGTATTTACTTAGAGGAAATGACTAAAATATCAAAGAACACAAAGATGTTGCTTCTGACAAGTTTTTGGATTAAGTAATGTAAAGAAAATAAGTTCATGTTACTCCTTAATAATAATTAAAAAAAAAACTATAATGCCTAAACTTTTACCTAGAAAAGGGACTCAGAAGGTTCCAGTCTGAGTTTTCCATTTAAACAATGCATACAGTGCATCCGGAAAGTCTTCACAGCGCTTCACTTTTTCCACATTTTCTTATGTTACAGCTTTATTCCAAAAGGGATTAAATCAATTTTTTCCTCAAAATTCTACACACAACACCCCATAATGACAATGTGGAAAAAGATTTTTTGAAATATTTTACAAATTTATTAAAAATAAAAAAACCTAAGAAATCACATGTACGTAAGTATTCACAGCCTTTGCCCAATGCTTTGTTGATGGACCTTTGGCAGCAATTACAGCCTCAAGTTTTTTTGAATATGATGCCACAAACTTGTTACATCTATCTTTGGGCAGTTTGGCCCATTCCTCTTTGCAGCACCTCTCAAGCTCCATCAGGTTGGATGGGAAGCGTTGGTGCACAGCCATTTTCAGATCTCTCCAGAGATGTTCAATTGGATTCAAGTCTGAGCTCTGTCTGGGCCACTCAAGGACATTCACAGAGTTGTCCTGAAGCCACTCCTTTGATATCTTGGCTGTGTGCTTAGGGTCGTTGTCGTGATGAAAGATGAACTATCGCCCCCAGTCTGAGGTCAAGAGCACTCTGGAGCAGGTTTTCAGCCAGGATGTCTCTGCACATTGCTGCATTCATCTTTCCCTCTATCCTGACTAGTCTCCCAGTTCCTGCTGCTGAAAAACATCCCCACAGCATGATGCTGCTTTCAGCATTGGCATGGTTATGAACGGTGCCTGGTTTCCTCCAAACCTGATGCCTGGCGTTCACGCCAAAGAGTTCAATCTTTGTCTCATCAGACCAGAGAATTTTGTTTCTCATGTCTGAGAGTCCTTCAGGTGCCTTTTGGCAAACTCAAGGCAGGCTGCCATGTGCCTTTTACTAAGGAGTGGCTTCTGTCTGGCCACTCTACCATACAGGCCTGATTGGTGGATTGCTGCAGAGATTGAGATCGATTGAGATTGAGATTCAACTTTATTGTCATTACACATGTATGAATACAAGGTAATGAAACGTGACTTGGCATTTGGGCACGCTCTGCAGAGCGCATCCAAGGCCGGGGCAGCCACTAGGCGCCAGTCATAAAGAAGAAAGGAAAAAAAAAAAAAGAAAAGAAAGGATATGACACAATAGGCGAGAGAAAAAAACATGTTTTATCAAATTGACACTTAATGAGTAAGCGAAATTTTGATTGCAGGCAAAAAAAAACCTCAATGCATATTTAGCAGACATTTAGTAGACAAATCACACGCAGAAGGAGAGCAGTGTGTGTATATCGTATGCATGTAGTGTTGTATGCATTGTGTAGTGTAAATGTAACAGTTGTTAGTGAGCAGCAGAGGGCGCCTCCTGGCAGTGGATAGATGTTATAATCATGTGACTTATAAACAAGTCCAGAGTCCAGAGTCTATCTCTCTCTCTCTCTTGCTTGCAGAAGGCACATGGGCATTGTCCTTGAAGGTCCAATCCGCTGACGACAAACAACTGATTGTTGATTGTTTGGGTAGACATGAGCCGATCCTTCCGCTTATCTCAGTCAGGAGGAATGTAAACACGGGGCAAACAAGGTCAAATCAAATCAAATCAAATCAGCACAGTGCACTCAGAGAATAGAATTTGTCCTCATCCGTGTAGTTCTGTGCTTCTATTATATATGCAGGCTTAAACTGTTTTTCCATAGAGAGCACAGGGCTTCAGATGTATTCCTTCACTGAATCACTGTCATTCAGTTCACCGTTTGCCGCTACTCGTGCCCTCCCCAACTGGTCGAATTTGATGAAGGAGCTTGCCGGGTCTGCTTGATCAGCTCTCTCACTTTCCTTCAATTTCTGATGCATCAGGGAACTCCACAGCCAAAAATAGAAGTCCTGAGATCATAACCAATAATGTTTCCATAGACGCATGAATTCCAATGTCCATGAGTCTCCTCGTAGGTTCCAATTCTTGGGCTCCCCCTTGGCCCAATTCTTGTTGAAAAATAGTGACAATAGCACATTTAAGCCGCTTCCAAATCCATAATTTCCGTTTAGATTAAGATTCAGCAGAAGAAGAGCGACTAAACACAGACAAAAACGTAACATTGCAAAAGCTGGGAATAGATCAGGAAGGCAGGGGAGGAGGGAAGAAAAATGTGACTGCTCTCTCTCAAGGCAAGATGGAAAAGGATCTAGAGATGGTTGTACTTCTGGAAGGTTCCCCTCTCTCCACAATGTAATGCTGGAGCTCTGACAGAATGACCATTGGGTTCTTGGTCACCTCCCTGACTAAGGCCCTTATTCCCCGATCGCTCAGTTTAAATGGCCGGCCAGCTCTAGGAAGAGTCCTGGTAATTCAGAACTTCTTCCATTTACTGATGATGGAGGTCACTGTGCTCATTGGGACCTTCAAAGCAGCAGAAATTTTTTTGTACCCTTCCCCAGATTTGTGCCTCGAGACAACCCTGTCTCGGAGGTCTACAGACAATTCCTTTGACTTCATGCTCGTTTTTGTGCTCTGACATGCACTGCCAACTGTGGGACCTTATATAGACAGGTGTGTGCCTTTTGAAATCATGTCCAAGCAACTGACTTTACCACAGGTGGACTCCAATTAAACTGTAGAAACATCTCAAGGACGATCAGTGGAAACAGGATTCACCTGAGCTCAATTTTGAGTTTCATGGCAAAGGCTGTGAATACTTATGTACATGTGATTTCTTAGTTTTTTATTTTTAATAAATTTGCAAAAATCTCAAAAAAACTTTTTTCACATTGTCATTATGGGGTATTGTGTGTAGAATTTTGAGGAAAAAAATTGAATTTAATCCCTTTTGAAATAAGGCTGTAACATAACAAAATGTGGAAAAAGTGAAGCGCTGTGAAGACTTTCCGGACACACTGTAGTCTGTGAAATTTTTCCCTTTAATGAAATGGAATACGCTTAAGGGCTCGGTACAAGGTGAGAAGCACCTTGTGAAATTTAAGCCCGTGAATTCCATCAATCAATCCTTTATTACTTATCCAGTCACAGGGACAGCAGTCTAAGCAGAGAAGGTAGACTGCTGCCCAGCTGACTTATCACTATGACCTCTTCCGCAGATAATTGGGAAGAGTTCAAAAGATTTAACATGAGGAGAGGAAAGATCTCTCCTACTCCAGCAAAACATTACAGAATAAGCTTGGGTCATTTTTCTAAATGTACGGGCAAAAACGAAAAGTGAACCATTAGTTAGAGTACAAATTTTTATCAGCATTAAAATAAGCACTGTTACAAAAGCAAATTACAAGGAAAGACTTAAATGAATACAAGAGTAACACTTACAAAAAATTTATGAGAAGACAGATTTGAACTCCTGTTTATATGATTTCTGAAGCGAGAGTGGGGGGGAGGGGAGGGGCTACAGCTTCCTCCGATTTTATTTTTTCAGGATGGCACCAACTTTAAATGCTTGTGGTGGATGGGAGGACAGAGAGAGGTGTGGGGAAGGCTGGCTGCGGCAAGGGGAACATGACGTTTGTCATCAACCTGAACAGCAGGGTCATTGGCTGGGGGCAGCGGTGGAGTGGGGGAGGAGGTCCTCACAGGCGGACCACAACATGTGACAAGCAGACCCGAAGCTAAGTAAAACAAATGACATTGACAATGACATAACGCATATCAATTACCTGACTTTGACTTTGAAAATGCAGTGTTTACCTGAAATGACATTGCAGGTCTGACACATCGCAATGACGCCTCTCACCAGATAATGGTATGACAGCATCACATTTCAGAAATGTGACAGGAATAAGGAATAATTGTGTTGTATGATTTGGTGTGCTAAGGAAGGGTACCACAATAATTAATTAGAAAAATCATCAGAAAAATAGATAATCAATAAAAATTATCAATAAATGATCAATAATGTAGGGAAGAAAAAAATATAGGTGAAACAGCTTGGTAATGGAATCACAACATTCAACGGGAGAAGTTAAATTTAAGAAGAGAAAAAGAAAAGAAAAAAATATAATGTTTATAAGAAATAAAGTAAACTAATAAGGAAACAGAAAAAAACATGCAAATTTATGGGAAGAGTTCCAAATGTCTACGGAAAGTCCAATTTATGCTGAAGAAGCTTACTGTGGGACTTAATATAAAATTTGCTACAAAGACAAAACAGACTTTTACTCAACTATGTAAGAAGAAAACAATGCTTAAAGGAGCTCAAAGCAAAAATAATTTGACCTTCCTTGCATAAACTTATTCTTTTCAAAACCTTTGCATGGATCTCATTGAATTAAATAAGTGTGAAGGCAAAGATGCTGTTCAGTAATTATTGACATACTTACTAAATAGACAAAAGCCTTCCCTTGCACTAATCCAAATATTGCTATGGTAATACTGAAACCCTTAACTGAAGCAATATCAAGATTTAAAATAGCTGAAATGATTCACTTAGATAATGGAATACATTTAATTGAAAACACTTTGTAAATCAAATCATATCACATTTAGGTACAGTACCAACATTTACCTAGGAAACCATTTAACTTACCATCAACAATCTACAGGATTAGCATAATGCACAAATATGATTATGAAAGATGGATTAAGAAAATAGTGACAAAGAAAAATAGGAAATTTATGGATGGCAAACCCTACTATTAAAGTCATTTAACTTAGGTGATGAGGAAGGGTTTCTGGTTGATTACATGCAAAGAATGACAACTGACAGAGATGTTATCCATACTGTCCTTCCCAGGAGGGACCATGTGACGAAGGAACCGTGAGCGGTGCACCCATCTTTTGGCCAAACCAGAGGATCTTGTACATCAAAGAAAACTGGACCAAATACTCCCTGGCAAGGACAACACAAAGGTTATCCTGGTGACACCAACGGCTGTGAAAAGCGAAGGACGTGACTCTTGGATGCATCTAATGTTTTACCCCACTTGGAACTCTCAGCAAGAGACTGTTTAATACACATTACGAACTCACAAAAAAAAAAAAAAACTCAACAAGTGACTGTTTAACCTGTTGAACTCTGGTCAATTTCCCAAAAAACGCCTAAAAATAACATACCCAAAGTAAATCAAAAGCTGTTCTTCAACCCTTTGCAGCATCTTCATGGGGTTGGTCTCATTTAAAAGAAAACACTAAATTTTTTGGCAAAACAGTCATAATCTCTCTAAGTGCTCCTGCCACTGAGTAACAGTCATCTAAACATACTGAATTTGAAGAAAATAAAGTTCGCCTGGATGTTTTTTTTTAGATACAAATGCTTGCAAATAACACACAGCTGTCAGATCCGGGCTGGAAAATGCAACAGAAATGTAGAACCAAGTGTTATCAAGCTGAGGTCAAAATTTTGTAACAATACCACAAAAAATGAATATATTACACAGCTTTTTTCTTTGGTTGTTCCCAGGTGTTTTTGAACTGGGAACAAATGGCACAGTTTGGAAAAATGTCTATAACTTTTGAATGCTTCAACATAGAAGCTTCATCTTGGGCTCTAATGAAAGGTGACATGCAGGGCTATCTTGTTAGATATCCAGAAACACTGTCAGTAGTAATGACACAGAGAAAATGAAGTTTAAAATATAAACACGCTTTACTGAACAAAAATGTCAATATACAAAACATACTATTTACAAACAACAAATGTGAACAAATGTGAATATGAAGTCCTTTATATGTTATTGGCAATATGCCAGTTATTGTAAAATATAAACACGGTTTACTGAACAAAAACGTCAATATACAAAACATACTATTTACAAACAACAAATGTGAATATGAAGTCCTTTATATGTTATTGGCAATATGCCAGTTATTGTAACAGTCTCGGTTTGGGATCAAACAGAGAGGCACATCACAGGTGGAGCACTTGAGTGGTGTCTTTTTACGGCACTGCCTGCATGGTGCCCGTCCATTTGTGCGGTGCCCTGAGATAAAGACAATCCTGTGATGTGCAGTGGGTGTAGGATGAGGTGGTGTGGGTGTGGCTGATCGAGAGCGCACCTGTGCCAGCTGCTTAGCAAGGGTCTCCCGAAATGCCTTCTGTCTCAATGACTTCTCTCCTCTTCCAGAGGCGAGTGCCTTGTGGAGGATGTAGGCATTGACGATGGCAATGTCCATGAAATGGTAAAAAAAGCTCTTATACCACTTCATGGTCTTATGGAGAACACTGTAGTAGCCTATCAGGGCATCTGATAGGTCCACTCCACCCATGCACCTGAATGGACAAAAAAACATAATTTTTAGAATAAAAGGAAAAAAACACTTCAATATATTACTCAAGCCAATTGTTACATTTTCATATCATTACATACCTGTTGTAGTCCTTTATGCAAGGCGGCACGGAGATGTCCTTTCTTGACCACTGCCCCTGTGCATCTTTCACTCTCCGGGACACAGTCTCTCCTGAGTGGGCACAAAGAAACATGCCACGTAAAAAAATGTGTGGCCTTTTTTACAAGAAAAAATAGCCTAAAGTGCAATAAAAATTATACTAAAATGTTATCACATTTCTAGAGGGTAACAAACACATTTTTAGGTGGCGTGCTCCTTTGTGTGTGGGGGGGTGGCTGTTTGTTCATTCATGAATGAATGAATGAATGAGCAAACAAGCCCCCCACACACAAGGAAACATGCCACGTAAAAAATGTGTGGCTTTTTTTACAAGAAAAAATAGCCTACAGTGCAATAAAAATTATACTAAAATATTATTACATTTCTAGAGGGTAACAAACACCCCCCCCCCCACACACACACACAAAAAAACATGCCACGTAAAAAAATGTGTGGCCTTTTTTTTTACAAGAAAAAATAACCTACAGTGCAATAAAAATTAGACTAAAATATCTGCAATGTAAAGGATAACAATTCCTCCCCCCCCCCCCCGCTACAGAGGAACTTGGCACACAAAAAACTTGTGGCCATGAGGGACCGTTGTAATTACCGATCGGTCAAAAGTCATTTTTATTACTATTTTCATTGATAAAGAATAATTTAGCTTATAACACTTACCTGTCCACAACAGCAGTGTCGTTGGCGAACATCTGTTCCTCATTGTCAGACGAACATGAAGCTGGTCCGGTTGTTACGGACTCGTGGTTCTGGTCACCCGACCCGGTCAAACCATCTCCGCTTCCATGCTTGCGGTTTTTGCGAACCATTTTTCAAATCAAATAAGAACAGTAGTAATAAAAAAAGTCTGGCTAATGGCTAAGAGTGGCTAATGCTACCGTTACGCACAGGTCTCAATGTGAGTCACCCAGCGGATTAGGCAAAAAAGATTTTACGCACGGTGACGCACGTGTTTTAGCGGCAATATAAACACATAACAAAGGCATGCCAGGTATTGCTGAATTCAGAATTTCATTGGCTAAATGACACGTCAATCGTCGAACTTCTCTGCTTCAATTGGCTCGTTGTATTCGCGGTCGTTGGTATGCAGGTCCTTCTTGCTAAGTTTTCAGTCATTGGTTCTTCAAGGTTTCAGAAACCCAATTCAAGGCTCTTATTAGTTGAATGAGAGGTCAATCAAATCTAAACCAATCAAACACTCCTTTGGCTTTCTGTTCACGGCTGTGTCTGTCCCAGAAGAACGGAAATGCAGCTTTTTTTTTTTCAGTGTGCACTGAGACGCATTACGATGCAGAGACGTGACTGCCCGCGGAATCCCGGAGTTCAGCTGGTTAACTGTTTCTCTATGCATGTGTTGGCTGATGGCGCCCCCTGGCGTCCAGTAATGGCTTTACATAGTGAAGCAACTGTTTGTTCATCATGGAGGGGCAAAAATGCAAGGGAAAGAAGGTTGGCAACTGAAGGCTGTTGGTGTTGTTACCTTTTCATCCTCATCATTCTCGTAGTAACACTTTTGCTTTGATTATTTTTAAGTTGTTCTACTGCCATACACCGTAGAATGTTTGTTCCTTAATGCCACTATCAGCTGGACAAATTATCTGCTACTGCTAAAATAATGCAGCTACCACAGGCTGTTTGTTTCTTAAGAGAGGCTATATACAGGAATAACACAGCAAACATCACTTTGAATCACACTTGTCACAACACTTATTACTCCACTGATCAGAAACATGATGACACTCCTTACTCTGTGAAGGCAAGGTTAATTTCATCAGGGAATTCCTCCTTTCTGAAGCGGTGATGTCCCTTTGGGCAGCTTAACACTCTCTAAGTGTGCAACGGCTTACAGTGCGTCTCTCCCCTGTACTGCTACCTGCTTGACCAACGAAGCGGGCAAGTGTTATCCTGAAGATCTACATCGTCAATACAGGGAAAAGGTGGTCATTGGGCATACCCATACCTGGCTTATCACATTACACTTATTATCATATCATTAGTCCCTGCGTGCTTATTTGACACAGTTTAAATTGATTTTGATTACATTCACACTTATCACTACACATATTCACTTTTAATGACATATTCACTTTTATTGCTACACACGTTATCATAGCCTTGTTTAAGTTTAAACAACCTCATAAAATTGCTGCTAGTCTGCAAAGACACATAACATGTACATCCTTACACACACACACACACACACACACACAAACAAATATATCTTTATATCATTATTATTCAATTTACTATTTAATTATTTTTCTTTTAATTGTGATGCTTTATTAAGCATCAAGGGGGGAATATGATAGAAAAATTCGATATTATTCTTATATTATTCCATGTCTTTTATATTCTCACATGTGCATTTTATATATGGCCTTGGGGCAGCTTCATTCTGTGTATAAGAGTGCATGAGTTAGCAATTATAAATCACATAGCTGTTAATGGATGTCCAGTCTATGAGTGAGTGTGGTGTCCAGATATTCCTTAAGACACAGCTGTTTTCAATTCATCATGTTCAGTTCTGTGTGACTGAGAGTGTATTTATCTCCCTGTGTCCTGTGAGTAAAAGAAGATAGGACTGTGTGCTTCGTGGACATTTGATAAGGACTATGCGGTTCGTGGACTCTCAAGGACAAGACTGTACGTCTTGCTGGACATTAATCTTCCATTTTCCCATTGATAACAACAGCTTTAAAAACGTTGAGCAATGCATGTTTGATTCAGGAGTATGGATGGTCAGACTTAATACTCTGCCTCTGTATTTCTCCCTCATAGGCCATGAGGAAAATAAATCTACTTACATTTAAATATTCTGTCTGATTTTTTGACTAAGAATGATTATGCTGAAAAATAATCTAACAGGTTTCCACAGCTGTCAATCACAAAAATGAGGCTCTATTGGGTCAAATAAGCTGACAAGCTCTCCTGGGTTGCTCCTGGATGGGGGTGATTCTTTTTCCAGCTCAACCTCCTGGAATTGATGTTTCTAGCATAAAAGCTAACCATTTTTGGCCAATTTTTTTGGCAGTTTTATGGTCTATTTATGGTCAGTTTTCCCTGTTGTCATCAAGATGGACAATAAATCTTACTCAAATGGATATATTGGACCATTTTGGACCCTTTGCAATACAAATGGACTGTATTTGTGGAACAATCATTGATTGTGGGAGGGCAACAAGCTCCTTTCAGTAAGTCACTCGTTCAAGCTCATGCTAATGCTATCGGGTTAAAAGTTCTATTTAAATCCAGTGTTATCATTTTTCTGAAATCTGTTTTAATAACTAAATAGACAAAATTCTAAGCTTTCAAATGATGTAAGGCATGACTGCCTTCTGCAAGCATGTTTAACACAATTCACTGTGACACAGCTGAGATTTTAAAAAAACAAAACAAAAACAAACAATTCAACTCACCCAGCCCCAGCATCTGGAAGTATAAGAAAGCCAGGAAAAATAATAAAAAAAAAAATTGCTTCAATAATTTAAAAGATTACAGAAAATGTGAACAAAATATGCCACAAATATTTCATTAAGACATGTGTGAGCTATTAAAATGTGGAAAAAGTGCAGTCAATAACCCCTTTAAATAAATGAGAAAATGGAAAAAAAAAAGAAAAAATGAAAAAAATGGGAAAAAAATTGAAAAAGAAAAAACAGGAAAAAATATGAATCGGAGTCTGCTTGCAGAGCACAAATAAAGATTGTGCTAAATATTCAACCATTTAGTGGTTGAGTATTAGTACAAACTATCTATATGCATACTTTCTGAATCTCTGGGCATTTTCACACCTGAAAGTCCCTACCAAGGTCCAGACCAGGGTTCTTGGTTTGGTTCCATCGTTTACATTTGGTCCAGTTGGGTTTGGTTTCACATGGCTCTTTGTTCTTTTGGAACGTCACATCACCTGTCACACCACACTTTTCTAACCAGCCGATCACAACTGGACTAAAACTGTGATCAGTATTTGAAAGCAAAAGTTTGGAGGGATGCATGTGTTCTAGTTGGCAGAGGGTTTCAGCGCAAAACGTCAATGCCAAGCTGTGAGTGACAGGTCAAGCTGTTGCTAGGATACAGGACAGAGACCTGTGAAGCGTCCTGAAAAATAGGTCCAGGGCATTTCCTCTGAGAGAACTGCTGTCTGTGGACATGCAGCCTAAATGTAAACTAAAATTTATTTTTTCATTTTAATCCCCCTTGTTAACCTGCCATCCCCCCGTCCCCATCCATCAGTGTAACTCATGGGGGACAAGGGGGACAATGCCTCCCCCAACCTGGAAAAAAGAGACAACTGCCCCCCCCATATCATCATAACCTTTTTAAAAAAATCTTGTTATATAACAATAAAATGACTTTAAAGCACCAATTCTCAGCAGAAATGCAAAAAGTTAGGAATTTGATACTTTTTCTCATGAATTTGTTCAGTTTTTCCATAAAGTTTCATCTTTTTTCTGTATTTGCAACTTTTTTCCTATAAATCTGCAACTTTTTTCTCATAAATTTGCCATTTTTTTCAGTTAGATTTGGATTTTTTTCCCTGTAAATTGAGATTTTTTTTTCTAGATTTGAAACGTTTTCTCAAAAATTTTCAAATTTTTTTCTTATAAATTTTCAATTTTTTTTCTCAAAAATTTACAGCTTTTTTTAAAAAAAAAAACCAACCTTTTTTCTTGTAAATTTTCAACTTTTTTTTCTTGTAAATTTGCAACCTTTTCCTCAACAATTCTAAACTCTTTTCTGTAAATTTGCAACTTTTTCATTTATATTTGAAGCTTTTTTTCTCATAAATTTGTGATTTTTTGCTCTAAATTTTTAATGTTTTTCTTATAAATTTGCATGCTCATCTAGCTTCTGGTGAAATTTTTATTTAGTATAATTCAATTATAATCTGTGGCATCTGTTATCATATCTCTGCATAATTATTCTTGCAAATTTGTACCTATTTTATGTTTTATCTGTTTGTACTTTATGCTAAATTTGTGAATCCCCCTTCCCATTAAAAAAATAATAAATCACCTACTAGACAATACAGTAAAGAAAAGTGCAGCTTCAGGTTTGTGTAGGTGTTTGTGAGTCCATTCAGAAATGCGATGCGGCGACCATGGTGGGAACTGAACCCTGCCCAGTCACCCACAGAACCCCCCCCCCCCCCCCATCCTCCTCCTCCTCCTCGCCTGTTTAGCTTTGACACCTCAGCTGTTCCACAGGCTGCTGGGAGGAAGGTGTGGGGAGGGAGATGATAATGAAGGTTTATGCACAGATTGTTGCTCAAGGTTTTCTCTGTGTGAGTATTATATGTGCGCAACACCCGCCTCCCCCAACCAGACAACAAGAATGCCACATTTACGTCCAATCACATCCTCTGAATTACACAGCTATGACATAAACACAACCTGCAGGCTCTAGCACATGGACAACTGATGATGACATGTTTATTATTCAGTTTATTAACCAAACGCAACATCTTCAGTCGTTAACAGCTTATCTTCTTATAATGAGTTAGAATTACCTTGCATGCCTGAAAGTCCTCACCAAGGTCCAGACCCAGGTTCACACTTTTGTTCCATCATCTACATTTGGTCTGGTCAGGTTTGGTTTCACATTGCTGCTTTTCCAAGTGGACTAAACAACTTAACGCCTACATCTTGTTGTTGTGATGACGTTTGTGATGTTAGCACAGTCTGGTAGTTAGCAAACATGCTACTCACCCTCCAAGGTGTTTTCTAAAAAGGATTTTTGTTCTTCTCATCAGCCGTGATTGTTTTTACCTGGCATTGCTCCTCCATTTTTTTTCAAAAACTCTGGTAAGTTTCTGCATTTTTAAAATTTTCATATTTCATGGATTCCATGAAGGCCCCATCTGTTTGTCCACACGAACTTTACCTGTGGTACAGATGAGCAGATAATTTGTTGACCAGTTTTAAACCCAACTGGGCCCCAAATGGGTTTAACATGGGTGAGCAGGTTTCAGTAACACTTGTGCCATAGGCAAAATTACAAGAAAAAGTAACAAATTTATTAGAAAAATGTATGAAAATTTTAAAGAAAAACAGTGACAAATTTACACAAAATAGTATCAAATTTATGAGGAAATAAGTCACAAATTTATGAGAAAAAATAAAAATTTTGGAGAAAAAAGTAGGGAATTTACAAAAAAAAATTGTATTATTACTTGAAAAGAATTACAAACTTACAAGAAAAACAGCCAATTTACAAAAAAAAAAAGGTTGCAAATTTATGGGGAAAAAAAGACCCAAATTCATGAGAAAAAAGTCCCAAATTTATGAGGAAAAGCTATAAGTTTATCGTAAAAAGTTGAAAAATTGGAGAAAGTTCCAAATTTACAAGAAAAAATGTCACAAATTTACAAGGAAAATAGCAAATTTACAAAGAAAAAAGTAAATTTATGAGAAAAAGTTGCAAGGGTACAGAAAAAAGGGACAAATTTATAAGAAAGTTCAAAAATTACAAGAAAAAGTTAGCAAATATGCAAGATAAAGGTCACAATTTTACAAGAAAAAGAATCAAGAAAGAAAAAGCAAAGAATGTTGCAAAATTATAAGAAAGTTTCAAATTTTCACAAAAAATTTATCAAATTGGGTAACTGTGGCAAATTTACAAGAAAATACCAAAGTTATGTGAAAATATACTGGAAAAAATGAAAACAGGTAAAGTCCAAATGGGCAAACACAAATGGGGCCAACATGGAATGCATGGACAAAAACCACATGGGACCCAAAGACAGCCTTTTAACCTTTTGTTGGGTCCACATAGACATGCTTGCTGGGTAGATGTGAAAAAATTCTAAATATATCTATTTTGGATTTTTAATTAAGCAATATTACATGAAAGAGACTACAGTATCAGTGAATATAGTAACTGTGGGTGTGATAATAAACGTTTCACACCCATAGTTAGTTCCAACCAAATATCCGACCAAATATACTAACTGTTGTATAATAGATATTATCATTCTAGTAAAAGATTAAAAGATTTTTATTTGTCAATACTTGTATATGTACAGGACATACAGTAGAATTGAAATGCCATTTCTCTCTCTCTCTTAGAGGTGTGCGCAATATATGACAAGAAGGAATAAGGATGGAAAACAACAACAACAATCTATGTACAGTAATGCTACCCATAGTGCAAATAAAGGTAAAACACAGCAATCCTATGTACAGTAAACAGTAATACCAGTAAATTGCAAGTTCGGTGTGGCAGCAGGTGCAGACAGCGACAGATTGGTCCGCACATGATCAGTATTGCAATGCCAGATAGCAGGTATGGCATTTGTGCAAATGGTTGCAGCAAGGTGCAAGACATACAGTAGCAGATGTATTACTGTTCGTGTACCAAGTCTTTCTGTGCAAACAGCTGATGTAGTTATTGTGTGAGTGAGTGTGATATGGTTCAGGGACCAGGGGTGGGAGGAAGTGGACAGAGTTTAGGGTCCTGATGGCCTGGTGAACAAAGCTGTTTGACAGTCTTGTGGAGTGGGCCCAGAGGCTCTGGTACCTTCTCCCTGAGGGCAGGGGATGAAGAGGGAGTGTGAGGAGAGGGAGGTGTTGCCTGCGATGCTGAGATGTTAGCTTTATGGATGAGGCAGGTGTGGTAGATGGCCGAGAGGGAGGGAACAGGGGCACCGATGATCTTGCTGGCTGCTTTCACTTTGCGTTGTAGGCAGTGCAGCTTCCGTACCACACAGTGTTGCAGCTGGTGAGGATGCTCTCAATGGTGCCCAGGTAGAATGAGCACATAATGGGGGGTGGGACTTGTGCTCTCCTCAGTTTGCGGAGGAAATAGGGGCGAGTTTGAGCCTTCTTGGCCAGTGATGTGGTGTTGTTGGAGCAAGAGAGGTCCTCAGAGATGTGCATCCTCAGGAACTTGGTGCTGCTCACCCTCTCCACAGCTGCTCAGTCGATGTTCAGAGGGGGATGCTGCTGTGTGTCCTCTCTTGAAGTCGACCATAATCTCCTTGGTTTTTCCCACATTCAGGAAGAGATTATTGTCATTACACCACTGGACCAGTTTGCTCACCTCAGCTCTGTGGTTGGCCTCCTCATTGTTGGTGATGAGGCCCACCACCATCATGTGGTCCACAAATTTGATGATGTGGTTGGTGCTGTAGGCTGGTATGCACTCATGGATCAGCAGGGTGAAGAGCAGCAGGCTGAGCACACACTCTTGTGGGGCCCCGTTGCTCAGTGTGATGATCTTGGAGATGTTGCTGCCGACCTGCACGTTCTGTGGCCTCCCTGTGAGAAAGTCCAGCACCCAGTTACAGAGAGAGGTTTTGAGTCCTAAGTGTCAGAGTTTTTGTATTAGGTGCTGGGTGACATGATTTGAGGCTTAAACCCAGGAGCAGACAACAGACTCGGTTAGAAATACATTGATTTTTATTGAACGTGAGTGTGTGCGTGTGTGAGTGAGTGCAGAGCGGGAGAAGTCTGGAAACCCTGCAAGGAGGAGAGAGAAGGAGATATAAGTAATCTTGTAACACACGAATGAATTAGTGGAATAAATAATAATCTTACGGAGCAAGGAATGGTAGAAGTGAAACTACTTGCAGCCTTGTTCTTCTCCAGGTTACCGTAGTCCTGCGATGGTGAGGAAGTGCCAGTGCAGATATGTGCAGTGTTCAGTGCAGAGGATTCCTCAGCTGAGGAGAGAAGGGAGAAAGTTCAGTCTTAGTGCTGAGGCACTTACGAGATGTTGTTGAAGAGGAGGAGCCTCCAGCTCATGGAGTGAGTCCTGGTCCGCCGCCCAGAGTAGGGTTGGTCCACCAGGAGGACGGTCCACCTGTGCACAGGTATAAAGGACAAGGAGAGGATGATGAAGGTTGATGAGAACAGGTTTACAGGCTGCTTACGGTTTGTGAGCCCGATGGAAAGCTCTGATCAGCTGTCGATCTGTGATAAATGAAGCTCGGACCCATGACCTTTCCTCAGGTCCATATCCAGCCCAGTCCACCAGGTACTGAAAACCTCTCCCCATGCATCGTACGTCCCTAATGCGGTTGACCTTGAACGCTGGACTGCCATCAATCATCACCGAAGGGGGAGGCGGCTTACATGGAGAACACAGAGGGCTGGTGGAAAACGGCTTCACCTGAGAAACATGGAAAGTTGGACAGATGCGGAGAGCAGGGGGAAGAGACAGGCGGACAGCACCCGGACTGATTATGTGCAAGATGGAGTAAGGACCAATGAAGCAAAGAGAGAGCTTCTTGTATTCAGTTTTAAGGTTGATGTTTTTCATGGACAACCATACCTTCTGTCCAACTCGGTAAGGAGGGGCCGGGGTCCTCCGGTGGTTGGTGAGCTCAGAGTTGCGGCCCACAGTGCAGCGGGGAGCAGCCCTGGTAGTCTTCCAAATCCGGTGGCAGCGCTTGATGTGAGCCTGCACAGATGGGACAGCGATCTCCCCCTCCCCCTCCAGGAACGGGGGGGTGCACCCCAAGGACACCTCGAAGGGGGAGAGACCTGTAGCCACAGAAGTGGCAGAGTTATGTGCATACTCGATCCAAGGTAGGTACATGCTCCAGGATGCAGGATTGGAGGCAGTGACACACCTCAAGGCAGCCTCCAGTTCTTGATTGGCAAGGTCGCACTGGCCGTTACTCTGAGGGTGGTATTCCGAGGACAAGCTGACTGTTGCCCCAGTGGCCTTGCAAAAGGATCGCCACACCTGAGAGACAAACTGTCCCCGGTTTTTCTCACTGACCTGGCATTGGCCCGGTAGATGGCGGCTGAGCCTCCTGCACACATTTTTAGAATCTTGTGATTGGGGCTTGGCGGAGGAACTAACTGAGGCCACAGCTGGACAGGAGCTGGATCGGAGCTCAACTACAGCGGCGGTAGGAGGCAAGGATCAGTGGAGGAGCTGCTGGGGCCCCCGCTGGATAGGAGCTGGATCGGAGCTCAATTACAGCGGCGGGGCTCAGCGGAGGAACTACTGAGGAAGACGGCGGTAGGTGGCGGGACTCAATGGAGGAGCTACTGGGTCCCCAGCTGGACAGGAGCCGGATCAGAGCTCAACCACAGCGGCGGTGGGTGGCGGGGCTCGGCGGAGGAGCTGCCGGTGCCCTGGCTGGACAGGAGCCGGATCGAAGCTCAATTACAGCGGCGGTAAGCAGTGGGACTAGCAGCGGAGGGGGCTAGCTGAGGCCCCAGTTGGATTCGAGGTCAGCTGGATCGGATACCGGCAACACCAGCAGAGACTGTTTTATTATCATCAGGTCAGTAAAAAATGCCACCAAAGAAGGAGGACATGGAAGAGATTAAAAAACCTCTGAACTTTATGTCAGAAGAACTGACCAAAGTGGCCAGTCAACAGTTTAAATTATTAGGGTCAATGGAGGAAGTTCGAGAATTGAAATTAACAATTAAGGAAAGAGACAAAAAAATTGCAGGCTTGGAGCGACACATCGAGGATCTTGAACAATATTCTTGTATGGATGATTTAATTATTAGTGGACTAGACATTAAATACCAATCATATGCCAGTGCTACAGCAGGAATGAGAGGTGAAGAGGCTCCCCTAAGTGAATCAGTCTCCCTGGAAAACCAGGTGCTTCAGTTCCTTGAAAGCAGAAACATAAAGGTTGAAGTAAATGCAATTTCAGTCTGTCATACTTTACCCAGAAAGGATAATAAAACAAAAAAATCAATTGTCATGCGCTTTGTGAACAGAAGGGTAAAGAATGACATACTGAGGCAGGCCAGAAAGCTACGGGGAACAGAACTTTATCTAAATGAACATTTAACAAAGACTAATGTTGAAATAGCACGGCAAGCACGGATGCTGAAAAGACAAAACAAGATACAAGCAACATGGACAAGAAACTGTAGAGTTGGATCAAACTAAATGGAACACCTGAGAAAGCAAAGGACATAATAATAAGAAATCTCACTGACTTAAATAAATATAGATGAACACTGATTAAGAAAATTAAGAGACTACAATAATCCATATCCACACACATGGCAAGAACAGTTCTTTTGTGGCATACCATGTCAATGTACTTTAAAAACTAAACAAAACAAAAAACTTATGACTGACTTTAGGAGACATCAATCATCCCCAGTTGGAGGAAGTCATTTGACACAGTAAGGAAATTCAGACTCTGAAAATATGCCATTATGGTGAACATAAACTACAAGAGATGGAGAATGATATTGATCCTGATAACCACTCCTTCAATAATATTCATAATCACTGTGAATATTATACTGAAAAGCAATTCAAAAGTCAAGTGCAATTAGATGGTAAACTATCAATAATACACTTCAACAGCAGAAGTCTTAACAACTTTCCACAGATTCAGGACTATTTAAAACAGCTAGATAGAAAATTTACAGCTATTGCAGTCTCTGAAACTTGGCTCAATGAAGAGCAGGCTTCTCTGGTGGCAATAGAGGAATATCAGATGTTTTATATTAACAGATCTCAAAAAAGGGTGGTGGTGTTGCACTGTATATTGATGACCTGTATAGGTGTAAACTTGTAAATGGAATGTCCTTTGCACTACCAGGGATTCTGGAATGTGTTACTGTTGAGATTGATCAAGATAAAACAAAAAATCTAATTATAAGTTGTATACGTATATAGAATGCCGGGAACTTGCATTGAGATATTCAGAGATAAGTTAGTCGAGCTGTACAATAATATAACTAGTAAGAAAAGGGTTGTAATCTGTGGAGACTTCAATATTGATTTACTAAATCCATTTTAACAAAATGTAATTACAGGGCTCATGAATTCTATTTACAGTATGAGTCTATATCCCACAATAACACATCCCAGTAGAATCACAGTTCACACTGCTACACTTATTGATAACCTGTTTGTTAATATTATTGTTAAGAAAATAGAAAGTGGATTATTGATAAATGACATAAGTGACCATTTGCCAGTCTTTGCACCTATCTATGGCCACATGGGGGCCAATACAGAAAAAAACTTTAAAATCTTTAAGATACAAATCACAAAATGCAATCAGTTCTTTTAAAGAAGACCTGCTGAAGCAAGACTGGACAAAAGTCTATGTATCAGATGTAAATGAAGCCTATGACACATTCATGAACATTGTGTAACCGCTCTTTATGAAAAAAAAATGTCCATTAGTAAAGAAAAAGCTTAAACAGAAATTTGTCGACAAGCCATGGTTAACCAAAGGATTACAAAAAGCATGTAAAAAGAAAAAATCATTATATAAATCTTTTCTAAAGAAAAGGACAAAAGAAGCAGAGCAGCGGTATAAAACATACAAAAATAAGTTAATATATATGATGAGATGTAGTAAAAGAGACTATTACAGTAAAGAACTGGAGAAAAACAGAGATAACATTAAAAATACATGAACAATACTTAACAATATTCTTGGAAATAAAAACAGAAATACAAGCTACCCAACCAATCTTTCAAAAAAAAAAAAAAAAAAAAAAAAAAAAGAGAACGACTCAGAGTGTGAATGCAGTCTCACCTCCAGATGAATTTAATAACTTTTTGTTAACATTGGTCCTAATTTGGCTTGAGAAATATCAATTACGGCATGTACAGGTGATACAATAAGCAAAAACATTACTATAAAAGACTTCATTTTCATAAAGAACACAGACGAGAGAGAGAGAGATCATTGAAATTGTTAAATCGTTTAAAAGTAAAACATTTGTGGATTTTGATGGTATTGACATGCTTTTAGTCAAAACTATCATTGAATGCTTAGTGAAGCCACTGACGTATATTTGTAACCTGTCTCTCCAAACAGGTGTATTTCCTAGTGCAATGAAAATAGCTAAAGTAATTCTGATATACAAGACGGGTGACAGAGGGGAATTTTCAAACTATAGACCTACAGTATTTCACTATTGCTGCAATTTTCCAAGATACTTGAAAAAAATATTCTGAGAGAATTGACAACTTCATAATGAAGAATAATTTATTGTGTGAGCAGCAATATGGGTTCAGACACTAAAGGACAACTGCATTTGCTCTAAAGGAATTTATAGAAAAAATACCAACTGCCGTTGAAAATGATGAGTATTCAGTTGGGGTATTCCTGGATCTTAAAAACGCATTTGATACAGTGGATCATAAATTATTAATAAAGAAACTACAAAATTATGGTATTGGGGGGTAGCACTGTCCTGGTTATGTAGTTACTTAAAGAACAGATATCAGTATGTATGTGTTGATAGCAAAAACTCACAGTTACTGAAGATTATTTGTGGAGTCCCACGGGGTTCAGTTTTCGGGCCATTGTTATTCAATGTATATATATGTATATATAAATAGAAATGGATATAATGGATGAAAAATTGAAAAAATGGATTTAATATTGTTTGCAGATGACACTAATTTATTATGCAGTGGAAGCAATTTGGAACAACTTTTGGATATACTCGGAAAGGAATTAGGAAAGCTTAAACTGTGATTTGATTCAAACAAATTAATGCTCAATTTAAGTAAGACAAAATCTATAATTTTTAACAACCATCACAACAACTCAGTATCTACACTCAGTGTAAATGGTGTAGAGATTGAAAGGGTATCCAAAATTAAATTTCTTGGAGTAATAATTGATAATAAACTGTGTTTATTATCACACTATATACCACACTATATACTTTGTATCATTCATTAATACTCCCATACATGACATATTGTACTGAAGCGTGAGGAAATACATATAAAACAAACATATATCCAATCTTTATGCTTCAGAAGAGAGCTATTAGAATAATAAACAAAGCTGCTTACAGGGAACCAACAAACCCACTTTTTCTTATATTAAAAGCTCTCAAGTTGAAAGATCTGGTTGACTTTAAAACTGCAGTAATAATGTTTAAAGTGAAGAATCTATCACTGCCCGCAAATATCCAAAAGTTGTTCCAAATAAGGGAGAAACAATATCATTTCAGAGGAACATGTATATTTCAAAAACCTTCAGTGAGAACTACTACCAAGCAACACTGTGTTTCAGTGTAAAGAGTCAGATTGTGGAACGCTTTTGGACCTGAATTAAAATCATGTACAATGCTTGGACAATTTAAACAAAAACTAAAGGAAGAAATACTCAAAACATATATACAAGATGACATTTAAAATCACATAAGAATTATCATATTCAGTCTGTGTTGTGCTGTTGCTTAGTTTTTTTTTTGTTTTGTTTTTTTGTCACATTTTGTCTTAGCTCTGTTCTGAATTGTAATCGCTCTTGTTTTGTTTTTCTTTTGAATTCTTGGATGGAATATGGGTGGGCAATATAAGCTGCCGCTTCAGCCATCACCCATTTCAGATAACTTATGTTGAACTGTATAATCAGAGGAGTTATTGCTTAATTTGACCTTGTTAGATTTTTTTCCCCCTTTGTTATATTATTCTGTTCCTTTCTTTTAATCTTTACTTTTAATCTATCCGAAATAAAGATTCATTCATTCATTCATTCATTCATTCATTCACGTCCACCGGAATTCCATAAAGGCGGACAACATGCAGCACAAACAGGCCGGCCGTCTCCTTAGCAGACGGGAGCTTGTTTAGGGGGATGAAATGAGCTGCCTTAGAAATTCTGTCCGCAATGGTGAGAATGACTGTATGTCCAGCAGAGGGGGGAAGCCCGGTCACAAAATCCAGAGCCACATGGGACCATGGTCTGCTGGGGATGGGTAGGGGGTGCAGGAGTCCCGAGGGGGGAGAGGAGGATGATTTCCCGGTGGTGCACTGGTGACAAGACCGGATGAATTTGTTGGCATCCCTCCTCATCGATGGCCACCAGAAGGTCTTTTGCAGCTGAGACAAGGTGCGAGACACCCCTGGATGACACATGACCTTAGAGAAGTACAATCAATCTATGACCTCGCCACGGACTGAGGAAGGAAAATATACCCATCCTGCTGGACCCTCACCTGGGTCGGGCTACACTTTTTGTGCTCTCTTGACCCTCTCCTTGATCTCCCAGGAGAGCATGCCGATCACAAACGAGAGAGACACAATAGGATGTGGCTCAGGCAATGCCGTGTCAGGGGAGAACTGTCTCAAGAGAGCGTCAGGCTTGATGTTTTTGGACCCCGGGCGGTAGGTGATGGTAAAGTTAAACCTGCCAAAAACGGACAAGCGAGCTTGTCTCAAGTTCAGCCGTTGTCGGAGATTGAGTGCTGAGACAGGACTGCCCCCACTCCAGAGTCTGAGGCATCCACCTCCACCAGGAACTGTAAGTGTGGATCCATCTGGGTAAGGATAGGGGGAGAGGAGAAGCGAGACTTTAGTTTAGAAAACGCCACATCCGCCTCTTCGGACCACCGAAAAGGGACTTTGGTGGAGGTGAGGCGGGTGAGGGGCAGAGCAACCAAACTGTAGTCACGGATAATGCACCAGTAAAAATTGGTGAATCCAGGAATTGCTGCAGCTGCCTACGGGAGGAAGGAACAGGCCACTCCACCACTGCCTTCACCTTAGCTGGGTCAGCCTGGATTTCTTTATGGGCAATGACAAACCCCAGGAAGGTGGTAGAGGAAGTATGGAACTCCCACTTCTCAGCCTTGACGTAGAGTTGATTTTCCAGCAGCCGTTGAAGAACCCTCCTCATGTGCACCTGATGCTCCTCTATAGAACGAGAAAAGATGAGAATGCCATCCAAGTACACAAACACAAAGGAATCCAAAAAGTCCCTCAGCAGGTCATTGATGAGCCGCTGGAACACTGGTGGCGCGTTCATCAACCCAAACTGAATCACCAGGTATTAAAAGTGGCCACTAGGAGTGCGGAACCCTGTCTTCCACTCATCACCCTCCTTGATCCGGACTAGGTGGTAGGCGTTGTGCAGGTCCAGCTTGGTGAAGACAGAGGCCCCCTGAAGCGAGTCAGAGGCAGAGTTAATAAGTGGCAGAGTGTGCTTGTCTTTCACAGTGATGTTATTAAGCTCTCTAAAATCAATGCAGGGTCGAAGGGAGCCGTCCTTTTTTCCCACAAAAAATCCCCGCCCAACCACCGAAGATGAAGGCCTGATCATGCCTGAGCTTAATGACTCCTTGATGTATTTATCCATCGCCTCCCACTCTGGGCCAGAGAGACTATAAAGCCTACTGGAAGGCAAAGGACCTTCTGGAAGGAGGTTATAAGGATGGTGGTAGTGGTGGTGGTGGTGGTGGTGGTGGGGGGGGGGGTGCAGAAAGTGCCTTTGCTTTACTGAAGACTGGAGCAAGGTCATGGTATTCAGGGGGAACTGAAGTGAGACTGGGCATGTGGGTGGGCAAGGAACTAATAGAAAAAGAGGGACAACAGGCTGCAGACTGTAAATAAGCAGCTAAACAAAAGGTGCTCCCAAAAAATGACCTTCCCTGCCTGCCAATGTCATGATTTCCTGCCTATCTGAGGCAGGAGAGACTGAAACCCAAACGCAGGGGGATGTTGTGTGCATTTATTGATCAAAACGTGAAAAACAGTCCAAACAAACAGATGAATAGCTGTAGGCATACAGGGATGACTGCCAGGACACTCTACAGCACGCAGGTGAGTACAACACGGAGAAATGACCCAAGGCACTACAGACGGAACTGAAGCGGGGGGAAACTAAAGTAAAGACTCAAAACACCTCCAGGTGGGAATAGAACGCAAGGGAAACAAGATGGTACTCACAGGTCTGGAGCCGTCCCAGCCAATCTCAGTAACAATTTTGGCAGAACAGAGACAAAGCGGAAGACAATGCAGTGGCTGAGCAAAAAGGACAATACAATAGTCTGGCAAACTCAAATGGGAACACAGAGCTTAAATAACACATGACATAATGACCAGAGTGATTGCTGATGTGAGTGGGTGTGTGTAAGCTGAATGAGTGCAGGTGTGCGTGCGTGTGTGTGTGTATGTGTGCATGAGAGTGGGTGCATAGACCTGAGCAGGGAGAGGAACAGACTATAGCAGATTGGAATCACCTGTCAGTAGCAGACAGGAGAAGGAGGCGTGTTCAGGGTGGTATAGCCGTAAGCACCAAAATAAATAAACACAAAACCAAACACAGACTAAGGAATAATTACAAGTATCTCACAAGATAATCAAATGGCAAAGAGTGAATAATAAGTACCAAAAATACAACAAAACATGGCTAAGCAATGAAACACAATATGGAACTCAAAAGGTAACATAAAGCACAGATAACTGAGGAACAGAAAACAGCCATGAAGCCGAGCTCGCGAGGAACCCCAGCTCGGTTCATGACAGCCAATCAACAACTGGGTTATGGAGTCTTAGCCAAGGATACCCTAAAATGACAGGGGAGGTAGAGATGGGCAGAACAAAAACACTCAGGTGCTCCCGATGGTTACCTGAAACCAAAACTGAAATGGGGGCAATCTTCTTAATAACTCTGGGTGAGTGGTTCTCTGGAAACAGCAACCAAATTCAATGGAGTTTCCAGATTATGACAAGGGAGCTTCAGCCGGGTTGCCAGACTGTCCGAAATGAACCTCTGTTCTGCGCCTGAATCAATGACAGCATTAGTGGAAAAATCAGTGTGACAGTGTTGAAATCGAATGGGCAATACCAGTCGTGTAAGGGTGTTAGACCTCCCTACATCAAGTAGGCCCCCTACTGTGATGAACAGATCCCCCCCCCCCCCCTTTGGCTGATTATGGCAAGAAGCAACCTCGTGATCAGCACTAGCACGTTCCACAGGAGGCAACCTAGACCGGCCCAACAGCATAGGTTCCCCGATGACAGAGGGTTCGGGGGGGAGGGCTGGGAGGGGGGACTGAGAGGGGAGACGCGGCTGGGAGCCCGAGCGATTAGTAAAACAGCACTCATTAGCCCACTCCCTTAAACGGTTATCAATATTGATGGCTAGGGAGATTAACTCGTGTAATGAGGAGGGTTTTTCTAAACAGGCCAACTCATCCCGAAGGCTAGGACTAAGGCTGCATGTAAAAATACTGCAGAGTGAAACATCCTGCTGTAACATAAGGGAATTGTGTCTTGGGGTTTGCCATAGCTTAGCCGGGGCGGGGTTAGAGTGATGTCAGGCGGGCTATGGCTGGGGATATACAGTATATATATCTGTGAACTTAGTTAAATAAAGAGATGATGTTCAGACCAGCTCCTTCTCGGCTCTCCATTATTGAGATGTTACATTTTGGCGACGAGGAAAATAATGGCTGCGTGCGTGGGACAGATGCCGTGTTTCCTGGAACACCGGGGCTCGCCAGCAATTCTGTAGGCTCAGTGAAAAGAGAGCTTTGAGGTATATATTGCAGCAGCGGGCCTGGGTTCCTTTAGTGAGGAGAGACGGAGGAGTCCGATGATTCAGTTTCTTGGCACCAAGGGACAGCAAATTTTCTTCAGGCTGTGCCAGGGCGGTTCAGCAAAGGATGGTCTAAGGGCTATGGACAGCACGTTCGGCGACACCTCCATTGTCATGGAGAGACGGTACGAGTTTTTCAACTGACGGCAGCGGACGGGTGAGTCCCTTCAGTCATTTGTGTTAGTGCTACTTAGCCTAGCAAGGAAGTGCAAGTTTGGAGCGTTGGAGCATGAGCTTGTGAGGGACAAGCTAGCCCACAGCACCAATAGCACATGGCTGAAGATTGAGCTTAGGGTGACTGGCACCTCCATTGGTCCACACTGTTTAGAGGCCTGGGCCACATTGAAGCGTTTTACCATCGCCCCCTCATTGACGAGACCGTCACGCCAATGATCCAACCTTTGAGACATCTCCCGTTGGCACTACAAGACGAGGTGTCAGCGGAACTGACCAAACTGCTGGAGTCAGGAGTCATCGAAGAGGCAGATGCGTCACCATGGATCTCCAATCTGGTGGTGGCCAGGAAGAAAGGAGGTGGCATCAGACTGTGTATTGACCTCAGAGCGGTGAACAAGGTGGTCATCCCCGACAAGTACCCACCGCCAACTATGGAGGAACTCACGGCGGCGTTCAGCGGGGCGCAGGTCTTCTCGAAATTGGATCTGCGCCAGGGCTTCCTGCAGGTGCCACTACACCCGGACAGCAGGGATCTAACAGCCTTCGTGACCCACATGGGGGGTTTCCGCTATGCCAGGATGCCCTTCAGGCTGAGCTCAGCGCCAAGCTGTTTCCAGAAGGTCATGGTGACCATGCTAGCCGGTCTGAAGGGGGAAGTCATTTACCTGGACGGCATTGTGGTACATGGGGTGTCGAGAGAAGAGCACGACGCAAGGCTGGAAAGGGTGTTGGAAATGCTGCAGGGGCATGGGGTCACGTTGAACGGCGAAAAATACGTCTTTGTGGTGGACGCCGTGGACTTTGTGGGGTTCCAGCAGACCAGAAACGGACTGAAGCCACTGCTTTTGAATGTGGAGGTGGTGCTGCGGATCACGGACCCCTCCTCGCCAGCTGAAATTTCTTTGCTCCTGATTATGGTTAACTTCTATGGACAGTTCATTCCCTGGTACTCAGAGAAATCAAGCCGCTCCGGGCGCTGCTGAAGCAGGATGCACCCTGGAACTGGACCTCGGCCTGTTCAGCAGCAATGGAAAAGTTGAAGCGGCAGTTCACCTCCCCACCGGTTTTGGCCCACTTTGATCCGAACTGCCCCACCATTGTTACGTGTAATGTGTCTGGTTCTGCCCTGGGGGCAGTTATGTCACAGGTGCAAGATGGTAAGGAGCGTCATGCGGCTTTTGCGTTGAGGCTGCTGTCAGCGGCAGAAAAGAAGTACACCATGTGTGAAAGGGAAGCGCTAGCCTGTGTCTGGGCCTGTGAGAGGCGGCATATTTACCTCTACGGGCGACACTTCACGTTGAGGATGGACCACCGGGCGCTCATGACTCTGCTCGAGACCTCGGGGTCAGGACACAGGCCATTGAGAATCCACAGGTGGTTGGAAAGACTGAGAGCTTATAATTTTACAACAAGGTACACACCAGGTAGAGACAATGTCGTGGCGGACCTTCTGTCCCAGGCCATGACGGGCACTATAGTGCATGACCTTAAGACAGCGGCTCCAGATGAGGTGGACCTTGTCCACACGCTGCATGGAGCACTCCGGGAAATCGTGTCTCCTCAGGAGCTCAGGGAGTTATCAGAGAGTGACCATGTGATGAGAGGGCTGCGCTCAGCGATCAGAAAGGGCTGGCCGACAGGAGCACTTGGTGAACTGGCCCCATTCCATTGGTTTAGAGATGAGCTCAGCTGCTGGAATGACGTGTGTGGCTAGGGGGCAGTGCACTGTTATCCCGGCAGCCCTGAGAGGTTGCATGCTGAAAATGCTACATGAAGGACACCTGGGGGTGGTTAAGGTCAAACAACGCAGCAGGGACTCGGTATGGTGGCCGGGAATCGACAAGGACATCAAGGCAAGGGTGAAGCACTGCATGCCATGCCTGGAGAGCAGAAAGACCAGAGTACCACCGCCCCCGCCCCTACGACCGTTTCCATTCCCTACCGGACCCGGGGAACAAGTCGAGCTGGATATTTGCAGAGAACTGCACGCAGCGCCCCCTAATAGCCGGTTCCTCGTGGTGGCCTATGATATGTTTTCAAAGTGGCCTGAAGTGCTCCCAACTGGCTCAGTGACAACAGAGGTGGTCACAGGGTTTCTGGCATCCTTGTTTGCCAGGTGGGGGACCCCGAGCTCCATCACCACAGACAATGGCCCTCAGTTCATTTCCAGGGCTTTCGAAGAGTTCCTGAGGGTCAGAGGGGTGAAACACATAAAGACGGCGGTGTACCATCCGCAGGCTAATGGGGGGGTCGAGAGAATCAATAGGATTTTGAAAAATGGACTAAAGGCCCATCTAGCGGATGGCTTCACATTTGCTGATACCCTGAACAACACCCTGCTCCACTACAGGGCATTGGTGCACACCATGACAGAGCGCTCCGCACCTGCCCTCATGCTGGGGTGGGAGTTGCCACTACCAGTGAGACGACTGGGGCCGGCACGAATGGAATGGGGGGAAGACTCAAGGGCACTAAGGCGCTGAGTCACCAGGCGGCAGCGCAAAATGAAAGAACGGTTCGACAGGAGGCATCGGGCGAGAGATCACGGCCTGGGGGTAGCGGATCGAGTTTGGATCAAGCACTCCATCCATGCCCACAAGCTCCAACTGCTGTGGGTGAGACCGTGATTGATTGTGAGACTGAGAGGACCAGATACTTTTGAACTGGACGACAGGTCCTGGTGGCATGAGAGCAGGTTGATGAGGTCCCCACCGGAAGTGACGAGTGACCCCGCCGTGGAAGGTTTTAGTGACAGTTGGGACTGGAGGGTCCGGGCAGATGCTGACCCGCAGACTGAACTGATGGTGCCGGAGGCAGTGTGCCCTCCCGAGGGATGCCCGGCTAGAGAGCGTCAGAGACCCGGATACTTGGATGATTTTGTGACTGGTATGGTTAAGGACAGTTGGGCTCAGCAGCAGGGTGTATGCCCCAACCAGGTGCCCTAGGACCTGTTCTGGTGATTAGAGAAGTGTGATGTGGACTGCATTGATGCGTTCTGTGTACATATGTGTTTATAATTATTTTACATGTTCAGGAGTTCCATTTGGGTTCTTGACTTTCGGGGGGGTGTAACATAAGGGAATTGCGCCTTGGGGCTTGCCGTAGCTTGGCTGGGGCGGGGTTAGAGTGATGTCAGGCGGGCTATGACTGGGGATATATATAGTATATCTGTGAACTTGGTTAAATAAAGAGATGATGTTCAGACCAGCTCCTTCTCGGCTCTCCATTATTGAGATGTAATACCTCCCATCCCACCTCAGCTGCAACAACCTAGTAATCAACAGAGTACTCGGCTATGGACCTGGTTCCCTGCCGAAGATTGAGAAGGCAGGTGGTGAGGACATTGTCCCGGTCAGAATGATCAAAAACCTGGGTGAATTCGGAAGCAAATCAGTCATATGTGTAATTGGGATAATCATGGTGATCCATTACAGCATAAGCCCAGGCTAAAGGCTGCCCCTCCAGCAGGTTCACCATATGGTTCATGGGGAAATCCTCCGGTACCCGCTGAAAAACAAGGCTACACTGAAGGAGGAACCCCCGAGCCTCCTCTAGTCTGCTGCTAAAACGGGTTTGTGTGGGAACTGGTGTTAACCGAGGATGCTGTACTGAAGGGGAGGATGAAGGTGGGGGTACGGCTGAACCCCCAGAAGCAGTCTGAGAGGGCAGTGCTAAGGTAAGCTGATCGAGCCGGTAATTTATCTGGGTTAACTGATTCAAGATCACCTGTTGTTGGTATGTGAGCTGGTCTAACCGAGCCTCCATGATGTTTAGTCTTTGCGCAGTAGCACGGTCTGCTGGGTTTGGCTATCAGAGACGTACTGACATGATTTCAGGCTTAAACCCAGGAGCAGACAACAGACTCGGTTAGAAATACAATGATCTTTATTGAACGTGAGTGTGTGCGTGAGTGAGTGAGTGCAGAGCGGAAGAAGTCTGGAAACCCTGCAAGAAGGAGAGAGAATGAGATATGAGTAATCTTGTAACACACGGATGAATTAGTGGAATAAAAAATAATCTTGCGGAGCAATTAATTGTAGGAGTGAAACTACTTGCAGCCTTGTTCTTCTCCAGGTTACCGTAGTTCTGCGATGGTGAGGAAGTGCCAGTGCAGATATGTGCAGTGTTCAGTGCAGAGGATTCCTCAGCTGGGGAGAGAACGGGAAAGTTCAGTCTTAGTGCTGAGGCACTTACGAGATGCTGATGAGGAAGAGGAGCCTCCAGCTCATGGAGTGAGCCCTGGTCCACCGCCCGGAGTAGGATTAGTCCGCCAGGAGGACGGTCCACCTGTGCACAGGTGTAAAGGACAAGGAGAGGATGATGCAGGTTGATGAGAACAGGTTTACAGGCTGCTTACGGTTTGTAGAGAGAGAGGCAAAACTCCCAGCTGATGAGGAGCAGAGTAGATGTAGTAGAAAGGGAGGCCAAGCTCCCAGCTGGCGAGGAGAAGAGTAGATAAGCGTTGTGAAGCTCTTTCACAGAGTTGGAGCGTTGGCGTCTCCATGCAGGAGTGGAGGGCCCCACTCCTTATAAAGGCTGCCTGATTAGGGAGCGCAGGTGTGAGTGGAACCACAGCTGTGAAACATAATTAGTAAGAGAGGAGAACAACAACACAGCTCGGATCACTACACTGGGCGATGACTGTGTTGAATGCTGAAATGAAGTCCAAGAACAGCATTGGCACGTAGGAGTTTTTGAGTCCAGGTTGGTCAGGGCTGGATGGAGAGCAGCAGCGACGGTGTCTTCTGTGGAATTCCAATAAAGACATTTTGGGTGATCAATCACACTTAAACATTCAGCAGAGGAAGAAGAGAAAGACATTAACGCTGCCACTGTTGGTAGTTCATCTCCCACTGGGGTCACCTTTCTCAAACTATGACATCACAGGGAAAGACTCAAAACCATCGTGTCTTTCATGGAGGTAATGACAATTTTCACATTATAGCAATATTATAATAAAATTTTCTTCTTCAAACTTGGGAGTGAAATTTATGAGTAAAAAGATGAACATTTATAAGAAAAAGTTGCAAATTTATGAGAAAAAAGTTTCAAATTTAGGAGAAAAAAGTCAAATTTTTGAGGAAAAAGCTACAAGTTTATGAGAAAAAGTTGCAAATTTAGGAGAAAAAAGTTGCAAATTTAGGAGAAAAAAGTTGTAAGTTTAAAAGGGAAAAGGTTGCAAATTTATGAGAAAAAGTTCAAAATTTATGAGAAAAAAGTCACACATATTTGAGAAAAAAGTTGCAAATCTATGAGGGAAAAAAGGTACAGATTGAAAGCCAGCATCCCCTTAAAACTCAGCATTTATCAGCGGCTGAGAATCAGCAGTCAGACGTGAGCTGAGCCGCTCCCTGCAGGCAGCACCGCTCGCTCGCTCGCTCGTTAGTAAACACTGATTCATATGTTCAGAAGTTGAGAATCGTATTAATATCCCTCCTTCCAAAGGATAAAAAAAAAACAAACTTGCTAATGATACCAAACAGGCTCTACTTGGCTGCAGATCTGCAGCCATTTGCCACCGGCGTCTCTGCTCCGACTATTTGCACCGCTCGCTCTGAAAGTGAGAAGTTGATTGGCTGTCAACAACTTTCCCTCTCTTTCTCTCTCTCCCTCTGTCTCCCTCTCTCTCTCTCCCTCTCTCTCTCTCTCCCTACACGCCGTCCTCGCCGTTCTCCTGCAATCCTCATTAACACCAAACGTGCCACCGGGCAAATGCAGAACGCCGGCGTGGCAATATTTGACTACATGAACAATAAATTACCATCAACAATAACGCTCACGGAACGAGCTGGAAAACAGTGACGACTATAATTATGTACAGTCACAACCGCCGTGTCGGGGGGCGGGGGGGTGTTGGGGGGGACAGGTACAGTCGTAATACACGAGCCATCCGTCGGCCAATTACACACGCCACCTGAGCGGGCGAGATAATGAGCCACTGCCAACACACGATTAACCTGTGCTTCCACACGCCGAGTGGGATCATTAGTGGAAATAAGAAGATTGGATCTAATTATTCAGAACCCTGCTGAGTACAGAGGGTAGCCAGATAAAATAAAAGCAACCAATCACAGGGAGAGCGCCTCCTCCTGGTAAAACTGCACTGCACAGGGATTTGGAGTTTTAAGGTAGCAGCTAAAAACTAGCTGAAAGGGAAATTTTGGGGTCTAAACTGGTTCCAGGTACTCTCAGTGGGAATGCACAAGTAAAAAGGATTTATCTCTGGTGCCGTTCTGGTTCCTGTGGTGGAAAAAAGGTAAAGGTTCTAATCAAGTAGGCAATTAATTGTTTTGTTGTTTTTTGTTTTAACCAGGGGGGATGGGGGTACAGTGTTTCCTCTGGCTCAAAGACCTTGGTGCGGTGGCAACATATTTTTCCGGGGGGGGGGGGCATGACACTATTGTACCCGGAATATGTTAATTTTAATACTATTTATTTCTTTTTGAATTTTGCACAGTAACTTTGTATATGGAACTTACCATTTGAAGTATTGTACAACTGAAGCTTGAATGTTGGAATATTGAGCCAGTTGGGGTCCCACCCAGACATCCTCTGTTTGGACTTTTTACTGGTGTCATCCTTCTCTCCTTCCTCTGCTTTCACCTCTCCTGGACCCTCTGCCTGAATACTTTCCTCTGCTTGGCTCCTCTCTTCTGTCTCATCTTTCCCTCTCTGAGCTCTGTCTAATTCAGGTTCTCTCTCTGTCTATGGTGGTATACAAACAGGTTAGAGAAGATCAAGTGTCATGTTTTGTCCTGCAGGATTTTTTGTCATAGTTTACATAAATGGAAAAAAATGTGTATTTTTGTGTATTTTTATTCTAGTGTTTCTTTTTTTTTTCCATTGAGAGAGTAGGGAAGTGAAAAAACATTCATAATAGTAATGTGCTCATGCATACCTAAAGTATATGATCAGAGGTGGGTATAGTAGCCAGAAATTCTACTCATGTAAAAGCAGTGCTTTGAAATTAATAATTAAAAGTAGACAACCCAAAATTTCTAGTTGAGTTAAGGGTACAACGAGCACCCACTTAAAAACATTAATAATGACTTCAGTCTTGAAGGTTTGAGGTTTATCTCCAAAATTTATAACAATTTTCTTACAGTTTTGTACTTTTCTCTGTAAATTTATCTAAATTTGAAACCATTTTCCTCAAATTTGTAATTTCCTCTTGTAAAACTGATTTTTCTTGTACATTTGAGATTTTATTATAAATTTGAGGATTATTTTATGGCTATTTTTTGTCTATTTTTTTAAATAAAATTACTGGTTTTTTTTTAAATAAATTTGAAACAGACTGTGGTATTTTTTTGCCTTCTCCTTATAACAATTTACACTTTTGATCATAATTTTGCAGTCAGAATAATAATTTAACTCCAATTTCAAAGAAAACAATATTAATAAAATTGTATTTAATGAAATAATTAGCTTAAATGACCAAAGATGCAGTTATTTCTGTTACAATATTTCTATATATTTGTAGTTTTTGTTTTTTAGAAATCTCACCACCCAGACAGCAGGAAAAACTCCCTTATTTTGAAATCCAAATGTTGGCACGTTTAGTTTGTCTGAAGGCCGCTGACGGATTAAGGTCACTGACTTCGTGAATTTCGGTCATCTTAACTTGCCAGGTACATAACAGTGAACATAAATTAGTAAATTAATATTAACTAAGGTAAAGGTAAAAACTTCTCCTTTTTATTCTTGTCTGAAATAAGTAAAACAAAAAACTAATAATTAAAAAGAAGACAAAATGAACCTACTCAAGCTCCTCACCACACCTGTTAGCTAAGCAACTCTTGCATTATTACTCCCATTACCAGCGGGTTAAAACCATGATAAATGCCTTCACTGCTTACATACCTCTTCTGCTTTTTTCTGCATTCAAAGCACTTTAATAAGCTCATGTTTCTATCAGACTGTGACGCTAGTGAGACATTCTGCTTGCGACTGGAGCGGTCACGTGGGCGGGGCGCTTTTGAGCTCTGCGTGCTTTTCATGTGCGCGCCTGCGGACTGTCATTCATTCAGATTTTTTTCTTAAATTTATATTTTCTCATAGAGAGGCTGCATAATTTCAAGCGTGGCATGCCGCCACCCGCAAATATTACCAGAGGAAATCCTGGGGGTATTCACCAATTTAGCATGAGGTACAAATGTATAAAGCTAAATTAGGTAGAAATTTTCAAGAATGAAAGTGGATATAAAAGATGCCAATTAAAAAATTTTAAGTCACAATTGAACGGTTATTTACACAGAATAAAAATTTATCCAGCATCCAGACGAGTGTTGCACATTTACTAGAAAAAGTTGAAAGGTTACAGGGAAAAAAAAAGCAATTTTTTTCAGAAAAAAGTTGAACATTTTTGTGGAAAAAAAATGAAAATTTACAGGAAAAAAGTTCTAAATTTATGAGAAAACAATAGCACTCTGAGGCGAGTGCAGTATCCCCTGCTTCTGTTTTCTTTGAAGATCCCAATATTTACTGACAGAGAGCAGTTGTCAACCTTTCAATATAATTACTGTGGCAGAACCAAATGATGATAAATCCATCATCCACGAATATACAACAAAGTACACAACCCATAGTTGTGGGACAGGTTTGGTGACTCTAGAGAGCCTTACATGTTCTATAGTAAGAGAGCATAGGGAGTGGCAACCTTGACCTTTTGACCCCAAACCTGTAGCCAGAGGTCATGGTCTCCGAGTGAACCTGTGTACCAGGTATGATGACCCTAGCTTTCTTTGCTGTTTAGGAATAGTTTATACGCATTTTGATGCTGACCTTTGACCTTGTGATCCCAAAACTACAGTCACACTTCAGGGTCACAGAGTGATCCTGTGTACTAAATTTCGTGCCCCTAGCTTTACTCATTGTATAGTAATAACGCATAAGAAATGTTAACTCTGACCTTTGACCTTTTGACCCTAAACCCATAGTTAGGTCATGGTGTAAGGTGTCCATGATGTGTATTAGATACAACTACTGTATCTATTTGAAAGGCCTACATCATTTCTTTCAGTAGTTATTGTGTTAGAAGATCTAGGGAAAATCTGACCTCTGACCTTTGACCTCAAGGTTGTCCAATAAGAGTGAAATTGCAATATGTGCATCATCAGAGTATCTCAAACCATTGTTTTAAGTTTCAGAACATTTGGAACAAAACAGTAGGAGGAGTTGATTTCAAAAAAATGGGACGGACGGACAGAAGGATGGACTGACCCATAATTCCCCTTTGGTCTTCACCCAAAGGCCTCTCTGACCCCTTTGAGCTTTAACCAGCAGGGCATAAAAACTGAAAATTCACAGGAAAAAAAGTCACAAATTTGCAAGAAAAAGTTACAAATTTATGAGAAAAATTTTGAAAATTTACAGGAAAAAAGGCAAAAAATTAATGAGAAAAATGTTGCAAATTTTATGAGGGAAAAAAGTGGACATTTACATGAAAAAAGCTGTAAATTTATGAGAAAAAGTTGAAAATTTACAGGAAAAATGTTGTAAATTTATGATAAGCACAAATTTGGGGGGAAAAAGTTTCAAATTTACAAGAAAAAAGTTGGAAATTTATGATAAAATGCTTAAAAATTTACAAGAAAAAAGTTGCAAATTTATGAGAAAAATTTTGAAAATTTACGGGGAAAAAAGCAAAAAAATTATGAGAAAAATGTTGAAAGTTTTATGAGGAAAAAAGTGGAAATTTACAGGAAAAATGTAAATTTGTGATAAACACAAATTTTTGAGGAAAAGTCTCAAATTTACAAGAAAAAAAGTTGGAAATTTATGAGAAAAAGCTTAAAAATTTACAGGAAAAAAGTCAAATTTACAAGAAAAAGTCACAAATTTATAAGAAAAAATTTGCAAATTTATGAGAAAAACTTGAAAATTTACAGGAAAAAGGTTGCAGTTTTATGATGAAAAAATTGCAAATCTATGAGAGAAAGTTGAAAATTTATTTATTTATTTTGCTTTTCTGCCTAGAATAGGTGCTGCAAAGCCATTTTATTCAGTTCTATAGCCAGATATAGAAAGGTTTATAATGATATGGAGGAGGATGTTTCTCTTTTTTCAATTCAGTTCAGTATACATATATGGTAAACTCATGAATGAACTACCACTTTTATTAGTTTAATTAAGTGTAAAACTCCTTTTAATCAGCCTTTCTTCTTTTCCTGTTTTTCTCCTTTCCTCCTAAATCTTCCATCCCTGTCCTTTCACTGTTTTTGCAAAATTTTGTCGTTTATTTCCTGTCCACTCTCCTCTCTGTTCCCGTTGTCTTTGTTCCTCCTCGTCTCCCATCAAGCTCTCTCCTTCCTCACCTCTGTCTATTTTTATCTCTTCCTCCACACTCTCACTCTTCATCTCTCCAACGCCATCTCATCCTCGTCTTCTCTTGTTTTTCCTGCTCATTCATCAACAGGCCTTTTTATTCCATTCTTTCCTTCTCCTCTGGTTTTCTGTTGGTTATATTGCTTAAACACAAGCCATGTTGGTGAACTATAAGGGAGAAGAAAGGAGGGAAATAACAACAGAAAAACTAAACTGATGTAAAAAGGTTCATTTAACAGTAATGATGATTTTACATCAAACTGTCCAGCCATAGCAGACAATACTGCTGTTTTCTTTTCATGTTACAGTGTTGTTCTGAGGTCTGGGATGACCGTTAACCCCTTAACATTCCAGCCGATTTCCCAAATTTAGCAGACGCAAAGAATATCTAGTTTTCTTCACTGAAAATTTGAAACATTCCGCCAACAGAACACTGACATTTTAAGAGGTTAAATTTGCAATTTTTTTTATCAAAGAGTTGCAACTTTTTTCTTGTTAATTTGGAACTTTTTCTCAAAAATTTGCAACTTTTTTCTTATAATTTTAACATTTATTTCAAAAATTTGTAACTTTTTTCCTGCAAATTTGCAATTTTTTTCTTGTAGATTTGAAACCACTTAGCATTCCAGCCAATTTCTCCAAATTTAGCATACGCAAAGAAAATCAAATTCTTTCTTCACTGAGTGACAGTAGAAAACTTGAAATATGCTGCCAAGCGGAACACCAGAATTTTAAGAGGTTAAATTTTCAACTTTTTTCTCCTCAACATGCAACTTTTTTCTTGAAAATTTGCTATTTTTTTTTCAAAAGTTTGTAACTTTTTCTTGTAAATTTTATTTTTTTCACAAAAATTTGCAATTTTTTCTTGTAGATTTGTAATTTTTTCTTGTAAATTTGTAACTTTTTTCTCGTAAATTTGCAACTTTTCTCAAAAATTTGCAATTTTTTTAAAATTGCAACTTTTTCTCAAAAAAATGCAACTTTTTTCTTGTAAATTTGCAACTTTTTCTCAAAAAATTTTACTTCTTTTCTTGTAATTTTTTAAAACTTTGGACTCCATGGACAAACCCCCAATGGGGCCCATGAGACAGTCCAGATTCAACCTTTGGTGTGACCCACACGGGCATGCTGGCTGGGATATTCTGGCGTCCAAACTTCAGCTCTGATGTTCCTTTCATTCTCACTCTCACATCAGGAATTGAAGGTTCACACTCTTCGTCTGTGATCTTTTATCTGATGTATTTTAAGTCTTCTTCTCTGACACATTTTTGCCTTCTCTCTCTTCTGTCAGGACACACACGGCAGAGGTGAAGTGAAGAGGCTCGTTTTAGCGTGCCATCTGTCCTCGGCGCTGACGTTGGCTCTAATTACCGCGCCTCCCCCGGCTAATGCTGCCTCATTAGGCCGCCGGAGCATGTGCGGCCGACACGAGCACCGTCGAGAATTTGCACCGAGAAACGCGAGCTGGAGCCATTACGGGATCAGGAAATCTGTCTGGTGCGAAAGGCAATTCACACCAGCGGCTAAACGCTCACTTTGCCTCTCCCTCGCTCTCCTCCTCTCAGTGTCACGCCCTCTCGCTCCGCTCGTCTGCCGTTGGAAGGGGGCCCGGGTCCGAGGGACCAAAACAAAGGAGTCGAACAGGGAGTCCAAGAGATGTGAAACACACAAATACACAGATTTGTGAAGCAGCAACATCACAGTTTCTCTGCTGAAGGCTTTACTTGACATTATTTCTGTTATTCACTTTATTATGACTTGGATCATTGTAATATCTTACTGCATTCATAGGACCACATGGAAACTGCATCAATTAGAAAATACAAGTTTTAACTGAACTTACTTTAAGTTGTATTAGTATCAGTATCCCCGGAAACTCTCCTGTATGTTGAAACTGACCCGAGTTTCCCATTTAAATTCATTATTTTTGAGTTGATGGGAGGAACTTTCAAGCCGTAACATATGACCTCCTGATTAACTGGGGAGCAAATATGAGGCGACACAGAGGCTGCCTTAAACCCTTTAAACTAAGGAAGCTCTGATTTTGAGCTTAATACAGTGGCTGATACCAACTGTTTCTGTTTGAACCGATTCCAGCTTCATGCCTTATGAAAAAATAACTAAATTGAAACACTTAAACGCTTCAGTCCCATATATTTTTTGAATCGGCAGCTGTAGTCTAGGGGGACCCACCGGAAAAAATATCAGACACTGCTGATATCTTATTTGGTGAAAGCCAATATTGTGGAGGGAATAGAACAGGCGAGAGGCAACGAGCTGGAAGGGTACAAGGTTTTATTCCTCCAACATACTGAAACACGCTTCGTAGCTCGTGTGAGCTACTGTGCTGCTGAGGCATGTGTAACAAGCTCTTTTATACACGTTATACAGACAGAGAGAATGCATGGCACATTAGCATAGTGATTGTCATCTAATACACATCAGTCAATACGTATCAGCATGACATCAGCTGGCGCCCGGATGTCCTCTCCGTCCTCGGGGGGCGCATACATAACAGTCCTGTCTGATTGCCCCCCAGGGCTCTCTGTCCGTATGTCAATTGTCCTCCCCTTCCTCCAGCCCTGATGGGTGCGAGATAATGTCCGTCCGCAGCGCGCTGGGTCACCACAATATCAATCAATAAGTGAATATCAGCTGATATTGATGTTCAGTGGATACACTGTATCTGCGCATCGCCACTAATGTGATACTGATGTATCAACCAATATTCATCTTATTGACTTAAGGTGAATATTGGCTGATATGTCAGCATCGACCGATATTCACCTTATGTCTGTGCATTCCTACTTTACTCCTGATAATAATGCTCCGCACTGGGTGTGTTTATGTTTATATATCTCTATATTTATTCCATCTAGCTACAATGCTCCGCACTGTGTGTTTATATATCTACATATTATTCCATCTAGCTACATTGCTCCGCACTGTGTGTTTACATATTCATATATTTATTCCATCCAGCTACAATGCTCTGCACTGTGTGTCTGTGTGTGTGTATATATATATTTTATAGTAATATGTACATATGTATATTAGCTGCTCTTGCTTGCTTGTTTTTTTTCTTGCCTTCTGATTGTTGCTCTGAGTGTTGCTATCCCTGTGCTGTTGCAATCCTGGAATTTCCCCGTTGTGGGACTAATAAAGGCTTATCTTATCTTATCTTATTTTATCTTATAATGGTCGTCACCATGTCCCTGTGGAAAAAAAAGATCAGTCATAAAATGTCACTGATGCATTCACCTTTCTCCATGTTTGCCTTGGAGACTCAAAGGTCAGCCGTTCTAAGGCATACCGAACCAATGCCCAAACCACCTCAACCGGCTTCTTTCGATGTGGAGGAGCAGCGGCTCTACTCTGAGCCCCTCCTGGAAACTGAACTTCACCAGTCCATACAACATCCACATCACTGCAGATGCTACATGATCCGTCTGTTAATTTCCTCTCACTCATAAGACCCCAAGATACTTGAACTCCTTCACTTGGTACAGGACCTTGTCCCCAACCTGGGGAGGACAATTCACCCTTTTCTGGCTGAGGACCATGGCCTCAGATTTGGAGGTGCTGATTCTCAACTCAAGCCGTGCCAGTGAGACCTGCAGGTCAGTGCTTGATGAACTGGACAACATCTGCAAACAGCAGAGATGAGCTCCTGTAACCACAGAGCACGACACCCTCTGTTCCTCAGCTGTGCCTAGAGATTCTGTAGATAAAAATTAATTATAAAAAGTGATGGATTATGTATGAACTTCCCACTCTCACATTCAAACTCTTAATTTTTTCTTCTTCTAGCTTTAGTCCCACCTTCTGGTGAGGTCGCTGCGGCAGACATTGATATACAGTGGTGTGAAAAAGTGTTTGCCCCATTCCTGAATTCTCTTTTTTTGGTATATTTGTCACACTTAAATGTTTCAGATCATCAAACAAATTTAAATATTAGACAAAGATAACACAAGTAAACACAAAATGCAGTTTTTAAACGGTGTGTATCATTAGAGTAAAAAAAATCCAAATCTACATGGCCCTGTGTGAAAAAGTGATTGCCCCCCTTCCCCCCATTAAAACATAAATTAACTGTGGTTTTTCACATCTTTGGAAAGCTGAGTTCAATTTCTCTAGCCGCACCAAGGCCTGATTACAGCCACACCTGTTCTCAATCAAGAAATCACTTAAATAGGACCTGCCTGACAAAGTCAAGTAGATCAAAAGATCCTCAAAAGCTAGACATCATGTTGTGATCCAAAGAAATTCAGGAACAAATGAGAAAAAGTAATTGAGATTGATCAGTCTGCAAAAGGTTATAAAGCGATTTCTAAAGCTTTGGGACTCGAGCGAACCACAGTAAGAGATATTATTCACAAATGGCGAAAACATGAAACAATGGTGAACCTTCCTAGGAGTGGACCGAAAGTGGAGCCGACCAAAATTACCCCAAGAGCGCAGCAACGACTCATCCAAGAGGCCACACAAGACCCCACAACAACATCCAAAGAACTGCAGGCCTCACTTGCCTCAGTTAAAGTCAGTGTTCATGACTCCACCATAACAAAGAGACTGGGCAAAAATGGCCTGCATGGCACAGTTCCAAGACAAAAACCACTGCTGAGCAAAAAGAACAAAGGCTCGTCTCAGTTTTGCCAGAAAGCATCTTGATGAGCCCCAAGACTTTTGGGAAAATACTCTGTGAACTGACAAGACAAAAATTGAACTTTTTGGAAGGTGTGTGTCCCATTACATCTGGCATAAAAGTAACACAGCATTTCAGAAAAGGAACATCACACCAACAGTAAAATATGGTGGTGGTAGTGTGATGGTCTGGGGCTGTTTTGCTGCTTCAGGACCTGAAAGACTTGCTGTGGTAAATGGAACCATGAATTCTGCTGTCTACCAAAAAATCCTGAAGGAGACTGTCTGACCATCTGTTTGTGACTTCAAACTAAAGCACACTTGGGTTCTGCAGCAGGACAATGATCCAAAACACACCAACAAGTCCACCTCTGAATGGCTTAAGAAAAACAAAATGAAGACTTTGGAGTGGCCTAGTCAAAGTCCTGACCTGAATCCAATTGAGATGCTGTGGCATGACCTTAAAAAGGCAGTTCATGCTCGAAAACCCTCCAATGTGGCAGAATTACAACAATTCTGCAAAGATGAGTGGGCCAAAATTCCTCCACAACACAGGAAAAGACTCATTGCCAGTTACTGCAAATGCTTGATTGCAGTTGTTGCTGCCAAGGGTGGCCCAACCATTTATTAGGTTTAGGGGGCAATCACTTTTTCACACAGAGCCATGTAGGTTTGGATTTTTTTTCCCTTAATAATAAACACCTTCATTTAAACACTGCATTTTGTGTTTACTTGTGTTATCTTTGTCTAATATTTAAATTTGTTTGATTATCTGAAACATTTAAGTGTGACAAACATACAAAAAAATGAGAACTCAGGAAGGGGGCAAACACTTTTTCACACCATTGTACATATCTGCCATATCCATAGGTTGGAGCTGAGTTTTACGCTGCATGTCCTTCCTATCACAACCCTGCCCTTTTTTATTTGGGCTTGGGACGGGCGCAGGGAGTACTTTGGCTTGTGCACCCCCTGTGGCTGGATAACTAACATTTCCCTCCTCTGTTCCACTTTGCTGAGCACCAAGCTGGATGGCAGGAAGTTCAATTTTTATGGTCTTTGGCATGAACCAGCTGGAATTTGAACCCCAGCCTCCCAGTTGTGGAGCAGATGCTCTACCTCTAGGCCACCACTCTGGTTTTTCAAACTCTTAATTATTGTTTAAAAACCACGTCAATGAGAATCTGAATATTATTTTCTTTTGTTCCAAACTTATTGAAATCCAAACAAAAACAACTGTTGCACTGTGTTTCTTGTTCCTCTTATTCTAACAATTTATTTCCCGATTTTGGTTATCTCATTTCAAATGAAAAATGCCGACTGAAGTTCTCCAACCAAAGATGGAACCGCTGCAGTTCCCCCACTGGCCACAGGTGTCACTAAAACAGCGTTTTTACAAAGTTACTATGAGTGCCTTTAAGTATAATTCAGTGTTATAAATTTGACATTAAACCTGAGTTTGCCATTTTTTCATGTGTAGACCTTGAAACTGAGTTTGCAGTTCTCAGAAGAATCACATAATTATGATCCATAATTAGAAATTTGCCATAAAAACGTTTCATCTCGTCAGGCTGCCCCCATGAGTGAAAATTAACACCTGTCAAAAGCCACATGGTGTTTACGCCAATTCCCTCCCCGACTGCAGATCAGACATCATTTGGAGCGTTTTCTATTTTAAACACTTTAGATCCAGTGAGCAGACAGTTTGGTGTTCCATGACTTCAGGTCATTGCAGCTCCCGCCATGAATCACCTGGAAGATAAAAGATCTGAAGTCTCTATCTGCGGTTTCCCGCGCCGACAGCAGTGTGTGCAGGTTGATAATCGCGGTTTGTCAGCGACAGAGATCTGATGTCAGTGGCTGTTCCGCCTGAAGTCTTTGTTTATTGGGGACGTTCGCCACGAGCGCTGTGGCGCCTGGTTAACCGGAGAAGACAACAAATGGAGCGCGAGGAGGATCACGGCATGCCTGCAGGTGTGAAGTCACGTGTTTGCAGAGCGGCTCAGCAATGACAGAACCGCTTAACACGGTGAAGTGATTTAAGGTGGCATGAAGAAGTGGAACTGGAAAGGTGCAAGATTTAAGAAAAACTGCCAGTGCTGCAGGTGATAAATAAGGCGACAAATCTCAAAGGCCCTCCAGGAATGATCATGGATTTACATAAGCCTATATAACCTAAACGGTCCTTAATGTTAAAATTAGATTAGATAGGTATAAACTGCTTCATCTTTATACTTTGATACACGTGAATGCTCCCAATACAAACTGATTTTCTCACGGGAAATGGGAATGTTACTTCACCACTGACAGAGACAAACAGGAAAAAGATACAAACTGCTCTTTATTCGGAGTGTAAATGATGCCTTAAACCAAAATTGTGTATGATTTTCATGTGGGGAATAATGTGTCCAACATCATTGTAATGGTCTATCAACCTTTTACCGAGTCACTTTCACCATAGCCTTAGCTGGCTTAACTATTCTGCAATGGAAATATGTCACTTTTCTGTTCCCGGAAGGGAAACTGAAACAACTGGCATGTTTTACAGCACATTGCATTAGCCAGTCATAAGGTACAGCTGCTGCCATTGACTAACAAAGCACCTTGAGGTTGACTATTGGGACTGTGTCGTGACTGGTAAGCCGGCACACTCTCACACACATAATTATTAACCTAATTGTTGATGATTACTTCCAGCTGCACCTCATCTGTCCACCTGCTCTTGCATTATTTAACCATAGCTACATTCTGATTCACAGTGTACTTCAACTGTATTCCTTACTCCCTGCTGCATTCTCAGGGAATATCAGTTAACTGCGCTTCACAAAATTTCTTCATTTCAAACACCCTGTAACCATCGGCCCCCTCCTCTGTGCATTACCACGGTAACCATGAACACATACTGATACTATGGTGGATAATTTATATTTCTTAAGTAAAATAGTAATACAAATATATTTGTATTACTATCAGTTGATATAAACAATTACCAACGTCAGTTTAGCTTGTTAATAATGTTAGCGATAATAGTTCATAGCCCAATCATCATCTCATGATGATGATGCGATCGGAACGCACCTCATGTAACTCAGACCATAAAGCATGCCAGTTGTAGTTTTTTTTAAGTGTTCCTTCCAGGAACAGGCAAGTTACAGTATATAGTACTGCTACAGGTAATGCAGGCCCACTCAGGCTGTGGTGGTGATTAATTTCCCTCGGTGCGCTTGATGTGTCATCAAAGCAATTCTGAAACTAACATTTTAAAATGCCCCTATTGTGCTTCTTGGGGTTTTACCTTTATCCTAGTGCGTTTTGTAGGATTTCTGTGACATTATCTGGTGTGTAAAATCAAATAGGCCAAAGTTCTGTACAGGAGTTCTCCTCTCCCTCAGAAAGCAAATTATGTTGTGTTTACAAGATTTTGTACACCACACTGTGTGATGCACCCCACCTTACACTGGAATATATGCTTATTTTTCTCACAGTCTAACAGAAAGCAGTGCTTCCAGATGTTACACGTTAAGGAATCTAGAGAAGACTTTGGAGTCAAACATGAAATCAGAGAAGAATGTACCGCAGATCCATCCATCCATCTTCTACCAGTTTTCCTGGAGTCTGGGTTGCAGAGGTAGCAGTCTTTTCTTTGATGTGTCCTGGGTCTGCCCCAGCATTTCCTCCCAGTGGGACGTGCCCGAAACACCTCAAGTGGGAGGGGTCCAGGAGGAATCCTGATCAGATGCTCAAACCACCTAAACTCTACTCAGCAGTACTTCTTCCCAACCACTTTACCCAATTAGAGTTTTCTGTAAACCACACCCCACATATCATGTTTCAGCCAAAAAATTAAGAACAATATATGAGAATGAAAATGAACTAAACAACACCGACCAAAGCCACTTAGAGTCAATAAAAAGAGTCAATTCACATGACCATTAGTTAGTGAAGACTCTCGTGGATGCAGTTGATCTCAGAACAATGGGCGGATATTTCATTTCACTGTTGGGGGGGGGGGGCAATAAACAGGTGGTTGGGGCCCCTGTTTTTGAATTGAATAAATTTTATTGGTCCCGAAGTGAAATTTGTCTTGGGCTCAGTGCCACATGCCGTTGCCGCATAAAAAAACATTCAGACATGATACATAAAACACATCAGCTGAATCTTAAAAATTCCATGGACACACAACCACATAACATTCACAAACAAATGAAGCCAGTGCAATTAGTTCAGACAGTTTAAAGTCAGTTCAAAGTGGTGTACTCAGGATTTCTGAGAGTTCAAAAGCTTAATAGATGCTGGGATAAAGGATTGTGTCAACCGATAAGAACTGCACTATGGCACTCTAAATCTCCTCCCTGATGGCAGTAATTCATATTCAGAGAAGAGGGGATGATTGGAGTCTGTTATAAGCTTTGTTGCTTGTCTCAAAACTGACTGTTCATACATACGCTGAGTAGAATCATAATTTTTCTTTCCTATTATTTTCATGGCCGTTTTATGCATACTCAAATGTTTGTTTTTTAATTGTGCTGTTAAATTGCCAAACCAGGCTGTAATTCCATAATGGAAGATACTCTCTATTATTGCCTGATAAAAAAAACAAGCGTGATGTGAGTGCCCACGCCGTACAACCTCAACTGTCTCAAAAAATACAGTCTTTGCTACAGTCTGGTGCACAGGTTGTCAACATGGCTCTTCCAGCAGAGAAGACTATGTGAATCCCCAGGCAATTATATGAAGTGACTTGCATTATTGTGTGTTCTTTAATGACCACTGACTCATGTTCAGATACCTGTTTTGGGTCAAACACCATTTCCTGTGTGTTTGTTGTGTTTAACACTAAATAATTTCTATCACATCACGTAATAAATGAATCTATATCCAAATGGTAGAGATGGATTCATATTCCTTTTTAAGAGACAAAAAATCGCAATGTCATCTGCAGATTTTAGGATATAATTATTTTGATGAACCCTCCTACAATCAGTGTATAAAGTAAATAGTACAGGAGATGTTACACTGCCTTGTGGGACTCCTGTGTGACTGTATTTTGTGTCTGACAATGTCCCATTAACCTGACTTGTAATAAAGAGTTCAAAATTCTTAAAACAAAAACTTTATAGAAACAAACTTGAATCATTATCCAGATGAAGAGAGAAATTTAGGCATTACACAGCATAAAAGCTTAAGCAGCATTCCAATAAATGTTGCAAATTGAAAAGGAAAAAAGGTGACAAATTTACAACAAAGAAGTTGCAAATGAAAAAGGCAGCAAATTGATGAGAAAAAAGTAGCAAATTCATGAAGAAAAAAGTTGCATGTTTAAAGAAAAAAGTTGAAATTTTATGAGGAAAAAAGTGTCGTGTCTGAGCTCATGTTTTCACTGAGCTCAGACCCTCACTTTATTTTAAGTATTGTATGTCTGATTAGTTTGATTTTGTTAGTTTTCTGTATATACTTTGGGTTTGTTTACACTTCTGCCTCTCCTTTTCCCAGACACTTCCTCTAACTGCTCTCAGTCAGCTCAGCTGGGAGCAGTTAATCAATCAGGCTACCTGCTCACTCAGTGATTCACACCCGCAGCTCATTTTTCTATGTATTTAAGCACTGCCGATTCACTGTGTCAGTGCGGCTATATTGAATGTACCACAGACTGGTTACTCTCTGGATTATTTTTCCTCTATTCATCACGCTGATCGTCTTCTCATTTCCTCCTGAGCCAAGCCAGCTCAGGAGAGCTCCAGTCTGTAAATTTTCCTTGTTTGGTATTTTTTGTATTGTTGGCACAATTTTTTAACTTCATGTTATTTTTGTTAATAAATGTCACAAACACCATCCAGCACATGGGTTTGTCTCTCTGCCCTGTAGGGGCATTCATGACAGAATATAGCCGCCAGTGAAAAAAATCCAGCTGTGGTGTTTGTGCATTTTTTCACCTTTTTGTGTTTTCTTTTCACGCACCTGTTGTCTGGAACTTATTATGGACACAGCAGGTGGACGAGATTATCCAGTGCATCTGGGGTGGGAATGCTGCCGAGCTTGGATGGAAATTGATGGGCTAATCTCTACAGCATGCACATATTCCACACTAGAGGATATATTGTGGTATTTGGACCTGGCAGAGGCAGCAGCTCGTTGTTGCCCTCAGCTCTTGTAGCACGATGAGGAAGTCGAGAGGATTTCCCTTGTGGCAGCACTGTGACACAAGAACAGAGGAAGGGTGAGGAAGTCCCCGAAGAAGCCCGGGCTCGCTCTGAAGGGAAGGCACTCCCGGGGCTCCGCTGTTTCCAACCTTGACGCCCGTTCCTGCTCCAACTCAGCCAGTTTCATCTTTACAGAGAAGACGTCGTCCAGCTCCGGACCGCCAGAGGAATGCCATCCCCTCCTCACCAGCAGCCTCTCCTTCATCGGAACGGAAGACTCCCACAGCAGTGCGCCCCAAGCGTCTTTTTTCTCCAGCTGACTCCCCAGCTTCTCCCCGCTGCACAGCTGCTGCCTCCTGCTTCCTCCCAGCGACTTCTCCTGCTGCTGGGAGGATCAATGCGTCCTCCCCGGCTCCGTCCACCTCTGTGATTAAAGGGGCAGTTCCTCCACCATCCTCAGAGGGGCCCAGGCTCACCATTGACATGGAGAGGGATAACTGTTCGTCTCCTGCAGCAGACAACATCAAGATCCGGGATGACAGGCAAGTGTTATTTCATTCTATTCCAGCTTATGATGACATACCTTGTCTGATTCCCGGGAGAGAGACTCAGGTTATGCAGTCCCCTGAGCTCTCTCCATCTGCTGCAATTACTAAACCCTCACCTACCCTCTCCGTGTCTCCTCCTGATATTCCAGACTGTCCGCCAACCCCGGAACTGAGCCGCCAGATGATGGAGGAGCCTGTGGCCTTGGAGGACCCAACTCCAGTGCCAGCAGTGAACGGTTCCCCAGTTGCCATGCCAGAGGAGCCACCAGCGTGGGTCACGTCACCTGGGGAGACGAGGACTGCTACCACCATCATGCCTACTGTGGAGGTCACTGCAGTAGAGTGTGAACCCGAGTTGGACCTCCAGAGGACCGAGCCCGAGTTAACATCATCTCCTGGCTCGACGGAGTCCTGGACGGCGGTAGAGCTTGAGCTCAGACAAGTGCTCTCTTTGTCTTCCTCCTTTCTGTCCTAGAGTAATCTTGCCTGGCTCTTGGGGAGGGGAGCCAGGTGCAGCCGCCTGCTGCACCTGAGCTCGCCATGCCGGGCTCTGCTGCTGCCAGTGATAATGACCCCCCTTCTCTATGCTTGTCCGAGTGTTCTTCCAGGGTCACCGGGAATGATCCAGCACAGCCAGAAGTCTCCATGGGTCCAGGCTCACCGCCCGAGGTCGCTGAGGGTCCAGCTTCCCCCACTGTGGAGGTTGCCATAGGTGCCGCTTCGGCCCAGGCTGGGTCCACTGTGGCTGCAGCTCCTCCTCTGCCCGAGGCTGCCGTCTGGGTTCCGCATCCTCTATCGGGATCTTCATGGGTGCTGCGCCCCAGCTTGAAACCAATGTGGGTGCTGCACTCCAGTTTGGGTCCGCCATGGGCGTTGTGCCCCAGCCCACCGTGGGTGCAGCATTGGTCCAGTTGGGGCCCACTGAGGGTGCAGTGCCTCTCCTGCCTGGAGCCACTGTGGGTGCAGCAATGGCCCAGCTGGGGCCCACTGAGGGAGCAGCATTGGCCCAGTCTGGGTCCACCGTGGGTGCTGCAGAGCTCCAGCCCATAGCCACCGCGGGTGCTGCAATCCTCCAGCCCGGAGCCATCATGGGTGCAACATTATCTCAGGTCAAGACCACTGAGAGTGTCATGGTCCCCCTTCCTCCTCTGCCAAATGCTGTCGGGGTCCCCCTTCTTCCTCTGCCACCAGACACTGTTGTGGTCCCCCTCCTCTGGCCCTGTTCTCCGCCTTTGGGCCTTCCAGTGGGGGAGCCGCCTCCTGGATCACTCCTCCGGTCCTGGTGGCTAAAGAACTCTGGCTGGCTGCCTGAAAGACTGGATCGCTGGGTCGGGTGGTCCATTTTTGATGGCAGGCCACCCGACTCGTTCCACCTGGCCATCCGGCTGGCCTGGGACTTCGGTCGGCCACCTGAACTGTTTGGTTCCTTTTGGTTAGGGGGGCCCAGGGCCCTGGTGTAGCACAGGTGCGGGTCATGAGGGAGTTTGGTTTTCCCAAAGCTGTACCTCTTTCTCTCGGGGGGGGGGGGGGGGGTGCGATTGTTTTGGGTGTTACCTGGGGGTGCCTGGTATCCACACCTTAAAGGCTCTGTCATGTGTCTGAGCTTATGTTTTCACTGAGCTCAGACCCACACTTTATTTTAAGTATTGTATGTCTAATTAGTTTGATTTTGTTAGTTTTCTGTATATACTTTAGGTTTGTTTACACTTCTGCCTCTCCTTTTCCCAGACACTCCCTCTAACTGCTCTCAGTCAGTTCAGCTGGGAGCGGTTAATCAATCAGGTTACCTGCTCGCTCAGTGATTCACACCTGCAGCTCATTTTTCTGTGTATTTAAGCACTGCAGATTCACCATGTCAGTGCGGCTATATTGAATGTACCACAGACTGGTTACTCTCTGGATTATTTCTCCTCTGATCATCACGCTGATTGTCTTCTTGTTTCCTCCTGAGCCAAGCCAACTTAGCAGAGCTCCAGTCTGTAAGTTTTCCTTGTTTGTTATTTTTTTGTATTGTTGGCACAATTTTTGAACTTTGTTATTTTTGTTAATAAATGTCACAAACACCATCCAGCGCGTGGGTTTGTCTCTCTGCCCCGTAGGGGCATTCATGACAAAAAGTTGCAAATTTACAAGAAAGACACAATTTGATTAAAAAAAGTTGCAACTTTACAACAAAAAAGTTGCAAATTTATGAGAAAAAGTTGCACATTTATGAGGAAAAAAAGATGCAGATTTGAAAGAAAATGTAACAACTTTATGAGAAAAAAGTTACAAATTTATGAGAAAGTAGATTTTAAAGAAAAAAGTTGCAAATTTAGGAGAAAAAAATTGCAAATTTAAAAGAAATGTCCCAATCTTTTTTCATTTTTACCATTTATTTAGCATTGGTGCTTCTTTAGTAACAAATTAAAGGTTTATGATGATATTCAGTGGGGACGGGGGGGTATACTCTGTTTCGTCCAGGTTGGAAGGGAAGATGGGGGGGCCTTGATTTCCACCTATGCCCAGAAACTTTCCAACCTAAATATGCTCTACAGGGTCCCCGTTTTGTGGAAAACGTCACACAATGTTTTGAGGTGTTCACTGACACTACCACCACGCACTGTCACACTAATCCATGCCCACACGGTGGCTTCTGTCAGCTCTGACCCTGAATTGTCCTCCAAACATCTGAGCTGCAGCCCAAATCCAGACCGACGCCCACGCCGCGACGTCAGGCTGAAACAGGCCAAACTCCCACCACTGCCGGTGTCCACAGGGCCCAGAACGCTTCCCACGTCCGACCGCATCATCTGGGACAGAGCTGGGCTCTCGCCGCCGTCGTCTGTTCAGGTCAGGGCTCGGACACCCACCATGAGAGGAGGGGATGCGCAGATTATCCCTCCAAACGCAGAGGAACAATTGAGACGCGCCGATCCAAGAAATGAGAATGACTGGAAAACAAGAGAGGGACACCTACACCAACGGCAACAATTAATGGCAGGAAACGAGCTCTGATAATTGTGCTTTTTAAAAGAATGCTTTAATGGAAAGTTTAAATCAAACCAGTGTGGAGAAGAATGTTGGTTTTCAGCAGAATCTGATAAAATTTGATAACATCTGAACATGGAAAAACAAGCCAGTCTTCATTTTGTGATTCATCCCTTAAATACACCTAAAATACCCTGATAAACACATATTTATGAGCTCTGCTTTGCCTCCCGTCCGTCTGTTTTAGGAGATTTTCAGCAGCAGATGAATAAATTCTCCATCAGACTTCTGCAGCAGGTGGGGGGTCGAAATGTCACCGCGAGGCCCGGTCCGCTCGGATAGGGCTTTTGTGCTCCGTTCTTTTGGTGACTGGGACGTTCGTCATTGTGTTCGCAGCCGGCCGTTGGCGAGCGGGAGCCTCTCCAGACGCGTCTTGTGTGGAAGATTTCGGACTGGGCACGAGCCGGCCATCTGCGGCTCGCAGGCCGTCGGCAGTCAGCAGCCAAGCGAAGAAACACTTCGGCTCGTGGAGGGTTCGGAGGAGGGAGGAGGATGGAAATCATCGGTTTACATTTAATTTGGAGAGGCAAAGCAGTGACTCGTCATGGCTGAATGAGTATTTTTTGCATTTCCTGGAAAAAAAATGGCCTGGTTTTCCATCACTTATTTCACTGCTCGCTACTCTTCCTTTTATTTTCCTGAATATTTTTGCAGCTTTTCTGTCGGCGTTTTGAAAACGTGATTATCAGGTTTCTCATATATTGTATATATGGTAGATGGTGCAGGTAATTTGAGGGAGGATGCCATTCCCCCTCGTAAGCAGAATGACCCAAATTCTCCCTCGTTGTTAACCTTCCATCCCCCATCCCCACTCAAGAAGGGGGTGGAGACATTACCTGGGGAAAAAAGAGACTGCCCCCCCCCAATATAATCAAACATTTCTATCATGTTACAAAATTGAAGAAATTGAGTTTGAAGCATCAATTCTACAGTAGAAATGAAAAAATGTCATTAAATATGCAACTTTTTCATCATAGAATTGTGACTTCTTTGCAAAATTGCAACTTTTTTCTCCTAAATTTGCAACATTTTTCCTATAACTTTTCTTTTTTTTTTTCAAAAAATGCAGATTTTTTTTCTTGTAAATTTGGAATTTGTTTCTGGTAAATTTGTGTTCTTCTATTGTAAATTTGCAACTTTTTTCCTTTTAAACGTGAGTTTTTTGGGTTTTGTTTTTTTTTCAAAATTGCAACTATTCACTGGGCCACTGAGCTGCCTCAGTGGAGCAGAAGTTAGTGCTGTGGCAGCACAGCAAGAAGGTCGTGGGTTTGATCCCACCCCTGACCACTGGTGGCCCTTCCGTGTGGAGTTTGCATGTTCTCCCGTGTCTGTGTGGGTTTTCTCTGGGTATTCTGGTTTCCTCCCACAGGCCAAAGACATGCAGGTTAGGTTAACTGGCATCAACTAAGGATTCTAAATTGTCCTTAGGCATGAATGTGAGAGTGAATGGTTGCCTATTCCTCTGCGTTGGCCCTGTCATGGACTGGTGATCTGTCCTGGGTGTGTCCAACCTCTCGCCCAAAGCTGATAGGCTCCAGCCTCCTCGCAACACAAAAAAGGATTAAGCTGTTGAAAGTGAATGAATTTGCAACTTTTTCTCATAGATTTGTTACTCTTTTTTTTTTTTTCAAAATTAGACTTTTGTCTAATTTGTGACTCTTTTTGCAGAAATGCAACTTTTTTTCTTGTAAATCTGCAATTTTTTCTCACAAATTTGTGCTTTTTCTGTTGTAAATTTTTTTAACTTTTTCCTTTAAATTTGTGAATTTTTTGCAAAATTGCAACTTTTTCTCATATATTTGCAACCTTTTCTCCTAGATTTGTGATTTTTTTTTGGGAAAATTGCATTTTTTTTGTAAACTCGATGCTTTTTTCCTTAGATTTGTGACTTTTTTACAAATTTGCAACTTTTTTCTCTTAAATTTGTGAGTTTTACAAAATTGCAACTTGTTTGCTCGTAAATTTGCATTTTTTTCTCATAAATTTGTGCTCTTTCTGTTGTAAATTGGCAACTTTTTTTTAAATTTGATATTTTTTTTTTGGTCAAAATTGCAATTTTTTACTCAAATTTCCAACTTTTCTTGTAAATTTACAATTTTCATCTGGATGCTGGTTAAATTTTTATTATATGTAATAGAATTGTAACTTACAGCTTTGTAAATTTTTAATTTAGCAACTTTTATCGTATTTTTGCACCTTTATTTCTTTGTTCCTAAATTACTTTTTTACATTTGCTAATACGCTAATTCAGTGAACACGCCCCCCCCATCCCCCTTGTTAAAAAACAACACATCACCTACTGAGTAGTTGGATGCACCATGTGGTCAAGTTTTTTGTTCCTTTTCTTGTCTCTAATAACAGGTCCTCCAATTATTAAGCTAAACAATGAGTGGAAAAACAACACAACCACTTTTCTCAGCCAGGGTGTGAAGTTCCTCCGTATTTCGGTTGTTTATCATTCTCCGGGCCTTAGGTAGAGAGGCGTGTGTGAATCACAGCGTGGCGATGCGGTGGTGACGATGATGTTTGTGCAGTTTTCTTTTTCCTTTTTTTTCAGTGAAGGTGACATCATCTCTACACCTGAGGCGACGGAGCTGACACCTCCAGCTCTCAGACAGGTGAGAAGCTACAAACAATCCTGAGCTCCTAATTAGGACGGCTGCAGGTCTCAGACGCACAGCCACGCTTTTCTGTTTTTGTTTGGTTTTCGGAGCGCACATGCATATTTTATCACTCTCATTATTAAGTGTCTGAGAAGTAAAATGATCCAAACTTCAGACAAAGGGTGATGGATAAAAGTTGAAATCCAAATTACTGTGTTTAGGGTCACTGTTTAATGGCTATACTAGTTTCTTCAAACTCGTTCCCAGTGAGAGTTGGACAGTGCCAGGGCCACCCTTTGTCACCGATCCTCTTCATAATATTTATGTTTGCAGATGATGTTGTCCTGTTCGCTTCATCAGTGACCTACACTTTTTACTGGGGTTTGCTATTGAGCGTGAAGCAGCTGTGATGAGAATCAGCATCTTCAAATTCAAGTCCACGATCCTCAGCTGGAAAAGGGTGGACTGTCCTCTCCAGGTCAGGGACGAGCTCTTGATCAAGTGGAGGAGTTCAAATGTTTTAGGGTCTTATTCACAAGTGAATAAGACCCTGATTGGAGCGGGAGATTAACAGATTGATTAGAGCAGCATCTGCAGGGATGTTGTGTTGGTCTGTTGTGATGAAGAAGAGGCTGAGCTCCAAAGCAAAGCTTTCTATGTTCCTACCCTCACCTATGGTCATGAACTTTGGGTAATGAGCAAAAGAAAGAGATTGTGGCTACAAGCAGCTGAAATAAGCTTTCTCCATAGGGTGTCACCCTTTGAGATAGGGTGAGGAGCTTAGTCATCTGGGAGAGGCTCAGAGTAGAGCTGCTGCTCCTCCACATCGAAAGGAGCCAGTTGAGGAGGTCTGGGCATCTGATCAGGACGCCTCCTGGATGCCTCCCTCTTGAGGTCTTTTGGGCACATTCTACTGGTAGGAGACCCCGGGGCAGACCCAGGACACGCTGGAGAGACTGTAGCTCCTTTTCCACTAGTACCTATTCACACCGACCCGCCTTGACTGTACTTGACTCTACTCAGCTCGGCATGGTGTGATTGGTTTTCTATTTCAACTGAGTACTACCTCAAGTGGGTGGGGTTGGATTCATTTCAGGAAGGCAGCCCGTTATCCTGTTATGTTGTTGATATGCTGATGTTTTCACTGACAAATAACGTAAAAGATGCTTAAAATCACAAAACACTTACCATCTTCCCCGTGAGCAGCCACTGGCAACACATCATCCTCACCCTCACCCTCATAAATCTTCCCTGGCCCCCGCTCAAGTCTAGCATCACTCAATAAGATCCCTCAATGGCCTGGCCCCGCAGTATCTGTCCGACCTCCTTCACCTGCATGCACAGTCTTGGACACTGCAATCCTTAGATTATGGGTCTGCTTTCTGACCCTCGCACCAGTCTTCATACTTCTGGAGACAGAGCCCCCAGTCTGTCAGCCCCCAGCCTTTGGAACTCGCTCCCACAAGAGTTTTGCAATGCCCCACCTCTGGACTCTTTCAAGAAACTCACCTCTTCAACAAGGCATTCAACCTCTACCCCCCTTGTTTATTTGCTGCTTTTTGTTTGTTTTTTGTAAAGCATCCTTGGGTTTCTTGAAACATGCTAAAAAATCTAAATTATTATAATAATTATTATTCCTACAAAGAGAAAGTATCCAGGGAGCCAAGACGCCTTGTAGATGATCCAGATATCACAGGTCAGACTGGTTGGAGATGAAAGAAAGGCAACATTAACTCATATAGCCATCGTTACCAGAAGAGTATGTCTGAACCCACAACACGTCCAGCTTTAAAGCAGATGTGCTACAGACCACACCAGTATGGGGGGAGCCAGATGAAGATAAACATTTCCAATCTGAACTCTGCAGTTTCGATAATCAAGCTCTTAGTGAGCAAACTTTCAAAGTAAGAGCTCCTATCTGGTCTTGTAAACTTTCAAAATAGGAGTGAGTGGCTGGCCAAATGTATGTGGTAAACTGAAATATTTCTACCTGTGTGTGAAAACTTGATTACTGACAGTGTGCCTTTTGTTGAGCAAGGAAAAAAAGACACTTTCATCAGTTTTATAATGTTGTGAAGAACTTTTCTCTGAGGTGAGATTTCATTTTCTTTTATTATGCAGCTGTTTCATAAGTGAAATGAAACTCTGTCCCTCTAGTGTGTGAACATAATTTAAATACGTGTGCTGAATAGGAATGTTTATTTTTTTCTAATAAAAATGTAAGTAAAACCAAATTTTAAATTGTTCAGTGCAAGAAATACTGTACATATCATGATACATATCAAAAAATGACACCAAGATAAATCATTTCAAAACTTTTTCCACCATTAATGTGACCTATAACCTATACAACCCAATTGAAAAACAAACTGAAATCTTTTAAGGGGAAAAATAAAAAATAAACTTACAATAACCTGTTTGCACAAATATGCACACCCTGTTATAACTGGGGATGTGGCTGTGTTCAGAATTAACCAGTCACATTCAGACTCATGTTAAATGGGAGTCAGCACACACCTGCCACCATTTAAAGTGCCTCTGATTAACCACAAATAAAGTTCAGCTGTTCTAGTAGGTGTTTCCTGACATTTTTGTAGTCACATCTTACAGCACAAGCCATGGTCTGCAGAGCTTCCAAAGCATCAGAGGGATCTCATTGTTCAAAGGTATCAGTCGGGAGAAGGGTACAAAAGAATTTCCAAGGCATTAAATATACCATGGAACACAGTGAAGACAGTCATCATCAAGTGGAGAAAATATGGCACAACAGTGACATTACCAAGAACTGGATGTCCCTCCAAAACTGATGAACAGACGAGAAGAAAACTGATCAGGGAGGCTGCCAAGAGCCCGACAGCAACATTGAAGGAGTTGCAGGAATTTGTAGCAGGTACTGGCTGTTTAGTACATGTGACAACAATCTCCCATTTTCTTCATATGTCTGGGATATGGGATAGGGTGGCAAGATGGATGCCTTATCTTAAGAAGAAAAAATCCAAGTCCGGTCCAAACCTGAATCCGATTGAACATCTGTGGGTTGATCTGAAGAGGGCTGTGCATAGGAGATGCCCTAGCACTCTGACAGATTTGGAGTGTTTTTGCAAAGAAGAGTGGGCAAATATTGCCACATCAAGATGTACCACGCTGATAGACTCCTACCCAAAAAGACTGAGCGCTGTAATAAAAGCCAAAGGTGCTGCAACAAAGTATTAGTTTAAGGGTGTGCATATTTATGCAACCAGGTTATTGTAAGTTTTTTATTTTTTATTTTTCCCCTTAAAACATTTCAGTTTGTTTTTCCATTGGGTTGTACGGGTTATAGGTCACATTAATGGTGAGAAAAAGTTTTGAAATGATTTACTTGGTCTCATTTTTTTACATCACAAAAACCTGGCATTTGAACAGGGGTGTGTTGACTTTTTATATTCACTGTATATTGTGCCAACATGGGCCCGATGTACCACGTTTACATCAGGAATACATCTTATAGAAACGGTTTGCACATTGGCAAGACACTGGCTAGATATTCCCGATGTAAACTTGCTGATGTTGGCCCAACATACTGTATGTGTGCTGTTGGGGTTGTGACATGATATATATCTTATATTGGGATATATATTGTGGATTGCGATATAGAGAAATTGTATCACAATACTCTTTTTTTTTTTTTTGCCATAGCACCCAGCCCTACACCAGTGCCACTGCCATCAACTAAGACCTAGAAACTGAGGGTGAAACTCAAAAGGGATCACCAAAACTGGACAATAGAGGACTGGAAGAACCTGGTCTAATGAGTCTTCATTTCTGCTGCAAAATTCAGATGGGAATTTAGGCATAGATGACATGAATACATAGATGCATGCTACTGCTGCAACTGTGATGATATGATGTCATTATGGAGCAAAATCTCTCAGCACCAGGACCTTGTTCAATCTATGCCCCCCAAAAAGGGAGAAAGCACTGTGTACCTGATAACACTGTGGGAATTCAGTTTTTCAAAGTCTACCAACAGAAAACCCAAAACAGAGTCCCGCCACACTGTCATAATTCTGCTTTTTTAAACTACTTTCCTTTCTTTTCTAAATCCTGTTTTTTTAGATCTTACTCACAGCTCCAACCAGAAGAGGTGCATATTTTAACAGACAGGGTTTTTTTTTTCTGTTTTTAAAGATGTTGGGACTTCCTTTGGAAATATGGAAGAAAGAGAGAGAGAGATGCTTACCTCGTTCACACCTCCGATCAGACAGCCCTCGTGTGTTCCAAGGTGGGATAATTAATTTGGATAGTCTCCAGGAGCCATGAACATCTGCTGGGCTGTTATTTTAAAACAGCACCCCCGTGAACACCTGAAAACATCCGAGTTACGTGGCCAAATCATTTAGAGTGAAAATTTAAAGCAAACAAAAGGTTACAGTGATGAGTCGACATTCAGTGCTTCTGAAATGGAATGATCAGTGATTCATTTTGTGTTCCCGATAACAAGCAGAAGCAGCTCAGAGGAACTAATGTAATTATGAGTGTGTGATGATGTCAACTGGATAATTACAGGTTGTCTTCAGCTGAAATACAACGTGGCAGCTTCTTCATGATGTTTCGAGATCAAGTCTAGGAAAAAGTCTGAAACCAAAAACTGTGAACACAAAGAAATATTCAAGATGGTCTAAAACAAGCTCAGAATCATACGTAAAGTCAGTTCAAAGTCCAAAGGTGTTAAAAACTAAACCAAAATCTAAATAATGTAATGGACAGGGCTGCAGCAGACTTGTGAAACTCACCGAAGCATATGTCTGACTCCCAGCTGTTACCTGACTTGTTTTAATATTACTTTGTGTATGCAGAATCCCTCGGTTATTGATGTTTCCATTACTGTTATTGATGTTAGCCTATTTAGCTTTCAGTTACTATAGTGTGTTATTTATTCTCGTAATAAACTTTGACTCACTCCTAATAATACTGCATGGACTCAAAAGAACATGAATGAGCTTGTGCAGAGACTGCACAATACATGTCCATTACACAGGTCTATTACAACCCATGCAGTGGTGTTTGGAATGGCACAGACATAAACAAGCATGATAGCTGTTAGCTGCTAAGCTAACTGGGGAACTATTAAACAGTCCAGTATGGTTACAAAAACTATCAAAATGTGAAACACAAACTTTATAAAGAAAAAAACGATCTGCCCGTGTTCCATTTCCAGTATGTACAATGATAAGTGAAAGTGATAAAACTGATTTATTGAGGAGAAAGCACCAGAGAATGGGTAACTATTTACCTTTTGTTCTTATTAAAGACAAAAATAGAAAGGAGATGTTTTTACCTTACCTCATGGCTGACACAGAATACACCAAAGAAGAAGAAATCCTTCTTATTCTTCTTCCTTTTTGTTATGACCCGAGCGCCGGTTCTGATCGCGCTCGGGCTAAGTTATTCTCGCTGCCGGCCGTGACAGCTGTGGGCTGTATTCTGGCCTCGCCGGGCTCTTATTGTGAAAGTGCTCGGTGGGGCTTCCGCCTGTCAACGGCCGGTCAGCTGATTGTCATTACCGTCGTTAGTCCTTCGCCCTTTTAAGCCCGGCACTGACGACGGTAGGACGCAGGAGTATTAGTTGACATAGGTCTACATTCTGTCAACGTCTCGTCTGTCTTGTCAAGTCTGGGTCTACGCCTCGTCATGTTAGAGAGTGCCGTAGACCTTCATGTCAGGTTTGTCTCCATAGTTTTGTCACAGTTAGCTCGTAGCGGCTGGGTTAGCCCTACGAGCCCAAGTCTAGGTCTTGTGTGTATTTGCCCCAAGGGGTTCATAGTTGTGTTTTGTCACGTCTGAAAATAAATAACATCTCAGCCAAACTCTCTGGTGAACTCTGTGGCGTCTCTTGGTGATCCGCGAGGATCACCACATGACACTTTTTTGCTTCTCTGAGCTCACAAGACCAATATGGCTGCCATGCATTGTCACATAAACGGCTTCGTACACGAAAAATTGCAGCGGGATACAAGCATAATTGACGTGGGATAATCATAAGACTTTGTAGATGTGGGAGAGAGCACAAATGACTGACAGAATGCAAAATAATGACCACAATGGACGAAAATGGAGCAACTACGCCGGCCAGCCAGCCCCCTTCGTCAACAGTAAGTGACAAATTTCTTTGTTTCTTTACATTGTACTGATTTTGTGGTTCATATACTTTGAAGATAAATCGTCGGCCTCCGTCGGTCTATGATGACCATGGAAGAGAATCCTAAACGTCTACTCTGCTGGAACAGCACTGCCTGTGGCTGAACAGGCCGATGCGCACCGGTGTTCTACCTTCCAGCGCTGGGCGTTGGTAGGATTCAAGCCTGGGCAGGAAGATATGGAGGACAAGATGTTACCCTTGCAGCATGTCCCCCCTCTCCATGTCACTGATGAATCCAAAGGAACAGCAGGGCTGCTATAGTTTGGCACCAGCGCCGTCGCAGGAGCTGCCAGAACGATGTTGAGCACAACAGAGAACTGCCTTAGGGGCTCCGACTCCGGATTTTTCCTCAGGGTTGACTCCCGAAGCCTTTCCCGTGACCGGGTGTGCCGCAAGCCAGCGGAGGTTTGAAATCAGGGTTTACTTTGAAGATAAGATAACAACATAACCCTGTAGAGAAAACGGTGTCAAAAAACAGAATCATTCTTTGTGTAAATATGTCCAAAGTCCACTTTTGACCGAGTTATGTAATTTGATATACCAGCCGCATCATGATGCAAATTAGATGCGTATATCTATTCCTATCTCAAACTCTGGATCATATTCTACATCTTTCTAATCGACAGTAAGCCATTATCTCTTGCAACTTTCAAGTTATAGTCTTGGAAATCTGAACTATTTTATTGACAAAAAATCTTTACCACTCTTGACCACTAGGGGTTATGTCGCCGAGGATAAGTGAGGACAACCTTGGCTTATCCTTTCCATGGAAACGCCCGAGGACAACCCAGTGTGTAAATGTCGTTGCCGAAGTCAGTGCAAGTCTTCAGCTTGGGAGGACTTTTTCCAAAACTCATTTTTAGAGCTCAAAAACAGTGTTTTACATGTGAATAAATTGTGAAAACCAAGTATAAACACAGCTGCGTTTTTTTTTTTTTAAACATGTGTATGTGAGGATAAGGCCATAGACAGATAGATAACCATCTTTTTATTAGTAAAAGGTTAAAAAAGATGAAAACAACACAAGTTCTGATCATTATAGAGACAAAAAAAAAAATGTTCAGAGCCAAAAAATTTTTTCTAGAAAACTACAAATATGGATGCTTGGACGGACGGGCAGCCAATCAGAATGCACTACATCATCAAAACAACCATACAGCCAATCATATTGTGTGACATTATGTAAAGGTGCAAGATATGAGAACCCAGGCACATCTGTGACCTACAGCGGAACTGGAGCTGCTCTGGCTTCAGAATGCGGAAGTACGTCACTCTACATTGTGTAAGAGGTCCATAGCAGTATCTGATCTGCAGCCCACTGAGGAGTTCTTCCTACATTTGGCATCTAAACTAACCCTACCAAACACCACACTGTTATCCTAAAAAACATTGTCAGCAGTTTAAACTGAAGGCCAAGACATGTCAGATAAATACATGAAAACACGACTTTGTGTTACTAAAATGGTCTCTGGTATTTTTCCCTCACCTGGCTGTGCAGCATGCCATGCTAAGCGGTGCTCAGTTGTTGGTCTTCATTTTATTTTTTTTTTCCTCCCTCCGCCCACCCGCTCGGCTCTTTTGCCGAATCTGTTTCACTCACTAAATTGGCTCCTCAGACACCCTTCCCCTTCTTCCCCATCTCTCATTTAAAAAGTGAGAAATTATAATTATGTGAATTATGCTTTTAATGATGCGTTAATTAGAGTCATGGAGTGAGATTAGCCTATGAATTATTACTTGTGAAATCCTTCCAGATTCATGGGAGCGGGGAGAGGAATGTCGCCGTGCTCTGTGATTAGCGCACCAATAAATAACAGAACAGATTGTGGTGCATATGCTTACCATTACAACTTTTAAACCGACGCTTTAAACTCACACTTGACTGTCTTGTGCTGGCAGGAGGTTTCTGTACCAGCAGCCCAGTCACTTCTCTGTTTCCTCCTCTCACCAAATGTGAACTATTATTATACTGTGAGGAGGAAACTGATTGTTGTTCTCTCAGATTTGATGGTGCGAGAGCTGAACTGCTGCAAAATGACTCCCAGCAGCAAGTGTTTGAGAAATATCAGCTGTGGTTGCATCCACAATTTGTTCTAAAAAAGAAAAAAGAAATCAAATGCATTTATTAGGAGGGTTTCAGGACATGTCAGAGTTTAGGAAATATGTGGGTAATTGTCCAGTTAATTAATACAGTTTTTACCCTTCAGCACTAAGGCTGATGGTGTATTGTTGTATGACATTCAACACCTACATGATAACATTATAGTGGTGTAGACAGGGCTGCAGTCCCTGTCCACACTTTGTGTTCAGTTTTGACCCATTTATCATGTTTGGTGTGTATCCCCTCTGTGTTTGTTAAGCCCCGCCCGTCCTGTGCCGCTTGATGGCCTTGATGGTGCGCACCTGTTCTGTTTTGTCTTGATTGCTCCCCTGTCTATTCATGTGCGTTTTCAGTCTGTATTCGTCACTGCATCTTATGTTTACATTATGTTCATTTCACCATGCTGTTTGGATTTATTTTTTGTCTCCACATTGTCTGGATTATTGTTTCTTTTCATTTCTACCCACGAGCAGGGTTAATTTTCTATTTATAATAAAGAATGGTTTACCAGATTTGCCTGGCAAGTGGGTCCTCTCCTTCTTTGTCCCGGAGGAGCAAACGCTTCTCTGACAAACATATTAGCTTGAAAGGAAATGACAGCCTTTTCAAACTGATACACCACATAAATATAGTATATCCACTAAAAATATGAGTGGCTATGACTTCTGGAATCCCCCAGGGGTCAGTTCTTGGACCCCATCTGTTTAATTTGTATATGCTCTCTTCATTTCATGTCAGTGTTGGAGGGACAATAAACAGAACTGTCATGATCCTGGATACGTGTGGGTGCACACGTATCCAGGATACGTGTGCGCTGTGCAGCTTCCCACTGTCAAACTGTTCGGAGCTGCACACTTATCATTCATTCTGTTATTTTCTCCACTCATGTATCCACACCTGTTGCCCATCGAGAGACGGTATTTAAAGGGCACGACAACCTTTCCTGTTGTTGTGCCCTACTGTGACGTCCTCAGATGTCAGAGAAAAGTCTGAGTGTGTTGTCCTCTGTAGCCGTTGAGGAGAGTGCGTTGAGCTCCGACCAGGTAACCGTCCTTTTTCCCCAATTCCCTCAGCCGTGAGCCCCACTGCTTCTCGGGTGAGCTCCGGCTAAAACAGTCTCTGTTTCCCGGTGTCTTCGAGCGCCTCAGCCACAGAATCCCGGGCTGTTCTGCCTCCCCTGGTCGTGAACTCTGCTCTCCTCCGGTTCTTGTATTTTCCCCTTTTGTTTATTTGTGTGTATAGTATGTCATGTTCACATTTTCCTTTAATAAATGTTGCAACTCACAGATGATGCTTGGTATTTTGTTTCGCCCGTGCCTTATGACAGAAGGTCACGACCATCGTGACACCAGCCTCTGTGGGTCTGCTTTTTTTTTTTTTCTCTCTCGTTTCTCTCCCCCGCCATTATGTTTCCCCCCGTTTTTCACATGTTCAACCCAAGTCATGAGTGCACCGGGGCCTCGCAGACCAAGGTAAATTGGCAGCTGGGGGTCCCACCATTGACGAACTGTGGGCAGTGGACTTTGCCCAGGATTTTTTGGACACAATGCTAGCCTCTTGCGCATGGGAGGACATGCGAAGGAATGTGGAGGGGGCGGCGGCCATAGCGGAGGCACATCTGGGATTAGGGAGCTACCCCAGGTACATGGGCCTGTTGTTTTCCATTGCCACCTTCCAGACGGACCCTCACAGTCTGATAGGTGATCTCCCCTCATCAACACCAAGGGCCAGGTCCACGAGGAAGCGGCCCAGAACGCTGGCATCCCACCTCCCTCGCCAGAAGTCCGAACCTCTGCATCCTTCCCAGAAGACGTCAGCGGTGGCCAGAAGAGCATCTTCTGGCCCAATTTCAGCAGCAGGAACTATCATGCCCCGGGAAATAAGGCAAGTGGATTTTCATTCCTCTTCTCATTTTAATGAAATACCTTGCCTTATTCCCGGTGATGAGGCTAAGCCACAGTAGCCAATCTCAGTCCTCATTACCTGCTGCTGCTGTCTCACCTCTGTCTCCTCCTCCTGTGTTTCCCCCCGTTGCTTCCAAGGGTTCACCGGTCCTGGGAAGGAGGTGCCGGATGATGGAGGGGCCTGCTGCCCTGGGAACTCCTGCTCCAGCTCTGCAGCCATGTTTGAGATGGAGGACCAGTGTGCTCTGAATCCTGTGCTCTGAATCCTGAACTGACAGACAAGTGTCCCTTGGGTTCAGCGGCGCGGGGGCCTGTGCCATTGGTGAGGCAACCTCCTGCATCAGCCATCCTGGCGGGAGACCCACCAGTGCGGGACACCAAGCCTGGAGGCCTATTGGCTGCATCAACCATCACGCCTGCTGCAGTGGTCCTCGCAGCAGAGTCACTGGAGTCCTGAGCGGTGGTGGACCTCAAGTCCAGGCAAGTACTCTGTTCTGTCCTAACACCCACAGATCTATAGAACTCTTGTCTGGCTCATGGTGAGGAGAACCAGTTGCAGACATCCTCTGTTCCTGAATTCTCCTCGCTGAGCTCCACCACTGCCGGTAACTCTGTTCCGGTGTTTTTCCCTTCCTCCCTGTCTGAGGTGGCCGTGCCAGGAGTGGATGCCCAGACCGAGAGGACCAAGCCCCCCACCCCACCCCCCCACATCTGAGGTGGCCGTGATGGGTGTGGACACCTAGACAGAGAGATCCGAGATGCCCCAGCCTGGATTGCCGGAGTCCTGGATGGCGGTGGAGCTCGAGCTCAGGCAAGTTCTCTTCTTTGGTTTCACTCTATCTGTCCTAGGGAGATCTCCCTAGGACAGGGAGGAGCTCACCTGAGCCCTCCTCACCGGGCTCCACTGCTGCCGGTGACCCTGACCCAGTGCCCATTTTTCTTGTGTTTGAGCCTTCTCCCAGGTTCGCTGTGGGTACTCCCCCTCTGTCCGAGGCCTCCGTGAGTGCTGCTCCCCTTTCCTCTGAGGTCTTCGTGGGTGCTGCTCCCCTTCCATCTGAGGCCTCCATGGGTGCTGCGACACCTCCGTCCGAGGCCTCCGTGGGTGCTGCTCCCCCTCTGTTCGAGGCCTCTGTGGGTGCTGCGCCCCAGCCCGGGACCTCCGTGGGTGCTGCTCCCCTTCTGTCCCAGGCCTCCGTGGGTGTTATGACGCCTCTGTCTGAGGCCTCCGTGGGTGCTGTGATGCCTCTGTCCAAGGGCTTCGTGGGTGCTGCTCCTCCTCTGTCCGATGTCGCTGTGGGTGCTGCACTCCATCCCAGGGCCTCCATGGGTGCTACGCTGCGGTCCGGAGCCATCGTGGGTGCTATGAATCAGCCCGAGGCCACCGTGGGCCCTCCTTCCTTGCCCTTGGCTGGTGCACTGCTGGTCAATCACCTCCTTGGCCTGGTGCTCTTGCAGGTCAGCCTGTTCATCGTGGGCACTATGCTCCAGTCCAGGGTCACCGTGGGTGCAATGCCCCAGTCCAGGGCCATGGTGGGTGCCACACCCTCCTCTGAAGTCACTATGGATCCCTTACCTTGATCGGGGTCCATTGGGGGGCATCGGGCATCACTGAAGGTTCCCGCTGATCGGCCGCCCATCTCAGGAGGATGCCGCCTCCCAGCTCCTGCACTCGGTAGGGGCCGCTTAGCCTGGCTGCCACCCCCAGGGAGTGGCATGTTGTGTACCACGACTCGCTGTCCTAGGGATGCTGGGAGGCCGCCCGAAGGGCGGTCCCTCCTGCTCAGATGGTTCTGGAACCATGGGAGACCACCCAACGGGCTATGCCAGCTGCTCTGGTGCCCCAAGGACTCTGGGAGGCCTCCGGACATGTACCACCATGTGATCTGGTGGCCTTGGGACTCTGGTAGGACACTTGAACTGCCTTGTCCACCTTTCCAGGTGGTCCTTGAGCCCGGGTCACCATAGTTGTTCAGGTTGTGGGCCATGAGTGTTTTCTTTTGGGTTTCTTTTTGTTTTGTCTCGGTCCCTCCGTGCCTGGGTTCCCCATCCTCCCCCCGGGTGGGTTGTTTTTCTTGTTGGGGGGGGGGGTCTTCTCTGTGGGGTGGGGGGTGTTGGTTCGTTTTTTTTGTTGTTGTTGTTTTGTTTTGTGTTTTATGTTGCCCTGGGGTGTCTGGGTCCACCCCTTGGGGGGGGGGGGCTCTGTCATGATAATGGGCACAGGCGGGTGCCATGCCCAGTCTTCAGTTAACTTTTGTCCTTTTCTGTCTGTTTGTTTATCCTGTCCTGTTATTGTGTTATTCTGTATTTGTAGCTATGTTTACATTTTGGGGTTGTGTTGTTGTTGATTCATTATGGTTTCCGGTTGTTTTATTTTGACAGCTCTGTGCAGCTTCCCACTGTCACACTGTTCGGAGCTGCACACTTATCATTCATTCTGTTATTTTCTCCACTCATGTATCCACACCTGTTGCCCATCGAGAGATGGTATTTAAAGGGCACAACAACCTTTCCTGTTGTCGTGCCCCACTGTGATGTCCTCAGATGTCAGAGAAAAGTCTGAGTGTGTTGTCCTCCGTAGCCGTTGAGGAGAGTGCGTTGAGCTCCGATCAGATAACCGTCCTTTTTCCCCAATTCCCTCAGCTGGGTGAGAAGCAGCGGGGAACAGTGAGATTCCGCAGAATCCCGGGCTGCTCTGCCTCCCCTGGTCATGAGCTTCGCTGTCCTCCGGTATGTGTATTTTCCCCTTTTGTTTATTTGTGTGTATAGTATGTCATGTTCATGTTTTCCTTTAATAAATGTTGCAACTCACAGACGGCGCTTGGTGTTTTGTTTCGCCCACGAAACAGGTGTCTTATGACAAGGACATTTTCTCCAGAGTAGAGATTGAGGGGGACACTAGGTAGTTGGGTCCCAATGCAAGGTTTTGTTTAGGGGCCCCTATTTTTGCAATAAAGAACAGTTCAAACCTTTTAAATCAAAAACTTTATAAAAACAAATGATTGTCTGTCCAGGTGAAGAGAGAAAATTTAAGGCATTACATACAGTGGAGATCAAAATTAGAGAACAATGCATTCATAATTGATTTATTCTAAAATACTGTATGTTATTCTTCATTGTTCAGAATTTGTCAGAATATCAGCTGTGGCTATACCACTGCTGTGCTGGCATGTTTTTTAAAATAACCAAGGCACTTCAACACAAACATTTATTTTGTAAAACAAACAAACAAACAAACAAAACAGTGATCAAAATTAGAAAACAGTGACCACTGTGTCAGAAGAGAAGATTTAAACATTTTTTTTTAGGGCAAAAGCATTCAAAAATTAATAGGAAGTGTAGAGGCCCTTGCTTTGAATGACTTCAGCTCATCTGCGCCCATAGGACATTACTAGTTTCTCACACTGCTCTGGTTTGATCCTGGTCCATTCTTATTGCAGTCTCTTCCACAGTTCACTAACTGTAATGGGTTTCTTAGCCGTTACTTTGTCACCAAGGATTTTCCAGAGATTCTCTATAGGGTTTAGATCTGGGCTCTGGGCTGGTCATTTCATTGTTTCAGTATTGTTAGATTCAAGGAACTGGACTTCTTTATACACTTTAGGTTTAGTTTTTCCTGTTTGACTCCAAACATTATTTTCTATCAGACCCAAATAAATTGAACTTACTCTCATCACTGAAGTGTACTCTGGACCAGTTCCCCTCTGTCTACTCAACATGCTCCTGAGCAAAGGCAAGGAGCCAAAGACGTTATGTTTTGTCTTTCTGCTGATGAGAGGTCTGGTCACTGCAGAGTGAGCTTTGAGTCCAAATTGTCTTAAACGTGTGTGCCAAGACAGATCCTTGCCCTGTTAAAAATTAGAGAACTCTTTCAGATACCTCACAGTTAATGGTGCTAATCTGGCACTTGGTGACAATTTGGACTGGCCCAGTTCTGGCCCGCACAATGCACTTATACTCGGCCCACATGCAGCAAAGAATGACAGCCCTTTGGGCCACAAAAGGACCATCATTCTTTGTGACCTGTGGGCCAAGTGTTAATTTTGCTATGTGGGTTCCTGACATATTGTCGGACCCAGGGAACATGCGCACACACAGGCTCAAGTTCAATACAATAATCTTTATTGAATTACCAGCAGGTGCGTGGGTGCATGTATGCGGTATGTGAGTGTTGTGTGGGTGAACAAGCTGCAGCCGGGGGTGAAACAGAGTGCCATACAGCCTGGCAACCCTAGAGACAGAACCAATCACAGGTGTTAGATTCAGCCGTGTTATAATGGATGGAGAATTAACAGGGCTTACTTGCAGATGTCCTGGAGTTGGCGTTGGCTTGGGCTTTGGGCCTCCTGCCAGGGAGACAGCGTCTGCTGAGCGCACCCGGTGAAGCGCTGAGATGCGCGGCGTAGTGAGAGGAGCGATTCCGCCACTGCGAGGGAGAGAACCGCCACCTAAGAGATCCACCTGTGCACAGGGGAGAGCCTGGGAGAAGAGGTAAGGTTGGAAATGTTGAGCTTACGTGCCAACGGAGAGTCCAACGATGATACGCAGGGCTGAGTGGAATCAGGGCGTGCGCAGGACGAAGAGCGTAACATTGCAGACGGCTCCGTGCCGAAGCTCTAGGCAGAATGGGCTATATAGCCCAGGGCTATATAGCCGAGCACCGAGCAGCGCCTCCTGGCGCTGGCTTTCCTGGGTGCGTCCGATGGAAGTCCTCAATAAGGGGTTTGTCCAGCACAAACGACTGGCGCACCCAGGATCTCCACTCGGGGCCATACCCCTCCCAGTCCACCAAGTACTGCAAGCTGCGACCCCGGCGGAGGACATCCAGGATGGAATTGACCGGCCAAGCCGGGTCACCGTCGATCAACACGGGTGGAGGCGGGGCTTGAGGAGGGGGGCAGAGCGGGTTGGAGATCACGGGTTTGACCTGCGAGACGTGGAACGTGGGACAAACACGGAGAGAAGGAGGGAGAGCCAGATGCACAGCCACAGGATTCACCACCTTGACAATAGGGAAGGGCCCAATAAAACGCTTGGCCAACTTCCTCTTTTCAGCCTTCAAGTTAATATGCTGTGTGGATAGCCATACCTGCTGACCCACCTGATACCGCGGAGCAGGTCTCCTGGGCCGGTTCGCTGCCCTGGTGTTGCGCTCTGCTGTGCGTAAAAGGGCCTGGCGAGTAGTAGCCCACAGCCTACGGCAGCACCTCAGGTGCGCGTGAACTGATGGTACGGCCACCTCCCCCTCTTCTTCGGGGAACAGTGGGCGATCGTAGCCCAGCGACGCCCTGAAAGGAGACATACCGGTTGCGGAAGAGACAGTTCGGTTATGGGCATATTCAATCCAAGGCGGATGACTGCTCCACGATGACGGGCTGGAGGCGATGATGCAGCGCAGAGCGGCCTTCAGCTCCTGATTAGCTCGCTCTCACTGCCCGTTGCTCTGGGGGTGATGACCAGAGGACAGGCTCACCGTAGCCTCCAAAGCGTTACAAAAACTCCTCCACACACTGGACACAAACTGCGGGCCTCGGTCAGAGACTATGTTCGCGGGGATCCCATGCAGACGCACGACGTGCTGTGCCAGAAGGTCTGCCGTCTCTCGTGCTGTTGGAAGCCCAGGCAGGGGGATGAAGTGGGCGGCCTTCGAGAAGCGGTCCATGACAGTCAGCATGGTGTCGAAGGTGTTGGATACCGGAAGACCGGTCAGGAAGTCCAGAACCACATGAGACCACGGCCTCCCAGGGACCAGCAGGGGGTGAAGAAGGCCTGCCGGCAGAGGTGACGACGTCTTCCCGGTGGCACACTGGGGGCAGGCACAAATGTAGCCGATGACATCTCTCCGAAGCCCAGGCCATCAGAACAATCTCTGGAGCAGCTCCACCAACCGGGAGATCCCAGGGTGGCAGGCGAGTTTGGATGAATGGGCCCAGTGGATCACGTCACCCCGAACAGCTGATGGAACGAACAGTCTCCCGGTAGGGCCTCCGCCCGGGTCCGGTTCAGTTTCTTGAGCCTTCGGGACCTTATCCCTGATGGCCCAGGAGAGGGCACCCACGACACACGAGGCCAGGAGGATGCTGTGCTTCTGCTTCTCAGCGGCCTCCGAGGCAAACTGCCTGGACAGGGCATCTGGCTTCGTGTTCTTTGACCCTGGGCGGTAGGTGATGGTAAACTGGAAGCGGCCGAAGAACAGGGACCAACGTGCCTGGCGAGCATTCAGGCGCTTAGCCGTCCTCAGGTACTCCAGGTTTTTATGATCTGTCCAAACCACAAAGGGTAGCGAGGCCCCCTCCAGCCAGTACCGCCACTCCTCCAGCGTGAGCTCTGACGCCAGGAGTTCTCTGTCACCGACGTCATAGTTTCCTCTCAGCGGGTGACAGTCGACCGAGAGAAAAAGGCACAGGGGCGGATCACCCCATCCACCGGGAAACGCTGTGAAAGTTCTGCCGCACCCCTGAATCAGAGGCATCCACCTCGACCCAAACACTGCATCGCGGGGTCCACCTGCGTCAAAACCCGGGAGAGGAAGAGAATTCCGTCTTCAGGGCCACAAAGGTCAACGCAGCCTCCCTCGTCCACCGGAAACGCCACCTTAGGAGAGGTGAGGCGGGGTCAGGGGGGAGGCGATCGTGCTATACTGGGCACAAACCCGGGCCGGTTTGAAAGAAATTGGCGGAACCCCAGAAATTGTTGCAGCCTGTTTCCTAGACGACGGGGGGGGGGGGGGATCCACCACCGCCCTCCCCTTCTCTGGATCCGAATGACCTGGTTGTGTGAGATGATAAAGCCCCAGGAAGGAGGTCTTCTCGGTGTAAAAATCACAATTTTCGGCCTTCACAAAGAGTTTGTTCTCAAGCAGTCGCTGAAGGACCGCCTCACGTGAACCTGATGCTCCTCCCGAGATTTAGAGAAGATCAGGATGTCATCCAGGTAGACAAACACGAAGGGACCCCAGAAAATCCGGGAGGGACCGGTCGTTTGATGAGCCGCTGGAAGACGGCGGAGCGTTGGTGAGCCCAAACGGCCATGACGAGGTACTCAAAGTGGCGCTGGGGGTCCGGAATCCGTCTTCCACTCATCACCCTCCCGGATCCGCACGAGATGGTAAAGCGCCCTGCGGAGGTCCAATTTCGTGAACCAGGAGGCCCCCTGGAGGGAGTCAAATGCAGAGTCCAATCAGAGGCAGGGTATATTTGTCCTTGATGGTAATATCATTCAGAGCCCGGGAAGTCAATGCAAGGGCAAAGAGAACCGTCTTTCTTCCCGACAAAGAAGAAGCCTGCCCCACCGGTGATGACGATGGGCCGGATGATGCCGAGCTGAGCGATTCCTTGATGTACGCTTCCATAGCCCTCCCACTCCAGAGCGATAAGCTGTACAAGCGGCTCGACGGCAGGGGAGCGCCCGGGCGAAGGTTGATGGCACAGTCGTCACGGGCGGTGGGGGGGGGGGGGCCAGAGACAGCACCTGGGCCTTGCTGAACCACAGCTCCGAGGTCGTGGAATTCTAAAGGCACCCTGGACAATTCGGGGGGTGGAAGGGCGGGGGGTGGGGGGACGAGGGGGACGCAGGAGAACACGCTGCTGATTGGAGGACATGCACTCAGGCGAATGGGCTCTCCAGGTGAGAACGCTGGCAGTCCGCCAGTCAAACATGGGGTTGTGCAAGCACAGCATGGGTAACCCAGGATGACAGGGGCAGCTGAGCGTGGAGAGAACGAACACCGGAGATCCTCACGATGGTTCCCAGAAATGATGGCCGAGACCGGGGCAGTCCGGTGCGTCACCCTCTCTAAAGGAGCCTTTGACAGGGTGATGAGGTTAAGGGGGGTTGGCAGAGCTTGGCAGGGGTCTAGTCCAGTCGGGTTCCCAGTTTTTCAGAAATAACGCTCTGTTCAGCCCTGAGTCCACCAGTACGTTGTGTGAGGAACTCAGTGCTGTTGTGACAAAACCTAATTGGCAGGAGACACTTGGATAGGGGGATTAGGCCGAGATGAGTCTGCGAGGCACCTTATAGCGACTTCACGGACCCCCCCTTTTGGCCAATCCGGGCAGGACTCGATGTCATGCTGGTCATCCCCGCAATACATGCAGAGACCCAGATCCCTGCAGCGCTGTCTCTCTGCCTGTGAGATTTTAGTTTGTCCCATCACCATGGCCTCAGATTCATCCGGGCCCTCTAGCGCGGGCAGAGCCAAAGTGGACGACTGAAAGGAGTGGCGGAATGGTTTGCCCGAACGGCCGGAGGATCTCCGTTCGGCCGCTCACTCCCTCATCCTATTATCCAAGCTAATGGCCAGTGAAATGAGCTCAGTGAGCCGCTCAGGCTTATCTAGGCAGGCCAGCTCATCCCGTAGGCTAGAGCTTAGGCTACGGGTGAAGATGCTGCAAAGCGCAGCATCCTCCCACCCAACTTCCGCCGCTACCACCCGGAAGTCGACAGCGTAATCGGCCACAGACCGACTACCCTGGCGAAGATTTAACAAACGGGTGGTCAGCACACTATCATGATCCGAATGGTCAAATACTTCGTGGAAATCTTGGACGAACTGGGCGTAGGTGAGATTAGCGTAGTTGGGTTTTGCCATTACGGCAAAAGCTCATGCTAACGCTCGCCCTTCCAAGAGATTAGCCACGTAACCGATTCGGCTGTGATCGGATGGGAAGTCCCCGGGAATGCGCTGAAACACCGTCTCACACTGGAGGATGAAACCCCGCGCCTCCCCGAGCTTCCCACTGAAGCACGTGGGCGTGGGGATCGTTGTGAGACGCGTGATCGCGTCCGGGCTAGCCTGGCTGGATGGTGAGCTAACGGGAGCTGGCCTGCTACTCTGAGCCGGAGGGAACATCCGCTGTCCTTCCAGGCGATCCAACCGGCTGTTAATCTGACGTAGCTGGTTCAGAATAACCTGCTGTTGGTAAGTAATTTGATTGACTCAAGCCTCCAAGATGTTAAAGCGGTGTGCAAGCCCGCTGTTCGCTGGGTCACTCTGACGGAGCCTTACTGACATATTGTCAGACCCAGGGAACACGCACACACAGGCTCAAGTTCAATACAATAATCTTTATTGAATTACCAGCAGGTGCGTGGGTGCGTGTATGCGGTATGTGAGTGTTGTGTGGGTGAACAAGCTGCAGCCGGGGGTGAAACAGAGTGCCGTACAGCCTGGCAACCCTAGATTCAGAACCAAACACAGGTGTTAGATTCAGCCGTGTTATAATGGATAGAGAATTAACAGGGCTTACTTGCAGATGTCCTGGAGTTGGCGTCGGCTTGGGCTTTGGGCCTCCTGCAAGGGAGACAGCGTCTGCTGAGCGCAACCGGTGAAGCGCTGAGATGCGCGGCGTAGTGAGAGGAGCGATTCCGCCGCCGCGAGGGAGAGAACCGCCACCTAAGGGATCCACATGTGCACAGGGGAGAGCCTGGGAGAAGAGGTAAGGCTGGAAATGTTGAGCTTACGTGCCAACGGAGAGTCCAACGATGATGCGCAGGGCTGAGTGGAATCAGGGCGTGCGCAGGACGAAGAGCGTAGCATTGCAGACGGTTCCGTGCCAAAGCTCTAGGCAGAACGGGCTATATAGCCCGGGGCTGATTACACCCAGGTGTGCGCACAGCTGAGGCAGATGACAGCCCAGAGTGAGTTGTAACAGTTCCTTGTTGTTACCACATGATCACGATCGGTTCATCTTGGCTACTCTTGGCTCTTTCTCGAGATCTCGTGCTATTTTGTATAATTCTCATGTGATCTTGTTTTTCAAACTCTGTTCTCATCCATGCTGCTGCAAAACACAAATGGAGCTGGTAGGGATGAACACAAGGGGCCATCCCCACTGCATCTGCCTGCATCCGGAGTCAGTTTTTGGAGGTGGCTCGCATAGTGAACAAAGATGGCGGCTAGGTAAGATAGTTTGCAAAACATTTTTTTTCTTTTATTTTCGGAGCAATTCCATCAATTTAAGAGTAGAGGTTATGTCATTTCGTAAGTAAAAAACGATCACGCATAAAACATTGTTTTTGGTGGGGGTATAACACAGAATTCTTAGGTAATATGAAGCTGAAGTACGCTACAGTCTGCACAGTAGTTACTAGGGTCCTCTACCGGTTGACAGAGGACCATAGATCTACACAACCACAGAATGCATGAGCCGAGCAGAAAAACCGTTCGCCGAGAACTGCCCGTTCATTTAGGTCAGTTCGCCTTGCAAACTATGTTCATCAAACTGTTTTGTCAACTGAACGCAAGGCTGGTGCTGCTGAGTCATGTGATGGTACAACATAACAACATAAGAGGGATGAGGAGGAAATAAGGAGTAGGTAGCGGTAATGCACCTAAATGCTGGTTGCCAACTGCCGTAAAACCACAACAAGAAGAAGAAGAGGGGCAAAGTGTGCCTGCTCCATGCTGTGACGGGAGCAGCACTTATAGAATATCAATCTCATTACACTGATATTGATAAATATCAATACCAACATTGGTATCAATATTATTGATATTTGGATCTGTTATGAATGCCCCTTGCAGGGCATTAATGAGACGCCAGATGCCAAACAGTAAGTTTGCTTGTTTATTTACAAGGAGGCAAAATGACAAAATAAACAGCCACGTGGGGCGAAACACAAACATAAACTGAGATACAAAATAAACGACTCAGAAGATTAACTAGGTGAGACAGCGAGGACGGAGCCTGTGCTGTACAAACACACTTACTACGACATGCAGCCAAGAGTCCAAGACACGGGGAAGACTGGAGTCAGGAATAAGGGCTCCAGCCCATCGTCACGAAGGTGTACGATTGTGTAGGTCGCAGCGAGAAGTGAGCCTCAGCTGCTCCCTTAAATACGGAGCATAAACTAATCAGAAAAGAGGTCAAGTGATTAACAGGAATGACAGACAGCTGTCACGGCCCCAGCTCGGCTTTGACAGGCGGAAGTGCGGCCGTGACACTGTCACAATAAAAGCCCCTGAGCGGTCCTAATAACAAACCCCAGAGTCATATGATGGAAACGGGGAAATACTGAGCAACCTGATCGCAGACGGGATCAGCGCTCAGACCACCACAGGATCGATCTGCCCACCACTAGCTTCCTGCTTATTCTCTCCCACCCTTGGTAAGACAAGAAAAATTCCAGAAAAGGTAAAATCAGGAGGAAAACACAAAGTTTAATTCTGTGTGGACAGATTAATTTGCGTTCATGTATGGTTATGTGGAGAGAATTTGTCTACAAGAACACAAACAACGAAAAAAAAAAAAAACCCAGCTGCCTCACTAGTGTCTGCAGGGCCATAAAAAGTCATAAATGTGATCATCTAAAATCAATGCCTTAATTAAGATAAGATAAGATAAGATAAGCCTTTATTAGTCCCACAACGGGGAAATTCCAGGATTGCAACAGCACAGGGATAGCAACACTCAGAGCAACAATCAGAAGGCAAGAAAAAAAAAACAAGCAAGCAAGAGGCAGCTAATATACATATGTACATATTACTATAAAATATATATATACACACACACAGACACACAGTGCAGAGCATTGTAGCTGGATGGAATAAATATATGAATATATAAACCACAGTGCAGAGCATTGTAGCTAGATGGAATAAATATGTAAATATATAAACACCCACAGTACGGAGCATTGCAGCTAGGTGGAATAAATATGTAAGTATATAAACACCACACAGTGCGGAGCATTGTAGCTAGATGGAATAAATATATAGATATATAAAAACACAGTGCGGAGCATTGTAGCTAGATGGAATAAATAATAGATAAATAATATGAACACACCCAGTGCGGAGCATTGTAGCTAGGATGGAATAAATATGTAAATATATAAAACACACACAGTACGGAGCATTGCAGCTAGGTGGAATAAATATGTAAGTATATAAACACACACAGTGCGGAGCATTGTAGCTAGATGGAATAAATATATAGATATATAAAAACACAGTACGGAGCATTGTAGCTAGATGGAATAAATATGTAAATATATAAACACACACAGTGCAGAGCATTGTTGGCTAGATGGATGAAACAGCATAACCCTCTACTTAGTTATCCTACATGGTATGATTATGTGCCCATACATATTCTCACCCTCCCATAGCGACCGGTATTTTCCTAGTTGAATGCCGGAGGGGGACCATTGTGTAAGTCTATTGCATCTTTTGCATTTAAAAACTATTAGCTTTGTTACGTCTTTTTGCTATCTCTGCGCGCAGCCCTGCTTAGGTTGTACAGTCTGACAGCCGTTGGTAGGAAGGACCTACGAAACCTCTCGGTTGTGCACCTGGGATGATGTAGTCTGCTGCTAAATGAGCTCCTCAGTGCATTCAGTACGTCCTGCATAGGGTGGAACTCGGACTCCAGCAGAGTAATTATTTAATTATCCTTAAAAATGACAAATAATACTTGAATTCCTGCTCAGTAACCTTAAAATTAGTCGCCTGTGCTATAAATGCTGGATTCACAGACATCAAGTATTATGACCGAAGTCTGAATTAGTGCGAATATATTTCCACGCATTTTTAAAAAATTCTAACCAATATTTAGTTCAGCTGAAGACGGTATTTTTTAAAATGTTTTTTTTCCACTCTGCTGTAATTATTTCTAGTTGGCTTAATTTACACCAAATGGTTTTAAAGTTATATTATTTAGAAAGTTGTTTAGAATTTTTTTGTTTGATTCCAAAATAAATAAAGAGGAATATCAGGCAACCAGTCCACTAGTTGTCAAATTGAGAGTCTGGAGAACAAGTGAAGGAAACAGATTTATGTTATATGAATACATTTGAATAAGGAGCCCTATGAGGAAACATCAGAAGGATGAAAAGTAGCTTCTTCTAAATAAATAGTCTCTAATTTATTAAAATATCAGGAACTAAAGCTGTGTTATCACTGTTGAAAGGAGATGGACGATATTTATCAGATTTAACCAGTTATGTATGTGCTGATAATTTAAAAAACTGTACAAAAACTTATGGTCAGATATTCAGCTCGAGCCTTTATTTTTCAGCACAAAACTTGACAGTTGTTTCACTGCTGTAGTAAGAATTCATTAATGCCACATAATATTCAGAGCTACAGTATGTTTATATAAAATTTTATAAGCAGCATGATCTTTATTTTAAAGGTCAAATTGCTGTTGCGGTCCTCAGCCACTTCTATTTTAGTCAGAGACAGGCAAAATGACTCCAGATATTTGAAAACATGTAAAACTGTAACTTTTTAGTGCAAACTTGCAACATTTTTCTTACAAATTTGTGATTTTTCTCTTGTGAATTCACAACTTTCTTGTAAATTACTGACCTTTTCTTTTTTTTTTTTGCAAATTTGCAACTTTATCCATAAATCTGCAACTTATTTCTCATAAAGTTACATTTTTCTCTAAACTTTGTGATTTTTCTCTTGTAAATTTGTAACGTTTTTCTCTTAAGTTAGTGACTTTTTCTTAAAAATGTGCAACATTTTTGCAGCTTGTTTCTCATAGATTTGCCACTTTTTTTTCCTCAAACATTTGCAACTTCTTTCCTGTAAATTTTCATCTTTTTGTTTAAAAAAATATTGCAATTTTCATCTGGATGCTGGTTATATTTTTATCTATCCATCTTCTATCACTTAATCCTTTTCGGGTCGCAGGGGGACTGGATCTTATCCCAGCATCTTGAGAGGCAGGGCACACCCTGGACAGATCACCAGTCCATCTCAGGGTTATATTTTTATTCTGTGATTAAATTGCAATTTGCAGCTTTTTAAATTTTTTAATGTGGCAACTTTTTATTAAAATTTTCCCCCTTATTCATTGAAAATTTGTACCTAATTTACATTTATACTGTCACAATCTGAGCACGGGGGATTCCACCAGGCTCAGTCTTTCTGCCTTTTTTCATATTTGTACTGTGTTGTCATTTTGAGTTGCTATTCCTGTTATTTTATCCTTGATCAATTTGTCATATGTTCTGTATTGTATCCTATTGTGATTTATTTTCCCTGTTTACATTTATTCTAGTTTGTTTACATGTTTGAGGTTACTTGTCTTTATTTTTGCCATTTCATCATATTTGTAGTCTGTTGTGATTCACTCTCGGGGTTGACAGCTGTCAGTAGCTTTTCCAGGTTTCTTGCTCTGCGTAGGCGTGGCCCTGTCAGCTGCCAGCTTCGGTCGTTCTCTCCCTTCTCATTACTCCCAGCTGGTCTAAATTGTATCTTTGTTTTCTCCTGCCCGCTCAGGTGACCCACACCTGCGATCACTTGTTTCATTTGTGTCTAGCCTTATTTAAGGACTGTCATTTTCATTTCCCGATTGCTGCAGTCTTGTCGAGTTTCTCTTCGTCTCCACCAGAGCCCTGCCTCGCTCTGGTGCGCTTCCTCAGTAAGTTTATTTGTTGCTTGCATTTTGTATTGGACCACTGTGTTGGACTTTATGTTTGTTGTTTCTTTCAATAAATCTCACAAGCTCGTAGTTCAGTGCGTGGGTCTCACCTTTCTGCCCCGAAGCACAGTTCATGACATATACATTTGTACCTTGTGCTAAATTTGCAAATACCCCCCACCCCCTTGTTAAAAAATAAATTGCCTACTGAATATTGGCAATATCACATCTGTTTTCCCAAAATTCAGCCAAGCAGGTAAGTTACTGACCAGAGTCTGATGAGAAAAAACTGGAGCTCATAACTCAGAATGAGAAGGACAACTGAATGAAAGTAAAATGTGGTGAAAATCACATTTCAGACATTTAAGAAATGAATCAAAATCAGTCGGCCATGAAAACACAGCCCAAAATTAAGACTTAGGGTGCAGTCACACAGCTACTGTTTGGTCCAGACTAAAGCACCAAAGAGTGTATTCCGTGGATAGTTTGGTTTGTTTGGTGCCGTCTGAACGTGTGTTGGAACTCTGGTGCAGCACCAAGCAAGCGAACTCTGGTCCCCTTTAAAACGAGGAGTCTCGGTTTGCTTGCAGATGAAGTCTGATGCGCTTCACTTGTCGTGTGAATGCAAACGGAGTATCCAGAGGACCAAAGGGCAGACATGCCCCTCTGCGTTAGTGTAACCACAGCAACACACAGTGAGAAGAGAAAGTGGCGTTTACTGTAAAGGTACCTTTACATCAAGCGCCAACCGGCAAATTTTTCATGCAGCACAACTACATTATTACTCAGTATAAATATATGAAAAGACATGAATTCACCGTCTGGGTGAGATGCAGACAGATGAAGTTGACACTCACCTGAAAAAGTTGTCCCTGCCTTGAGAATTTGATGTGTGTTTCTGTGGGTAAATAAATCCAACATCCCGATTCAGCTGAAGAGCTCCCGGTCCTTCTGCCTCCATTTTGGGTAGAAAATAATAAAGACAACCACGGGGATCCAAGAAATACTTTTACCAGAGAAAGCCAAGGAGAAAAGTTAAAAAAATGTCTCTTGGGCTTGGAGTAGTGAGGAGTGAGTAATGAGGAGATGCAGGCTCTGGTAGGTATTTGGTCTGAGGACCAGATTTCTCAGCTGCTTGGAGATACACACAAGAATACCGAGATTTTTAAAACATTTAATGACATGATGGCGGCACGGGGGTTTATACAGACAGCAGAATTTTTATTTTTATTAGTTTGTGGCGGACAAACACCTAGGCTGAAGGGAACGGTGTTATGTTGGGAATTGCTCGCTTGCCAAGAATTGCATCCCATCGTCGAATAAACATAATTTAAAGATAATTTACAAGTGGTAATAATTTTTACTTCTAAAAAATGTATAATTGGTATTTCTAAAAATGCACAAATGGTTACAAGCCTGGCTGTAGTGTTATATTTTATAGTTTTGGTGGATGGGATGCAATTCTTGGCAGGCGAGCAATTCTCGGCATAACACCAGATTTCCCTTTTCGGTCCTGGCCAGTCGATGAGCCAGATTTTTTTTTTTTTTTTTTTTTTTTTTGTTACTTATTTGTACCCGTAGGTAGATTTGGTTTGCAGTCTGGTGACAAGCCACCGGCTGCCGGTCGCTGCGTGCACGAGCGCCCTAAACCTACATGTTTTTGGTATGCGGGAGGAAACCGGAGAAATCCCGGAGGTAAACCCGCGCAACACGGGGAGAGAACATGCAAACTCCACACAGCTCACTGTTGGTCGGGGGCTGGGATTGAACCCACGATCTCATGATCCCCACGGTCCCCCGGCCGAGGGTAAACTGTGCTGCCACAGTGCTAAACCATTGCGCCACCGTGCAGCCATGAAGCCATTCTTCTCAATGAAGAAGATTTCTCTTCTTCATTGAGATTTTTTCTTCCTGGTCAGTGGTGGCTTCGGCTACAGCATCACAAACGAGCAGCTGTTGTAACTGTGTGACGTTGTCCAAGCAGTTTGGTCCGCTTGAGTGAAGTGCTGTGTGAATGCAAACCGAACCAAACAAAGGCGTGAAAATTCTCGCCCCCGCCGAGTCAAACCGAGACCCCCGGACTATCCTGGTGTGAATGCAGCCTTAAACTAGGTATCTGTGTAAAAATCAGCTAAATGGTACAATGTCTTAATAGTTAAATTAATCCCAAACCAGACATACTGTGTCATGACTAATAAAACTTGATAGCACACGTGCATGATGCCAAAGCACAGGAGGAACCACACAGAGGGGCACGTTTGAGAGATTTATTAAACATCAAAAACCAAAGCACACAGCTGCAGAAACAGTTGCTCGCCAGAGGAATGGCCCTGTGGAGAGAAGACACAAGCTGTGAGCAGAGGAATGGAGTAAGGGGAAATGGGTAAGCCTAAATGCCACTTACCTGGGAAATCCAGGGATGACCGGCAGGACCCAGCGGGGAATAGACGAACCAGTAGGGTAAGGGGGGGAAGATGAGCTGATGGTGCCTGACCGGGTGGAGTAGGAGCTGAGGACGGTGAGATGTGGCAGGAGAGCGTGCACAGTCCAAGAGACACACCTGCATAGTGGCAGCAACCTGAGGAAAGAAGAGAAATAAGGTGAGACAGCTTTTTCACACTTATCGTTTAAATTTGCTTGCCTGTTTGCGGGCAGTATACCCAGACGAGCCAGCATTGACTGTGCGGAGAGAGCCTCAAGTACGCTGGCTGCTGAGCGGGTGCAGCGGTGTCTTCTGCCTCAGGTGTCGTGATGAGTTCGTGAATGTGGGGCAGGACGGGAGGGGCGCGCTTCCGCTGCCCATGACATACTGTAGATGTTACTCTCTATATAGAGAATGGGCGCATCACGTCACCCAATGGAAAAACCACAGGAACTGTGGGAAAAGTGGTCTGCCTGTCTTTGTTTACTTCTGAGCGACAAAAGCTGTTAAGCTGAAGTTTTTGAGAGAGTTGCTTCAGTGTGTTATTATTCATCTGCATACCACGCAACGTTAGAATGGGGAAGTTTTGCTGTGTTATCAAATGCAACAACTGCTCTCATGATTGGCGTGGAAAAAGACTGATAACGGCGTACACTTTTTTAACTTCCCGACTTGGAAGAAAAGTGGAGAGAATCTGGTCTCCAAGCTAACAAAGAGGCATTGGATGGAATGAATTGCAGTGGTCAGAAGGAAAGACATCAGCTTCGACAATATTCCTGCATGTAAGCATATAAAGATTACTTGTATGCATATGGAGATACTGCAGCTGTAACAGAGGCGCAGGCACGTGGAGTTGTTGCTAACTTTTAACAAGCCGGATGGGAATTCCCAGAGCACACGCTGTTGCCTTCATTACGCATGGATTTAAAATCAGCTGAGGACTGAAGCTCATAGAATGTTTGGAATCATTAGATTCAGCAGTTTCTCCTCTTTCAAGTGACTATAAAAACGTCTGGGCCAAGGCAGTATTTACTCCTTATTTTCATCTTGTCCCACATACCGTTTAAATCTCTAAACAGGTTAAAAATCATTTCTAAACATTAATGTTTGTGCTAAAATACACTTTTGCTCTTGTTTTGTAAACATTGTGGTCTAAACTTTGAGCAACAATACAAAAAAATTCACTGTCCTGATTTTAAGGATGTTTTTATAGCAGCTAATCATATTGGTAATTTTGTCAGTGTGCCAGCGGGAGCATCGGGCTTATCACATTACTTGATTAGTAGTTCATGTCCAGTTGTATAATAACATGTATATGTTGCTCCCCTGGGTAGCGGCCCAGGAGGAGGAAACGTGCATGTGGAAGTTAACTCTCCAACCTGTGATAGAGAATCGGCAGAACACGTTTCGTTATTTCACACAAGGAGTTTATTCTTCGTCCAAGTCATTCACATGACCAACATCAACTGACTAGTATTTACTATCAAAGTCCATAGTTTCTCTCTTATTGTCTGATCACATCACCATTAAACAAAACACAATCATGTCCATTTATCACAATTTCCGATTTGACATTAACTGTATACTTAACATTCTTAACAAATTACTCTAACATGAAATGAATTATTGGTTTTATCTCCTTCCCATGTATATAGCTTTTAACTTGTTCAAATGTTTAAAATATAAACAATAACCCATGAACTTACATTTACATTAATCATTTTAAGCACTGTCATAAATGTACAGCATGTGGTGTTATTCTTAACAATTCACTGACCTGGCCACTGTGTACCTAACACACTTACAATAGTATTCCTGGTATTCGGTAATACACCCGAAATGTGCACACTTGGTGACAAATCAAACCAGTAAATGTCGTACTGTATGAAAACTGTTTCATAACTGTCTTTAAATAAAGTAAGCAAATGGTTCCCAACATGTGGGCGGATTTCACTGTTGTGGCACGTCCCATACACTCGATCATTAACATTAGCAGGTTAGCTTATACAACAACACATCAACTTTAACAGAAATACCCTTACAAACCCGCTTTTCGCCTCACACTTATCACAATATAATAAGATAAGATAAGATAAGATAAGATAAGCCTTTATTAGTCCCACAACGGGGAAATTCCAGGATTGCAACAGCACAGGGATAGCAACACTCAGAGCAACAATCAGAAGGCAAGAAAAAAAACAAGCAAGCAAGAGCAGCTAATATACATATGTACATATTACTATAAAATATATATATACACACACACACACACACAGACACACAGTGCAGAGCATTGTAGCTGGATGGAATAAATATATGAATATATGAACACACAGTGCAGAGCATTGTAGCTAGATGGAATAAATATGTAAATATATAAACACCCACAGTACGGAGCATTGCAGCTAGGTGGAATAAATATGCAAGTATATAAACACACACAGTGCGGAGCAATGTAGCTAGATGGAATAATATGTAGATATATAAAAACACAGTGCGGAGCATTGTAGCTAGATGGAATAAATATATAGATATATAAATATAAACACACCCAGTGCAGAGCATTGTAGCTAGATGGAATAAATATATAGATATATAAATATAAACACACCCAGTGCAGAGCATTGTAGCTAGATGGAATAAATATGTAATATATAATATAAACACCCAGTGCTGAGCATTGTAGCTAGATGGAATAATATGTAGATATATAAAAAACACAGTGCGGAGCATTGTAGCTAGATGGAATAAATATATAGATATATAAATATAAACACACCCAGTGCAGAGCATTGTAGCTAGATGGAATAAATATGTAAATATATAAACACACACAGTGCAGAGCATTGTTGCTAGGTGGGATGAAACAGCATAACCGTCTATTTAGTTATCCTACATGGTATGATTATGTGCCCATACATATTCTCACCCTCCATAGCGACCGGTATGTTCCTAGTTGTATGCCGGAGAGGACCATTGTGTAAGTCTATTGCATCTTTTGCATTCAAAAAACTATTAGTTTGTTACGTCTTTTTGCTATCTCTGCGAGCAGCCCTGCTTAGGTTGTACAGTCTGACAGCCGTTGGTAGGAAGGACCTACGAAACCTCTCGGTTGTGCACCTGGGATGATGTAGTCTGCTGCTAAATGAGCTCCTCAGTGCATCCAGTATGTCCTGCATAGGGTGGAACTCGGACTCCAGCAGAGATGACAGTTTAGCCATCGGACATCCTAGGACTCTTACAGTTTATATTGCACTCTTGAATTATTAGTATTTACCAACCTGTGATAGAGAATCGGCAGAACACGTTTCGTTATTTCACACAAGGAGTTTATTCTTCGTCCTCCGGTGCGTGAGTGTACTCTCTATCACTGTGCGACATGCGCCATCTATTGGTCGGCGTATGGAACTGCACTCAACTCACATGAGTTATAATGGAACCAGGTGGATTACAAATGCATTGTAGAAAAATAAACAATTAAAGAATAACATAAAATTGTAGGGGTGCCTGTTTTTTTTAAATTTTCTTATCCAAATGTCTTTTTCACCTCTTACATAACTATTAACTATTTCCAACCCTCTACATATATACTGATCAAACATCATATGACAAATTCGAACATAAATCCAACATTTCACCACTGGGACTTAGAAATGCCTGTAGTTGCAGAGACACATGCTAGTGCAGAAAATTGGGTAGAAACAATGACTGCTTACCTTTGTGCAAACGACAGTTTTCTGGTCATTCATCCGGAAGATTTGAGGCATCTGGACCCGTCCATTGGTGAATTGAGCATGAGCCTCTAACAATTTACAGTTCTTAAATTGGTCATGAGTGCTGCCCTGGATTATGACAAGGGTTTACCGGGGCACAAGCCCATAGGCCCCGGCTTGTGTGGGGCCCTGAAAGAAATTCTATTTTTTTTGTCTTGTTAATTCTGCCATGCCCAACGTTTAATGGAGGGTTTGTTTTGGCATATCAAATTTTTTTTTGTTGAGGTGTGTGTCGGTCCTGCCTGCTTAATTTAATTGGTTAAGAGTTGACATTTGACCTGATTAAGGTTGGATGTGGGTCAGTAGTGAATCCACGGATGAATAAACGAATGAGTCATAATGGCTGGCATTTGGAAGTGCAATAGCAGTGCCCAAAAGAGAAAAAGGAAGAAAGAAAAAGATGAACATGAGAATGAGGTTTTAATAAAGAAGACTTCTAAATAAACATGATTTTTTAAAGTAGAGAAACCGCCGGACCGTTGTCACCTTTACAGTCACAACAAGATGTTTGTCAAACTGTTAGCATTACAAATGCTAACACAATAGCACCGGCGGAGCCGCTGCCTGAAAATCCATCAGGAGCAGAGGGCATAACTTTTCCGGCCACAGAAGTTCTGGGTCATCAAAGTTGTAAAAGACCCATTGTAAGTGTTAAAGATTTGTACACACCACAAATACTGGGCCAGAAAAAGACCGGAGAGCTGCCAGAATTAGGACGCTGATATCAGAGCATCTGAACGATCCTACAAACGGCAGAAACGTTTTTTCTCCAAGTGCCATTTCAATTGCAAACTTGCAAATGGTGAGTACGTTTCAAGACAATGGCTTCTATATTCTCCTTCCACTGGCTGTTTGGATTGTTTTGCCTAGTGCATATACAGCGATTTTTTCCACACTAAGGGTTCCTGTGTTGTTTTGTCACAATTTCAGTCTTTAGTATGGATGTTCCTTTTTGCTTTTATTAAGATTAGACAGTACAGTTTTTTTTTTTAATTTTACAGTGTAACATTTTGAGTAATTGATGCTGCTTTGTGATGTCATGTTGCTGCTTCAGTGTTGCCTTTTTTCACATTTGTCTGAGGAAATTAGATGATGGTCACTGCTGCAGTACAGTGTAGAGTGACTGTTCTCTTTTTGTAATGGTTTCATGGTTCATTTGTGCTTCTGGTCAGTGCAGCAGCACCTAATTAAAGTTGTGGATTGATGCAAGATATTTGTAGCTTGTTAGTCCTGATGGCACTACAGTATATTCCTCTGCTATTCAAGCTAAACCTAAAATTTTGTGGTCATTCACTTTATTTAGTAATTGGCATAGTGTTTCCTCTGGCTTATAAGACCTTGGCACAGTGGCAATATATTTTTCTGGGGGGGGTGGGGGACAGGCAGAAAACACATGATGCTATTGTAACTGGAATATGTTAATTTTATAGTATTTTTTTTTTATTTGCACAGTAACTCTGCATATGGAATTTACCATTTGAAGTACTGTACAACCAAGGCTTGAATGATGGAATATTGGGCCAGTTGGGGTCCCACCCAGACATGCTCTGGACTTTTTACTGGTGTCATCCTTCTCTCCTCCCTCTGCTCGCACCTCTCCTGGACCCTCTGCCTGAACACTTTCCTCTCCTTGGCTCATCTTGTCTATCTCATCTTTCCCTCTCTGAGCCCTGTCAAATTCAGGTTCTCTCTTTGTCTATGGTGGTATACAAACAGGTTAGAAAATACCAAGTGTCTCATTCTGTCCTGCAGGATTTTTTTTTTTTGTCATAGTTTAAATAAATGACAAAAATATGTGTATTTTTTGAATTTTTATTCTAGTGTTTCTTTTTTCCATTTAGAAAAGAGAAGGAAAAACCAGTCATAATAGTAATTTACTCATGCATACTTAAATCATATCATCAGAGGTGGATATAGTAGCCTGAAATTCTACTTTTGTAAAAGCAGTCCTATGAAGTTAGTAATTAAAAGTAGACAACCAAAATTTTCTAGTTGAGTTAAGGATACAAAAAGCACCCACTTAAAAACTTGAGTAATTACTTCATTCTTGAAGGTCTCAGGTTTTTGTCCAAAATTTATAACAATTTTCTTATAGTTTTCTACTTTTCTTTGTAAATGTATCTAAATTTTGTCATGAGCTGAGTCTGATGTTCTGCCAGACTCAGTCTCATGGTTCCTTCTTTGTATTCATATATATTTGTCTGTTGTATTTTTGGTGCCTTTCTGAGTTGTCACTGCTTCCTATTTTTCTGTTTATGTTTCAGTTTATATTGGCTATGTCTCGTTTCATCTGTAATTATTATCTAGTCTGTATTTGGTTATGTTTATATTTATTCTGTGGGCTGACAGCTGTCAGGTGACATTTCCAGGTTTGTGCTTTGTGTGGCGCCGCCTGTTAAGCTGTCAGTCCAGCCACTCCTCCCTCACCTCTCATCACTACCAGCTGATCCCAATAACTAGTTATTGTTCTCTTCTCCTGCTCAGGTGAACCCACACCTGTGATCACTCATGTTGTTATTCCATTTATGATTTAAGCTCTGCCTGTTCACCTTGCCATTGCGGCAATATTGGTTCTTCTTTGGACATCCTGTGAACGTTTTTCCCTGATCATTACTCTGATCATCCTCCCTTCTCATCCAGAGCTGGACTGGCTCTGGAGAGCTAATTTCTGTAAGTTATTCTTGTTTTTGCATTTTTGTATTGTTTGCACCATTTTCGGACTTTATGCTATTTTTGTTAATAAATGTCACAATTACAATTCAGCGCTTGGGTCGTTTTCTCTGCCCCTTAGGGGCATACGTGACAAATTTGAAACCATTTTCCTCATTTGTAATTTCCTTTTGTAAAATTATGACTTTTTTTGTATATTGGAGACTTTATTCTAAATTTGTGGATTATTTTAGAGCTAATTTTTGTTTATTTTTTTATAAAATTACCATTTTTTTTAAATTTGAAACACATTGTGGTAAAAATTTGACTTTTTTTCCTTATACAATTTACACTTCTGACCATAATTTTGCAGACCCAGAGCAGAAAAATAATTTAACTCTGATTTAAAAAAAAATAATAAAATTGTATTTAATGAAATTAATTAACTAAAAATACCAAAGATGCAGTTAGTTAGTTTTAGAAATCTCCTCACCAACCAGACGCAGGAAAAACCTCCCTTATTTTGAAATCCAGATGTTGCAGGTTTAGTTTGTCTGAAGGCTGCTGACGGATTAAAGTCATTGACTTCGTGAATTTCGGTCACTTGCCAGGTACATAATAATGATCATAAATTATATTGTAGTGACTGGTGAAGTACATCTTCAGCAATTCATCAGTCATCCTTGCCTTTCCCTGCATATGAAGCCTCTATATCAATCCTAACCACACTGTTTGCTAAGTGACTCATTATTGTTCCAGTTACCAGCAGGTCAAAACCACGATAAATGCCTCCACTGCTTATATACCTCTCCTGATTTTTGTTCCCGTGTTTAAAGTACTTTAATAAGCTTGCACTTCTTTTGGACAGCGACGCTAGAGAGACACTCTGCCTGCCGACTGGAATGGTCACACAGGCGGCGCGCTTCTGAACGCCGATGCGCAGATGACTGTCACGCACGATGATTGTGTGTAAGCTTGTGGAGCATCATTCCTTTACTTATTTTTCTTAAATTTATTTTTCCTCTTAGCGTGGTGGCATAGTTTCAGGGGTGGTGGCCTGCCACACGGAAATGTTACCAGCAGAAACCTTGTGGCAGTGGCTATGGATATGAAAGCTGTATCCCTATATGAAATGTCTATTGGTATGGAAGAGTTGACAATCCGACTAAACATTTTCAGATCAGCGCCAAGCCAGCTGCTGCTGTGGCTTAGGTAGATAGGGCTGAAACAATTAGTTGACATTAGCCACAGTTACATGGGCAAAATTTCTTCAATCTGATTACAGTTCAGATCAGAACTTTACTGTTTACATGGATCCTGAAAAAGCTGAGCCGATTAGGACGTGCGTTTCCATGTGTTACGTTTGAATGGAATAAATCATTTTGACATGCGCACGTCGACATTTCGACATTCCGAAAATAGTAGAAGAAGAAGCAACTTCCGGTGTTAGCAAGCCCCACTTCGTGTCTTTCTCTTTTTGAAATGGACCTGTGTTATGTTATTCAGACTGTACTTTTGCTTCTGCTGGTCTCCATAATGAAACTACAAGTACATACTTCTGCATAAGACGAACAGAGGGAGACAGCAGGACGATACAGACTAGTTTTGCTTTACTCCTGCTATGTCTTCCGCTAGCTGCTGTAAAGGCGGAAATACGTCACATTGACGTGTGGCTGACATACAGACATGTGCAGTAAACATATTTTCTGCCCAACCTTCGGAATAAGTGTTTTCATGCGCACCATTCGGATTAACAATCGGCATAACCCACCCGTCTCAATCGGAATGAAATTTTGATCCGAATGAACGTGATTGGGTCAGAATATTCAGATTGGCATGTTTACATGAAGCATTTTTATTCCGATCAGGCTTTTAATCCGGTTACTTGTGTCCATGTACAGTATACATGGCCATTGTCGACAACGATCATAAAAATTTGTCAATGCAAGATTTTATTGTTGATGTGTCGTTTAAATTTAAAGTTTATGGACATGCCACGGAAATGTTCAGTTGTAACTGCAATGCACGACCGGAACTGTTGCTGGCATTAGAGCTTCTGTTGTCCGGCATGTGTGAACAATTTCCAGCAAAGAAGAGGAACACAGCATGGTGAAGCGAAAGGATAAACATGTAGAAACGGAGCTAAAAAAACAAAACAAAAAAAAACCAAAAAAAAAAAACAAGCTTTCTAAACTTTGGGAACATTTCACTGAAAATAAAGAAATGAAATAAGTAAAATGCAGACTCTGCAAGGCAGACTTTTCTTATCATAGCAGCACTGCAGTGATGCATGAACATTTGAAACAGAGACATCCTGGAGCCATGACATTTACTGCTGCTTCTGCTTGGTAAGTTTTGGCAAGTAAAGAAATTTCACGTCTTTTGATTGGATGGTGAGGCTCCTTCCACCACACTGCAGAGCATCCTAGGTAGCAAAACGTGTGCAAGGACTTGCTTAAGCAGGTACAATATGTTGATCTGGATGACGGTTGTTACCACTGCTAGCCTGCTCGCTCTTATTAGCATATCCGTGGCAGGAGTCCATGGGTCCGATTCAGCTGCAGAGCTCCCGGTCCATCTGTCTGCGGGTGAGTGGCAGTCTCACTTTCAAACTAGTTTACTCTCCAATGTTGATACTTTTACTCCAGTGATGGTAGAATTTCAAGGCCAATACTAGCTAGAAGCTTTGGCTAGCGCTGTCGCTCGGACGTGTGCATTTGTGCATCTTCCGCATGTTTACATGTATTGGCACTACGCAAAAAATTTGCTTCACGTTTGGTCTGAACACACCTTTAGAATGATTTTTCAAACTATAATTTTATAGTTACCTTTAACATGCTTCGTATGGACGGCTTGATATGGATTGCACTTAAATCAGGTTGCTCACCACTGAAGGCCGAGTTGTAAAATACACAGTCCACCACTGAGGTGAGGTAAAATATGCACTAGAGCCCCAAACAAGAGCTGTGCCAACAGGAGACAGAGATGGACATGAGATAAATAATCGTGACTAGTCGACTGATCAAAAAAATAGTCGTTAGGTTAGTTGACTACCAAAATAATTGTTTGCTGCAGCCCCATAGGTCAACAGTACGTTGGGCCTGCAGAGGGTTGCTGGTTTGTGTCTTGCTATCGGCACCTTGTCAAAACCATTTTACTTGATATGAGATGAAACTTAGACTTAAAATTAAGAGGTTAGCCTTAGGATGTGGGAGTGGGTAAGGTTAAAAAGGTAGTAAATAGATATTAATTAAAAATTTTGAGCTGGTGTACGAGGTTGAGAGATACCGGCTAGATATAGCCGGCCTCACCTCAACACACAGCTCCGGTTCCGGAACCAATCTCCTGGAGAGGGGCTGGAGCTTGGCCTTTTCTGGAGTTGCCCCGGGCGAGAGGCGAACAGCAGGGGTGGGTATTCTTGTATCCCCCCATCTTGCTGCCTCTATATTGGAGTTTTCCCCAGTGGACGAAAGGGTTGCTTCCCTGCGCCTTCGGGTTGGGAAACGGGTCCTGACCATCATTTGTGCCTATGCACCAAATGATGTTTCAGAGTACCCACCCTTTTTGGAGTCTGTGACTGGGGTGCTGGAGGGTGCTCCTCTTGGAGACTCCATTGTCCTACTGGGGGACTTCAATGTGCACGTGGAAAACAACAGTGAAACCTGGAGGGGGGTGATTGGGAGGAACGGCCTGCCCGATCTGAACCCGAGTGGTGTTCAGTTATTGGACTATAAGGTAGTCTAAGTATAAGTATAAGGGTGTCCATATGTGCACTTGGCACCAGGACACCCTAGGTCGCAGGTCAATGATCGATTTTGTTATCGTGTCATCAGACCTGCGACCGTATGTCTTGGACACTCGGGTAAAGAGAGGTGCAGAGCTGTCAACTGATCACCACCTGGTGGTGAGTTGGATCCGATGGCAGGGGAGGAAGCCATTCAGACCTGGTAGACCCAAACGTATAGTGAGGGTGTGCTGGGAACGTCTGGCTGAGGCCCCTGTCCGGGAGGTCTTCAACTCCCGCCTCCGGAAGAACTTCAACCACATTCCGAGGGAGTCTGGAGACATGGAGTCTGACTGGGCCATGTTCTCCACCTCTGTTGTTGAAGTGGTGGCCCAGAGCTGCGGCCGCAAGGTGGTCGGTGCATCTCGAGGTGGCAACCCCCGAACCAAGTGGTGGACACCAGTGGTGAGGGGGGCCATTAAGCTGAAGAAAGAGCCCTATCAAGCTTGGTTGGCTTGTGGGACTCCCGAAGCAGCTGAGGTGTACCGGCAGGCCAAGCGGAGTGCAGCTCGGGTGGTTGCTGAAGCAAAAACCCGGGTATGAGAGGAGTTCGGTGAGGCCATGGAACAAGACTTTTGGTTGGCCTTGAAGAGATTCTGGCAAACTGTCTGGCAGCTCAGGAGGGGAAAGCAGCTCCCTGTCCACACTGTGTATGGTGCGGATGGGGCACTGTTGACTTCGACTGGGGATATCGTCGGGCGGTGGAAGGAATACTTCGAGGATCTCTTCAATCCCACTGATATGCCTTCCACAGAGGAAGCAGGGTTTTGGGACGAGGGGGATGACTCGCCTATCACAGGGGTTGAGGTCGCCAAGGTGGTTAAAAATCTCCTTGGTGGCCGGGCCCTGGGGGTGGACGAGATTCGCCCTGAGTACGTCAAGGCCCTGGATGTTGTAGGGCTGTCATGGTTGACACGCCTCTGCAACATTGCGTGGAGGTCGGGGGCAGTGCCTGTGGCATGGCAAACTGGGGTGGTGGTTCCTCTCTTCAAAAAAGGGGACCGGAGGGTGTGCTCCAACTTTAGAGGGATCACACTCCTCAGCCTCCCTGGGAAGGTCTATGCCAAGGTATTGGAGAGGAGAGTCCAGCCGTTGGTCGAACCTCGGATTCAGGAGGAGCAATGTGGTTTTCATCCTGGCCGTGGCACATCAGACCAGCTCTTTACCCTCTCAAGAATTCTCGAGGGTTCATGGGAGTTTGCCCAACCAGTTTACATGTGTTTTGTGGACTTGGAGAAGGCATTTGACCACATCCCTCGTTGGTTTTTGTGGTGGGTGCTTCGGGAGTATGGGGTATCGGGCTTGTTGTTACGAGCTATTCGGTCTCTGTACGACCGTTGTGAGAGTTTGGTTCGTATTGCCAACACTCAGTCGGAGTCATTCCCAGTGAGAGTTGGACTCCGCCAGGGCTGCCCTTTGTCACCGATCCTGTTCATAATTTTTATGGACAGGATTTCTAGGTGCAGCCAGGGAATGGAGGGTGTCATGCTTGGTGACCACAGAATCTCATCTCTGTTGTTTGCAGATGATGTTGTCCTGTTGGCTTCATCCAGCAATGACCTACAGCTCTTGCTGGGACGGTTTGCTGCTGAGTGTGAAGCGGCTGGGATGAGAATCAGCACCTCCAAGTCCGAGTCCATGGTCCTCAGCCGGAAAAAGGTGGATTGTCCTCTCTGGGTTGGGGACAGGCTCCTGCCCCAAGTGGAGGAGTTTAAGTATCTTGGGGTCTTGTTCACGAGTGAGGTGAAAATGGAGTGAGAGATTGATAGACGGATTGGAGCAGCATCTGCAGTGATGCGGACGTTGTACCGGTATGTTATGGTGAAGAGGGAGCTTAGTTCTAAGGCAAAGCTGTCGATTTACCAGTCAATCTACGTTCCTACTCTCACCTATGGTCACGAGCTTTGGGTAATGACCGAAAGAACAAGATCGCGGATACAAGCGGATGAAATGAGCTTTCTCCGTAGGATTGCTGGACTCACCCTCAGAGATAGGGTGAGGAGCTCAGTCATCCGGGAGAGGCTCAGAGTAGAACCGCTGCTCCTCCACATTGAAAGGAGTCAGTTGAGGTGGTATGGGCATCTGATTAGGATGCCTCCTGGACACCTCCCACTTGAGGTGTTTCAGGCACGTCCCACTGGGAGGAGACCCCGGGGCAGACCCAGGACTGGCTGGAGAGACTATGTGTCCCAGCTGGCTTGGGAACGCCTTGGTATCCTCTCTGAAGAGCTGGAGCAGGTGGCTGGGGAGAGGGAAGTCTGGGCTTCTCTGCTTGAACTGCTGCCTCCGCGACCCGGACCTCCGGAAAAGCGGTAGAAGACAGATGGATGGATGGATAAAAATTTTTAACAAATAAATGCCTCAGATTTCCATACCTGCAGTCTGCTGCTTTTAAGATACTCATTAATAGAACATACTGGCCAATCAGATTCAAGCCAAATCTGTAACAAGAATTCTATGGGTATGGTTCTGCAGCCATAGCCACTGCCTTAGTAATTTAGGACCTTGAAGGCCAAGCTGATCCATCAATGACCCTGGCCACATGGCCACAATAATCCAATAACTAGGAATAGTCAGATAATGGTAGTTGGATTTGACATGTTTACATGCACTGAATAAATGGATTATTGGACAATAAACTATGTGTGTTAATGTAATTTCTCATAACACAATAATTGCCTTTTATCTGATTATTGTTTTTACATGACTACTTTAACAATGAGAACTCCAGAAATCCCATTATAAACTGTTTCTTACTGTGCATGTACCATAGCCATTTTGCATATCATGCTCCCATAAATAATATGTGGGAGGGCGCCAAAACTTGCTCTTGCCCAGGGACCCACAACCTCCTTAATCCAGCCCTGAATGGGTGCATGTGTTCACCCCACAAACCAGGTAGGCAAACACATCTCACAGCGTGACTCGAGGCGGTTGGTTGAGATCCGTGGTCCATTTCTTGTGCTCATACGGATAGATCCCATTTTTTTCTTTAATTTTTTGGAGGTAGCGCTCTTTTACTTCCTTATTCAGCTTCTCTGAATAAGGAATTTTTTTTTTTCCACAATATCTTTATTGAATCTTTTTTTTTTTTTAACAAACATGATACAAACAATCAAACACTAACACTAAAGTACTACAAAAAAAAAAAAAATGCACTAAAAACACCAACAACCACCAACAAAATCAAGTCTTCAACAATGCTCCTCTGTTTAGTCTAGACAATCCAATACATAAGTATACATATTATGTTCACCAGTTTGGAATTTACAAGGTCCACACACATCATTCACCTTCTTCTTCAAGAGTTATGTTTAAATTTTTTACATAATCAATAAAAGGTCTCCATATATTCTCAAACACAATTTCCTTTGATTTCAGTATATATGTTATTCTTTCTAATGGAAGGTTTGTTAACATCTGTCTTAACCACTGAGTCACATCTGGTCTATGAGTCTTTTTCCATAATAGTGCAATACATTTTTTGGCATTAAGCAAACTGAGGTCTATGAATGTTCTTTCACTTTTATTAAAATTATGCTTTTCTGGGTACAGACCCAACAAAAACAGTTTAGGATTCAATATGATTTGTTTTGAGATTATTTTTTCAATTGTTACCCTCACCTCTTCCCAAAACATTCTTATTAATCTACATTCCCATAAACAATGAAATAGGGTTCCTTTACATTCCATGCATTTTGTGCATGTATCTGGTATATTTTTGTTGTATCTATTTAACTCCTCCGGTGTAACATACATCCGCATTAACCATTTGAAATGTATCAATTTAAGGCGTGCATTTATTGATTTGGTTTGAGCTTCTGTACAAGCCAATTCCCATTGTTCCTCTGAAATTTCAATTTGCAGATCTTCTTTCCAGTAGTTTAATCTTTTCAGTGAATTTTCACTTGAAGATAGTGTCAATGAGTTATAAAACTCTGAAATAATACCCTTTCTTTTACTATCTTTCATCATCATTTTTTCCAAGGATGAATAAATAGGTCGAGTGAGAGCTTTATTTTGATTTGATCGAATAAAGTTTCTAAGTTGAAGATATTTAAAAAATGTGTTCTATTGAGATTAAATTTGATCCTCAGCTCTTCAAAAGACATTATGTTGTCTGCACATGGCAAATATAAATCCTGAATCTTTTGTATCCCTTTTAAATTCCATACTTTAAATACAGCGTCCGCTCTCCCTGGTTTAAAATATTGATTACCCCATATTGGACTAAATTGTGACAATAACTGTGGTTCTTTTAAATAGTTTTTAGCTTCACACCATATTTTGATCATATGCTTTACAAATGGATTTTTAACTTGTTTTTGTAATTTTTTTGCCGAATCTGAGTATATGAATATGGGAAGAGGTAAAGGTAAATTGTATGATTCCATTTCAGTCCAGTGAGGGAGATCATTTGATGAAAAATAATATGTCATAGACCTCAGTTGTGCCGACCAATAATACAACATAAAATTTGGACATTTCAGACCTCCACGATCAAATGGTAAATATAATAAAGACAAACGTAATCTAGCCCTCCTGTTGTTCCATATAAATTCCACTAACTTTTTTTTTATTCTTGAGAATAGATCTAAAGGTGGTGATAAGGGAATGTATTGAAATAAATAAAGTATTTTAGGTAAAATATTACTTTTAAGTATATTGATTCTCCCGATCATCGACATTGGTAGTGACATCCATCTCTGAGTTAACTCATTGATATCTGACATTAAGGCTTCATAGTTGACACTGGCGACTGATTCTAGCTTAGGCATAATTTGGATTCCTAAATATTTAAACTGATTTACAACATTGAATTGATTTACCTCAGGGGCTGGGTAATTTCTCTGGGTCTCATTTAGCATTAATATTGAAGATTTAGTTTTATTTATTTTATATCCTGATATTTCCCCAAAATTCTTTATTAAATTCAACAAGGTTGGAATTGATTTTTTTAGATTCGACATAAACAAAATTATATCATCGGCGTACAGGGAGATTTTATGTTCTGTTGGTCCAACTTTAATTCCATATATTTGTGAATGTAAACGTATCGCTATCGCTAAAGGTTCAATTGCCATAGTAAACAGTAAAGGTGAAAGTGGACAGCCTTGTCGACATCCTCTATTGATTTTTATTGGTTTTGAAATATTGTTATTTGTTAGGATTTCTGCTGTAGCATTATTGTATATTATTTGAACCCATTTTATGAAATTATTTCCAAGTCCAAACCTTTGTAGGACTTCAAAAAGAAAGGGCCATTCAACTCTATCAAAGGCCTTTTCGGCGTCCAATGATAGGAGAGCTGTATCCGGTGCTTCTTTATTAAAATAAATAATATTAAATAGTCTTCTTACATTATGGAAGCCTTGTCTACCCTTTATAAAGCCATTCTGATCTCGATTAATAATATTTGGTAAAATTTCTTGTATTCGTCTTGCTAAAATTTTACAGATTATCTTAAGGTCGGCGTTTAATAGGCTTATTGGTCTCATATTTTCACATTTATTAGAGGGCTTACCTGGTTTTGGCAGCAGTATAATTAAGGCATTATTTATGTATGATGGTAAATTATTATTTTGAAATGCTTCTAAAACCATTTCCAAAAAAGGTTTTATTAATTTATTCTTAAATTTTTTATAAAGGTCAACTGGAAGACCATCTGGTCCTGCACTTTTTCCTGATTTCATATTATCAATGGCTAGCCCAACTTCTTCTTGACTAATTTTAGACTCCAATATCTCCCTGTTTTCATTTGGAATACACGGTATAGATAGTTTGTTCAAAAACCCATTTAGTTTTGTTAAATCAGGTTCATTTTTGGTATCATATAATTTTTCATAGTAATCTCTAAAGGCTCTATTAATTTCTAAAGGATCTATAACTACCTGTCCATTACTTATAATACTGGTTATTGGTGTTTTAATTTCCAATTGTTTAATCTGCCATGCTAATAATTTTCCTGATTTTTCACCTTGTTCATAAAAAGATTGTTTCAATCTTAGAAGACTCGAGGCAGCTCTATTCGCTGATTTTTTGTCGTATTCAGCTCTCAAAATCAGTAATTCATTCTCCAACCTTGGATCTCTTCCTGCATACACTTTTTCCTGAAGACTTTTTATTTTATGTTCCAATTTAGCTCTCTCCTCTCGAGTCTTCTTAGATTTTGATCCTGTATAACTAATAATATGTCCCCTAATAAAAGCTTTGAAAGCCTCCCACTTTACACATGCTGATGTTTGTGTAGTATTGATGTCAAAGAACTCGTCTATCTGTTTTTCTATATACTTGACAAATTCCTCATCCTGAAGCCATTTATGCTGAAATTGCCATCTGCCTGATTCCTTTGTCAATTTTTTATCTACATATATTAGACAACAGGGTGCATGATCAGAGATCACGATGTTATCATAAAAGCAGTTTTGAATCTTGGACCTTAATTCTGTGGAAATCAAAAAATAATCAATACGTGAGAATGTCTTGTAGGTACTGGAATAACAAGAATAGGCTTTAACTTGTGGTTTCATTTCTCTCCATATGTCTAACAATCTCAATTCTTTCATAAAATGATTAATAGTCATCCTACATCCAATGTGCGTACAATCCAGTCCTGTTGATCTATCCACACCTGGATTCAATGTACAATTAAAATCCCCTGCTATTATATGTTGCCCTGTAAGTGATGATAAGATGAGAAATAAATTAGCAAAGAACTTCTGATCATCTATATTGGGACCATATAAGTTCACAAGATTTATATTTTCTAATAGCAAAGAACCTTGAATGATTACATATCTTCCAAATTTGTCTCCAATTACATTTTTCACTTGAAAAGGAACTGATTTATGTATGAGAGTCATAACTCCCCTGGCTCGGGATGAAAATGAAGAGGTGAATACACTTCCCTGCCATCTACTCCTAATTCTTTTAACATCCTCCTCTATCAGATGAGTTTCTTGTAAAAACACAATTCTTGAACCCATGTCCTTTATTTTATTCATAACTTGTTTAAGTTTTTTTAAATTTTGTAGACCTCTGCAATTCCATGAAGTTAAATTAAGATTAACACTTTGGTCCATGATCAATAGAGAGTTTGGGATTACCTTGCAGTGTAAACATGCTCATACAGAGAAGCAAAAACATGAGTGGTTGAACATTCATCCTACAAACTACACACAAACAAATTTCCCCTTCCCACACTTGTGGCAAACCCCCCAAAATCAAAAGAAAAATTCTGTCTCCCGATATAGCCATCGACCGTTCCACACCCACGGGGAACAGCCTAAGCCACTCCTTCTTCATCCTCCCAATCACCCTAACTCTACTGCTTTTAATGACGTAACATTAACTCTCCTCTGTAGTTTTCCAACTTAACTCCAAAATTTTTAACAACTTTGTACATCATAGTTTTTTTTTTGTTTGTTTTGTTTTTGTTTTGTTTTTTTAATATATAATACAATCTATATTTTGTAAACTTACTATTTACTTCAAGTCAGTCAGATGCCTGTGCAAATGCTTAATTATTCTACCTTATATTTTGTTCATGCTTAGCTCCCACCAGTCTCTTCTTCTTCTTTGATCTTCTTGATGAACTCCTGCGCCTCCTCTGGGGTCTTGAAGATGTGGGTTCTGCCCTCATACGTGGTCAGCAGTCTCGCAGGATAGATTACACCATGACGAATCCCAAGGTTGCGCAGCTCCTTACGTACGGGATCAAACTGCTTCCTCAATTGCTGGATTCCTGTGGCCAAATCTGGGTAGAACCGCACCTGCTGGTTCTGGTGTTTAATCTCTCCTTTAGCACGTGCAGCGTTGAAGATCTTCATCCTGTCTCTGTTGCTAAGAAACTTCATAATTAAGGTCCTCGGCGGTCCCTTATCTCTCCGTGGGCCAATACGATGTGCTTTTTCCAGAACCACTGCTGATTGCAACTCCTCGCTGCCCAGCACCTCCAGAATCCACTTTTCCAGAAAGGAACATACGTCCCGACCTTCTGATTCCTCTGGAAGACCCACCAGCCTCAAATTATTCTGTCTCGACCGAGATTCCAAATCCAAAATATTATCTTCCAGACATTTATTTTTTTTTTCCAAAGTGCGCACCTTTAATTGAAGACGGGTGACGTCATCTTCAGCACTAGCGAGACGGAGCTCCATCTGCGCCGTTCGTTCTACACAGTCACCCAATTCCTTTCTTATTCCTTCCAACGCTGTCATAATCCCATCAAATCTAGAGGAAAAGTCCGCTCTCATTGAACTCATGGCAGCCATCAGCGCATCTGCGCCTCCCCGCGCAGACATCGCACCGTTGCCAGCCTCCTCCGCCATATATGGAGTTTTGTTTGCTGCGTCACAGACCTGAAAGTCCGTTAATTTGGACTGTTTCGGCGGCTCGCTTTTTCCTTTTCCTGGTTTTCCAGCCTTAGGCTTCGCCGACATATCCTCGCCCAAATGCTGAGATACGTTCTGTCCCAAATGAGAGAGTTATTTGCCGATTTTTTTTCTCCAGGAGCAGAGCAGAGCGAGACCCGTCCGTCCTACGTGGCAGCCATAACCGGAAGTCCTGAATAAGGAATTTTAATTTTCTGTTTGCTGCGTTCCATTGAACGTATGTCTGTTCGTGTTAGCAGTTGCCTAGACTACAGGTAAACAAAAGAAGCCAGATGTCGAAAATGGCAACGATGGCCCAGAATGCAGCGCAGCATGACGTCAACGCCCATTCTCTATGGTTCAGTCAAAAACCAGTCTAAAGGGATGTCCCTAATTCAAAAATCAAGATTCAGACCAAAAGTATCAATCAATTAAGTACAAAATGAGATTAAAAAAAAAAAAACTTTCTAAAAATGTAGTCTAAAATTAAGTCCAGATGAGTCCCAGTAAAGGTCAGCTGAACATGTTCGTGCCAAAATCAATCTAAACTCAGCCAGCATGTCCATGTGGGCACCACCAAAGGTTAAACTCGGGCTGTCTTATGGGTCCCATGTGGGTTTGTCTGCGGGTTCCATGTTGGCCCCATCCACATGGACTTTACCTGCGGTACAGTTGAGCAGGTAATCTGTTTACCCACTTTAAACCCATCTGGGCCCCACATGGGTTTTAAGCTGGGCTCACACTATAACGTTTGGACCGACTTTTACAGACATTTTGAAAAATCAGAGAAATCAGTCCAAATGGTGAAATTACATTTGTGAGCAATTTTTTTTTAATCCAGCACACACCAACTTTTATGAAATTTTACAGACTTTTGCTAGCATTTCCCAGCGTCGCATTCAGCGTTGTCAAACTTTTGCCAACTTAGGCTAGCGTATGTGTAGCAGTTACCAACTTAGTTTAACTTAAGCTAAGAATACTCAGCGCAGGCAAAACTCATATAAAGATCAACACTTGTGGAGGCTTCCTGCCATCCTGGACCTGCTTTTTTGGGTGGATTCACACTACAACATATGGACCAACTTTTACTGACGTTTTGGCAAATGTCTGGCTTTGCTGGCAAAAGCTGATATAAGTTAATGATAGTTGGTGTTTGTTGGCAAACCCTGGCGAAGGTTGTATTCATTGAGAATTTTGAGCATGCTGAAAATTTGCCGACATTTGGAAAATAAACGCTGGTGAAAGTTGTGCTCAGTTTGTAAAAGTTTGTAAAAGTTCCTGAGTGCTGGGTTAAGTTATGCAGAGTTCAACTAAGTCAGCCTAAGTTAAGCTCCTTTGGCAAACGTTGACTGAAATGCTGGTAAAAATGGATGTTGATGTTTTTAGATCAAAACTCACTTTAGACATGCTTGAACGAAAGAGAAATAGAGAGAAGGGGGATTTTTTTAAAAAAGAAAATATATACAGTGTATGTAAGAGGACAATGTACAGTATTTGTCTGGTGATAACATGGTGTGTATGACATGTTTATTAAAAAAATTTTTAATCTATGGGATATATATATATAACGGGCATTTGATTAGTTTTGAGTTGTATGTGGGGTTTTTTTGCTCCAGGTGATAGGTGTGGTCTGGTGGATGGTTTGGGGTTTTGCACAAACATGTCTTTTACCAGTACAGATTACTGGTTGCCTTGGAAACAACAGTTGTTGGAGACACTGATCTTTTATTTTTTTTTTCTGTCTGAAAAAACATTTTCTTGGTCTGTGGAATAAAGTTTTTTTCATGAAATTTTCAGCTAGTTTGTCTACTCTCTGCCTGCAACATATATATATGATCTCCCAAAAATGTGACAGTCAAAAGAAAAAAAATCTCCTCATTGAGAAATTTACTGTTTTTAATTTTCTGCTTCGTGCATAATCATTCTCCAGGGTTTATTGGTTTGGCTTCCATTGTGGGGAATCAAACAGCACTGATGTGGTGTCAAAAAGTAAATGATATTTAACGGGATTTTATGTTATTTTAATGGAGAGAGTTGTAACAGTCAAAATATAATCACCCATCATTTTATTTATATGATAATTCACTAAACAGTTTTTTTATTACATCCACATTCACATTTTCATTATGGACTTAGTGTTGGAGTCTATAGCATTATTTTATTATTTTTATTAGATGAATGAATGAATGAACAGAGGAAAAGGATATGCAGAAATAACTACATAGGAATATAAAATGAAAATAAATACTGAAACGTATGCCCAAAGGAGATGTGTTCACACCAAAAGCGAAACAGCAACAAGCCTCCACAAACACTGGTCTTTACATGAGCGTTGCCTGACGCTGATGTCAGCTGATCTGTGCTGAGTATTTCTCTGAATTTTCAAAACGTCTGTACAAGTCGGTCCAAACGCTATAGTGTGATGCCAGCTTTAACTTAGGCTGACTTAGGTAAACTCTGCATAACTTATAGCCTAGCACTCAAGGATGTTAACAAACTGAGCACAACTTTCACCAACATGTATTTTCAAAGGTTGGCAAATTTTCAGCATGCTGAAAATTTTCAAAGAACACAACGTTCACCAACATTTGCCAACTATCAGGAGCCGAGCCGGCTTGGTTTCCCCCCGGCTTGGTCCTGGCCTCTCTGTGGGTTAGGTGCCACTTTTTTTTTTTTTTTGTTACTTATTTGTACCCGTAGGTAGACTTGGTTTGCAGTCTGGTGACAAGCCACCGGCTGCTGGTCGCTGCGTGCGCGAGCGCCCTAAACCTACATGTTTTTGGTGTGCGGGAGGAAACCGGAGAAATCCCGGAGTAAACCCGCGCAACACGGGGAGAACATGCAAACTCCACACAGCTCACTGTTGGTCGGGGGCTGGGATCGAACCCACGATCTCATGATCCCCACGGTCCCCCGGCTGAGGGTAAAACTGTGCTGCCACAGTGCTAAACCACTGCGCCACCGTGCAGCAACTTTGTATGTATTTCTGTGTGCCTTACCGTACCTATAGCCACTGCTTTCTGGTCGGCAGCGGTGAGGCAGCCCCTTGGGCTCACACTGGTGTGAGCGCTGTCAAACAATCTGCCGGTCCGACCACGCCCCCTCTCATTGCTGTCAGCTGTTCCCATTCCCGTTTGCCATCTCCCCGCTCCTCACCCAGGTGTGACCAATTTACCATCCCCAGCAATGGGGGATGGTAAATTGGTCACAATTTACCATTTAGGAGCCTTTTGCCAGTCACGCATTCAATTCAATTCAATTCAATTCAATTCAACTTTATTTATATAGCGCCATTTCACAACAACAGTCATCTCATAGCACTATCAACTGAAGGGGGGACCCCCACAGTTGCAGAAAGACCCCAGCAATCAGGCGATCCCCTGTGAGCAAGCACTTGGCAACGGTGGAGAGGAAAAACTCCCTTTTAACAGGAAGAAACCTCCAGCAGAACCAGGCTCAGGGAGGGGCAGTCATCTGCTGCGACTGGCTGGGGGGTGAGGGGATAGAGAAGAAGAAAAGAACAGACATGTAGAGAGCAAACAGCACGATGGGGACTCAATCTATGGGAGAGAACAAACAAATGTTAATGACCAGCAAAAAAAAAATATTTCATAGACAGTGAGGAAAGGAGTGAGGCCCAGTGCATTACTGGAGGTCCCCCGGCTGACTAAACCTATTAGCAGCATAACTAAGGGAGGGTTCAGAAACACATGATCCCTCCCTAATTGTAGGCTATATCAAAAAGGTAGGTTTTAGCCCTATTCTTAAAAACAGAGATCGAGTCTGACTCCCGAATCCAGATTGGCAGCTGATTCCACAGGAGAGGAGCTTGATAACTGAAGGCGCTGCCTCCCATTGTACTTTTGGAGATTCTAGGTATTACAAGTAATCCTGCATTTTGGGAGCGTAGTGCTCTGTTAGGATGCTACAGTAGTATCAGATCTTTTAAATAAAAAGGAGCCTGATTGTTTAAAGCTTTGTAAGTAAGAAGAAGGATTTTAAACTTAATTCTAAACTCTATGGGAAGCCAATGAAGGGAGGCCAGAACCGGAGAGATATGATCTCTCTTTCTAGTACCTGTTAAAACTCTTGCTGCAGCATTTTGGATCAGCTGAAGACTTTTTAAAGATGTTTTAGGACAGCCTGATAATAAAGAATTACAATAATCTAATCTCGAGCTAACAAAAGCGTGGATCAGCTTCTCAGCATCACTCTGAAACAAGATGCTCCTAATCTTGGCAATATTACGCAAATGATAGAAGGCAGTCTTAGAAACAAATTTAATATGTGAATTGAAGGACAAATCCTGATCAAAAATAACTCCAAGGTTCCTCACAGAGCTATTAAGAGAAAGCGTAACTGCATCCAAACTGAAAGTTTGATTTGGAAAGGAATTTCTAAGGTTTTTTGGACCAACAAGAATGACTTCAGTCTTATCTGAATTTAATAGCAGGAAATTACAAGTCATCCAAGCTTTGATTTCCTTAAGACAGGCTTCTAACTTGGCTAATTGATTAGTATCATCTGGCTTCATTGACAGGTATAATTGTGTGTCATCTGCATAACAATGAAAATGTATACAGTGCTTTCTAATAATGTTGCCTAACGGAAGCATATATAAACTAAAAAGAGTAGGGCCTAGCACAGATCCCTGTGGAACTCCATGACTAAGCTTTGAGCTGAAAGAAAACTCATCATTTACATGAACAAACTGGAACCTATCAGATAAATAAGATCTAAACCACTGCAACGAAGTTCCATTAAGTCCAACATAGTGTTCTAATCTATCAAGTAGAATATTATGATCAATAGTATCAAAAGCTGCACTAAGATCTAAAAGGACAAGTACAGAAACTAGTCCATTATCAGATGCAATGAGGAGGTCGTTAGTGACCTTCGCTAAGGCTGTTTCAGTACTATGATGGATTCTAAACCCAGATTGAAACTCTTCAAGTAAACCATTTCCCTGCAGGTGGTCAAATAATTGCATAGCAACAACTCTTTCTAAGATTTTTGAAATGAAAGGGAGATTAGAGATTGGTCTATAGTTAGCTAAAGCTCCTGGATCTAGCGTTGGCTTTTTGAGTAAGGGTTTAATTACAGCCGTTTTAAAAGCCTGCGGTACATGGCCTAAAGTTAATGAAGAATTGATTATATGAAGAATAAAGCTACCAATAAGTGGGAAGACTTCTTTAAATAACCTGGTAGGAATAGGGTCTAAAAGACAAGTTGAAGGTTTGGATGAGGAAACTATTTTGTCTAACTCACAAAGGTCGATTGGAGTAAACTCATCAAGACAGACATCAATAGAAGGAGTTGTAATAGTTACAGTATTTAAGTTAACTGTGGGAAGAATCTGATTGATTTTATCTCTGATGGATGAAATTTTATTATTGAAAAAGTTCATAAAGTCCTGACTAGTAAGCTCTAAGGGGATGCTAGGATTGACAGAGTCCTGACTCTTTGTCAACCTGGCTACAGTACTGAAAAGAAACCTGGGATTATTCTTGTTCTCTTCTATTAATGCAGAGTAATAACTCGTTCTAGCTTTTCTAAGAGATTTTTTATAAATTAAAAGATGATTTCTCCAAGCTAAATAGAGTTCATCTAAATTAGTAGAGCGCCATTTTCTTTCTAATTGACGAGTCTTCTGTTTTAAGCTACGAGTTTCTGTGTTGAACCAAGGAGTTAAAAATCTCTGATTAGACTTTTTCTTTTTTAAGGGGGCCACCAAGTCTAGAGCCTGATGCAGAGAAGCTGAAACACTATCCACCATGTTATCAATTACAGAAGGAGCAAGCTGTCTATAGCTTATTTCCGTTGTGTTGACACATGGCATAGAGGAAACAATCTGCATAAATTTGGAAACAGCATCATCTGAGAGGCATCTACTGTGATAATATTTTTCTTTAGGAGCCAAATAGTCAGAAATAGTAAAATCAAAGGTTAACAGACAATGGTCTGACAGTACAGGGTTATGAGGAGACACTACAAGATTTTCTATTTCTATGCCATATGTCAGAACAAGGTCCAATGTATGGTGGAGGTAATGAGTAGAATTTCCTACTTTCTGAGAAAACCCAATCGAGTCTAATATTGAATTAAAAGCCACATTAAGGCAGTCACTATCTACATCCACATGTATATTAAAGTCCCCTACTATAATTATTCTATCAGATTTCAGCACTAAATCAGCTAAGAAATCAGCAAATTTGGATAAAAATTCTGAATAGGTTGATGGGGGACAATAAACTATGGCAAATAAAATTGGGTTTAACCTGAAATTGCTAAAGTGCCCAATACTGAGGACCAGGCCCTCAAAGGAATTATAACATGTTTTTTGCTTTACATTAACTAGTAATTTGGAATGGTAAATTGTTGCTACTCCTCCTCCACGACCAGAACTTCTGGGATTTTGACAGTTTAAATAACCAGAGGGAGTTGATTCATTTAAACTAACATAATCCTCTTGCCCTAACCAAGTCTCTGTAAGGGAAATTAAATCAATCTGATGATCAATTAACAGATCATGGACTAACAGAGACTTGGGAGTTAGAGACCTAATATTTAATAAACCACATTTAATTTTTAAATTATGAGGAGGAACAGAGGCCAAATCATTCAATTTAGAGGCTTTATGTTTAATTTGAGTTTCACCAATATTTTGCTTTATCACTTTGGGATGCTTATACATTATATTTTTATTTACTTTGGAGGGAGCAGACAACGATTCTCTGATGGGGAAGACAGGGGCTAAGTTGAGGGGTGGTGGATGAAGAGGAGCTGCAGAGAGGCGTGTAAGACTGCGACTCTGCTTCCTGGTCCCAACTCTGAGTAGTCACGGTTTTGGAAATTTGGATAAAAAAGATGCCAGATTGTTAGATAAATGAGAAGCACCATCTAAAGTGGGATGAATGCTGTCTCGTCTCATAAGACCAGGTTTTCCCCAAAAAGAGCTCCAATTGTCAATGTAGCCCACGTCATTTTTAGGACACCACACAGACAGCCAGCGGTTCAAGGATGACGAGCGACTAAACATGTCATCACTGGTCAGATTGGGGAGGGGCCCAGAGAATACTACAGTGGCAGACATCGTTTTTGCAAACTCACACACCGATTCTATATTAAGTTTCGTGACTTCCGACTGCCGGAGACGGATGTCATTAATGCCGGCGTGAATAACAGTTGTGGAATATTTACAGTTACTTTTAGCCAGCATTTTCAAATTTGACTCGATGTCGCCTGCTCTGGCCCCAGGAATACATTGGACTATGGCCGCTGGAGTCTCTAGGTTCACGTTTCTGACTACAGAGTCGCCAATGATCAGAGTTTTTTCCTCAGCGGGTGTGTCGCTGAGCGGGGAAAAACGATTAGAAACGTGAACAGGTTGGTGGTGAACCGGGGCTTTGCGACTAGGCTTCCTTCTCACCGTCACCCACCCAGTCTCCTCGCTGCTGAGGAGAGCCGGGGAACCGCTGACAGTGGGACCTAAGCTAGCTAGCTCCGCTGCAGCTAATGGGCGTCCGTCGAGATTAACTGGCGTAGACGGTGTTTCAATGCAGCGGAGCCGGGATTCCAAATCAGACAACCTCGCCTCGAGCGCCTCAAAAAGACAACATTTATTACATTTACCGTTATCACTAAAAGAGGCAGAGGTGTAGCTAAACATCTGACAGAGAGAGCACACCAGAGGAGGAGAGGAAAGAGAGGTAGTAGCCATAGCTAGTGGCTAGCTAGTAGCTGGAGAGCTGGAGAGCAAACCACACAGGCAGACAGCAAAACAGGAAGTGACGATACGTTACCACAAGGAAGTGACGATCAGCAACTCGCAATGTCTAGTGCAATGACCCAGCATTGCTGGGTCATTGCACTAGACATGCGGTCGCTAATTGCCATGTGTTAGTCAAAGTCGCTAAAGGACTGTATTTCCCTCGGTGCTTATTTGGACTAACTCGGACAGCTCCAGTTCTGTGAGTATTTTCTGTGTGTGTTTTCCCCGGTCATCCTCACCTGTAGACTGTTGAGCATCCTTGAGGACTCCTAAAGCTTCATAGGAAACTATTGTTGAAACTGTGAGTCAGTATCGCTGTGTTTAATAAATGTGTGTGGTGAAAAACCCTGCGTGTAAATCCTCATCTTTCATCCCTCCTCCGTGCACTGTGGAAGAGCACACAGGGAGTTCATGACACCAACAAACACCAGCAATCATTACAACCGTGGACAAAATTGTTGGTACCTCTCTGTTAATGAAAGAAAAACCCACAATGGTCACAGAAATAACTTGAATCTGACAAAAGTGGTAATAAATAAAAATTCTATGAAAATTAACCAATGAAAATCAGACAGTGCTTTTGAATTGTGGTTCAACAGAATTATTTTAAAAAACAAACTCATGAAACAGGCCTGGACAAAAATCATGGTACCCCTAGAAAAGATTGAAAATAATGTGACCATAGGGACATGTTCAACCAAGATGTGTCCTCTAATTAACATCACAGGTGTCTACAAACTTGTAATCAGTCAGTCGGCCTATTTAAAGGGTGACAAGTAGTCACTATGCTGTTTGGTGACATGGTGTGCACCACACTAAACATGGACCAGAGGAAGCAAAGGAGAGAGTTGTCTCGGGAGATTAGAAAGAAAATTATAGACAAGCATGTTAAAGGTAAAGGCTATAAGACTATCTCCAAGCAGCTTGATGTTCCTGTGACTACAGTTGCACATATTATTCAGAAATTTAAGATCCACGGAACTGTAGCCAACCTCTCTGGACGTGGCTGCAGGAGGAAACTTGATGAAAAATGAAAGCGACGGATAATACGAATGGTAACAAAAGAGCCCAGAACAACCTCTAAACACATTCAGGGTGAACTCCAAGGTCAAGGTACATCGGTTGTCAGATCGCACCATCCGTCGTTGTTTAAGCCAAAGTGGGCTCCATGGGAGACGACCAAGGAGGACACCACTGTTGAAAACAAATCATAAAAAAGCCAGACTGGAATTTGCCAAACTGCATATTGACAAGCCACAAAGCTTCTGGGAGAATGTCCTATGGACAGACGAGGCAAAACTGGAACTTTTTGGAAAGGCACATCAGTGCTATGTTCACAGACGCAAAAATGAAGTATACCAAGAAAAGAACACTGCCCCTACTGTGAAACATGGAGGAGGTTCTGTTATGTTCTGGGGCTGCTTTGCTGCATCTGGCACAGGGTGTCTTGAATCTATGCAGGGTACAATGAAATCTCAAGACTATCAAGGTATTCTAGAGAGAAATGTGCTGACCAGTGTCAGGCAGCTTGGTCTCAGTCGCAGGTCATGGGTCTTGCAACAGGATAATGACCCAAAACACACAGCTAGCACTCAACCGCCACCCGGTGCTAACAGAAAAACTCGACATACCGAGAGAACTGAGGCGAAAACGCCACGGCTGCCGGGCTGGAGTAAGGCGGAGGACAAAAAATAGTTATTTCTGTGACCATTGTGGGTTTTTCTTTCATTAACAGACGGGTACCAACAATTTCAAAACAGCCACGTGTGTAACTTTTGCCAGCAGAGCCAGATGTTTGCCAAAACACCAGTAAAAGTCGGTCCAAACGTTGTAGTGTGAATCCACATTAATGTGGGTGAGTAGGTTTCAGTAACATTGGTGCCATAGGCAAAATTAGGCAAAAACGTAACAAATTTTCACCTTTGCTTCCTCACAAATTTGTCAGAAAAAGTGACAAATTTACCCCCAAAAACTGTGTAAAACTTATGAGAAAAAAGTGAAAATATAGGAGAAAAAAGCAAGAAATTTACAAGAAAAAAAACTGTAAATGTACTTGAAAAGAGTTAAAAACTTAGAAGGAAAATTTAGCAAATTTACAAGAAAAAAGTCAAAAATTTATGAGAAAAAGTTGCAAGTTTACACTAAAAAAAAGTAGCAAATTTATGAGAGTTTCAAATTTTCAAGAAAAATGTATCAAATTTACGAGAAAAAAGTCAGAAATTTACAAGAAAATAGAAAATTATGAGAAAATAAGTTGAAAATAGGTAAACAGGTAAAGTCCATGTGGGTAAACATTGATGGGGCCAACATTGAATCCATGGTCAAACCCATTGGGACCCATAAAACAGCCCAGTTTTAACCTTTGGTGGGGTCCACATGGACACACCCTGACAAGATTAAAAAATATTTTCTCCCTAAACTCTGACTAGAACATCAATTTTTAATGTGAAATTCTATGTCAATGTGATTATCATGTCTTCTTTTACACATATTCAAAAATTAATCCCTTTAGACGTCGGTAGTTTTTTGGTACGCTTGGACTTCCATACCTTCTCCCCCATTTGTCAACTGAGAGAAAAACCCAAAGCAGTTTACTGCCTCATTGCACTCATGTAAAACAGGTTTGCCATTATTACCCTCCAGGTTCCAGTCAGCTCCTCACATTTACATGCAGGGAGGTGGGAGAAGGTGCAGAGTCCTCGGCCAGAAAAACCTCTGACATTGTTAAATGGCCTTAATGCCTCCATTAGTGGTCAGATCCTCCAATCACGTTAGCATGTTGTGACTGTTGGTGCTGCAGCTTTTCCCAATGGTTTTCTGTTTTTAATATAGATCTGTTCTCAGCAAGTAGATGATATTTAACCAATTTACACTTTATTTACATTTTTGTCAAAGAATGTATTTCATATAGTAAATTGTAAAAAGCAGCTTATAGGATCTAAATAAGCTTAATCCCTTATCATTCCAGCCAATTTCCCAAAATTTTAGCACCTGCAAAGAAAATCAAATTCTTCACTGAGTGGCAGTAGAAAATTTGAAACGTCCCGCCAGTGGAACCAGGGCCACCTTAACTTGCCATTAGGCCCTGGGGCTGAGAGGATTTGTAGACATCCATCCCCCCAACAGAACCTCAGTTTAAAAAATGTGTAGTAGCTATGTTTTTATCCCCCACCCCCTTTGGGTGAAGAACCGAAGGGGAATTATGTTATGGGTCAGTCTGTTATGTCCATCTGTCCCATTTTTGTGAAATCAACTCCTCCTACAGTTTTGTAACGATTGTTTTGAAACTTGGTACCATGGTTTGATATACTCTGATGATGCGCATATTGCAATTTCACTCTTATCAGATTACTGTGAGGTCAAAGGTCAGAGGTCAGCTTTTTCCCTCAATCTTCTTAACACAATAACTACTGAAAGAAATGATGTAGGCTTTTCAAATCAATACAGTAGTTGTATGTAAGACGCATCTTAAATGACTTACACCCTCACCTAACTATGAAGTTAGGGTTAAGGGGTCAAAGGTCAAAGGTTCAAAGTTAACATTGCAGTTGCACTATGGTAAATGCTACATTTACTATTACTGTAAAACGAGTAAAGCTAGGACCACCAAACCTGGTATACATGTTCATCTTGGGATCCTGACCTTTCACTATGGGTTTGGGGTCAAAAGGTCAAAGGTCAAGGCTAGCATTCTATTTGCACTATTACTATAAAATGAGAAAAGTTAGAGCCACCAAACCTGGTCCACAGGTTCACCTTGGGACCCTGACCTCTGGCTATGGGATTGGGGTCAAAAGGTCAAAGGTCAAGGTAAACATACTTTATGCATTATTACTGTACAACGCATAAAGCTAGGGTCACCAAACTTGGTACACAGGATCACCCTGTGACCCTGAAGTGTGACTACAGTTTTGGGATCACAAGGTCAAAGGTCAACATTAAAATGGCTTATAAACTATATCTCAACAACAAAGAAAGCTAGGGTCACCAAACCTGGTACACGGGTTCACTCTGAGACCATAACCTCTGACTACAGGTTTGGGGTCAAAAGGTCAAAGGTCAAGGTTGGTACTCCTTATGATCTCTTACTATAGAATGTATAAAGCTCTCTAGGGTCACCATACTTGCTACACAGGTTCACCTCGGGATCCTGACCTATAACTATGGGTTGTGTATTTTGTTGTATATTCGTGGATGATGGGCTTATCATAATTTGGTTCTGCTACAGTAGTTATATTGAAAAGCTGAAAACTGCTCTCTGTCAGTATGTCTTGGGATCTTCAAAGAAAACAGGGTCAGGGATGTCGCACTTGCCTCAGACTGCTCTTGTTAATAATGGATTGCATTTATATAGCACTTTTCATGACACTTTACAATGAATCCATTATTAATTCACTCCACAGACAATGATAGTGGTAAGCTACCTTTGTAACCACAGCTGCCCTGGGGCAGACTGATGGAAACATGGCTGCTAATCCATGCCAATGACCACCACTGAACATTTATTCACTTCACTGTCATGAACCATGAACACACTGGAGGTAAGGTGGGTAAAGTGTCTTGCCCAGGGACACAACAGCAAGGTGGGGGGAGAGGGATTTGAACCACCAACCCTCCGGTTATTGGGCGACCTGCTCTACCTCCTGAGCCACTACGGCCTCAGTTTTGCTTCTCTTGAAGAATTAATGCAACTTTGAGCTAGAAAACACAACTACACTGCAACAAGTTGAATACAAATAAAATGAAATAAATTAAGGCTGTATATATTTGTTTTTTTTTGTCTGACAAGATATTTATTCTTGCTGTGCAGTTTATGAGTAAGAAAATTTTACATGCTTTCAGATAACTTTAACTTGTTTTAAGCAATTTGATAAGTCAAATGTTCTTGCTCTGTTGGCAGATAATTTTACTTAAAAAAAAATTCTGGCAATAGAGATAATTTTAGTTAAAATTAGAAAAAAAAAATATCTGCCGACAAAGTAAGATTAAATTGCTTAAAACAAGTAAAAAGGATCTTAAAGCAAGTAAAATCTTGCAGAAAACTGCCCAACAAAAAAGAAGTTCTTGTCTTGTCAAAATTATCTTGTGAGAGAAAAACAAGCCTATCCCAGCATCTTTGGGCGAGAGGCAGGGTACACTCTGGACAGATCGCCAGTCCATCGCAGGGCCAACACAGAGAGACAGACAACCATTCACTCTCACAGTTATACCTAAGGACAATTTAGAATCCCCAGTTTGATGCCAATTAACCTAACTTGCATGTTTTTGGCATGTGGGAGGAAACCGGAGAAATCCCAGAGTAAACCCACGCAGACACGGGGAGAACATACAAACTCCACACAGATCACTGTTGGTCGGGGGCTGGGATTGAACCCGGGATCTCCAGGCCAAGAGTGAGTTGCTGTGCTGCCGCAGTGCTAACCACTCTGCCTCCACGCTGCCTCTTGCCCAAAAATGCTAGGAATAGGCTCCAGCGACCCGAAAAGGATTAAGCGGAAGAAGATGGATGGGTGGATGAGAAAAACAAGCATAAAGCCTTGATTTAAGATATTTTATCTTACTAAGATTTCCATTTTTACAGTGTGACAGATAGTACTGCCTTCAGCATAAACACAAGTTGGTCTAATCTCTCTCTCTCTCTCATGCGCATGCGTGAGCGTTTGTGGGAGCAGGTGTGTGGAGTGGTGTCGAGCGAGTACTTTAACTTTGTTTTTCTAACTTTTCTCTGTCTTGTGTGTTGAGGTGTGTGTGTTTATTATATAGCGGTTTGAGTGTGTGTGTGCTGGGGTGTGAGTTTCGGTGTGAGTGTGTCGGGGGACAGTAGCTTCTGCTGCCCGTTTTTCTCCCGGCCGGCATCATGCCGGTGTTTGTCGGTGGTGTGGAGTTCGAGCGCTTGACCCGGAGGCATGGCTTGAGAATCCTCCTGACAGTTTCCTGTTCTGTGGAGGAGGCCGGCCTCGCTGTAGGACAGGTGGTTGGGCATGACAGCATAAAGTCGGCATCAAGGATGAACAGCGCAATTGTCATTTTTCTGGATTCAACTGGAAAAGCTGATCAGGTGGTGGAACAGGGAGCTGTCATAAATGACACTTTTACTCCTGTTTTACGCTGGTGAACCCTTCTAGGAGGATCGCCATCTCTAACGCTCCTCCTTTCATTAAAAATGATCAGCTGATAAGAGAGTTGTCCCGTTTTGGCCAAGTTGTTTCCCCCATCAGAATGGTCTTTCTGGGTAGTAAATCACCCCTGCTGAAGCATGTCGTGTGTCACAGAAGGTAGTGCTTTATGGTGTTAAAAGACAGCTCTGCAGAACTGAATGTGTCTTTTAATTTCAGGATTGACGGCTTTAGCTATTTAGTTTTTGCAACATCTGAAAGAAGTGTTTTGCATGTGGTGCAGAAGGCTATCTTATTAGATCATGTCCTGAAAGGGTGGACACGAAGAACACTGGGAGTAAGAAAGGTGACGCTAGTGTTTCTGGTGGTTTAGAGGGTAGTGCTACATGTGGTGCAGCGGATGCCGCTGCGGCGTCTGCTTCTGCCGGGGCGGGGGAGGCCACGGCATGCATGGTGGTTGCTCCTCCAAACAGTGATGGTGGGGAGTTTCTGTCTGGCGGCAGCGCTGATCATTGTGACGAGCCTGTCACCCAGAGTAAAGGGGTGAAGGGCAAAATGAGTGCAGTTAAGAAAAAAACGTGAATGAACAGACTTTGCAGGCAAGGGAGGAGCAGACCGGGGCTGTGACAGACACACCGAGTGAACACTGTATGACAAACGCTGCAGTTGATAAAGAAATGCAGGAATGTAATTTTGTTGAGGAGGATCCTTTTAAAGCTGCACAAAAAAGAAAAAGTGCTGAAAACTTGCAGAGCTCTGCTAAATCTAGTAGGGTGGGGAGTTTGGAAGTGCTGGATGAGAGTGTGGAGAGCGTGAAAAGATGAGGCTGAGTTTATTTCTCAAATAAGATTTATTCACTTGTCTCCAACATCCTCCAAACAGAAAAAAAAAAGACACATCCTCCCACATCTGTCCTTTTTATACCCGGGACATCAAAGTACAGTTACATTGTCTTTAAATCCCAAGACACAATACATCGTCCTCCAGGTCTTCTCCCCTCCACCTAAAACCCTGGTGGTCAGGAAATCTCTCAAGGCCATCTCTAAAGATCACATTTCGCACCCTCCTGTTATCCCCAGGAGACCCAGACCTATTGTTCATTCTGAGACGTGAGGCAACAGTAATATACATATGCAGCCTAAGCAACTCACATATGTGTGCCACATGACCCCCCCCCCCAAACGTCTAAGATGAAACAATACAACACAGTATGCATATCATGATAAAATCACAAACATCAGTCCACGTGCTGTTTGGGCTTCAATCGTCTTCCGAACTTGCTGTAAGTGGGCTTTACCACTCCAGCGGCGCCATCCTGCTGTGAATCTGCTATCTGAGGATGAGAACTGTTAGTCAATCCCTGTGGGAGCTCTGGGGAATGCTCCCTGGGAGGTCTGCCGCGTCGAGGAGCCCTTGCCAACTGCACAGCTTCGTCAGCCATCACAAAAGCGGGTTTGAGTCTGTCTATGCCAATTGTTTCCCTTCTGTCCCCCAAATCTAGCAAAAAGTGCTTATCACCTGTTTCCAGCACTCTAAATGGGCCATCATAAGGCGGTTGCAGGGTTGGGCGATGAGCATCGTGTCTGACAAAAACAAACTCCGCATTTTTTAAAGCCTTAGGTACAAAAACGCACGGAAAACTGTGATGAACGGGGCCAGGAAGTGTGCTCGCTCCCGTGTCGCTCAGTAACCGCTGAGCAGGGGGGCACCCTGGCGCAGGATTATCTGGGAGAAACTCCCCGGGCAGCCGGAGTGGCTGCGCAAACACCAACTCAGCTGGGGAGGCTTTTAAGTCCTCTTTAGGTGCAGAACGCAACCCCAATAAAACCCATGGTAGCCTGTTTACCCAATTTGCATCCGTAAGCGACGCTCTGAGGGCTGCTTTCAATGACCTATGGAAACGTTCGCATAAACCATTAGCCTGGGGGTGGTACGCGGTAGTGCGGTGGATCGTTACCCCCAGGCTGCGGGCCATCGCTGACCAAAGCTCGGAAACAAATTGAGGACCTCTGTCGGACGTAATATCCGACGGAACTCCAAAACACGCTACCCAAGCCATTAAAAACGCGCGCACCACCTCCTCGGCTGTGGTTGATGCCAGTGGGACCACTTCAGGCCAATGCGTGGTGCAGTCCACCATTGTCAAAAGATGTGTGCACCCCTGTGACGGCGGGAGGGGGCCTACGAGGTCGAAATGCACATGATCAAACCTCTTAGCCGGGATGTGAAACGGCTCTAAGGGGGCTTTAGTGTGTTTGTGTATTTTGGCTCGCTGGCAGGCCATGCAGGCTCTTGCCCACTCCTTAATGTGCTTGCGCAGGCTCGGCCACACAAACTTCTCTCCTACCATTTTGACCGACGCGCACACCCCCAGGTGCGCCAGAGAATGAATCGAATCAAAAACGTGGCGGCGCCACGCGGTCGGCACCACCAGACGCTGTCGTCCGGTGGAGACATCACAGATTAGGGGGGCATACCATCTTGCAGCACCCTGCTCTCCAGCCTTAACCCTGTTGGTCCAGACTGGAGCGCGCACACGTCCGCATCACTAACCTGATCCGCGGCCATGGCTGCATAATCTATCTCCATGCGGACTGGGGCCGCGCGTACTTCCGCGCCGCTAGCCTGCTCCGCGGCCATGGCAGTATAATCTACCCCTACGCGGACTGGAGCAGTTACGCCGCGCGAGAGACAGTCTGCCACTACATTAAGTTTACCCGCTACGTGTTGAATATCGGTAGTAAACTCTAAGATTGCAGCCAGCTGCCTCTGCTGCTGGCCTGACCACGGCTCCGAAACCTTGGCCATCGCAAAATTCAGTGGCTTGTGGTCGATGAACACAGTGAAACGGTGTCCTTCCAGCCAGAACTGGAAGTGGCGAATGGCCAAGTGGAGCGCTAACAACTCCCTGTCGAACGCTCTGTATTTTCGCTCGGTATCGTGCAAAGTCCTGCTGAAAAAGGCAAGCAGCTGCCAAACCCCGGAAACATGCTGCTCTACTACCGCCCCTATGGCCACGTCTGACGCGTCAGTAGTGAGCGCTATGCGGGCAATTGGGTCTGGGTGTGCTAACAACGCAGCGTTTGCCAGGGCTATTTTGACCTCCAAGAATGCGTGCTCCCGCTCCGGGGACCATTCGATTGTATTTGTGGGTTTTTGTTTTTTTAGCGCGGCATACAGTGGTTGCATGAGCTGCCCTGCGCGGGGGAGGAAACGGTTATAAAAATTCACCATTCCCCAAAACTACTGTAATACTTTGACCGTTTGTGGCTGGGGAAAATTTGTTACTGCGCGCACTTTGTCCGGCAGCGGAACTGCTCCTTCTGGAGAGACGCGGTGCCCCAAAAAATCAATCTGCGTCACCCCGAACTGACACTTCGCTGGGTTGATTATTAACCCGTGCTCTCCCAACCTCCGGAAAACTGCCGTGAGGTGTTTTTCATGTTCCTCTTCGGACGCGCTGGCTACCAAAATGTCGTCCAGGTAGACGAACACAAAAGGGAGATCGCGCAACATCGCGTCCATCATGTGTTGGAACGTCTGCGCAGCGCCTTTAAGCCCGAACGGCATGCGCAAAAACTCGAAAAGGCCAAACGGCATTATTACCGCTGTTTTGGGTATGTCCTCAGCGCGTACTGCGACTTGATGGTACCCGCGGACCAAGTCTATTTTAGAAAAAATGCGCGCCCCCGCCAGATGAACGGAAAAATCTTGGATATGTGGGATTGGGTAGCGGTCGTGCGCTGTAGCGTTGTTCAACCTGCGGAAATCACCACAAAGTCGCCACGAGCCGTCAGCTTTAGGGACCATGTGAAGTGTGGAAGCCCATGGGCTGTTCGAACGCCGGATGATGCCCAACTTTTCAAGGTTGGCGAACTCCTCGCGCGCTACGGTCAGTTTAGCTGCATCCAAGTGCTGAGCTTTTGCAAAAACGGGAGGACCGGCGGTAGTAATAAAATGTTCCACTCCATGTTTAGCGACGGCTGCTGAAAATGTGGGAACCGTGAGCGCTGGAAACTGAGTGAGGAGTGTGTGGAACTTATCGCTTGCCGTAGCGACGTTGGCTTGTGCTGTGGGCGGGGTCACTCGGGCTGCACAGGGAATAGAGTAAAAAGAGAGTGCATTAACCAAGCGTCTATTGGGAAGATCAACCAACAACCCATGTGAGCACAGAAAATCAGCCCCTAACATGTTGAAGCTCACCGCAGCTATAATAAAAGTCCACTCAAATGTACGGCCTTGCAGGGACAGAAGCAGAGTCTTCTCACCGAAGTTCTTAATGCTTGAGCCGTTCGCTGCCGATGCTCTGTGACTCCCGGGGCCTGCCAGCCGGTCAGCATAGGTTGGCATGATGAAACTCACTTGGGAGCCTGTGCCCATGAGGAATTGCCTCCCCGAACGTGCATCCGTCAAGTAGAGCAGCTTGTTCTGTTCACCGAGGGCCGCGGCTGCTACCGACCCTCGGCTCTGGCGTTTCCCGAGCTCTTGAACTGACACGGTGGTATACACTTGCGTGCCCTCTCTGCAAAGCGACGATGGTAGAAGCAGAGGTCATCTCCTCCGCGATGTTTGGCCTTCACCGCCGCCGTTGCCGGTGGGTCTGCTGCCGCCGCCTCTGGCCACCTGCCATCTCCGGCCCTCGCGTCGAGTTCTGACACTGCTGCGGTGGCCGCGCGCTGTCTGCTGGCGTTGAGAATCCACTGTGCCTCCTGGGCCAGCGCGCGGAAGTCCCGCTGGGCCAACAACGGTGAACCGGCCAGGATCGCTCTCGTGGCCGACGGTAGGGTTTTCAGGAAAATGTGGGTGAAGAGAAGGTCATCGCCATCTGAGCCCCTCAGCCTCAGCATGTCTTCCATCAGGTCGACGGGTGTGCTGTCTCCCAAGTCGTTCAGGGCCAGGAGTCTCTCCGCTCTTTCCTGGACTGAGGTAGTGAAACGCTGGATGAGCGCAGCCTTCAACCCGCCATATTTGTCTTCGGCCGGTGGGCGCTGCACCAGGCTCTGCACATGTCGAGCCGTGCGGTTGTCGAGCTTGGCTATAATGTGGTAGAATTTCGTGTCATCTGCCGTTATTCCCCGGAGTGCGAACTGAGCTTCAGCCAAGAGGAACCAGGAGTCCGGGTTGTCCTGCCAGAAATCTAGTAGTTTGACTGAGACTGCATTCGCCTGGCTGGTTCCTGGCGAGTCCGGCTCGGGGGAATTTCTTTCGTCCATGATACGTCTTAAGGTCACCAGTGTGGCGAGCGTGAAAAGATGAGGCTGAGTTTATTTCTCAAATCAGATTTATTCACTTGTCTCCAATATCCTCCAAACAGAAAAAAAAAAAGACACATCCTCCCACATCTGTCCTTTTTATACCCGGGACATCAAAAGTACAGAGTCACATTGTCTTTAAATCCCAAGGCACAATACATCGTCCTCCAGGTCTTCTCCCCTCCACCTAAAACCCTGGTGGTCAGGAAATCTCTCAAGGCCATCTCTAAAGATCACATTTCGCACCCCCCTGTTATCCCTAGGAGACCCAGACCTATTGTTCATTCTGAGACGTGAGGCAACAGTAATATACATATGCAGCCTAAGCAACTCACATATGTGTGCCACATGAGTGCCTTTGATGACAGTGAAGCTGAGTCTGAGTTGATGCAGACGCAGGAGGAGCAAAGCTCCTACTCTTTTACAAAGATCAGGAAGTTTCTTCAAGTGACTAAGGGGAGTAGGGCTGTGAAAGTGGAAAATTACTTTCCAGATCTTGAATTATTCATGGCATCAGCTCGCAAGTTTATGAAACTGGATGATGGGAATGAGACTTTCACCGATCAGGAAATATATCGTTTAAAGAAACTTATTCTTAAACTGAAATCAAAAATCACTAACAGTCATGTTGACTCTTAGTTTGTTTCTTCCCTTTTCCACTACATGTGTTTTTTACTGTACCTTATTTTTATCCTTTTTATTGCCCCACCTTAGAATTGGCACTCTTAATATTAATGGGGCCAGGGATGACATAAAAAGGGCCTCTTTGTACAAGCTTTTTAATTTAAAGAAGCTTGATGTGCTGATGCTACAGGAGACTCACAGCACTGTAGACATTGAGAGCCAGTGGAGAAAAGAGTGGGATGGCTGCATTTTTTTTAGCCACAAGTCTAATAACAGTGGGGGGGGTTGCTATACTTTTCTCTAGGGGTTGTGTGCCTGTCTCTTATGAGATAGAAGAGGTGGTGAAAGGTCAGTTACTCTTATTAGAGGTACAGTTTGAAAATGTGAACTTGGTTTTTATAAATGTGTATGTACCAGCACAGAGAGCAGAGAGGATCAGATTCTTTGATGTGTTATCGGATACGGTTAGGTCCTGTAATTCGAATATTTTTTTTATTTCTGGGGGGTGATTTTACATTAAACCACAGACTAGACAGGAACCATCAGGAGCCTCACCCTGCTTCTGCCAATAGGCTGAGGGAACTGGTGAAGGCACACGAAATGGCCAATGTGTGGAGATCACATCATGGAGACCAGAGGCAGTACACATGGAGCCATGTTAAAGGTAACCTTTTATCTATGGCTAGGTTAGACTGTTTTTTTATGGTTTTAAACATCAAATGAGTATTTTTAAAAAATAGTTCTATCTGTCCATGTTGGTTTCACTGATCACTGCCTGCTGTTTTGTTCCGTTTTTATTGAAAATGTAAAGTGTAAGAGTGCTTTTTGGCATTTTAATAATACACTTTTAAATGATGTGTCTTTTAAAGGAGTTTTTCATGGTGTATGGAAGTCACACAGGGAACAAAAAAAACTATTTTAAATGTCTCCAAATGTGGTGGGATTTTGGTAAGGCACAAATAAAACAACTCTGTCAACAGTACACTCGAAATGTCACTCGTAGCTTGACCCAATCCTTGAAAGTTCTGGAGACTGAGGTGGTAGAGCTAGAGGAGTTGTTCAGTTCTACAGGAAAACAAGAGCACTTAGAGGCTCTTAAATCAAAAAGGTCAGCTTTGGCTAGCTTGCTAGGGGTCACCGCACAAGGTGCTCTGGTCCGCTCGCGCTACATGGACGTAGCTCTGATGGACTCGCCCTCCCAGTACTTTTTCGGACTGGAGTGGAAAAATGGCTAGATAAAGCTTATTCACTAATTGTTGGACAATGATGGGAGAACAATCTCCACAGCAGCAGAGATCAGGAAATATGCTGCTAGTTTCTACAGTGAACTGTATAAAGCAGAGTGGAGGGAAGACACGTCACTGGGCCAGAGTTTCCTTGGTGGTCTTCCGGTGCTCTCAGAGGACCTTGTTGCTGGCTTGGATGCTCCACTGTCTCTGTCTGAGCTGCATACAGCACTAATGAGCCTCCAGAATGGAAAGTCACCAGGCATAGATGGTCTCTCTGTGGACTTTTTTAAGGAATTATGGCCCCTGCTTGGTCCAGACCTGCTGGAGGTTCTCCAAGAAAAAAAAAAAAAAGCTTGAAAAGGGGGACCCTACCCATGACCTGCAGGAGGGCCATCGTCATGCTGTTGCCAAAAAAAGGGGACCTACAGAGCCTAAAGAACTGGAGGCCAGTCTCTCTGCTCTGCACGGACAACAAAATTCTTTCAAAAGCTCTGGCCCGAAGACTGAAAAAGGTGATGAGCGAGCTCATTCATGTAGACCAGACTTACTGTGTGCCTGACAGGCTGATTAGTGACAACGTCACTTTAATTCGGGATGTTTTGGAGGTCTCTGGTTCATTGGCTGTGGAAACTGGTTTGATTTCAATAGACCAGGAAAAGGCGTTTGACCGGGTTGAACACCAGTATTTATGGACAGTTTTAGCTGCTTTTGGGTTCAGCCCAGGCTTCATAGCCAGGATACGGGTCTTGTACAGTGACATTGAGAGCGTACTGAAGATAAATGGGGTCCTGTCTGCCCCTTTAAAAGTCCAGAGGGGGGTTCGGCAGGGCTGCCCTCTCTCAGGGATGCTGTACTCCCTCGCCATAGAGCCTTTGCTTCACCGTTTGAGAAGGGACCTATCAGGAGTCACGTTTCCTGGCTGTGAAACCATGTTTAGGCTGTCGGCCTGTGCAGATGATGTAGTCATTCTGCTAAACAAGCAGAGTGACATTAACGTTTTGGTTAAGAGTGTTAATCTTTTTGGCCAACTTTCTTCTGCAAAAATAAACTGGAGAAAAAGCGAGGCTCTGATGATGGGGGAAAAACTACAATATCAGCTTACGCTGCCTGGTAGGCTGAATTGGAAAAAAGGAGGATTCAAGTATCTTGGTGTTTTTACTGGAAATCAACAATTTGAGCAAAAAAACTGGGACGGGGTCATAGAGAAAATCAATGGTAGACTTAATACGTGGAAGTGGCTAATGCCAAAAATATCTTAGAGGAAGAGTGCTCATTTTAAATAATCTTGTTTCCTCATCCCTGTGGCACCGCCTCATGTGCATGGACGCCCCTGCTGGTTTGTTGTCAAAAATTCAGTCTATTATGGTGGACTTTTTTTTGGGGGGGGGGGGACTCCACTGGGTCCCTCAAGCCCTGTTATTTCTTCCCAAAGAGGAAGGGGTCAAGGAGTGGTTCATTTAGCTAGTAGAGGTGCTGCTTTTAGACTGACTTTCATACAGAGACTGCTGACGGGCCCCCAAGACCTGGTGTGGAGGCCTTTGGCCTGTGTTATTTTACAGAGTCCTTGGGCTTGGGCTAGACCTCCCTGTGTTTTTAATGGATTTTAAGAACTCTAGTGCACTGTCTTTACCCAGTTTTTACCACAGTCTGTTTTCAGTGTGGACTCTTTTTAAAAAACAAAGAGGGCCATGTGATTCCCTCCACTGGTTGTTGAGGGAGCCGCTAGTTTTTGGTGGTCATCTTGGTGTCCTGCCGGGAGTTGGAAGGACCTTCTTTGATAGGCTGTGTTCCAGGAATGTTCTCACGTTGAAGCAAGTGGTAGAACTGGCTGGTCCTAGCCTCAACAACGCCTCAGCTTTAGCAGCACATCTCGGTTTTAGATCAAATTGTTTCATTGGTGGTCTTCTTTCACACTGGAAACAGGAGCTTCATGGATTTGAGCGCTCCCTACTCATGGACTTTAGCAAAGGCACGCTACAACCAGAAAGCATGGACCCTTTTCCCTCCTTCACACTTTATATGGACTTTGACGTTTCTCCTTGCTCCTTACTGGCATTCTCTGCTCCCACTGGTGTGGACCTTGGAGGAGCCAGTGGTAAGGCACTCTACAGACTTGTGGTGATGGCACTCAACAAGGACAGATTGAACACCTGTGTGGACACTCCATGGAGAGCCTACTTTAGACTGGAAAAAGGGCATTGGCCTGCCTGGAGGGCTCTTTATAAGCCCCTCTTCCTAAGAGGCATGGAGATTTACAGTGGAGGGTCCTGCATGGCATTATAGCTGTCAATGGTTTTGTCTCTGTGATTAACAGCAGTGCCAGTGATCAGTGTGTTTTCTGTTCCTCTAGAGAGACAGTTTTACATTGTTTTACTGAATGTCAGCATCTAAATGGTCTCTTTGAACTACTCACAGAACTTTTTCACAACTTGGAAGTTTTCTCCAAGCAGGTTTTCATTTGTGGTTTTATGTACAATCATCGTTTTAAACAGAAGTGTCAACTACTGAACTTTGTTTTAGGGCAGGCAAAGTTGGCTATCTATGTAAGCCGGAGAAGAAAACTTGAGAATGTTGAGAATGATGTTGATGTCAAACTTTTATTTGTGAGGCTACTTAAAGCCAGAATCAGGCTGGATTTTGAGTTTTTTTTATGGGGAATGAGGATGTGGAAGGTTTTAGGACCTTCTTGTCCCTTGAGGATGTCCTTTGTTTAGTCCGTGATGGGCAGCTTTTGTTTGGGCATTTTTGGGGGGAATAATTCTTTGTAATATGGTATGGTATATTAATTTGTACTGGATGATGGAAAAATGTGTTTATTAAAGACCTTTTAAAAATCAAAAATCTCTCTCTCACTCACACACACACACACACACACACACACACACACACACACACACACACACACACACACACACACACACACACACACACACACAACCATGGCCTAAGCACAAGATATCAGAGGATGATACTGATCAACAGTTACAGTCTAATGATGACAGCAGAACACAAAGTTATATCAATGAAGTATTCCTGATTCAAACAATGCACAACAGCAAAAATCGAAAACCTGCTCAGGTGACTCGTCTTACCTTTTTAGAAGTGTTTTCTTCTGGCCTTCGTTAAGGAAAAAATCTTTCATTATGTCCTTTATGTCCAGTTCACAAATAACCTAATACTCGATGAACATCAGTCTGAGGTTACAGAGTACCATGCTTGAACCAGTCTACTTTTTACCAAGCTCTGAGTCCACTGTCCCACTCAGAGCTGTCTGATGTAAACAATCATGGCCTTTCCCAGTGACCTGGCTTTTCTTGCACTCATCTCCATCTCTCATCTTGCCTTCTCCACTGGCCTGCTCTCTTTTGGTGGGATCTGGTGGTCTTCTCCTCCAGGTGACATGCTTGAATGGCCCACCTGTCTCCTCAGTGCAGTAATGAGCAGCGCCACCTCTACTTGATGCTCCAGCTTAGAAAAATCCTCTACGCTTCGGGATTTTGGGAGCAATTTGTTTTCCCTAATCTCTTTTCCTCTGAATAATTTTATGAGCACCACTCACAAGCTTTTTTCTGGATATTTTGACCTAGCTAACTACTTCTTACCTCGCACTGGTGCTTGCATAGTCACATAGAATAGAATAGGCTTTGTCATTGTACAGTTCTTCTTCTTCTTCTTCTTCTTCTTCTTCTTCTTCTTTTAGATTTGATTGGTGGTTGACAACCAGCTTACAGGTGCATTACCGCCACCTACCGGGTTAAACAGTTGTACAGCACAACGAAATTGTGGGTGCTCCACCAGGCTACTGCACAATAAAGTAAATGAGAATTGAAATATACTGTAACAGTTACAGAACACACAATTAACCATACGACTGAGGTAAAGGTAAAAGTAAAAATAATAAATAGCCCATAGGTATATACACAGGTACGGCAGTGGATTTGCGGGTGGAGCTATGTACATAGGAGCGCGGAGTGCAGAACATGTAATCGAGTAAAATGGCCAAAGGATTATGGAACAAATGTACAGTAGTGATTTCACGAATGGGTCAATATACATGAAAGGGAAGAGTGCAATGACAGGTGAGTTATAGTGATAATTAAAAGATCCTCAGTTCTGTGCATGAGCGCATTTAAAGGGAGGGGGGTGGGGTTCGGATGGCCCAGGGGAAGAAAGTGTTTGTCAGTCTAGAGGTGTGGGACCTGATCGATCTGAACCGTCAACCAGAGGGAAGCAGGTCAAACAGGTGGTGGGCGGGATGTGAGGGGTCTCCTGTGATGGCCTTGAACCTTCTGAGACAGGAGGATCTGGAGATGTCTTCCAGGGAGGGCAGAGGGCTGCCAATAATTTTTTGAGCGGTGTTGATGACCCTCTGCACAGCCTTCCTGTTTTCGGCCGTGGAGCCAGCGTACCACACACCCAGACAGTAGGTGAGCACGCTCTCCACTGAGCAGCGATAGAAGGCCAGCAGCAGCTTCTGGTCCAAGTTGTTCTTCCTCAGACACGGAAGTGCAGCCGCTGCTGGGCTTTCTTCACCAGGGCCTTGGTGTTGACAGTCCAGGAGAGGTCAGAGGAGATGTGGGTGCCCAGGAACCTGAAGGCGGGGATGTTTTCCACGCGGTTGCCATATTGGGGGGGGGGGGCTGTCTGTTCTTCCTGAAGTCCAGAATGAGTTCTTTGGTTTTTTGGACATTCAGTTCCAGGTTGTTTGCTTGGCACCACAGCAGCAGATCCTCTACCTCCGCCCTGTATGCCTTCTCATTGTCATCGGTGATGAGCCCAACTAAGGTGGTGTCATCCACGTATTTCCCAATGACGGTGGTTGGGTAGGTTGGAATACAGTCAAAGGTGTACAGGGAGTACAGTAGAGGGCTTAGCAAGCAGCTTTGGGGGGAGCCGGTGTTGAGGAACAGTGTGGGGGAGTGGTAGGGGCCAAGTCTGACTGTTTGTAGGTGATTTGTGAGAAAGTTCTTCATCCAGGAGCAGGTGGGGGGGTGGATCTGGAGGAGGTGCATTTTGTTGATCAGGATGTCCAGGATAATGGTGTTAAAAGCTGAGCTGTAGTCCACGAAAAGCATCCTCACATAGTTCCTTGGGTTCTCCAGGTGGCTCAGCACTCTGTGGAGAGTGGAGGCCATGGCGTCTTCTGTAGACCGGTTCTCCCTGTAGGCAAACTGATGTGGGTTGAAGGAGGGGAGAAGACAGTCCCTGATGTGCTGGGACACCAGTCGCTCAAAACATTTCATGACTACAGACATGAGTGCTATGGGTCTGTAGTCATTCAGGCTGTCAATTACGGCCTTTTTGGGGATGATGGTGGGGGCCTTGAGGCAGGAGGGGACGGTGGCGTGTGTCAGGGAGAGGTTGAACAGCTTGGTGAGGATCCCTGCCAGCTGGTCTGCACATGCTTTGACCACCGCTCCTGGGATGCCGTCTGGACCAGCAGCTCTGTGGGGGTTCACTGCTCTCAGTTGCCTCCTCACCTCGTGCACCTGTAGAGAGAAGGGGTGGGGCGAGGGGAGGACGGGTTTGGGGGGGAGGTGTGCTCAAACGGGGCAAAGAAGCTGTTAAGCTTCTCTGCCAGAGTGAGGCTGTTTTCCAATGTTGGGGGGCCCTTGGCCCTGTAGTGGGTGAGGGCCTGGATGCCTCTCCATGTCTGTCAGGGGGTTGTTGTCTGAGAGGAAGCCCTCTACATGCCAAAACAATTCCTCTGATAGGTTATTGTTACGTGGTTCCCATGTGGGGCACTTGTAAATTGGACCAATCAGCAGTTACACGTGACTATCAAGTGGCTGAGATTGAATTTGACCAATTAACAACAACATGATCTTTTTTAGTGGCTCATGATGGGCCCTGATCCTCATAGGCCCCTGGGCTTCAGCCCAGCCTAGACCGTGCTTTAAGGTGGCTTTGGGTGGAACAGTGGAATTTCAAGAGGTTAAATTAATTTGCAACTTTTTAAAGATAATTTTTTGCTCCTTTTCACTTAAATTTGTAACTTATCTCATAAATTTGAAGCCTTTTTGTTCGCTCCAAACTTTTCATTTCATTTCTCCCAAATATGAAATATATTTGCAATTAATTTCCCAAAAACTAACATTTTTTTCAATGCACACTTGTAACATTTTTCTCTTAAATTAGCAGCATTTTCTTCTAAATTTGTGGTTTTTCTTCTCATAAAATTGCAACTATTTTCTTTAAAATATACAACTTATTTCATAGAAATTTGCAGTTTTTCTCATTACGTTGCAACATTTTACTTTTAAATATGCATAATGTTTCTCTCAAATTAGTTTCTTTTTTTAACTGTATTTTTTTTTCTCACCCAAAATATGGGGCTTTTTTTCTTGTAAATCTTTTTTTTCCTAATATTTTTTAATTTTACAACCCTTCCTGTTAAATTGAATTATTTTTTTCCCTCTTTAATTTGGAACATTGTCTTGTAAGTTCACAATTTTCTTATAAATAAGCAATATTTTGTAATAAATTTGTCATTTTTCTCATATTTTAGATTTTTCTTAAATTTGCAGCTAAATTTGTATATTTTTTCTGCTATAAATGTGTGACAATATTTCTCATAAATTTGCAACTTTTTACCTCTAAATTTTAAACTTTTTTTCTTGTAAATCTGCAGCTACTTTTCTCAAAAATGTGCAATTTTTCTTCTATAAATTTTCAACTTTTTTTTAAATGTTCAATTTTTTTCTGATAAATATACAACTTTTTTCCTATAAATTTGCAACTTTTTCTTGCAAATTTCCAACTTTTTCCCTATAAATTTGTACTTTTTTTTAACAAAAATTTATTATTTTTATCTCCACCAAGGGAGGTGATAATGTTTTTGCTGGCATTGCTTGATCAGTTGGTTGGTTTGTCTGTTACCAATATAACTGAAAAAGTTATTAACAGATTTTGATGAAATTTCTAAGAAAGGTGTGTAATAACATGGGCACAGAGTCCCAGCAGACAAGCTAAGGATGTCTTGCAAGGCACATTACCCACACAGTATGTAAACACGCAGCACTGTACAATGTTTAATTTTTATTACCGCTGCCAAGAGGAGGAGGAGGTAATGTTTTTGCCGGTGTCGTGCCAAAATATGATCACCGGCTGCAGGAGCCGGGAGCACACGCTTGTTAAAGGTGTACTGCCTGGTCTCAGTCTACCTACAATGTGTCTGTAAATGTTTTGAGGTTTTATTGCATCTGAAAAATTATAGTGTTGGCCAAAGTGTTTGCAGTTTGGATAAAAACATATAAGATAAGCCTTTATTAGTCCCACAACGGGGAAATTCCAGGATTGCAACAGCACAGGGATAGCAACACTCAGAGCAACAATCAGAAGGCAAGAAAAAAAAAAAAACAAAAAAAAACAAGCAAGCAAGAGCAGCTAATATACATATGTACATATTACTATAAAATATATATATACACACACACACACAGACACACAGTGCAGAGCATTGTAGCTGGATGGAATAAATATATGAATATATGAACACACAGTGCAGAGCATTGTAGCTAGATGGAATAAATATGTAAATATATAAACACCCACAGTACGGAGCATTGCAGCTAGGTGGAATAAATATGCAAGTATATAAACACACACAGTGCGGAGCAATGTAGCTAGATGGAATAATATGTAGATATATAAAAACACAGTGCGGAGCATTGTAGCTAGATGGAATAAATATATAGATATATAAATATAAACACACCCAGTGCAGAGCATTGTAGCTAGATGGAATAATATGTAGATATATAAAAACACAGTGCAGAGCATTGTAGCTAGATGGAATAAATATGTAAATATATAAACACACACAGTGCAGAGCATTGTTGCTAGGTGGGATGAAACAGCATAACCGTCTATTTAGTTATCCTACATGGTATGATTATGTGCCCATACATATTCTCACCCTCCATAGCGACCGGTATGTTCCTAGTTGTATGCCGGAGAGGACCATTGTGTAAGTCTATTGCATCTTTTGCATTCAAAAAAAAACTATTAGTTTGTTACGTCTTTTTGCTATCTCTGCGAGCAGCCCTGCTTAGGTTGTACAGTCTGACAGCCGTTGGTAGGAAGGACCTACGAAACCTCTCGGTTGTGCACCTGGGATGATGTAGTCTGCTGCTAAATGAGCTCCTCAGTGCATCCAGTATGTCCTGCATAGGGTGGAACTCGGACTCCAGCAGAGATGACAGTTTAGCCACCGTCCTTCTCTCTCCTATCTCCTCCATCGGATCAAGGCGTTGCCCCAGGACAGAGCTAGCTTTCTTAATCAGTTTGTTCAGTCTCTTCCTATCGGCTGCAGTAATGCCACTGCCCCAGCAGACCACTCCAAAAGTGATGGCTGATGCCACCACCGTGTCATAGAATGACTTCAGCAGCGCCCCTTGTACACCAAAAGACCTGAGTCTCCTCAGCAGGAACAGCCTGCGCTGTCCCTTCTTGTAGAGTGCGTCAGTATTGTGTGACCAGTCTAGTTTATTGTTCAGATGAATACCCAGGTACTTGTAGGATGTCACCATCTCGATGTCTGTTCCCTGTATATTTACTGGTGCTGTGAGGGGCTGCCCATGCCTGCGGCAGTCCACCACCAGCTCCTTAGTTTTCCTCGCGTTGATCTGGAGGCAGTTCCGATGGCACCAGTCCACAAAGTCCTGGATAAGCCCTCTGTACTCAGCTTCATCTCCGCTGGAGATGAGATCAACGATCGCAGAGTCATCAGAGAACTTCTGTAGATGGCAATGTGTTGTGTTGTGTGAGAAGTCTGCAGTATAAAGAGTGAACAGGAAGGGAGCCAGCACCGTTCCCTGGGGGGCCCCCGTGCTACTGATGATCGTGTCGGAAACACAGTCCCGGGTTCTCACAAACTGAGGCCGGTTCGTGAGGTAGTCCAGGATCCATGATGACAGGTGCTGGTCCACCCCTGCGCGCAGCAGCTTGTCCTTCAGGATCATCGGTTGGATGGTGTTGAAAGCACTGGAGAAGTCAAAGAACATGATCCTCACTGTATTCCCGGGCTTCTCCAGGTGGGACAGAAAACGGTGAAGGAGGAAGATCACCGCATCCTCCACCCCAATGCCATGCTGGTAGGCGAACTGGAGTGGATCCATCGCTGGTTCCACCAGGGGGCGGAGATGAGCAAGGAGCAGTCTCTCCAGGGTCTTCATCAAGTGGGACGTCAAGGCCACCGGCATTTGAGATTGCAATTGATTCCAATATTTATGTGGAAAACCCTCATTGTTATTTAGAAGCTACACTGCAATTGTACATTGTTGATGTGTACAATATATATTTATACAGTATCTACATGTATATATCCAGTAAATCTATGTATTTTTCCTTGTAACCTTGTGACTGCATTACTATGTCTCGGTGAAACTGAGACATACTGTAATCAGTTAGTGTGTCTGTTTGTGGCTGTGTGTGTGTGTGCCTGTCCATCTGTCCATCTCTCTGCTTCAGCTCGCCCGGTCAAAATTAAGTGAAAATAAAAGGCTTGTATCATTGTATCACCATATTTTCTCAACTTTTAAATTGCCAGAATTTTGAAATAACGCTTTGTTTTTGAAATAAAATAGCTCACCTTTACTGTCAATGGAACGGTACTGCGCAGAAACTCCCGCCAGAGGGAAGTACTGAGCAATCTGCCAATACTGGGTGAACAAATGTCTGTCTTTTTGCCTGTCTGTTTTCTTCCTCTGCCACTAAACAGCAAAAGCTCCTGTTCAACTTGATTGTCACTGTATTCACGTACCTCCATCGTTTCCGCCATTTAAAACGTCTGCCACCGTGCTCTTCTTTGTGTTTGGATTGCAGGTGTTCAAACCAGTTTGGTGGCTCTTGGCTGCCGCCAACAGTACAGACATGTGAACTGCATGTGATCATGCAGATTATTGTCACTGTGCATGTGTGTACTCCAAAACTACTAGATAGATTTTGATGAAATTTTTTTTTACCAGAGGTGGTCCTTGGGCTAGAGAGGAACCCATAACATTTTGGTGATGATCCCAGTATGCATACCTCCACTAAGGCTGTTATCTTCTCACAGTGTGTTAGCAAGAATACTCCAAAACTACTGGATGGATTTGGATGAAATTTTTTCAGAGGTGGTCCTTGGGCTAGAGAGGAACCCAAAACATTTTGGTAATGATCCAAGAATGTATACCTCCACCAAGGCTCTGGCACGATACATCAACACCTTGGTGCTTACATTTTAATTGCTTTTAATCCTATATCAAGTTTGTTTCTGGTTTAAAATGCATCATAATGTTAAATATATCTTATTATACCAAACTCAGTACTGTTTGCCTGTTGAATGAAAGCACCAAGGTGCTGATGCCTCGGTGCCAGAGCCTTGGCAGAGGTATGCATTCTGGGATCATCACCAAAATGTGGATTCCTCTCTAGCCCAAAGACCACCTCTGGCAAAAAGTTTCATCCAAATGCATCTAATAGTTTTGGAGTACACGCATGCGCAGTGAAAATAATCTGCAGTTCACATGCCCATACTGTCGGTGGCAGCCAAGAGCCACCAACCTGATTTAAACAGCTGCAATCCAAGCACAAAAGAAGAGCACGGTGGCAGATGTTTTAAATGAGTTGCTTGGAGGAGGTCTGCGATGAAGGTACGTGAATACAATGACAATCAACACAAACAGGAGCTTTTGCTGTTTAGTGGCACAGGAAGAAAAGAGATGGGCAAAAAGACAGACATTTGTTCACCCAATATTGGTGGATTGCTCAGTACTTCCCTGTGGCGGGAGTTTCTGGGCGCATGTGCAGTTCACTGTGACCATGGGTAAGGAATGTTGGGACTTGTAGTTTTTAGCAAGTTTTTAACAACTTTTAACATGTCCTACCTCTGCAAAAGTAATCAGCAAAACCAGTGTGAAAACAATTGATGTGATGAATAAATGGTGTAGTTGCTGAATGTGTTTTTTTTATAGCAGTTGAGCTCCACATGCTGTAAAAAAAAAAAACCCAAACTGCTGTGTTGTGTTGTAAAAAAGTCACACTGCCACTTCTAGTGGCCTTGCATAGTTATTACAATACCTTTTTTTCCTTGCTCCATTGACAGTACAGGTGAGTTAAATTTGAGTTTATTTCAAAATCAAAGCCTTATCTCGGAATTCTGGCAAATTAAAAGTCGAGAAAATATGGCGATACAATGATACAAGCCTTTAGTTGCACTTAATTTTGACGGGGTGAGCTGAAAAAGCAGGTGGACAGACGGACACACATACACACACACAAAACCATCCACACACAGAGGCATTGAGCAATTACCGTATGCCTTCGTTTTTTTTCATTGATGCATAAATATATATTTTACGGCTAATATAACCCCATAACTACAATATGGCACCTGGTGATCAATTTTTAGCAGCTGGTAACTTTTTGACATGACACCGGCATTGTTTTGCCTCTCTGCCTCTTAAGCTGGGTTCACACTAAAACGTTTGGACTTTTACTGACGTTTTGAAAAATCAGAGAAATCAGTACAAATGCTGGTGAAATTACTTTTACAAATTTTTACGAACTTTTGCTAGCATTTCCCAGCATTGCATTCAGCGTTGTCAAACTTTTGCCAATTTAGGTTAGCGTATGTTTAGCTGTTGCCAACTTAGGTTAACTTAAGCTAAGAATGCTCAGTGCAGTTCAGCTGACATCAGCGTCAGTCAAAGCTCATATAAAGATAAGCATTTGTGGAGGCTTCCTGCCATCCTGGACCTGCCTTTTTGGGTGGATTGACACTACAACATTTGGACCAAACTGATGTTTTGGCAAATGTCTGGCTCTGCTGGCAAAAGTTGATAAAAGTTAATGATAGTTGGTGTTTGTTGGCAAACGCTGGTGAAAGTAGTACTCGTTGAGAATTTTTAACATGCTGAAAATTTGCGAATGTTTGGAAATAAACGTTGGTGAAAGTTGTGCTCAGTCTGTAAAAGTTCCTGAGTGCTGGGCTAAGTTATGCAGAGTTCACCTAAGTCAGCCTAAGTTAACCCTTTAACTGCCCAGATTAAATGGACGGGTTGCGCCCCCCCAGTGGCACAGCGCAGCAACTGCAAGTGTCAACTTATTGACTGAGTTATGTAATTTATATAGCTGCCGCGACATTATACAAATTAGATGTGTAAATTTATTCCTATCTGAAACTTTGGATCATATTCTACATCTTTCGAATTGACAGTAAGCCATTATCTCTTGTAACTTTCAAGTTATAGCCTTGGAAATCTGAACTATTTTATTGACAATTTTTTTACCACTCTTGACCACTAGCGGGGCCTTGAGTTGCCTTGCATTTCCCCAGGCACCACATGGCACCTAGGGCAGTTAAATGGCTCCTTTAGCAAACACTGACTGAAATGCTGGTAAAAACTGATGTTTTTAAATCAAAACTCACTTCAGATGTGCACGGATGAAAGAGAAATAGAGAGAAGGGGGAATTAAAAAATAAGAAAATATATATGTAAGAAGACAATGTACAGTATGTGTTTGGTGATAACAAAGCATGTATGACATGTTTTTTAATTTTTTAATCTACAGGATTATATATATATACATACACACATCCATACATACAGTGGTGTGAAAAAGTGTTTGCCCCCTTCCTGATTTCTCATTTTTTTGCATGTTTGTCACACTTAAACATTTCAGATCATCAAACAAATTTAAATATTAGACACAGATAACACAAGTAAATACAAAATGCAGTTTTTAAATGAAGGTGTTTATTATTAAGGGGAAAAAAAATCCAAACCTACATGGCCCTGTGTAGGGAAAAAGTGATTGCCCCCTTAAACCTAATAACTGGTTGGGCCACCCTTAGCAGCAACAACCGCAATCAACCATTTGCGAGCACTGGCAATGAGTCTTTTACAGCACTGTGGAAGAATTTTGGCCCACTCATCTTTGCAGAATTGTTGAAATTCAGCCACATTGGAGAGTTTTCGAGCATGAACTGCCTTTTTAAGGTCATGCCACAGCATCTCAATTGGATTCAGGTCAGGATTTTGACGAGGCCACTCCAAAGTCTTCATTTTGTTTTCTTAAGCCATTCAGAGGTGGACTTGCTGGTGTGTTTTGGATCATTGTCCTTCTGTAGAACCCAAATGCGCTTCAGCTTGAGGTCATGAACAGATGGCCGGACATTCTCCTTCAGGATGTTTTGGTTGACAGCAGAATTCATGGTTCCATTTACCACAGCAAGTCTTCCAGGTCCTGAAGCAGCAAAACAGCCCCAGGTCATCACACTACCATCGCCATATTTTACTGTATGGTATGATGTTCCTTTTCTGAAATGCTATGTTACTTTTATGCCAAATGTAATGGGACACACACCTTCCAAAAAGTTCAACTTTTGTCTCATCAGTTCCCAGAGTGTTTTCCCAAAAGTCTTGGGGATCATCAAGATGTTTTCTGGCAAAACTGAGACGAGCCTTTATGTTCGTTTTGCTCAGTAGGGGTTTTCAGCTTGGAACTCTGCCATGCAGGTCATTTTTGCCCAGTCTTTCTTATGATTGAGTCATGAACACTGACCTTAACTGAGGCAAATGAGGCCTGCAGTTGTTTGGATGTTGTTGTGGGGTCTTTTGTGACCTCTTGGATGAGTTGTCGCTGGGCTTTTGGGGTAATTTTGGTCGGCCGGCCACTCCTGGGAAGGTTCTCCACTGTTCCATGTTTTCGCCATTTGTGGATAATGGCTCTCCCTGTGGTTTGCTGGAGTCCCAAAGCTTTAGAAAAGGCTTTACAACCTTTTCCAGACTGATCGATCTCAATTACTTTGTTTCTCATTTGTTCCTGAATTTCTTTGGATCACAGGATGATGTCTAGCTTTTGAGGATCTTTTGGTCTACTTGCCTTTGTCAGGCAGGCCCTATTTAAGTGATTTCTTGACTGAGAACAAGTGTGGCAGTAATCAGGCCTGAGTGTGGCTAGAAAAATTGAACTCAGCGTTCCAAAGATGTGATAGACCAGTTAATTTATGTTTTAATGTGTGTGTGGGGGGGGAAATCACTTTTCCACACAGGGCCATGTAGGTTTGGATTTTTTTTTTTTAACCCTTAATAATAAACACCTTCATTTAAAAACTGCATTTTGTGTTTACTTGTGTTATCTTTGTCTAATATTTAAATTTGTTTGATCTGAAACATTTAAGTGTGACAAACGTACACAAAAAAGAGAAATCAGGAAGGGGGCAAACATTTTTTAACACCACTGTGTGTGTGTGTGTGTGTGTGTGTGTGTGTGTGTGTGTGTGTGTGTGTGTGTGTATATATATATACTATATACTGTATATATATAGATATAGATATAGATAGATGTATATACTGCTCAAAAAAATAAAGGGAACACTTTGAAAACGCATCAGATTTTAATGAGAAAAAATAAGCTGGATATCGAAATTATGGCAGGCTAGTCCAGTTTACTCAGATTAAAAAGTGTTCCTTTAATCTGAGTAAACTGGACTAGCCTGCCACAATTTCGATATCCAGCTTATTTTTTCCCATTAAAATCTGCTGTGTTTTCAAAGTGTTCCCTTTATTTTTTTGAGCAGTGTATATATGTATATATATATATGATTACAGCATTTGATTAACTTTGAGTTGTTTGTGGGTTTCTTTGCTCCAGGTGATGGGTGAGGTCTGGTGAGTCATTTGGGATTTCATGTCTTTGCAGTGCTACTTTTCTACCACTAGGCTGTGCTGTTGGGCAAACGTGTCTTTTGCCAGAACGGATTACTGGTTGCCTTGGAAACAGCAGTTGGAGACGCTGATCTTTTTTTTTTTTTTTTTTTTTTGCTGTCTGAAAAAACATTTTCTTGGTCCGTGGAATAATTTTTTTTTCTTGTGGAATTTTCAGTCACCCTTAGGGAGGGGGTAATGTTTTTGCTGGTGTTGGTTTGTTTGTTGGTTTGTCTGTCTGTTAGCAACATTACTCCAAAACGTATGAACAGATTTTGATGAAATTTTCACAAAAGGTGTGTAATGGCATGGGGAACAGATGATTACATTTCTGTGGTGATCCAGATCTACCTGGATCCAGAAAATTTTAGGAAAAATCAGTATCAACTTGGGTAAATTTTACTTTTGCTGGTTCACCAGAATTTCTGTAGCTAAGTTATCTAATACTATTTATTTGTTATTTCAATAAATCTTATACAAGGAAACTTGAATTAGAATTCTTCATCAGTATCAAATGCAGAAATGTTGCATTTATAAAACTGCTGCTACTCTAACAATGTCATTTGGGGGAAATGAGCTGCTTGGCGGAGGTCTGTGCTTTCTGAGTGCTTTTCTAGTTTCTCATAAATTTGGATCTTTTTACTTCTAAGTTTGAAACTTTTTTCTTGCAACTTTGCAACTTTTTCTCATAAATTTTCCAACATTTTCTCAAAAATTTACATTTTTTTTACCAGTAAATTTGAAACTTTTGTATTGTAAATTTGAAACTTTTTTCTGATTGTCACTTTTTCCTCAGACTTGCTACTTTTCATTGAAATTTGCAGGTTTTCCCCTCATAATTTTGCTGTTTTTATCTTGTAAATTTTCCTCATAAATTTACAAAAAATTTTCTCCTAAACTTGTTACTTTCTTATCATAAATTCAACTTTCTTCTCTTAAATTTGTGACTTTTTTTTCTTTTTAAATTTGCAGCATTCATGGGGATGCTGGTTAATATTTTGTTCTATATAAAGTCTTAAATGTTCTCTCTTCATCAAGACAATGACTCAAATTATTATAAACTTTTTGTTTTAAAGGGTTTGAACTCTTCTCTTTTACAATAGGTTCCTCTAAACACAATCTTGCATCAGCAGATTGCAATCTTTAGTCTACAGAGATGTTCTGCCCCCCAACCCAAACAGTGAAATGAAATATCCGCCCATGTAGTGAAGCTGCATTTGTTCTGAGCAACATCAGCAGCCCTTTTTCCCTCTTAAACAGACCGTGCATGGAACATTTGGGTAAATCCCGACTATAACAACACCGGCTGCAGCGCTTTGAATCTCAGGCGAATCTCCAGTCCGGCCTCGGTGTTCACGGTCATTCTCCTGTCCAAACCCTGCAAGGGAAATCAGGCTGCTAATTTGCAGGAGGCAGCGTGCTCCTCCCTGGTTTTTAAGCATGCATGGCTGCAGCTAAACAAGCAGAGAAGGGAGAGGCGATGCTCGGAGAAAAGGGCTCGCTTTCACTCTTTGAAAAGTGGAGCAGCATTAACGAGGCCTCCTCTTAACCCTCTTGAACCCTTTAAACAAATGATCCGGCCTAATGTCTTCAGCCATGCTGGGAAAGCTGCTGACGGAAATAACAAGCTGATTAAACTATTAAGTAATAAAGTTAAATTTAACATGAAATGATAAAATGTACGAGGCTCTTTAACATCTTTACATACGTTTACTGTTTAAGGGTTTAAGCCAGAGGTCTGTAACCTGTAGCTCCAGAGCCATTTATGGCTTTGTGGCCTATAAACCAGAACCAGTGACACGCGCGCACACACACACAAAATGCAGATTTACAAGTCCAAAACTGCATGTTTATGAGAGAAAAGCCTGTCATTTTGATGGAAAAATTTGCAAATTTAAAAAAAAAATACAAAAACTTGAGAGGTGCAAATCTATGATGAAAAGTTGCACATTTATGAGGAAAAAGTCACATTTCATAGGGAAAGTTGGAAACTTGCAACATTTTTCAAATAAATTTGCAACAATTTTGGACATTTTTTGTATAAATTTGTGACTTTTTTCTTCCCTTTTTTCATGCAAATTTACTTATTTCTCAGTTTGCAATGATTTGGATGAAGGGTTTGTCTGTGAAGGCATGGCAGCCTGAAATTTGCAGTTATTATAAATTTGCACATTTTTCCTCAGAAATTGCAACTTTTTTCTCGTTTATTTCCAGTTTTTTCTTATTAATTCGTAACTTTTCCTGCAAATTTGCAACATTTTTCTCATTAATTTGCAACAATTTGGGACATTTCTTGTTATAAATTTGCAACTTTTTCATGTAAATTTGCAACTTTTCCTCATTAATTTGCAGCCTTTTGATGTAAATTTGCAACTATTTTTCACTAATTTCCAACTTTTTTCATGCAAATTTCCAACTTTTTTTCTCATTAATTTGCAACAATTTTGAATATTTTTTTCTTATAAATTTGCAAATTTTTCTGGCTGATTTACTTTTTTCATGAAAATTTGCGACTTTTTCTCATTAATTTGCATTTTCTTCCCCTCAATTCGCAGCTGTTTGGATGAAGAATCTGTTTGTAAAGGCACTGCAGCCTGAAAGTTGAAACTTTATCTTGTAAATTTGAGCCTTTTTTTTTCTCGTAAATTCTGGAACGCTCTCATGGATGCTGGTTTCATTTTAATTCCACGTAATGGTTAAATTTCTTATGATTTTCTAGATCCTCCATTACAAAATCTTGCAAAACCTATAGGAATGGCCCGACAATAATACTGATAGTGTCCCCTCAATATTTACTTTAAATGTTCTGTTTATCGTCCCTCCAACAAAATGAAGTGAAATACCCGTCCATTGGCTTCAGCCGCTGATGTCCTTTTATAAAACAAATATCTGAAAAACTGCAGACTTTTGATGCCAGCACAAAGTCATCTCGCTGCTGCTGTTTTTGTTTCAGATGAAACGCCAGAGCCAATTTATTCAGATGAGCTCCAGTTTCTGCTCGTTAGCACACCTGAGCTCTCCTGTACTTAATTAAAGGACAAATCCTGCAAATTTCTGCATCCACAAATGATGGCTCTGTTACCAAATATCAAGTAGGTAGAGGGGTGCTAATTAATGTTAGATAGCTCGTTTACATAAACATGAAGAGGAACAGGAACAATGGGACCTCCAGCCGGCCAGTCGCTGCTCCAGGCCCTCCAGCGTTTTTAACACCCAAAGTGGGCACCTCTTCTGCTTCGTCTTGGTCCTGGTTGGGGTTCAGGGGGGAGCCTCGCTGCCTCGTTAGAGTCTCTAATCTATTCCGAGACCAACGGGGAGGTAAAAGTGTTAGATTGGAGAGAAAAGATCCTGCAGGTTCCAGGGTGAATATTCAGATTTTTGTGCCAAAAATGAACGTGTAAATAATGTTTGATTTCATGGCTTGGTGCTAATCACATTCCAGACAAAGGAATATTGAGTACTGAAACAATTAGCAGGTTTGATGGAGACAGCCGCACAACCCCACTGCAGCGCTTATATATTTAACTCTAATAAACGACTAAAGCAGCATCTGAGGAATTGCAATTAGGCACCGAAAGAGGTGAGGAAGGGGGCAAACACGGAGACAAGAAGACGCTAGATGAAAGATGTCACATCTTCATGGAGGTTCCGAACTGCTGCTTCCTGCTCCAGAGGCTGGATCAGCATCATTGATATAAAAAAGATGGACGAACTTCCTGTCTAAAGGTGCATTCTACATTCTGACTAGCAGGTGGCTGCTCATGGGGGTGTAGCACCAAATATTGGGCCACAAGAACCACTGGTGGGTATTTCATTTAACTCTTGGGGGCTCAGTAAGTACAGAGTAAGTACTGAAAAACCAGAGTGATGGCCTAGTTGGTAGAGCATCCGCCCCACAACTGGAAGGCCGGGGTTCGAATCCCGACTGGGTCATACCAAAGACCATATAAAAATGGTACTTTCCGCCTTCTAGCTTGGTGCTCAGCATTATAGAACGGGGAAAGGAAAGTTACACACAGAGCTACCAGAGGACTGACCCCACAATGTAGCTTTCACTACTCACAGTAACTGTGTGGCCTAAGGTCAGAGAAACGGAGATAGGTGCCGCCTCTATATACCCCATGGTGTCCCACATGCTGTGGAAGGGAATTAACTATTAACTAAGTATTTGTCATGATCTGAGCACGGGGGGATTCCACCTTGCTCTGTCTCTTTTCCTTTTGTTTTCCTTATTTGTATAAGATAAGATAAGATAAGCCTTTACTAGTCCCACAATGGGGAAATTCCAGGATTGCAACAGCACAGGGATAGCAACACTCAGAGCAACAATCAGAAGGCAAGAAAAAACAAGAGCAGCTAGTATACATATGTAATTACATAATGTTGTATTTTTGAGTTTTATGCCTGTTATGTTATCTCTAGTTTGTTTTCACATATTCAGTATTGTTTCTTTGTATGATTTATTTTCCTATTTACATTCAGTGTAGTTTTGTTATTTACATATTTGGGTTTATTTGTCTTTATTTGTTTCCACATTATATTTGCCAGTGTCTTCTCTTTCTTTCTCTCTCAGGGGTTGCAGTTGTCAGGAGCACTTCCAGGTTTTTTCCCTGGCTGTGGGCGGTGCTCCTGTCAAGCTGTCAGTCCCATCTCCTCTCCTCATGACTCACAGCTGATTGTCATTTTCTCCCCAGCCCACTCATGTGATTCACACCTGCCATCAATTGTTTCTTGTTCTATTTAAGGGTTGTTATTTTCTTCATTCATTGTCGGAGTCTCTTTCCTCGTCTCCACCGGAACCCTGCTCTTGTTCTGGTGTGTTGAATCCGTGAGTTAACTTTGTATGTCAGTTTGGTTTTTGTGTTTGAGCACTGTCTGGACTTTGTGTTTTGTTTTTTCAATAAATTTCACAAACTAGCAGTCCAGCACATTGGGTCTCTCCACTCTGCCCCAAAGGGCAATTTATGACAGTATTGAAAGGAACACTGTCAGTATTGTAACGTCGGGGCCATGTTAAGGGGGGCAGGGATTTCCCAGCATGCTTTGCCAGTTGAAAACGTTACTGTGTGTGTGTATTAAATGTGTTATTACTGAGTTATACTGCTGTGTCATTATAACTGCGTTATAATGACCCAGCAGTGTTTAGCAGGATTAGGGCAAGATGTATCATGTGTGTAACCATGATTCAAACAGGGGTCTGGGAGAATGACCTCCCCTCTTCTCTGTGCTCAGAAGTAGGTTGGGGGTCGGGGTGTGTAAAATAAATCCCGTTGATCACAACCATCTGCTCCATTGTCTTTGTGTGAACCCTGCATACGTCACACTGGTGTCAGAAGTGGGATGGAGCAAGATGAGGATCCAGGCGGAGGTCCAGCGGCCGGAGCGGTTCTTCGCTCGGCTGGGAACGGAGTGTAGAGTTGAGACGCCGGCCCCCGGAGAGCTTCGCCGCGATGGACGGAGCAGAGCAAACCAGCCTCGTTTCCCGCCCTTTTCAGGGCAGGACGGGCTGGCGATTCCAGAGCGATTAGGAGCGGCAATCGACCGGGAGATGACCGTCCCATCCATCCAGCAGCAGGCCAAGATTCCCCGCTACAATGGCGAGAACCTGTTGGATGACCGCCTGGCCCAGGTCGAGTTGGCTGCCGCGCTGATCATCGGAGGAAACCACCGTGCTGAGAGCGAGTGGAGGAGGAGCTACGGCAGATCACAGCAGCGCGTGCATGAAGGAGACAGCCGTGGCGACGCGAGGAAGGATGGCTTCCGCTGCACAGAGCCAGGATACATGGCATGGTACTGCCCCGCACACAGCGCACGACAAACTGGCCCCTCGCCGACGTTAAATTAGAGCGAGGTGGCATGGACGGGGAAAAAGCCGCCTCCTGCAGATGCTTCCCCCGGCAGGTGACGTCACAGAGGCCTTTGGAGCGCAGCAGCAATGGAGCGAGCAGGACAGATCCGGTCTTTTCTCGGGATCGGCAGGGGCTGGACGCCTGGACGCGGGCCAGCGGCCGACTGGAAGGTCCTGGCAGCGGTGGGAGTCATGGGACTCCCGCTGCCAGAGGAGGAACTGTGCGTAGTCCTACCGCCATCTGCAGATGCTTTCCCTTTCGGTGACGTCACGGAGGCCCTCGGCGCAGCAGATGTGCAGTAGCGGAGCGAGCAGGACGAAGATCCGGCCATTTTCCAGGCGCGGCAAGGGCTGGACGCATGGACGCGGGCCAGCGGCTGCCTGGGAGACCTGGCAGCGGTGGGAGTTGGCCGGAGCGGGCCTGGGACTCCCGCTGCCAGGGAAGGGACTGTGCGTGGTCCTACAGAGGCTGTCAGATGTGTCTATCCGCCCGCTGGTGGCCAAACCGGAACCCTACCCCAACCAGATACTCCGACCGAGACTCAGATGGCCCGTGCATGCCGCCCTGGCACCGGGCTGACTCGCATTGGATTTCTGAAAGTGGACTTTGAATTTTCTGGGGACAGAAACCAGCCCGGGGGGGGGGGGCAGTGTAACGTCGGGGCCATGTTAAGGGGGGCAGGGATTTCCCAGCATGCTTTGCCAGTTGAAAACGTTACTGTGTGTGTGTATTAAATGTGTTATTACTGAGTTATACTGCTGTGTCATTATAACTGCGTTATAATGACCCAGCAGTGTTTAGCAGGATTAGGGCAAGATGTATCATGTGTGTAACCATGATTCAAACAGGGGTCTGGGAGAATGACCTCCCCTCCTCTCTGTGCTCAGAAGTAGGTTGGGGGTCGGGGTGTGTAAAATAAATCCCGTTGACCACAACCATCTGCTCCATTGTCTTTGTGTGAACCCTGCTTACGTCACAGTATTATTGTAGTCAGGGCCATTATGAGGGGCAATGTGCAAGACTTTGCAATGTTGAAAATTCAAACATAAAAATGTAACCATTACATGGAGTGATAACGTAACCAGTATCCATGTGAACATTCTGAAATTTACAAGAACAAAAGTCACAATTTTGCAAGAAAAAGTTTCAGACTGCCACGCCTTCACAAACAAGCCCTTCAACCAAATTGCTGCAAATTGAGAAAAAAGCTGTAAATTTACATGAAAAAAGTTACAAATTAATGAGAAAAAATGTTACAATGGAAAAAAGTTGCAATGAGAAAAAAGTTGCAAATTAATGAGAAAAAGGTTGCAGTGTGAAAAAGGTGCAAATTAATAAGAAAAAAGTTGTAATTTAATGAGGGAAAAAGGTTGCAATTGAGGAAAAAGTTGCAGATTTGAGAAAAAAGTTGTAAATTAATGACAAAAAGGTTGCAATGGGAAAAAGTTGTAAATTAATGAGAAAATAGGGGCAAATCAATGGAAAAAGTTGAAAATTAATGCAAAAAGGATTGCAATGGGAAAGTTGCAAATTTATGAGAATAAATGTTGCAATTGGACAAAGTTGCAAATTAGTGAGAAAAGAGTTGCAAATTAATGAAAAAGTAATAAATGTACATTTATTATAAAAATAGATATCCAGTTTAACCTCAATGGCCATTTGAGGGAGAGATTACAAAGCATGGCATTCAGGCACACCTAGAATCTCCAAAGAATTCATTCTTTAGGTCTGATATATATTGGTAGGAGAAAGGAGAGGGAGGATGAGGATGAGTGGAGGAAGGGAGAGAGAGACAGAGCGAGAGTCCTGATAACCAGAGCTTATCCGGGGAAACGTCACAGACACTCTGGAGACAGGAGGTCCATAAAACTAACAGAATGTCCATACAGCTAATCTACACAACTGATCTATACAGGCTGAGGAGTTCCTGTGCATTCCTGTGACCAAAAACAGGACATGTCAAAGAGATTATGAGAGTAGCTTAGATCATTCCTTACGCATGTACTGATCCTGTACTGAATTCTCTGAAGGCCAGTAATTGCTCACAGAAACATGCCAAGAATATAAGAACTTATCCTATATGGAATGGACACATAAACATTAAACATGGTATATGAAAGGCATGATACTTCTCAAATATAATAATACATTATTAGTGACAATAATAATGTAGATAAAATGGGATTTTTCTATCAATAAGAACAAAGGTTTCAATGGGAAAATAGTTGCAAATTTATCAGAAAAGAGTTACAGATTAATGAGAAAAAGTTGCAGTGGGAAAAAGTTGCAAATTTATGAGAAAAAGGTTGCAAATCAATGAGAAAGTTGCAAATTAACGAGAGAAAAAGGGTGCTAATGAATGAGAAATGGTTGCAAATTAATGAGTAACATTGCAAACTGATGAGAAAAAATGTTGCAATGGGAAAAAGTTGCAAATTAATGAAAAAAGTTGCAAATTAGTGAAGAAAGTTGAAAATTAATGACAGAAAAGTTACAACTTAATTTAAAAAGGCTTGCAAATTAATGGGGAAAAACAGGTTGCAAAAAGAAAAAGTTGCAAATTTATGAGAAAAGAGCTGCAAATTAATGAGAAAAGAGTTACAAATTAATAACAAAAAAAGTTACAAATTAAAGAGGAAAAAGGTTGCAAATTAACAAGAAAGGCTGCAAATTAATGAGAAAAAAACATAGCAAATTAATGGGAAAAAAGTAGCAAATTTATGAGAAAAAAGTGGAAAATCAGCAGAAAAAAGGCTGTAATGTGAAAAATTGGAAAATTAATGAGAAAAAAGTTGCAAATTAATGAGAAAATAGTTCTAAATCAATGAAAAAATGTTAAAAAATTAATGGGGAAAAAGTTTGCAATGGAAAAAAGTTAGAAATTTATGAAAAGGTAGCAAATTTATGAGAAAAAAAGTCAAAATTAATGAGAAAAAATTGAAAAATTTACATGAAAAAGTTGCAAAGTAATGAGAAAGTGGCAAATTAACAAGAAAAAAGCTTGTAAATTAATGAGGAAAAAAGATACAAATTAATGAGAAAAAGCTTGGAAATTAATTAGAAAAAATTGCAAATTAATAAGAAAAAAGTTGCAATTTAACAAGAAAGCTACCAATTTACATGAAAAAGTTGCAAATTAATGAGAAAAAATTACAAACTAATGAGAAAAAGTTTGCAGATTAATGAGAAAAAAGTTGGAAATTAATGAGAAAAAAGGGTTGCAATGGGAAAAAAGGTTCAAATTAATAAGAAAAAAAGTTAAAAAACTACTGAGAAAAAAGTTGAAAATTTATGAGAAAAAGCTTGAAAATTAATGAGAAAAAAATATCCAGAAAGAGAAAGTTGCAAATGTACATGACAAACCTGCAAAATAATGAGAAAAAAGTTGCAAATGTGCATGAAAAAAGCTGCAAATTAACAAGAAAAAAGTTGCAAGTTAACCAGAAAACACTTGCAATTTAACAAGAAAAAAGTTAGAAAATTTACGTGAAAAAGTTGCAAATATTAATGAGAAAAAAAGTTTGCAAATTTAATGAAGCCTATATAAGAAAGTTGGAATTCTCCTCCTGTCAAAATATTAGTTTTGCATGTATCCTTACCCTTGGGAGTCACAATGCATTTTATTCGGTTCTGTAACATAATATAGAAAGGTTTATGATGATACTGGGGGGGTGTCATGTTCCTGGGGCACGGAGGGGCACCGTGCCCAGTTTTTGGTCTAGTTTAGCATTTTTCTGTCCTCTTGTTTCTTGTTTTCATGTCTGTTGTATTTGGTCCCTGTTTTTATTTTTTGCATCTGTAGTATTATGTACATTTTGGGTTCTGTTGTGTTTGTATCTTTATGGTTTACGGTTGTGTTTTATTTTAACAGTGCTGTGCAGCTTCCGGCTGTCAACCTGTTCGGAGCTGCACAGCTGCTATTCATTCTGTTACTCATGGATCCACACCTGTGTCTAATTATGTACTGCTTTTAAGGGCACAGCAAACCTCTGGGGTTTGTCGTGTCCTTCTTCCACGTTACCCCATCCTCAGGAGCGGAGTGTTTCATCCTGAGTGTGTTTGGGGCTGCTGTTGAGAAGTGGGTAGGCTCTGTCCAGGTATGTGCTTCCCTTATTTCCAGCCGTGAGCCCCGCTGCCTTCAGGAGTGCTCCGGCTGCATTCCGCCCCTGGCCAGGCGTTCCCTGGCTTCATGTCCCCCTGGACGTCAAGCTCCACTCTCCTCCAGCGTTTACCAATGTTGTACAGGTTTGTTAGCGCCATGCACCTTATAATTTAGTTCTTGTATGTTAACGTTCGTGTCTGTTTTTACATTAATAAATGTGCAGAAACCACAGTGTGTGTTTGGCGTCCTTCAATAGCCCCTTGAAAACGGGCCGTTCATGACAGGGGGACATAAACAGAACATTTTCTCAAGAGTAAAGACTGAGGGGGACACTATAGTGTTGTGTGTGTGTGGCCCTTGGGGCTTGCCGGACCCGCCCTGTGTGGTGATGTCAGGCGGGCTGCGGCCACTGTATATATTTCGGTGTGTTCTCAATAAAGTGTTGTTCACTGCTTGGCATAAGACAACTCTGATTACAGACATAACATTTTGGTGACCAGGAGAAACTATGGAGGCGTATGGGCTACCTCCACTTCTACCACCATTTCTACAATACCCGGGAGAGCCAGTGATCATGTGGTCTAACTGGTTGGCATGCTTGAAGGATACATTGCGGCGTTGGGCCTCAGACTCAACGGAACACGGAGATGAGAACTCCTGGTCCACCATCTCGGCGTAGAAGGTCGGAAAATTATCTGCATGTTGGCAGGGACGGAGTCTTATGCGGATGCTGCCGGCAGCTGGCCAAATATTTTGCTGAACATACGAGAAGCAGGAAGCTGTGGGTGGTGAAGCTGTTGGCACCAAAAGAAGCTAAGCTAGCTAGCTCAGGGAAGCTAGCAGCCCAGTTAGTGGCAACGACGAAGTTAGCCACGAAGCTAGCCATGTGCCAAAACGAAGCTACAAGCTACCAGCTAGATCTCGCTGGATGGAACCGGAGCCACAAGTGAGCAGAAGCCCGCGGCCACCGAGGGACGGCAAGCCAGCCAAAGGAGCTCGAGCGGGCTGGTAAGTGACCTGCAGCGCTGGTGTTGAAGACAGCGCAGTGAGCGAAGACAGCAGGGGGGGGAGAGCATGACCAGACTCGGCTCAGTTTTCCCGCAGCTAGAGTCAGAGCAGTGAGAGGAGTCGCACAAGCATGCTGAAAGCCCCCGGGAAATAGCAGCCACATCTGGGCGCAGAAAGCAGTGCAGCGCCTCGAATGATGGAGAGGAGGTGCCGACTGTCCTTGTGCCCAAGACGAGACCACAGTCGAAGACGAGCACTGAGAGCGAGCAGACCAGAGATTTGCCAGGCACTGCGGAGGACGAGTGGGACCAGCCTCGCTCAGGTGTTGGCGTGGGAGGACTTCAGTTCCATTGCTCAAGAAGCCTTGGACGAGGGTGCTGGGGCATAACGGTGAGGCACCTGGGTCCACAAGTGACGCCAACGAGAGTGATTCAGTTTTCCCCCGGATTTCGGCTACAGCGGGTCGGAGAATATGAGGCTACACCAGCGATAGCGATTTTGAAAACGGTCGGGGGGCAGACTGACAGGCAACGGAGAAAACGCGTGTCAAGCAGCAACACTGCAAGGCGAGCAAGACCCCTCTGTTTGTAGGGAGGGGTGCCAACAGCAAATATGGGCGAACGAGGTACAGCCTGTTTACAACTGTTGAACGGCTCGAAGAGGCACCCAGCAGGCTGCGGTGGGCCCGGGAGGAGGTGTTGGATGGCGGGTTCGGACGAGAGAAGAGGTTGATGGAGAGGAGAAGAGACACGCTCGCCTGTGAAGTCGGCTTTGACCCCAGGGACAGGCTGCTTCCAGGAGCGCGCCATACCGAGGGGCTGCCCTGGGCCTCCAAACCGGTTCTTACCTTTTGCTGCCTGTGGACATTGGTATAACTTGAAAATTCTAATGTAAATATGTTTGTGGTGTTGAAAATAATAGTTATAATGTTCATATGTGCATGGGTTTTGAAAAAGTGTTTGATGTGAGTTTGATGTGCGTATGAATGTGTGTTGTTTGGGGATTATTTTGTATTGTTGTTTAGTTAGGAAACACGCAGTTATTATTTAGTTTGTGAATTGGACTTCACTTTATTTAGTACTGGCAGCAGAATAATCCCGCCTGGCCATGTGGGGTAGGACAGCAGTCCACCCGTCCTCCTAGTTACCTCCGCCAGGCCGAAAAGGCCAGGAGGAGGTAATGTTTTTGCTGGGGTTTGTCTGTCTGTCTGTCTGTCTGTCTGTCTGTCTGTCTGTCTGTCTGTTGGTTAGCAAGATAACTCAAAAAGTCTTGGACGGATTTCCATGAAACTTTCAGGCGTTGTTGGAAATGGTACAAGGAAGAACTGATTAAATTTTGGGATGATCCGGATCACCGTCTGGATACAGGAATTTTTTAAAGCATTCTTAACACTGTGACATACGGCCTATTTTCAACATGTGCGCAGGCGCCAATGTGAGGGCCGCCTGGTCATCGTGTCTGACCAACATAAACTCCGCCTTCTTCAACGTTTCTAGGCACAAAGCACGCGGAAAACACCGTAGCCCTGTTGTTTGCGCGACGCTGCAAAAGCTGAGACGGGCAGCTTGTCCGCCGCCGGATTATTTGTGCAGAAATTCCCCGGGCAGCGCATAGGCGCTGCGCAAAAACGTAGCTGCTCGGCAGCGTGCATGTGTGGCCTGTGTTTGCGCAACGCTGCAAAAGCTCAGACGCCAGCTGTCAGCCGCTAGATTATTTGGCAGAAATTCCCCGGGTCCCCAGCCATAGTCGCCTCCGCAAAAACAAGCTCTCTGCCGGGAATTTATCCAAATCATCTTGGCCCGTGGGCGCAACCCCAATAAAGATTAAAGATTAGAATGTACCACGCAGGTCGTACTGCAAGCACGATGTTTTGTGACTGAGAACATTCCGTCTTTTGGGCGGTTGATACGTAACGATGTTTTACAGTTTGATGACAAGGTTGCTGCCATGTAACAATCATCTTATATCAGCAATTGTCAACTCGTCACTCACACTTCAGCATTTGGAAGTGGTGGCGATCCATTTTATACTGAGTCCCAGTATTTGTAATGTTATTGTTGTTACAAGACCGCCGACTGTCTGCTGATCTGTATATAACTTTTATTTATTTATTTATTTTCTACTCCTTTTAGTTCTGCATTTAATAGAACACTGAGTTTGAAATAAACGTTTGAATTTTGAATAAAACCCACGCCAACCCGTCTACCTAATTGGCATCCGTCAGTGAAGGCCCACAGTGCTGCTTTCAGTGATCTAAAACGCTCACATAACCATTGGCCTGTGGGTTGTACGCAGTTGTGGTCATGACTTCTTTTGTTTTTTCTTTTGAATTCTTGCATGGAACATGGGTGGGCAATATAAGCTGCGGATTCAGCCATCACATATTTCGGATAACTTATGTTGAACTGTATAATCAGAGGAGCTATTGTCCTAATTTGACCTTGTGGATTTTATTACCCCTTATGTTATATTATTCACTTTTCTTTTAACCTGTACTCTTAATCAATTTGAAATAAAGATTAATTCATTCGTCATTCAATTGCAATACGCCCCCAGCCTGGGAGTTTGCAGATGCAGGACATGGACACAACACCAACACTTCAGTTATTACCTCCGCCAAGGAGGTAATGCTTTTACTACTGAACCACTAATCCTATCATTGTGAATCCAATTGCTACTCAGATGTATTCATGGGTCAAGGAATCTGACAACGTACACACAAACACTGTATGGGGGGAACTGTGGCGCTTTGGCCGAGGTCCTGCGCTCTCCGAGTGCTTTTCTAGTTTTAGTTGTTTTGTGTGGATGTGATAGGCCCTGTTAGTGATTTCAGTTTAGTTTTTCTTAGTGCATGATTCGGGTTTCTAAATGGGTAGGGTCTCGATTGTATGTGTGTTTTGGACTTTTCTAAATGTGGGGAAAATGTTGTGTGTGTGGCCCTTGGGGCTTGCCGTAACCGACCTGTGTGGTGGACGACAGGTGGGCTGCGGCACTGTATACATTTCAGTGTGTTCTCAATAAAGTGCTTGGCACAAGACGACTCCAATCTCTGATTACAGACATAGCATATAGGTGTGACTGTAGTCGGGCCCGATGCAAGAACGTGTTTAGGGGCTCATACATTTTGTTGTAGAGAAGATCTCAAACTCTTAAAAACATTATAAAAACTTGAGCCATTATCTAGATGAACAAGAAAATTTAATCAATTTGACAGGATAAAAATTAAACCAGAATCAATATCAATGTTGTAAATTTAGAAGGAAAAAAGTCTCAAGTTTCAAGAAAAAAGTTGCAAATTAATGCAACTAGTGCACTGACCGTAGAACCAAGTATTCCTGTCTGAAACAGTTTTGAAAGAGGGAATACAAAGAGGAGTAGCCTTATGTAGGCAATCATACGTTAGACTTTGGACAAATATAAAAGGGACTAAAGTGGCACTAAGATTTATTTGACTGTGTGAATATTAATTACAGAATGCCTAACTATTGAAATGAATGGGACATCCAATATTAGCAATTGTTCAGATCCATGTTATATTTGTTTGTCAAATCACTTATTTGTCTGATCTTTTATCACTTATATTCATAATAGTGTATCTTGCAGTTTGGGGAATGGAAGTTGTTCATCATCATTATAATTATTTTAGTGGTTATATCCACTGTTTAGAGCTGGAGTTCAGTGTAATATTGAATTTCTTCTGTGTATCGTCAATAAACTCATGCAGTACTATAACAGGACACGTTTACAAATATTTGAGACCCATTGTAGTGCATCATTTTATATTTTAGCAATATTTTGTTATTAAAAGTTTTTTAAAAACTGTAATCAACAGAATTAACTACAAAACACCCTACATCAGTAAAATACATCTATCTATTATTATTCACAGCAGAAGGACCCGTTTTACTGCAACCGTTACAACAGTGTTGCCCATTTGTTAGTAAATATTTAACTAAAAAGTGATTCATGTCATTATTTGTGTTTTTTTTTCTGTCCTGCGTTTGATCGTTAAGTCATTACGGCCATTCCAATCCATAATCATGGCGGTATTAAGTTTTTAATTTTTAGATACTCGTGCAGGAGGGGGGAGTCGCAGTCCTGCACACACAGGTGAAGCAGAAGCAGGTACTCCCATCTACTGCCTCCTTGTGAAGAACTGTGGTCCACCTGGTTAGGCTGCTGCTTCTCGCGGTGTGTTCTGTGTTGTTGTTACACCGGTATTTTTTGTCAGACCCGGGTCCCACTGACACTCCACCCAGTGTCCTCATGCATCTCATGTCTCCACATATGCCGAATTATCCTTTAATCTACGCAATCATGCCAACATTATAGTATAATTTTTTTTTACGCATTAAATCTTCACTATTATGTTTTTCTAGTCAGATTAGTCATTTCTACTTCCTTGTTTTGTCCAGGGAACACTGTGGTGACTGACGAGGTCGTGAGCCACGTATTATCCAGTGAGCATGGAGTCAATCCAAAACCACCCGCCCACACTTCTGAAGCCAGGGGGGTGAAGATCATAGAGCAGTCACACAGCGGTGGCTAAACTTTTTTGATAAAAATTACATATTTAGACTGAGTGACTCCATATATGGGGAAGCACACCCTCTCGTAGCTTCAGCAAAGCACGTATAAAATCTTAGGTCATTGTGACAAACGGTTTGAGCGATAGCTGAGGAACACGCACACAAACAGACAGAGATCCCTTGAATTTATAGATAGATTTGGGCAGCATGGTGGACCAGTGGTTAGCACTGTGGCAGCACAGCAACTCAACCTTGGTCATGGGATCTCAGGTTCGTCTCCCACCCTCTGACCAATGGTGATTCTTTCTGTGTGGAGTTTGCATGCTGTCCCTGTGTCTGCATGGGTTTACGCCGGGGATTTTTCTTTTTCCTCCCACAGGGGCCAAAAAACATGCAGGTTAGGTTAATTGGCATCAACTGGAGGTACTATGAATGTGAGCTGTCCCTTGTCCCTTGCACCTTACCTCTTCCCCCCCAGGCCACAGTTGTAAATAAGAATGTATTCTTCATTTGTCCTGCCTGCTTAAATAAAAAATGAGAAAAATGTTGCAAATTTACATGAAAAACCCGCAAAATAATGACAAAGTTACAAATGTGCATGAAAGAAGTTCCAAATTAATGAAAAAAGTTGCAAATTAATGAGAAAAAAGTTGGAAATTTATGAGAAAAAGGTTGCAAATTAATCAGAAAAAAATGCAAATTAATGAGAAAAAGGTTTGCAAATTAATGGGGGAAACATGCAAATTAATGAGAAAAAAGCTTGCAAATTAACGAGAAAAAGTTGCAAAATAATGAGAAGCAAGTTGTAAATATGCATAAAAAGCTGCAAATTAACAAGAAAAAAGTTACAAATTTACTTGAAAAAATTGCAAATTAATGAGAAAAAATATTGCAAATTTATGAGAAAAAGTTGCAAATTTGCATGAAAAAACTGTAAATTAATGAGAAAAAAGTTGCAAATTTATTAAACCTATATAAGAAAGTATTTGAAAATTTCTCCTCCTGTTCAAAATATTTGAGTTGCATGTATCCTTAGTATTGGGGTTTAAATGCATTTTTATTCAGTTCTGTAACATGATATAGGAAGGTTTAGATAATATGGGGGGGTGGCTATAAACAGAACATTCTCTCAAGAGTAACGATTGCAGATGACACTATAGTGTGAATGTAGTCGGTCCCCATGCAAGAATGTGGTTTCAGCAGAATGTGTCCACTCAGTTGCATACGTGGTCACGCCATAGGGCCACCAACGCCTCGGCAACCTGGAAGCCAAAGACTGAAGAAAAAGTATTAGGGGGCGTGTCGACCACCCAGACTTGTTTTATTCTGCTGTGGGCGACTATTTTTCTATTCATTCTTTAGGTAGAGCCAGCGTTTACAGCGTGGTGCGCCCTTGTGCTGAAACGCTCTGAGTGGTGGCAGCTTTTTGTCACGGTGCTCAGGGCTGAAAAAACTTCAACTTGTCAAACTACTGTAACAGCTGCCGCTCGTCAATATCAGACCTTTCTAAGCAGAGCCAATCAGAATTAAGGAAGGGCAGGACATAGGACGGCGGTACAGGAAAATGACAGCGGTTGGTGACGGATGGTGGAGAGGCTGAACATTTTTTAAAAATCTTATTAACAATAACAATAAACAACACAGAAATGGCAAAGTTGAGCAACTGAACACATACAAAATAACAGACAGCAAAGAGAGACAGGCGACAAAATGGCAAAAAAGGCTACATAAATTGAAATAAAAATAAATTACTATAACAAAATAAAATAAAAATAAATAAAACAAATAAAAATAAAAAAATAACATTACTCTGGGTTTTCAACCAGTTTGGAGAGGCTGAACTTTGCTGCATCAAACAACCCGGTACTTTCTGAACTGACAATAAAGGATATCATGATCAAAATTTGAAAGCAAACACTTGGAGGAACATGTTCGCATCTGTCGGCGTGCCAGGTGAGCATTTGTGCCTTTGTCATGGTCATATGTTTTACAAGTTTGTTGCTGTAGATAATATGGATACTATGTGAATTTGTAGTTGATAACTGCAAAAAATGGAATGATACCGCACTGTTGTGTAATATTCATCTTCACGAGGAGCACGCACAGATCCTACAATCGGCAAGGTGCACCCTCCAGCGTCATGCTCTACAGTCTGGTGTCCAGGGACACTGGGAACCACCTGACACATCACACTCTATGGTCTGGTGGTCCAGGGATGCTGGGGGGGGCCACCCGACACATTATAGTGTGCCCGCGGTCCTGATGGCCCGGGGACGCTGGGGTGGGGGGGACCACCCAACACCTCATGCTCCTTGGTCTGGTGGTCCAGTGGACTCTGGAGACCATCCGACACACCACACTCTACGGAATGGTGGCCTGAGGACACTGGGGGTCCACCTGACGCATCATGCACCGCAGTCTGGTGTTCCAGGGACGCTGGGAGGCCACTCTACACATCATCCTCCTTGGTCTGGTGGTTCAGGGACACTGGCAAACCACCCAATACATCACACTCGACAGTCTTCTGACTCAGGGATGCTGGGAGGCCACCCACCACATCACGCTCCATGGTCTGGTGGTCCAGGGACACTGGGAGACCAACTGGCAAATCACACTCTCAGGTTTGGTGGTCCAGGAAGACTGGGAGGCCACCCGATGCATCACGCCCTATGGTTTGGTGGTCCAGGAACTCTGAGGGGGCCACCAGATGCATCATGGTCTGTGGTCTGGTGGTCCTGAGACGCTGGGAGGCCACTCGACACATTACGCCCTACGGTTTGGTGGCTCAGGGATGCTGGGAGGCCACCCGACGCATCATGCTCTTTGGTCTGGTGACCAAGGGACTCGGTTTGGCCACCAAACTCACCACACTCGCAGGTTTGGTTGTTCATGAACTCTGGTCAGTCCCAAAGCATCACGCTTTTTGGTCTGGGGCCAGGGACTCTTGTTGGCTCCAACTGACTGTTTTGCTCTTGTTTTGTACTCTGTGGGGGGAGGGGGCATTTTGATTTGTTTTGTTGGTGTTGTTTTGGGGTGTCTGGAATCCACCTCTTAAAGGCAGGGCTCTGTCAGGTTCTGAGCATTGTCAGGGGACCATGCTCATGCTTTAAGTTTGTTTTTGTTATTCACTGTGTTTTCTTCACCTCAGCTCAGTTTGGTTATTGTTTTTTATTTTCATGATCATGTCCCCATTTATGTTCCCTTGAATTTGCCATTTATTTCTGTTTGCCACGATTATCTTCTGAGTTTTGTCTTGTCATTCTCCTTACCTTAGTCTTAGTTTAGTTCATCATAGTCCTGTTTATTAGTATTATGTTTGTCATGTTCACAGTTATGCTTGGGTTTGATGATTATTGTTCTCATGGTTATCATGTTTATTCCTGTCATGATTTGGGTTTGGGCTTTTGTTTTGACAGCACCTTTTGTTTACTTCCAGTTTTGCATTGAGTTTTTGCCTTTGTTAATTATTCACAGCTGCTTTTGATTTCCTTGATTATTGATTGTTCATGGGTGTTCTGGATTTATCTCCTTATTTACAGAGGTCGCACGCCGCCTTCGGCACGGCAACCTTTACCACTCCCGTTCTGACTCAGTTACAGTATATGTTTGCGTCTGTTTGCCTTTGTTAAATAAATCATGCCAAGGAGAGGAAAGCCTGTGCATGGGTCCAACTCTTTGCTTCGGAAAGGCAGTTATGATAAAAACAGGTAGTGTAGATTTAGATTAAATCTAACAGCAGCTACTAATGACATTGTGCAGCCCTGAAGGGGTGCCCCAATTCATAGGGGTAATTTTCAAGCCCTACCCCTTGGGTTTTTATTTCAAGGGCCAAGGGGAAGAGGTACAAATGAGAATTGGGACAGAATCCAAATCTACCTGTACTTCACTCTCATACTGCAAATATTTTTTTGACTGTTTTACAGTCTTTGCTGCTGTTAATAATAAATAAACAGTGTTTCTCTTGTTACTGTATTTTTATGTATAGTGCATCCGGAAATTATTCACAGTGCTTCACTTATTCCACATTTTCTTATGTTACAGTCTTATTCCAAAATGGTTCAAATTCATTTTTTTTTCTCAAAATTCTACACACATTACCCCATAATGACAATGGGAATTATTTTATTTTTATTAGAATTTTTGCAAATTTATAAAGAATAAAAAACTAACAAATCACATGTACATAGTAATTACACAGCCTTTGCTCATACTTTGTTGATGCACCTTTGGCAGCAATTGCAACCTCAAGTCTTTTTCAATATGATGCCAGAAGCTTGGCACACCTATCTTTGGCCGTTTGGTCCCATTCCTCTTGCAGCACACTCGCAACCTCCATCAGGTTGGATGGGAAGCGTTGGTGCACAGCCATTTTCATATCTGTCCAGCGATGTTCACTTGGATTCAAGTCTGGGCTTAGGCCACTCAAGGACATCTGGCCATTGAAGGACATTCACAGGCGTTGTCCAGAAGCCACTTCTTTGATATCTTGGCTGTTGTGCTTAGGGTCGTTGTCCTGCTGAAGATGAACCGTCGCCCCAGTCTGAGGTCAATAGTGCTCTGGAGCAGGTTTCATCCAGGATGTTTCTGTACATTGTTGCATACATCTTTCCCTCTATCCTGAATAGTTCTCCCAGTTCAGCCACTGAAAAACATCCCCACAGCATGATGGCTACCACCACCCATGCTTCACTGTAGGGATGGTATTGGCCTTGGTGATGAGCAGTGCCTGGTTTCCTTCAAACATGATGCCTGGCATTGCATGCAAAGAGTTCAATCTTGTCTCATCGACCAGAGAATTTTGTTTCTCATGATCTGAGAGTCCTTCAGGTGCCTTTTGGGCAAACTCCAGGTGGCTGCCATTTTGCCTTTTTTCTAAGGAGTGGCTTCCGTCTGGCCACTCTACCATACAGGCCTGATTGGTGGATTGCTGCAGAGGTGGTTGTCCTTCTGGAAAGTTCTCTCTCCACAGAGGAACACTGGAGCTCTGACAGAGTGACCGTTGGGTTCTTGTTCACCTCCCTGACTAAGGCCCTTCTCCCCCAATCGCTCAGTTTAGACGACCAGTCAGCTCTAGGAAGAGTCCTGGTGGTTCTGAACTTCTTCTATTAACAGATGATGGAGGCCACTGTGCTCATGTGAGAACCTTTCAAAACAGCAGAATTTTTCTGTACCGCTTCCCCAGATTTATACCTCGAGACAATCCTGGCTTGGAGGTCTACAGACAATTCCTTTCACTTCATGCTTGGTTTGTGCTCTGACATGCACTATCAACAGTGGGACCTTAATATAGACCAGGTGTATGGCCTTTCCAAATCATGTCCAATCATCTGAATTTACTACTGGTGGACTCCACTTAAGCTGTAGAAACATCTCAAGGATGATCAGTGGAAACAGGGTGCACCTGAGCTCAATTTTGAGCTTCACGGCAAAGACTGTGAATACTTATGTACATGTGATTTCTTAGGGGTTTTTTTTGGTTTTTTTTAATAAAGTTGCAGAAATCTAAAAAAACAAAACTTTTTTCACATTGTCATTATGGGGTATTGTGTGTAAAATTTTGAGGGAAAAAATGAATTTATTTCATTTTGGAATAAGGCTGCAACATAACAAAATGTGGAAAAAGTGAAGCGCTGTGAATACTTTCCTGATGTATTGTATGTATAAGGGTCATTTACATTTAAAAAGCTTGTAAATTTAGTTCAAGAAACATTTGCCATGCAATAGTCAAATTTGATCATATTAAATCGAATTTTCCAACCACAAAATTGTGGCTAGTGAAAAGCTGAGTGGCTAGTAATTTTGGAAAATCACTAGCCACAGTGGCCGGTGAGCAAAAAAGTCAAGCCCTGATTATATGACTACATTATAATAAGACTGTCATAACTGTATTGCAATGTTTCCCCTTCCGTTTAAGTCTAAGTTTAATGTTTATTTGAAAGGGACATTACATACCAATGAACATTAATACAAATGTAAGTATGCCAGATTTAGCAATACTGCTAATTTGCATGTGTAGTCCCCCGGCAGGTGACAAAAACACACAAACAATCATGCACGAGAAGAACATCTACAGTGAAACTGTCCAAAGTGGCTATGCTGAACTGCAAGAGTTAAGGTGCTACAAAACAAAACATTCAAATGTCACACGAGTGAATTATATTGGGGAGGCGGGGCACCCTCCAAAACGGATCATCCACCCCCCATAGAGTGTCAGTCCATCCATCCATTTTCTACTGCTTTTCCAGAGGTCCAGATCACGGTGGCAGCAACTCGAGCAGAGAAGCCCAGACTATCCTCTCCCTGGCCACCTGCTCCAGCTCTTAGGAAAGGATACTAAGACGTTCCCAGGCCAGCTGTGAGACATAGTCTGTCCAGCATGTCCTGGGTATGCCCCGGGGTCTCCTCCCAGTGGGACTTGCCCAAAACACCTCAAGTGGGAGGCGTCCAGGAGGCATCCTGATCAGATGCCCAAACCCCTTAACTGGCTCCTTTTGATTTGGAGGAGCAACAGTTCTTCTCTGAGCCTCTCCCAGATTACTGAGCTCCTCACCCTATCTCTAAGGGTAAGTCCAGCAATCCTACGGAGAAAGCTCATTTCAGCCACTTGTATCCGCAATCCCATTCTTTCAATAAATACCCAAAGCTCATAACCATAGGTGAGGGTAGGAACATAGATTGACTGGTAAGTCGACAGTTTTGCTTTAGAGCTCAGTTCCTTCTTTACCACAACAGACCAGTAGAACGTCCGCATCACTACAGAGGCTGTTCCAATTCATCTGTCAATCTCTCGCTCCATTCTCTCCTCGCTCGTGAATGAGACCCCGAGATACTTAAACTCCTCCACTTGGGGCAGGAGCTTGTCCCCAACCCGGAGAGGACAATCCACCTTTTTCCGGCTGAGGATCATGGACTTGGACTTGGAGGAGCTGATTCTCATCCCAGCCGATTCACATTCAGCAGCAAACTGTCCCAGCACACCATAGCAAACCGTCCCAGCAAGACCTGTAGGTCATTGGTTGATGAAGCCAACAGGACAACATCTTCTGCAAACAGCAGAGATGAGATCCTGTGGTCATCGAGCGTGACACCCTCCGATCCTTGGCAATTTCTAGATATACTGTCCATAAAAATTATGAACAGGACCGGTGACAAAAGGCAGGCAAGACGGAGTCCAACTCTCACTGAAAACGAGTTTGACTGGGTATTGGCAATATGAACCAAACTCTTGCAATGGTCGTATAGGGACTGGATAGCTCGTAACAATGAGTCCGATACCCCATACTCCTACAGCACCCCCCACAAGAGACCACAAGGGACGTGGTTGAATGCTTTCTCCAAGTCTTCAAAACACATGTGGACTGGTTGGGCAAACTCCCACGAACCCTCGAGGATTCTCAAGAGGGTAAAGAATTCATCTGATGTGCCACGGCCAGGATGAAAACCACATTGCTCCTCTTGGATCTGAGGTTTGACCAGCGGTCGAACTCTCCTCTCCAGTACCCTGGCATAGGCCTTCCCAGGGAGGCTGAGAAGTGTGATCCCCCGAAAGTTGGAACACACCCTCCAGCCCCCTTTTTAAAAAGGAGGAACCACCATCCTGGTTTGCCATGCCAAAGGCACTGTCTCCGACCTCCACGCAACATTGCAGAGGCGTGTCAACCGTGAAAGCCCTACAACATCCAGGGCCTTGAGGTACTCAGGGCAAATTTTGTCCACCCCCGGCCACCAAAGAGTTGTTTAACCACTTCAGTGACATCAGTCCCTGTGATGGGCGAGTTGTCCCCCTCATTCACAAGTCCTGCTTCCTCTGTAGAAGGCATGGCAGTGGGATTGAGACGATCCTCAAAGTACTCCTTCCACTTGATGGAAGGAGCCTTGATGAAGGCTGCAGTGCAGTTGAAACATGTAAAGAAGGTAAAGACATCTTTCTATTTTACTTTTGTCTTTCAAAGGAAAAAAAAAAAAAAAAAAAAAAGGAAAAATACTCCTTCCACCACCCAACGATGTCCCCAGTCGAAGTAAGCAGCACCCCATCTGCACTATAAAGTGTGGACAGGGAGCTGCTTTCCCCTCCTGAGTCACTGAACAGTTTGCCAGAATCTCTTCAAGGCTGACCAAAAGTCTTGTTCCATGGCGTCACCAAACTCCTCCCACACCTGAGTTTTTGCTTCAGCAACCACCTGAGCTGCACTCCGCTTGGCCTGCCGATACACCTCAGCTGCTTCACCAGCCACCCAAGCTCAATAGGACTCCTTCTTCAGCTCAATGGCCCTCCTCACCACTGGTGTCCACCACTTGGTTCGGGGGTTGCCACCACGAGATGCAACAACAACCTTGTGGCCACAGCTCTGTGCAGCTGCTTCAACAATGGAGGTGGAGAACATGGCCCATTCAGACTCCATGTACCCAGACTCCCTCGGAATGTGGTCGAGGTTCTTCCGGAGGTGGGAGTTGAAGACCTCCCAGACAGGGGTTAGACGTTTGGATCTACCAGGTCTGAATTGCATCCTCCCTTACTATCAGATCCAACTCACCACCAGGTGGTGATCAGTTGACAGCTCTGCACCTCTCTTTACCCGAGTGTCCAAGACATACGGTCGCAGGTCTGATGACACGATAACAAAATTGATCATCAACCTGTGACCTAGGGTGTCCTTGTGCCAAGTGCACATATGGACACCCTTATGCTTGAACATGGTGTTTGTTATGGACAAACTGTAGTTAGCACAGAAGTCCAATAACTGGACACCACTCGGGTTCACATCGGGCAGGCTGTTCCTCCCAGTCACCCCCTTCCAGGTTTCACTGTCGTTGCCCACATGCGCATTGAAGTCCCCCAGTAGGACAATGGAGTCTCCAAGAGGAGGACCCTCCAGCATCCCATTCAGAGACTCCAAAAAGGGTGGGTACTCTGAACCATCATTTGGTACATAGGCAAAAATGATGGTCAGGACCTGTTTTCCAACCCGAAGGCACAGGGAAACTACCCTTTTGTCCACCTGAGAGAACTCCAATGTCGAGGCAGCAAGGCGGGGGGATACAAGAATACCCACCCCTGCCCATCGCCTCTCTCAAGGCAACTTCAGAGTAGGCCAAGCTCCAGCCCCTCTTCAGGAGACTGGTTCCACAACCAGAGCTGTGCATTGAGGTGAGCCCAACTATATCTAGCCAGTATCTCTCAACCTCATGCACCAGCTCCAGCAACTTCCTCACCAGAGCAGTGACGTTCCATGTCCCAAATCCAGGTTTGAAAGGCGGGGATCAGACCACCTTGGTCTCTGCCTTTGCCTGCCGCCTGAGTCGCATAGCACCGGACCCCCATGATCCCTCCTGCAGGTGGTGAGCCCGCTGGAAGGTGGACCCATGTAACTTCTTCAGGCTGAGCCCGACTGGGTCCCATGAGCAGAAACCCAGCCGCCAGGCACTAGCCATCGAGCCACTTCTCTAGACCTGGCTCCAGGGCGGGGCCCTGGTAACCCCATACCGGGTGGGGTACACTGAATCCTTAATTTTTTTATTTTTCATGGGAGTCTGTTAGATCACTCTTCACCCAGGACCCACTCTTCACCCAGGACCAGTTTGTCTTGGGAGACCCTACCAGAGGCAAATTGCTCTGGACAACATAGCTCCTGGGATCAGTAGGGCACGCAAAACTCCCACCACGATAAGGTGGTGATCCATGGAGGTAGAGTGTCAAGTTAATTTTATTTAATTTTATTTTTTTATATAGTGCCATGTCACAGCAGAAGTCATTTTAAGATGCATTCACTATAGAACAAGTCTTTACCTTGTCCTCTTATTAAACAAACTAAATATCCTTATGTTATTTATCTTATTTACACAACAGCTCATTTCTGTCTCTTCTCCTCTGCGCTCTCGTATCATGTGGCAGGGTGGAACTTCACTGCACATGTGGTGTAACTCTGATGTAGAGAGAGAGAGAGAACTGTAGAGTCCGGGAGGGTGATGTGGTAAGAGTGTAATCGAGTGATGCATGGTTGAGCACAGATGAGAGCAACACATGTGCTTAATAAAAACTCATGTTACACATGCAGTTGGACTCGCACCATTGTTTTAATAACACAACATGGTGTCAGAAGTCCTATGGTTAGCGTAGAGTGAAGAAGCCAGTCAAAAGGATCATTTTAAGCCCGCGGAGAGGGAGAGAGAAGGAAGGACAGGATGAGCCAAGGAGGAGATGCTAACAGTGGCAGCCAGCAGCTAGCAACAGCGGCAGCGCCTGCACAGAGAGTCACAGTTGGGCTGGGACCATGCGCTACATTTAATATCCAGCTACCGGAATCCTCCAACTTTTCAAAGCCGCAAGTGTCATAAACTCTCCATGCGCTCTTCCATGGTGCACGGAGGAGAAGGATGGATAGATTTATGTGCAGATTCACACCAAACACACATTTATTGACATGAAACAGTTCGAAAACATAAAGACTTACAAGAAGGTAGTGATGTACACAAAATGGCTGACGCCGGAGCGAACAGCGGGCAGACCACTGTGTATCGTGGCCACAGGACAAAAATACAATTAGCATATACGCTCGGGAGAGCGAGGAAGACCCAAGGAGGCTCTACTGGCTAGGGGAAGCATACTGGGCAACAGCCTAAGCGTAGCAGTAGCACTGCGGGGGGGGGGGGGTGGAACGCTATCAACTAAGGGTAGCAGAAACTACCGCACCGAGAAACGCCAGACAGTTTATTCACAGACAGGAACAGTCCAAGAAGTCCAGTTCTCCCAACGAGTGTGAATAATAAATCCTTCAAGGACGTGACGGTCACCCGATGTAGACCACTGGTGTGACTCGTACAATGACCCAGCGGCGTTTGTCTAGTGAAGAGCTGCTTAAATCCAAGCGCCGCTGGCCATACAAATTGGGAACACCTGGGCGAGGCGCGGAAAAGATCATTACTGGGGCTGGAAACAGCTGATGGAATTAAGGAGAGCGAGGGGGCGTGGTTGGACCGATAGACTGTCGGCAGCGTGGGAAAAAGGTCACAGAAGCTGACTAACAGCAGCCGGTCAGGCAGTGGCTAAGGTGATGGAATAAATAAACAAAATGCACCTAAACAGTGAAACAAAACCCACAAAGAGATCGAGGCTGAGCCGGGGAAGGCCAAGCTGGCTCAGCTCGTGACAGCAAGAGTGGGACAAATGGATCTGGAGATTTGAAAGATTTTGCCTAGCAAGTAACCTCAAAGTAAGTTAGGAAGAGAATCATGTCAACACATTGATTTATTGCATGAGGGATGAGGCGGATGATATTTCACCAGGGCTAACTCTGTCGGCTGCTGAAAGAGGCACTTACAAGGGGGTGCGTGATGGCTTTCGATGCTACGTGGTGAAGAAAAACAAAATTTATGCATGTGCCAAGTTTAATATGCGCAAGCAGAGAGAAAAGTGTGGATTCATTCATTACTGCATTATATGTGTTAGCAGAGCACTGCAGCTACATGGTGCTACATGATGAACTAATTAGAGACTGACTCATTGTTAGGCAGTTAGATAAGGGGCTGTCTGAATGCATGCAGCTTGATGCAGAACTGATGTTGGATAAAGCAGTCAGGATGGTGTGTCAAAGCAAAGAGGTGAAAAAGCAGCAAGCTTCTCTGTGGGGTGAAACTAAAGCACAGAAAAGTGATGCTAAGTGTGTGGATAGAGTCAGAGTGTACAAGAACAGCAAACCTGCTAAAAATAAGCCTCAGCATGCTAACAAGCCACACAGTGCCAAGAACAGCAAAGAGAAATTCACACAGTCGCAGTGTCATAAATGTGGCAGCTCTCCATTCCATCCAAAACTTGATTGTCCTGCTAATGAAGGGAAATGTCATGCATGTGGGGAAAAAGGGACATTATAGTCATGTGTGTAGGGTGCCCAAATCTGTGCATGAAGTTGAAGAAGAGGCGGATGCCGTCTTCCTTGGCAGCATCACAATAGATGGCAGTCCCTGGATGGTTAACATTGACATCCATGACAGTAGTGTGATTTTTAAAATCGACACAGGTGCCGATGTCACAGTCCTGCCACACGCTGTGTTCCAGAATATACACCAGGACAATCCATCTATGCTCTGCAAAGTAGCAAAGCCACTCCTGGGATCGGGGAGGAGTCCACTTGATGTTGTGGGCATCGCCAGGCTGCTGCTGCTGAGAAGAGGTGAGCAAGAGGTGATGGAAGATGTGTACACAGTCCATCATCTGCACACTGCCTTGCTAGGAAGACCTGTGAGCTGTCAGCTGGGCCTTGTTGCATGCCTAGATAGTGTTACAATGTAGACACTAAAGCAAACCTACCCAAAAATATGCAGCGGACTTGGAGAAGTGCGCCAGCCATACGCCATAAACCTGAAACCAGTGGTTCAACCGTTCTCTCTCAAAAACACCAAGGAGGATCCCATTGCCGCTGATGGACAACTTGAAAAAAGAACTGTCCCGCATGGAAGGCCTCATGGTGATATGAAGAGTCGAGGAGCCAACAGACTAGTGAGCTGGCATCATGGTGGTGCCAAGAAGACGGGTGCCACGCGCATATGCATCGATCTCACCAGGCTGAAGGAGTCAGTGTGTTGAGAGAAGTTCATCCTGCCATCAATGGGGGAAACGATGGGAATGCTGGCTGGAGCCAGAAGAAAGCTGGACGCAAACATGGGGTTTTAGCAAATTCCTGGAGCATGACACTCACCTTCATGCCGCACTGGAGAAGATCCAGAAGACAGGCATCACCTTAAACATCGACAAGTATGACCTGTCAAAGTCAGAGGTGAACTTTTTAAGTCACGTGGTCTCTGCCAGAGGCATCAGCCCAGATCCAGGCAAGACAGAGGCCATGAAGAGGATGCATGAGCTGACAACAGTGAGCAAAGTAAGGTCCTTCGCCGGAATGGCAAACCAGCTGAGCAAGTTTATCCTGCAGCTGGCTGAGAGAGACAAACCCTTGCGAGATCTCCTGTCAAAAAAGTACTGCTGGATGTGAGGCGTTGAGCAGGCCAAAGCCTTTCAAGATCTGAAGGAAGCACAGACGTCACCACCTGTGCCAGCCATGTACGACCCAAACAGAGAGTGCAAAGTCTCAGCAGATGTGTCATCGTACAGGCTAAGAGGAGTGCTACTCCAAAAATGGGATGAGTGGAGGCCAATAGCCTACATGTCACAGTCTCTCACACCATCCAAGCAGAGATACAAGCAAGTGGAAAATGAATTGTTGGGACTGACCTGGGCTTGTGAGAAGTTCCTCATCTTCCTGATTGGGAAGCATTTCCAGCTGGAGACGGATCTAAAGCCTCTGTTGAGTCTCCAGGGGTCTCAAGCATTGGATGCTCTACCTCCTTGGAGCCAATGCTTCAAAATGTGTCTGATGCGGTATTCCTATTTCATATCTCATGTGGCAGGGAAGTGTGTGTGGACAGCAGATACGCTGTCATGAACACCAGTGAAGAGAAGAGAAACACCGGCTGACAAAGAACTGTTTGAAGACACTAACATCTATGTAGACATGGTAATGGAGAACATGCCAGTGAGCACTGCCTATTTGGAGGAGCTGAGGGACCAGATGCAGAGGGACAGTGTGTGTGCACGTGTGAGGCAGCTGTGTGCAGAGGGCTGGCCAGCACATGGCACCAACAAACCTGCACTCAAGCTGTATTGGGCGGAACAAGCTTTCCTCACAGTCCAGAATGGTCTTCTGCTTATGGGACAAAGACTTGTCATACTGTCAACAATGAGAAATGACGTTCTTGCCAAGCTATATGAAGGGCACCAAGGCGTGGTCAAGTATAGAGAGCGGGCATGACAATCAGTATGGTGGCCAGGGCTGAACCAGCAGCTGAACGAGTTGGTTCTCAACTGCCGAGCATGCTGTCAGGAGAGACAGAACCACAGGGAGCTGCTGATGCCAACACCGTACCCAGGCCAACCTTGGCAGAAGTGTGGAATGGATTTGTTTTTGCTAGGGAGCAAGACCTACCTGCTGGTGATGGACAATGTGTCAAGGTACTGTATGTGGAGATCGCTTTCCTAACCCCCACAAGGTCTAATAATATGATTCACCACCTGAACTCAGTTGTTGCATGTCATGGGATCTGCGAGACCCTTGCCACAGATAACAGCCACAGTTCTCTGGAGCGGCTTTTGCTGAGTTTGCTGAGTCCTATGGGTTTCATCTTGTGCCCAGCAGCCCAAAATACCCCCAGGGTAATGCTGAAGCCGGACATGCAGTACAGACAGTGAAGGGGCTCTTGAAGAAGTCAGACGATCCTTATCTTGCTCTACTTGCATACAGGGCTATCCCACTCCAAAATGGGTACAGCCCAACCCAACTTTTAAGGGGGAGGAGGCTCCTCACCACCTTGCCTATCCTTTCTGCCCTGCTAGATTCTGCTCTTCGTTATGGAGATGCTGTGAAGGGGTGAGGAAGATGAAAGATACATATCGCTACAATCAGTGACACTGTGCACAGAACCTCAACAGACTTGCTCCTGGGCAGGATGTGTGGGTCACAGACCAAAGAGAAGCTGGAGCTGTCATTGGAAACCACACCACGCCACACTCATATCTGGTGGAGGGACCCCATATAATCATAAGGCGAAACCATCATCATCTCATTGCCATGCAGCCCTTGCCGGAGCAGAGCAGCAGTGGAGCAGTGGAACATATCCTGGGCGATATTCCAAAATAACCTGCAGCAGCACCACCGCAGCTGAATGTTCCAGAAGCACCATCTACTCCTACTCTCAGAACCAGGTCTAGGAGAGCTGTGGTTGAATCTCCGAAAACGGACAAAGCCAACCCCACGCCCCCCCCCCCCCCCGCAAATGAAAGATGTGTGTCTTATGAGACGTGTGTGTGTGTGTGTGTGTGTGTGTGTGTGTGTGTGTGTGTGTGTGTGTGTGTGTGTGTGTGTGTGTGTGTGTGTGTGAAGACGCGCAGCAGATAAACAGGCAGGTAGGAGTTAGGCATAAGAATATTGTCTGCATTTTTTTTTCCAGAAAAACACAGACTCCAATAGACAATACAAACTAACAGAATACATTAGTTATTTTTTCCTTTCCACTCAATACCGAGTGGTTGGGGACTGTAGGGAGTTTTCAAATGAAGGCGCTGCAAATAATTTCCACATCTCTGCTCTTTAACATGCATTCAATGCAATTTAGCTGTTGTAATGGATATTGTGTTAAAGTCTGTATTTGTCACGCGGGGCTCTAGGGAGCCACGCAATGAGAGCCAAGGGCGAGCCAGTGAGTCGTGATGTTTTATTAAAGGTAAGGGGTGAGGGATGAGGAAAGCACAGATACTCGTACAGAGGTACACTCACGAGTTGCACAGCGCAGGAGCAGGGAGCTCGTACCGGACGTAGGGGTAACAAGGCATACGTACTCACAGCGGGTAACAATCACAGGAATGCTGTAAGAGGAGTAGAGACTGACACCGGACGAAGGGGCTTCAGCCTAGCAGTGCTTATGTCGCAGCCCCGAGTGATCGAGGCTGCTCCTATTTATTCTCATTGGCAGCGCCCAGCTGATGAGGATTAATTGGCCCCAGCCGTCCCGTAATGCTGCCAGCTGGGAGCCTGCTGAGACGCTGCTCAATGAGAAGCAGGGATGAGGAGAAACATGGGCTGAGCGCCGAGACGGCGTCTCATCCCATGGTGACAGTATTGGCTGTTGCACAAGAGTTTTTCTGTATAGCAGAAGTTTCTGCTTAATTTACAAATCACTGTAATAGGAAATGTTTGACAATCCTGTGCTTTTCTTGTATTGTTATATAGAATATCACTGTAGTAAGATGAAAAAAACATTTGCTTTAAAATTTGTAATTCTTCCCACAACTTTTAGTGCAAAAAAACCTCTCCAAACATTGCAACTTTTATCGCAACTTTTAAGAAAAGCTCCTGCGAATTCAGGCTTTTTGGGCTGCAACAATCATAAAAACATCCCACGAAATCCTGGAGGAACTATATTATGCTGGCTAACATGTTAAGTGCACTAAATTAGTGAGTTGCATGAGTGGTTTACTCTCTTCCCTCTTCTTGTCATGGCAATATCAGCCCTCATTCTTGATATTAGTACATCTCAGTAAATTATAATACCATGATTTGTAATTTAATTTATAAAAAAAAATGTAACCATAATCATCAAAAATAAATTAAAATGGCTTAAATATTTCACTGTATGTGTGAAGGGTGACATTCCTGCACTGGAACTTAAAGCATTTGCAGACTGTTATTTTGGACTGGAAGAAGTTCTTTTAATTTTCATCTAAAGCCTTTTAAACTTTGAAACTTCCAGACCCAGAAAGGTTTTAATAAGATGGACTGTTTTCTTTTTTACTTTTATGGATTTGAATGTTACTCTAGTTTGTTTTGAACATGCAGCGTTACAACAGCTTTCCATGGTGCAGTAGAAGCTGCTTATTTGAGTATTTACACTTTATTTTTGGGTTGAAAGACTGCATTTTAATTTGTTATTTAACTGTGTTGTTCCAAACACTTTTTATTAAGCTGTCAAGTTCAAGCTTCTAACTTGTTTCATGGGTCATTATTCTATTTAGCAATGGGAACTTTTTATAATAGGCTACATTATATTAAGGTTATAATAAGGAAGCAAAGTAGCGCTGCCTCCAAAAATTTAAAGAAATAAATGGGATCGATTCCTATGAGCACAAGAAATGGACCACGGATTTTGACCAGCTGCCTGGAGTCACGCTGTCAGATGTGTTTGCCTTCCTGGTTTGTGGGGTGAGCGCATACACCCATGAGCAATTTAAGAACTAAAAATCATTAGAGGCTCATGTTCTATTCACCAATGGATGGGTCCAGCCACCTCAAATCTTCCGGATGAACGACCAGACAACCGTAGTTTGTGACAAAAGTAAGCAGTCATTGCTTCTACACAGTTTCTGCACTAACATGTGTCTCTGCAACTACAGACATTTCTAAGTCCCAGCAGTGAAATGTTGGATTTATGTTCAAATTGGACATATGATGCTTGATAAGTACATACATATTATTATCAAGAGGACATGAAATACTAATCCAGCAATGTCATAAGCCCGACCTCGTGCTGGTGCATTGAAAAAAATTACCAGTATTATTAGCCGTTATAGAAACATCCGAAATCAGGACAGTGATGTTTTTATAGTCACCTGAAAGAGGAGAATCTGCTGAATCTAGAGATACCAAACATTCTATGGACTTCAGCCCCCACCTGATTTTAAATCCATGCATAATGAAAGACAATGTGCACTCTGGGAATTCCCTTCCAGTGTGCACAGGGAAATCCCGGCACTGCGTGTAGTGGTTTGTGTCCAGGTTTTTTGTGTTGTTTTTTTTTGATAGTTTTATCAGACATATTTCTTTCCACCCTCAGACACCACTCATTTTCATGTCCCATATCTGGCCTGTTATGAAAAATTAACTAATACAATCAAATTACGATATTGTTTCAAATCAGATTCTTTCACCATATAATTTTATTTGTCATTTATTTACTCTTATTGTGTTATGTTTTATTTATTTGCTTATTTAAGTTACTGATCTTAAACTAAATGAAATGTTATGTATTTCCTAGGTGTTGGTTGCACTCTCAATGACTAAATGGCACTCCCCTCAAGCCATGGGTGATTCTCAGCTCCAGCGGCCAAGTGGAGTCCGCACACTGCACATGCATATATCGTTACATTGTGCCACACCTCACAGAGCTACATATATATTATATTATTTTATTTTATTTCTAACGTCATTCTACTGCATTACATTCTATACATTCTATACATATACACTGGAAAATGTCACATGACTATAACACAAATAAAGTGATTGAGAATTGCAGTAAATGTCTTCATTTTATTTTTGTGAAACAGAGTACAATAAACATGTCCAAGACCAGCCTGCTGCTACACAAACTGCATTCCTGCTGTTCAGTGTTGTCCAGTAGAGCAGCATCATCCATCTGGAGGTGAAAGCATCCTCTTGTGACCACAGAGGAACCTCATCTGGTCGTGTACACTGCAAAAATGATCAGCCAAAACACAAGAAATAAACACTTTAAGGAGAAAATGACTTAATACAAGAGAAATTATCTGTTCATAGAGTAAGACAATTTTAATTTAATGAGAAATAAATAAGCTACACAAAAGACACAAATAACTTCTACACCTATATGATTAATGGCCTATTTTCAAATGTAAGATTTTACATCTTTGTAAGCACAGAAGAATTTGCAGCATTGCTTTGTGTACATGTGAGCTCTTCTCAGCAACAACTGGTGGTGCAGCCTCAGTCATCTTTGACTGCCTAGTGTGCATTTTTTTTTTTTTCACTTCAAGATCGAGATGTGATGATGGCTTTTTAAATATCCGGTTAGTATTTGGATTAAACAACGAATGTGTCCAAATGGGACACAAAATGCCAAAATTATTAAAATGAATTTCAAGGAATATATTACAATGGTACACTGAATGGCCCCACCCTGGAGCCAGGCCTGGGGGAGGGGCTCGAAGACTAGCGTCTGGTGGTCGGGTTTCCACCCATGGGACTCGGCCGGGCTCAGCCCGAAGGAGTTACATGGGTCCGCCCTCCAGTGGGCTCACCACCTGCAGGAGGGATCATGGGGGTCCGGTGCTATGTGGATCAGGTGGCGGTCAAAGGCGGAGACCTTGGCGGACTGATCCCAAGCTTTCTAAACTGGCTTTTGGTACGTGGAATGTCACCTCTCTGGTGGGGAAGGAGCCTGAGCTGGTGTACGAGGTTGAGAGATACCGGCTAGATATAGTCGACCTCACCTCAACACACAGCTCCGGTTCCGGAACCAGTCTCCTGGAGAGGGGCTGGAGCTTGGCCTTTTCTGGAGTTGCCCCGGGCGAGAGGTGACGAGCAGGGGTGGGTATTCTTGTATCGCCCCACCTTGCTGCCTCTATATTGGAGTTTTCCCCGGTGGACGAAAGGGTTGCTTCCCTGCGCCTTCGGGTTGGGAAACGGGTCCTGACCATCATTTGTGTCTATGCACCAAATGATGTTTCAGAGTACCCACCCTTTTTGGAGTCTGTGACTGGGGTGCTGGAGGGTGCTCCTCTTGGAGACTCCATTGTCCTACTGGGGGACTTCAATGCGCACGTGGGCAACGACAGTGAAACCTGGAGGGGGGTGATTGGGAGGAACGGCCTGCCCGATCTGAACCCGAGTGGTGTTCAGTTATTGGACTTCTGTGCTAACCACAGTCTGTCCATAACGAACACCATGTTCAAGCATAAGGGTGTCCATATGTGCACCTGGCACCAGGACACCCTAGGTCGCAGGTCGATGATCGATTTTGTTATCGTGTCATCAGACCTGCGACCGTATGTCTTGGACACCCGAGTAAAGAGAGGTGCAGAGCTGTCAACTGATCACCACCTGGTGGTGAGTTGGATCCGATGGCAGGGGAGGAAGCCATTCAGACCTGGTAGACCCAAACGTATAGTGAGGGTGTGCTGGGAGCGTCTGGCTGAGGCCCCTGTCCGGGAGGTCTTCAACTCCCACCTCCGGAAGAACTTCAACCACATTCCGAGGGAGTCTGGAGACATGGAGTCTGAATGGGCCATGTTCTCCACCTCTGTTGTTGAAGCGGCGGCCCAGAGCTGCGGCCGCAAGGTGGTCGGTGCATCTCGTGGTGGCAACCCCTGAACCAAGTGGTGGACACCAGTGGTGAGGGGGGCCATTAAGCTGAAGAAGGAGTCCTATCAAGCTTGGTTGGCTTGTGGGACTCCCGAAGCAGCTGAGGTGTACCGGCAGGCCAAGCGGAGTGCAGTTCGGGTGGTTGCTGAAGCAAAAACCCGGGTATGGGAGGAGTTCGGTGAGGCCATGGAACAAGACTTTCGGTCGGCCTCAAAGAGATTCTGGCAAACTGTCCGGCGGCTCAGGAGGGGAAAGCAGCTCCCCGTCCACACTGTGGGACACTGCACTATGGTGCAGATGGGACACTGTTGACTTCGACTGGGGACATCGTCAGGCGGTGGAAGGAATACTTCGAGGATCTCCTCAATCCCACTGATACGCCTTCCACAGATGAAGCAGGGTTTGGGGACGAGGGGGATGACTCGCCTATCACAGGGGCTGAGGTCGCCAAGGTGGTTAAAAATCTCCTTGGTGGCCGGGCCCCAGGGGTGGACGAGATTCGCCCCGAGTACCTCAAGGCCCTGGATGTTGTTGGGTTGTCATGGTTGACACGCCTCTGCAACATTGCGTGGAGGTCGGGGGCAGTGCCTTTGGCATGGCAAACCGGGGTGGTGGTTCCTCTCTTTAAAAAAGGGGACCGGAGGGTGTGCTCCAACTTTAGAGGGATCACACTCCTCAGCCTCCCTGGGAAGGTCTATGCCAAGGTACTGGAGAGGAGAGTCCGGCCGTTGGTCGAACCTCGGATTCAGGAGGAGCAATGTGGTTTTCGTCCTGGCCGTGGCACATCGGACCAGCTCTTTACCCTCTCGAGAATTCTCGAGGGTTCGTGGGAGTTTGCCCAACCAGTTTACATGTGTTTTGTGGACTTGGAGAAGGCATTTGACCGCGTCCCTCGTGGATTTTTGTGGGGGGTGCTTCGGGAGTATGGGGTATCGGGCTTGTTGTTACGAGCTATTCAGTTTCTGTACGACCGTTGTGAGAGTTTGGTTCGTATTGCCAACACTCGGTCGGAGTCATTCCCAGTGAGAGTTGGACTCCTCCAGGGCTGCCCTTTGTCACCGATCCTGTTCATAATTTTTATGGACAGGATTTCTAGGTGCAGCCAGGGAACGGAGGGTGTCATGCTTGGTGACCACAGGATCTCATCTCTGTTGTTTGCAGATGATGTTGTCCTGTTGGCTTCATCCAGCAATGACCTACAGCTCTTGCTGGGACGGTTTGCCGCTGAGTGTGAAGCGGCTGGGATGAGAATCAGCACCTCCAAGTCCAAGTCCATGGTCCTCAGCCGGAAAAAGGTGGATTGTCCTCTCCGGGTTGGGGACAGGCTCCTGCCCCAAGTGGAGGAGTTTAAGTATCTTGGGGTCTTGTTCACAAGTGAGGGGAGAATGGAGCGAGAGATCGACAGACGGATTGGAGCAGCATCTGCAGTGATGCGGACGTTGTACCGGTCTGTTGTGGTGATGAGGGAGCTTAGTTCTAAGGCAAAGCTGTCGATTTATCAGTCAATCTACGTTCCTACTCTCACCTATGGTCACGAGCTTTGTGTAATGACCAAAAGAATGAGATCGCGGATACAAGCGGCTGAAATGAGCTTTCTCCGTAGGATTGCTGGACTCACCCTCAGAGATAGGGTGAGGAGCTCAGTCATCCGGGAGAGGCTCAGAGTAGAACCGCTGCTCCTCCACATTGAAAGGAGTCAGTTGAGGTGGTATGGGCATCTGATTAGGATGCCTCCTGGACGCCTCCCACTTGAGGTGTTTCAGGCACATCCCACTGGGAGGAGACCCCGGGGCAGACCCAGGACTCGGTGGAGAGACTATGTCTCCCAGCTTGTCTGGGAACGCCTTGGTATCCCCTCTGAAGAGCTGGAGCAGGTGGCTGGGGAGAGGGAAGTCTGGGCTTCTCTGCTTGAACTGCTGCCTCCGCGACCCGGACCTCCGGAAAAGCGGTAGAAGATGGATGGATGGATGGATGGATATTACAATGGGTCTTGAATATTTGTAAATGTGTGCCATTAGTTGACTTGCTGTCACTTGGTCCCATTAGATATAATTTAATATGGTATATGGTTATTTTGTGTAATGTTAGTTACTACAAGAATGGCCACTTGTCGTTAAACAATAAAATAAAAATGATTTAATTGATTTTTGGGGCGTTTGGTGGGTTTTCGGTGTCCCATAAAAAATGATTTAATTTGTTATTTGGATGTTTTCTAGGGGGTTGGGGTCTTGGGGTCCTGGTGGTCCCGTTTGGTCTGTTTGGTCCCGTTTGCTGTTTAGTCCACCCGATCTGAGGAAGGGCAGGTGGCCCGAAATGTTACTAATAAATAATAAATACTTAATGAGAGCTTTCCAGTGTGCGGATTGTCTTTGACTTTTCTGATGTTTTTTGGGGGGATCCAGCACCCGGCCAGGTGGACTGTGTGATGTGGGTATCATCTTTATTATTTTTTAAATCACAACTTACCTTTGTGAAAATGCCATGAACACACAAACGTGTGCAGGAATATTGTCGAAGCTGATGTTTTTCCTTCTGACCACTGCAATCCATTCCATCCTACCACTCTGTTAGCTCGGCGACCCGATTCTCTCCACATTTCTTCCAAGTTGGGAAGTTAAAAAAGTGTACGCCGTTATCAATCTTTTGCTACGCCAATCGTGAGAGCAATTGTTGCATTTGATAGCGCAGCAAAACTTCCCCATTCTAACGCTGCATGGTATTTGGAGGAATAATAATTATAGACTGAAGCAACCCTCTCAAAAACTTCAGCTTAACAGCTGTTGTTGCTCACTACTAAACACGGACAGGCAGAACACTTGTCTCACAATTCCTTGCAGTTTTTCCATCAGTTTACATCATGCGCCCATTCTTAATACAACCCATAGTTGTAGGTTAGTAAACAACCCATAGTTGTAGGGCACGATCCTGAGGTGAACCTGTGTAGTAAATTTGGTGACCATCGAGAGCTTTACACATTCTATAGTAAAAGATCATAGGGAGTGTCAACCTTGACATTTGACCTTTTGACCCCAAACCTGTAGTCAGAGGTTATGGCCTCAGAGGGAATCTGTGTACCAGGTTTGGTGACCCTAGCATTCTTTGTTGTAGAGATATAGTTTATAAGCCATTTTGATATTGACCTTTGACTTTGCTATCCCAAAACCATAGACACACTTCAGGGTCACAGGGTGAACCTGCATATCAAGTTTGGTGGCCCTAGCTTTACTTGTTGTACAGTTATAAGGTATAAGGAATGTTAACCTTGGCCTTTGACCTTTTGACCCCAGACCCATAGTCAGAGGTCAGGATTCCAAGGTGAACCTGTGTACCAGGTTTGGTGGCCCTAGCTTTACTCGCTTTATAGTAATAGTAAATATAGTATTTACATTTTCCATAGTGCAACTGCAATGTTAACTCTGAGCTTTTGATCCCTTGACCCTAAACTCATAGGTAGATCAGGGTGTAAGTCATCCAAGATGTGTATTAGATACAACTACTGTATCAATTTGAAAAGCCTACATCATTTCTTTCAGTAATTATTGTGCTTAGAAGATTTAGGGAAAATCTGACCTCTGACCTTTGGCCTCTAGGTCATCCAATGAGAGTGAAATTGCAAAATGCACATCATCAAACCATGGTACCAAGTTCCAAAACAATCGGAACAAAACTGTAGGAGGAGTTGATGGCACAAGACAGTTAATGTCTATGAAATGAGGTGAAATAGGAGGTCATAGGTCAGGGGCTACAATTCCTGTGAAAATCATCTGATCAGAACCAAATAGCAATATGTGCTTCATCAGAAGTATATCAAACATGATGCCAAGTTTCAAAACAGTCGGAACAAAACTGTAAGAGGAGTTGATTTCACAAGACAGTTACTGTCCATGAAGTGAGGTGAAACAGGAGGTCATAGGTCAGGGGCTACAATTCCTGGAAAAATGATCAGATCAGAGCCAAATTGCAATATGCGCATTATCAGAGTATATCAAACCATGGTACCAAGTTTCAGAACAATTGGAGCAAAACTATAGGAGGAGTTAATTTTACAAAAGTAGGACCGACAGATAGGCAACATAATCCCCCGCTGGTCAAAGCCCAAAGGGGTCGAAGAGCCCTTTGGGCTTCAACCAGCAGGGGATAAAAATTAAACATTGTCCAGTCCTAAAGTTAATGTGTTTACATACCATGTGGGTCATGTGGCTCACAGTACATGCTGCTGGAGTTACGTCCGCACACACTTTGTACCCCGTCTTAAACTGCACACTTTGCTTGCTTTTTCTTGACATCTTCAGATGAAATAATGTTAATCATCACATACTATGTGGATGGAGACCACATTCCTTTTCACTCCAAGCCGTTTTACTTTTTCTGCAGTGTTTGGTGGTAAGAATGCACTGCTTTTGGGTTGCGGAGGTGCGTGGCCACACACGTAACTCTGTGGACACGTCTTAAAGGGGAAGTACATGAAAAGCTCAATAGTAATATAGAAAATAATTTTCAAAAAAATCCTTGATCCAGATCATGATCCGGATCACCACCAAAATCTAATCATCTGTTCCCAGTGCCGTTGGACACCTTTCCTGAAAATTTCATCAAAATCCATTCATAACTTTTGTAGTAATGTTGCTAACAGACAGACAGACAGACAGACAAACCAATGCCAGCAAAAACATTACCTCTCCTTCTGGTGGAGGTAAAAATTGCAGATTTAATAGGAAAAATAAACAAATTTACAAAAAAAAATGTTGCAAATTTGAAATTGATGCTTCAGATGCATTTCAATCTGTTATGTAACATGATATAAAAAAGATTTCTGATGAATGGGGGGGAATTCTCTGTTTTTTCCAGGTTGAAGGAGAACATGACCCACCTCTTTCCTCGAATTTATGGCTGTGGTGGCTGTATAAAAAATCTGCAGAGCCTCGACCATCCATGACACATGATTGGACACCCTTGATTTAGAACATGAAGCAGGTTCCTTAAATCTGCAGCTAGACCTTCATTGAGTTCCACAGTGAATTATCTAGCAGGCATATTTCTTGGTGGAGAAGCCCAGTGCCCAGTAGGTATTGCCTGGAGGGGGGAGGGGGGTCTGATGCTTCCTGGGGTGCTGCTGGAGTGTCAGTAAGTCAAATGCTGTCATGCTGTAGGATGCTGAGATCATCTCGGTCATGGCCGCGAATCAAGTGGTTTATGGGGAAGGTTCAAATTCCTTCATCTTAACACACACAAAAAAACCTTGTCTGGGAGCCCAGACTCCCCTCCCCCCTCTCGCCCTTTTGATAAAGAACCACAGAATGTGGTCTCCATTTATTTCAGAGACCTGCAGCTGCGTACCTGTGCGGGATCACCTGTGCTGACTTGTATCAAAGGTGAATTAATGAGGGGGGAATGTCCGTTCGGCAGCTTTTACTGCAACGTCACCCTCAGATCGCCGTGGGGTTCAACAGGAAGCCAAATGACAGTCAGGAAGTTGTCCAATCTTGTTTGCCGGTTTCCTCATCACCCCCCCCCCCCCCCAGGAGCTTTTGTTGACTTTGAGTGAGTTTTAACTCTGTGTTGAGCTGCTGGTGAAGTTTGATGCCAACAGGTGATGATAAACGGCTGTAGAACATCGCCAGGACTCAGGAACAATGAAGGAATGATGACTGACAGGAATATTAGTGCTGATGAAAGTCATTGTGGAAGAAATTTAGCGCCAATCTGTCGCTTATGACTGCTGAAGAGCACCTTTCTGTAGTCGTGATGGCCCTGGACCACCTCCTGTTATTCATTTTTATGACAGTTCAGTGTCAGGGTTCCCAGCTACCATACAGGAAACCATGTTATTTTTCTCAGAGCGAACCACATTTAGGGACCGATCCCTCACTGCTGCTACTTCTGTCGCTGAAGCCAGTTTTTCACCTCGTGAAGTCTGGTGAGCCTCTGAGAATTCAAAATGGCTGCTCACGTACAGCACTTATCAACAATCATGCAAAATCGTGTATCTGCTTTTGTTATCCGCCTCTTGAAAGGGGGGGGGGACCCAGCTATTTTAAATAACTATAGACCTATCTCTAAAGTCTCTGTTCTTGCAAAAGTGCTTGAAACTTTGATCAGTAAACGAGTAAGGGGGGTGGGGGGGGGGGGGGCTGAAAAGTTCATAGTGGTCAAATCTGACCAAATGTGGATTATTTTTCAACTACAGGGATCCAAGTGCTGCAACATCAACGGAAGAAGTGTGTGGACCGAAGGGGAGACTGTGTTGAAAAATTAAACCACATTTGGTCAAATTTGACCACTATGAACTTTTCAGCCCCCCCTCCCCCCCATAAAAGAATATACCGCTACCAACTCTATTCTATCACCATTTCAGTCAGGCTTCCATAAATATCATAGCTCTACTACTGCTGCCTTGAAGGTCATAAATTATATAACAAAGGCTCTTGACAACAAGCAATGCTGTTTTCCCTGTTTTTAGATCTTCCAAAATCCTTTGACGCTGTTGATCACTTGACCAATCAATCATAAATCATCAATAATTAATCGTCTCACAGCTATAGGTTTTTCTAAACAAGCAGTTTGGTGTTTACATATTACCTCACAGGCAGAATCCAGGCTGTTCAGAGAGAGGGTCGTGCTACTTCAGACTTTTTACAGATCTATAAAGAGGTTCCACAAGGTTCAATTCTGAGCCCTTTATTGTTTACTATATTTATAAACAACATTGGACAAAACATTCCATATGCAACGTCTCACGTCTATGCTGATGACACTGTCATATACTACTCTGCTACTACACCTGGAAAGGCTTTTGAACAAATTCAGCACACTTTTGACAGAGTACAGGAACAACTTAATCATTTATAAATTGTTTTAAATGCAGAGAAAACAAAACTCATGCTCTTCACTACCTCAAATACAGCAAGATAAGCACTATCTGAAAGCATTTTAACAAGAAATGGTCAACAAATAGAGATGGTATCATCTTTTTAGTAGCTAGGGTTTTTAATTGATGAACATTTGACTTTTAAGAAGCACATTCAGTATGTTGTAAATAAGCTGAAGCTTTTATTAGGATTTTATTACAGAATCAAGACTTGCTTCTCTCTTAATGTAAAGCTGAATCTGGAGGAATCAACATTTATACCCATCATTGATTATGGAGGTATACAGTAGCTCACAAAAGTGAGTACACCACTCACATTTTTGTATATATTTTATTATGTCTTTTCATGGGACAACACTGAAGATATGACACTTTGATACAATGTAAAGTAGTCAGTGTACAGCTTGTATAACAGTGTAAATTTGCTGTCCCCTCAAAATAACTCAACACGCAGCCATTAATGTCTAAACTGATGGCAACAAAAGTGAGTACACCCTTAAGTGAACATGTCCAAATTGTGCCCAATTAGCCATTTTCTCTCCCTGGTGTCATGTGACTCATTAGTGTTACAAGGTCTCAGGTGTGAATGGGGAGCAGCTGTTTGAAATTTGGTGTTATCGCTCTCACACTCTCTCATACTGGTCACTGGAAGTGCAACATGGCACCTCATGGCAAAGAACTCTGAGGATCTGTAAAAAAGAATTGTTGCTCTACATAAAGATGGCCTAGGCTATAAAAAGATTGCCAACACCCTGAAGCTGAGCTGCAGCATGGTGGCCAAGACAATACAGCAGTTTAACAGGGCAGATTTCACTCAGAACAGGCCTCGCCATGGTCAACCAAAGAAGCTGAGTACACGTGCTCAGTGTCATATCCAGAGGTTGTTTTTTGAAAACAGACGTCTGAGTGCTGTCAGCATTGCTGCAGAGGTTGAAGGGGTGGGGGTCAGCCTATCAGTTCTCAGACCATACGCCACACACTGCATCAAATTGGTTTGCATGACTGTTGTCCCGGAAGGAAGCCCCTTTTAAAGATGATGCACAAGAAAGCCCGCAAACAGTTTGCTGAAGACAAGCAGACTAAGGACATGGATTACTGGAACCATGTCCTGTGGTCTGATGAGACCAAGATAAACTTATTTGATTCAGATGGTGTCAAGTGTGTGTGTCGGCAGCCAGGTGAGGAGTACTAAGACAAGTGTGTCTTGCCTACAGTTAAGCATGGTGGTGGGAGTGTCATGGTTTGGGGCTGCATGAGTGCTGTCGGCACTGGGGAGCTACAATTTATTGAGGGAACCATGAATGCCAACATGTACTGTGACATACTGAAGCAGACCATGATCCCCTCCCTTTGGAAACTGGGGCGCAGGGCAGTATTCCAACATGATAACGATCCCAAACACACCTCCAAGATGACCACTGCCTTGCTAAAGAAACTGAGGGTAAAGGTGATGGACTGGCCAAGCATGTCTCCAGACCTAAACCCTATTGAGTATCTGTGGGGTATCTTCAAACAAAAGGTGGAGGAGCGCAAAGTCTCGAATGTCCACCAGCTCTGTGATGTCATCATGGAGGAGTGGAAGAGGATTCCAGTGGCAACCTGTGAAGCTCTAGTGAACTCCATGCCCAAGAGAGTTAAGGCAGTACTGGAAAATATTGGTGGCCACACTAAATATTGACACTTTGGGCACAATTTGGACATTTTCAGATCGAGGTGTATTCACTTTTGTTGCCAATGGTTTAAACATTAATAGCAGTGTGTTGAGTTATTTTGAGGGGACAGCAAATATACACTTTTATACAAGCTGTACAGTGACTACTTTATATTGTATCAAAGTGTCATATCTTCAGTGTTGTCCCATGAAAAGATATAATAAAATATTTACAAAAATGTGACGGGTGTACTCACTTTTGTGAGATACTGTACTTTATATGAATGCACCTGCCCATTGTTTTCACCTGTTGGACAGAGTTTCTCATGGGGCATTAAGATTCATGTGCTTCCCTCACTAACTGTGTTCGCTACAGTAAAGTAAACTGGTCATTATTATCTGCTCATCACCTTCTGTCACACGTATATGTTCATTTACAAAGCCATTCTGGGTAGAATTCCTTTGTATTTATTTTTCACTTTTAATATGGAAGCAAGGAAGCCACAATCTCCACTCAGTGGCTTATCTGCAACTGGTTGTTCCAAAATTAAGAACAGAACTGGGAAAGAAAGGTTTTAGGTTTTCAGCTCCTGATGGATGGAACAAGATAAACTCTGAGCTACATCTACAAAACCTCATACCTTTGACTGTCTTCTTGGAGTCCAGTCTTCCTGTGTGGAAGTTTTTTACTGTATATGAGTATGTTTTTATAGCTGATTTATTTATTGTCTGTCTTTTTATTTTTAGTACTGTAACTGTGATGTTGCTATTATGCCTCGGTGCAAACGGAGGCATACGGTAATCATTCAATGTGTGTGTGTGTGTGCGTGCTCGTGTGTGCGTGTGCGTCTGTCTACCTGTCTGTTTCAGCTCACCCAGTCAAAATTAAGTGGAACTAAAGGCTTGTATCATTGTATCACCATATTTTCTCTACTTTTAATTTGCCAGAATTCTGAGATAAGGCTTTGTTTTCAAAATAAACACAAATTTAACTCACCTTTACCGTCAATAGCCGGGGAAAAAGGTACTGTAATAACTATGCCGGGCCACTAGAGGTGGCAGTGCAACTTTTTTTACAGCACAACACAGCATGTTTTTTTACAGCACGTGAAGCTGAACTGCTATAAAATAGAGGTTACTGAAAAACAAATGTATTCAGCAGCTACACCATTTATTCATCACATCGATTGTTTTCACACTGGTTTTTCAATTCAATTCAATTCAACTTTATTTATATAGCGCCATTTCACAACAACAGTCATCTCATAGCACTATCAACTGTAGGGGGAACCCCCACAGTTGCAGAAAGACCCCAGCAATCAGGCGATCCCCTGTGAGCAAGCACTTGGCGACGGTGGAGAGGAAAAACTCCCTTTTAACAGGAAGAAACCTCCAGCAGAACCAGGCTCAGGGAGGGGCAGTCATCTGCTGCGACTGGCTGGGGGGTGAGGGGACAGAGAAGATGAAAAGAACAGACATGCGTCATGCATGCAGAGGAAGAACAAGGTATTTTCTTTCTGGAGTTTTCAGTTCATCGCTAAGCTCTACAAGTCCCAACATTCCTCGCCTGCAAATGGTTGCAGTGAACTGTGCATGCGGCCGGAAACTCCCACCAGAGGGAAGTACTGAGCAATCTGCCAATACTGGATAAACAAATGTCCGTCTTTTTGCCCATCTGCTTTCTTCCTCCGCCACTAAACAGCAAAAGGTCCTGTTTGTGGCGGGTTGGTACAACCCCCACAACAAACAGGGACAGACAGCTCGCTACTCCTGGTTTTTTCCGCTGCATGCTGTGATGTAATCTGCCATTTATGCATTGTTTCACTGCTGTGAGGTTAATGTGACATTCATGCATTGTGTTCATGCATCCTGTCCTGTCTGTGCCTCTCATATGCAAATGCCCATACCTCCCACTGGGAATGCTTTGATGTATTGTTGTAGCTGAGTATATAAGCTGTCTGAATTTCATGTTCACTCTCTCATTCTCTCACTCTGCAACTGCTGTTGACACACACACTCTGTGTCTCTTTGCTGGATAGCCTCCGAGCCGCCCATTGGGCGAGCTTCGTGACGGCGGTATGATTTAATAAAACCTGCTTAAAAACTCTCCATGCTGCCTTATTTCATGCCGCCGCACTGTTCAACTTGATTGCCATTGTATTCACGTACCTCCATCGCTTCTGCCATTTAAAACGTCTGCCACCATGCTCTTCTTTGTGTTTGGACTGCAGATGTTCCAATCAGTTTGGTGGCTCTTGGCTGCCATTGACAGTAGGGGCATGTGAACTGCAAATTATTTTCATTGCGGATGTATGCACTCCAAAACTACTGGATGGATTTGGATGAAATTTTTATCAGATGGGGTCCTTGGGCTAGAGAGGAACCCTTAACATTTTGGTGATGATCCCAGAATGCATACCTCTACCAAGACTGTTATCTTCTCATAGTGTGTTAGCAAGAATACTCCAAAACTACTGGATGGATTTGAATGAATTTTTTACCAGAAGTGGTCCTTGGGCTAGAGAGGAATCCAAAACATTTTGGTAATGATCCAAGAATGTATACCTCTGCCAAGGCTCTGGCACGGAGGCATCAGCACCTTGGTGCTTTCATCTTGCCCAGGTCTCCCTTGTAGAAGAGATCCCTTACCTCAATCAGACTAACCTGGTTAAATAAAGTCTAAAAAAATTGTTCTTACTCAAGTGGATAGCCGGGTCCACAGTGTAACAATAACAAAAAAAGTGGAAAATGACATTGCTGGAAACACTTACAGAGCAAGTTGATGGACAGTAGACATGCTAACAGCTAATCAGAATACATCTAGCGCTCTGAAAGCGGGCGCCATGTGCGTGGATGTGTTTTGTCGGTGTGGACGCTCACATTGTCGTTATCGTATGTGTTGGGGGCGAGGCACTCTCATTCCTGTAACGATCTGAGGAGCTCCTTTACAACCATTTTCACTCCAATTCCAAATAAAACGTGACTACTAGAAGGCACTATTTACACCACTTCCCAATGTTTTTTACTTTCCTTGACTGCAGTTATTTTCACAACCACTAGAAGGTGCTGTTTGCACTGCTTTTCATTTCTGTCATTTTAACCACACTTATGACAGGTGTGATATACACTGAAAAAGCTGCTTTGCCATGTAAATTATACATTCTAGAAGGGTGGGTAAATTCAACATTTTCTTTTGATGTACAGTGGGATTTTGACTTTTAGAGCAATTAAGAAATTCCATAAATGATAACACTGAGCTGCCATTGGGTTGTTTGTGTTTATCTGCTGTTTTGTCATTAAGACTTATTAATTGTAATTATTCTTATTAAACATTATCACCAGCATGCATCCACTGTTCAGATATTGTTCAGTCGTCTGTATCTGCAGGGTCAAATGTGACATTCCACTCTGTTTATTTCCCATTTAAATCATTTTTGCTTCCTCGCGCAGACGTCTGAACGTCGCTCCGCTGTTTGTTATTTGGCGAGCAGGTGCCGGGTGCCGACAGATGGAGGCGGGATATTTTGGTACCAGCTGGACTCAGCCGTCCTGTCTGAGGAGCGTGATTGGCGGCTGTTTCCACTCCAAACATTCAGCGAGATTGTTTTTTGCCGTGGGACGGGTCGGGTGACATCGCTCTGAAACCGGGCTGCTGCCGATGCCGTGCTCAGGTGTGCGTTTGTGTTTTTTCCATCCACACATTTACCTTTTTTTTTTCCTACGTCGCAGCTTTTCTTGAACACAACAATTAAATCTGACATCAACCTAACACGTTTTCATCCTCCTTTAATTACTTCCGACCCAAACAGCCTCCTCCGGATCATTAGAACTAAACTAATGAATTTAAAATCAGCTGTTATCTTGTTATATGTGGATCATTATTTTTTTTTTCTGGCAACACGAGAATAAAAATGAACATTTACACCACAACACGACGGGGTTTCAGTTTAAACGAGACAAAATGACACAAAATAAAACTACTTAGAAACTACTTTGAAATAAAGTTTATCTCTTAAATTGTGGAGAAAGGAGGCAGGTGAGGCAACGAGCTGAACGACACAGAAACTTTATTCCTTCTCCAACATAATTCACAGCAAAAGAGAATCCCAGGTCTGTGTGCATTTCTCTTTAATATCTTTAATACCATGCATGGAGACCCGTAACTTCCGACCATCATACATTATGATTAGGACAAAGCCTGTGTGGCACATTAACATGACATAAACGCAGGCGCTGCGATCACACCCCTCCTCTCCTAGCGGCTCCTGCATTTACTCCTCTCCTGGGGGGCGCATAGTCCTTTACTGTTCCATCTGATACCCCCTGGTAACACCTCCTCTTTGGGTCCATTGTTCCCTGGGTGGAGAAGTCCAACACCATGCCCCCACACAATCCTGATTTTTTCCTTTCAGTAAAAATATAAATATCTGAAGTTACCCACACAGCACACACACGTCACCACACAAACCCCATGACATTTTTTGACATTTTTAAGTTATTTGGTGCCACTTTATTTTGGCTGCTGTTGAGGATTTTCTTTATATTAGTGGAATAGAATAGAATAGGCTTTATTGTCATTGTACAGTTGTACAGCACAACGAAATTGTAGGTGCTCCACCAGGCTACTGCGCAATAAAGTAACAAAGAAGAATTAGCTAAAATACAGTTATAGAACACACGATTAAACCTGTTGTGTGGGATTTGGCCCTTGGAGCTTGCCGTAGCCGATGCCAGGCGGTCGACGTGGTGACGTCAGGCGGGCTACGGCCAGTGTGTATATTGTGCCTGTTTTCCTTAATAAAGTTCAGTTTGTTGCTCAGTTCAACACGGCTCCGGTCTCCCGTTATTGAGACATAACATTTTGGTGACAAGAATAAACCATGGGAGCGTGCATTAAACCGCCACCTCCATTTTTAGAGTCTCCGGGTGTGCCAACTATACCACGGTGCCACTAGCGGGAGGCGTTCGGAGTGTATATTGCTGTGGCCGGCTTGGGCGGTGCCGATGAAGAGAGATGGAAGAGCCTATTCATTCACTGCCTCGGTGAGGAGTGCCAACGGATATTTTTTGCGCTAAAGGCTCACTGAAGGAATGTCTGGACATAATGAACAATTTCTTTATGGACCATTCCAACATCACAGCGCAAAGATATAAATTCTTTGACCGCCAACTACAACCTGGTGAGTCCACCCAACTCTTCATAATGGAACTCCATAGCCTAGCAAGAAAGTGCACCTTCGGGCAGATTGAGGAGGAGCTAGTCCAGGACAAGCTAGCACATGGTACGAACAACAAGTGGCTAAAAGACAAGCTAACACTAGCTATGGACGTCTTCGCACTGGAGAAAGTGGTTGAATTGACCAGCCAGATAGAGTCCACTGCCCAGCTAGGTCTACAAGTGCTAGCTAAGAAGAACCTAGCCACCCAAGTTTCCTCCCCACGTCTGGCTGCTAACAACACAGCTAACACTTCCAGGAGGAACACCAAAAGGCGGAGGACCATGGCACGGGTAGGAGCGGAGGCTAGGGGTCTGTGTGACGGCTGCAGCTACCTCCATCACCGGGCGGGCTCGTCCACCTGCCCCGCCAGAGAAAAGTGCCATAACTGTGGCCATTCTAATCACTGGGCCAGGATCTGCACCACCACTATTAAACCATCAGCGGCGGAGCCCAGAAGCATGACGCAGGTGTGTGTGGCAGGCGCCAGGAAGGGGCCATTCAAGTGGTACATCCTGCAGCTAGATGGGGTTGATGTGCTGCTTATGGTGGACTCAGGGGCTGGTAAATCCATTCTGAGTATGACTACGTTGAAAAGACTTTTCCCGGGCAAAACCATCAAAGCAGGTGCAGTGAAAATATTTGGGTATGGTTACATTAAAATTGACATGGCGGGCACGGTCACCTTCTCGGTGAAATGTGGGTCAAGGATTATTCCCGTGTTTACCTTCCAGGTTTCGCGCCAGGGGGCCGACTGGCTGGGAATTGATCTGCTGGGTGAAATAGGATTCTCCATCATGGACCCAGTGGGCTCAACGGTGCTGACGGTGTCCCCCAAATGGCATGTCTGCTGGCCGGCATTGTTCATGGGCCTAAGATGTATTAAAGCGTTCTACCACCGCCCGCTCATCGACCCAAGCTTGACGCCCAAGATCCAACCATTACGGCAAGCAGTTTCTGAACGTGGAGGCAGTCCTGCGTCTCCCTGATCCCACGACACCCACACAAATCTCTTCGTTCTTGGGCATGTTGAACTTTTACAGGCGTTTTATTCCTTATTATTCAGAGATTAACGAACCACTCCGGGCCCTTCTGAAACAGGACGCACCGTGGCAGTGGACCCCAGCCTGCTCAGCGGCAGTTGCTAGGCTGAAGTCTCAACTCACCTCTCCTCCAGTGTTGGCCCAGTTTGATCCAAAATGGCCAACTTTTGTGACCTGTGATGCGTCTGGTTCGGCAGTGGGGGTGGCTATGTTTCAAATGCAAGACAGTACCGAGCACCCAGTGGCGTCTGTGTCGAAGTCCCTTTCAGCGGCTGAACAGAAATATGGAGTGGGTGAGAGGCAGGCACTCGCTTGTGTCTGGGCATGTAAACAGTGGCATACAGTATCTACCTCTACGGGCACCACTTCACCCTGCGAACGGACCACAGGGCGCTGACGACACTGCTGGAGACGACAGGCTTGGGACACAGACCCCTACTGATCCATAGGTGGACTGAGCGGCTGAGAGCCTACAACTTTACTACCCACTTCACTCCAGGAAAAGAGAACATAGTGGTGGATCTCCTGTCCCATGCCAACTTGAACCCCGACCTCCTGGTTGTGGGGCGGATACTCTACCTCTAGGCCACCACTCCAGTATACATAATAACAGAGACACTGTAATATTTATTGATAAAATAAGGAAATCTTTCACAGAACAATGTGGACCTTTAGGAAAATCTTGATTCAATGACACCTTGTGGTGACTAAGTGAACTGCAGTCGCCAGTGGCTGGCAAAAACACATCCAAAAATTCCATTCAGAATTTTTGAATTTCAAACATTGGACCTTCAAACATTGACCTCTTGGACCCTAAAGAAGAAGAAGCTACCTCTGTTGTCATTCAGTCCATACAGCCAATCATGTACAGTAGAACGAAATTACGTTTCTTCTATCTACAATGTTAATCACATGTAGAATCAGAGGGATCGCTGCCATGCAAGGCGCCACCACAAACAACTTCTTTCCCCATTCTATTATGCTGAGCACCAAGCTAGAAGGTAGGAAGTACCATTTTTATATGGTCTTCGGTATGAGTTGACTTGAACCCCCAACCTCCCGACTGTGGGGCAGATGCTCTACCAACTAGGCCACCACTCCGGTCTCCTTCATAGTCCTTCATAACAAAATCTCACATTAAGACACGCTACCCCACATAAACATAGTCATCACATTACACATTCACAGAACAGGGAGAGCCTCAATGATAAAGTTAAAACAACTTCAATCTACACAGCCAGAATGGTGGCCTAGAAGTAGAGCATCTGCCCCACAACCGGGAGGCCGGGGTTCAAATCCCGGCCAGGTCATGCCAAAGACCATAAAAATGGAACTTCCTGCCGTCCAGCTTGGTGCTCAACAAAATGGAATGGAGGAATGAAAAACTGGTTACCCAGCCACAGGGGATATACAAGCCAGTGTGCGCCCTGTGCCAGTCCCAAGCCCGGAAAAATTGGGTAGGATTGTGTCAGGAAGAGTATCCGGTGTAAAACTCAGCTCCAACCTATGGATGTGGCAGATATATGGATGTCTGCTGCAGCAACCCCACCAGAACATGGGAATAAAGCTAGAAGAAGAAAGAACTTTGATCTACACAAGACCCAATCACAACATGAAGCAATTACATCTTTCTTGTCTTTTTTTGTCTTTTATTCAATAAATGTGTCAAAAAATGTCATTTGTATAAATTAGTTTTGCCCTTTTTTTTCCAGGAGAAATGTAACGTTCAAAATCTGGCAAGTATTTGTCAATATTATTATTATATGTTATAAATGCGTAAAACAATGTGTTATAACAAAAAACAGATTTGAATTTTCATCAGGTTTCTCTATACAAAAAATTTCAAATATACATGAACAAACTTTTGAGAATACAAAAATGAAACTGAAGCTATTTGACATCTTCTCAAACATATGTGTTTGCCACACTCCAAAACACTCACAGACAGTATTGAAACAGGAAAGCCAGCGGAAAACAACGAGCCAAGTTTTGTTGCTGTACAACCAACATTCACTGAGCCAGCAGCCAAACAAGAGCAAAAACAAACTTCACTTTATACAGCCAGCACAAATTTTGTCCTACCTTTGCTGTTTTGTTATTATAAATCATATTTGGATCAATAACTTCTCTGGAGTCCGTGTTCGTGATGTGTTGGCCATAAAGGAAACATTTCTGTTTTTGTTAGCCAGAGACTTTTGTCCACACATTGGCCAACCGGAGGTGGAATCGTTGCTAGTACAAGTCGCACTGGTTATGCTGGACTCTCTTCTCCCTTTAGTCAGCTGGCATATTTATTTATTTTACAAATCTCAACAAGTTCCTCTCCACAATTTGTTTACATAAGACAAGATGCACACTGGTATGAGAGTGAGAGGTGGGGCAGGGTCCCTTTAAGGAGTTTGGTGAAGGCCTACCACTGTCATTTGCAAACTCTCCACATTGTCACTGCTGTAGTGATTCAGTGTTGTTCAGCCTTCAGGGGCACAGCACCTCTGACTAATATGAATTTAATTTTTTAACCAGGGGATGGGGGTATTCACCATTTTAGCATGAGTTACAAACTATAAATGTAAATTAGGAACAAATTTGCTGTCATGTGTGCACCTGCGAGGTGGAGAGAGACAGCCCAAGTGCTGGATAGTGTTCGTGCATTTATTAAACAAAGAAACATAACTGTCCGAAATGTGCCCAAAATACAAAGATGCCAAACGAAATGTGCCTCGGAACGACAAAAGCTCCGGAAGGATGAGCAGCAGATAGATAGATAGATAAGATAAGATAAGCCTTTATTAGTCCCACAACGGGGAAATTCCAGGATTGCAACAGCACAGGGATAGCAACACTCAGAGCAACAATCAGAAGGCAAGAAAAAAAACAAGCAAGCAAGAGCAGCTAATAAACATATGTACGTATTACTATAAAATATATATATATACACACACACACAGACACACAGTGCAGAGCATTGTAGCTGGATGGAATAAATACACTCACCGGCCACTTTATTAGGTACACCATGCTAGTAACGGGTTGGACCCCCTTATAGATAGATAGATAGATAGATAGATAGATAGATAGATACACTTATTTACTCCAACTCCTGTTTTCCCTAAATACAACCCATGTGAAATATATACCCATTACCTCAATTAAGACCCCAAGTAGACAATTAACTATATTTTATACATATCAACATTGACACCCATCCAACCCTACATACATGCATCTATACCCAGCCCCAAACAACACAGATATACACAGATATGCACAGTACTGTCCCACCTACCTTACCATAGTGTCCCAGAGTGAGCTTAATGCATCGTACATATTAATACTACACCTCCAACATATATCCTTTTAGCAAATAATGTTTATACCTATTTTTGAATTGATTTCTGTTTTTACATAGTTTTAGTTTCAGCTCCAGACTGTTCCACAAATCCACCCCACAGACAGATATGCACATACTTGTCTTAGTTGTTCGTACCTTAGGTTTTGTAAAGTTTAAGTCTCCTCTCAAATTATGATCATTGTCTCGTTTTTTGAATATTTTTTGTATATTAGTCGGGAGTTGATTATTAATTGCCCTGTACATTACTTGTGCTGTCTTATATTTAACTAAATCCATGAACTTTATGGCATATGACTTTAACACGAGTTGGTATGGTCCCTATATCCTACGTTATTTATTATCCTTATAGCTTTTTTTTGTAATGTGCATATTGGCTGTAGGTTGAAAAGTTATGAAAAGTTAATAACACTAGTGGGGCACCAGCTTCTATCTCTAAGAAGCAATTTAATGTTTAATTTCACTTTATACCTGTTTAATCACTCAATAAATTAATTAATAATCAGTCTCAAAATTTTAGTGAATTCGATACTGGGGACTTGAACCAGACTCAGAATGAAATAAACTCCCAACAATTTCTCTCATTTTCACATTTATATTAAATGAAATGATAATTCAAAGACACTGCAATTATTTCATTAACCATAAAATTAAACTTGTAAATGATAGATTAACAATGTCAACATTTGCAGAACCAGGGTTAAACTGTGAAATGAATTTAGATCAGTTTGAGTTAACAGATTGTGGAAGACAATGCAAATTTATGGGGAAAGTTTTACTAATTATATGAAAAGTTCTGGATTACTCTAAGAAAATAAAAACAGAATTTTAATGAAAAGAGGAGTTATGTTAATGGCTCCTTAATTTTGCATTTGATCAAATATTGAATTATCCTCAAATCTCAGACGTTTGATTCAGCAGATGGATAAAGAAAGTGCAGCTCACGTGCTTTCTTGTTGAAGATTTGAAATTGTGTTCTTTTGTTGTCCTCGTAAAGCTTTCAATGTGGAAAAGTGCCAAAACCCAGAATATTTGTCCAGCAAATATTTGGTTGTCACAAGATGAGATTTTGATGTGTTGATCACCTGGGTTGCGAACAGGCCCAGGGTGTCTCCTCCTCATGGGTGGTGATTTCTTCAGTTGTGCATGGTCGTGGCGAGCTGTGTCCAGGATCTGCGCTTCTCATGAGGAATTTAGTAATAATAATAATATCTGTGTAGAAGGTGTGCTCAAATGATGAGGCTGAGTTTAGTCGTAAACCAGCTTTATTGACAGAACACAGCTTCTAGCATTCTCAAAGCAGGAAAGAGAAAGAATCATATCTCATCACCCTTTTATATGTTTCCAGCATCAGAATTCAAGTCACATGGTGTTTTCAGTAAACATACAGTCACAAAGCATCCCTTTGAATCTTCACCATTGTCTCTCATTTCCTGATGAACCGGAAATCTCTCCGGGGCATCTTCTGTGGGACAAAGAGACAAATCTCACACCTCCTTGTTATCTTCTGCAGATTCGAGTCCTTTGTCCTTGCAGACGTGACACCCTCAATACACATGCAGTCCTGTCTCTGTGGAAACGTGAGCCCACAATGTGTGTCGCCCGAACTACCCCCCCCCCCAAACGTCTAGTAAGGCAAAACCTGCATGGCATAAAAAAAAGAAAAACACAAAACACTCCATACATCGCTAATCAATCCACCAACTGCCTAGGTTTTAACTTTCTGCCGAATCTGCTGCAACCTGGCTTGGCTGCACCTGCAACATCTCTCTGCACCTGTGGATTAAAGCTGTTAGCACCTTTCTGTGAAGATTTTGGAGAATGTCCTTTCGGCGGCCTGCCATGGCGGGGGGGCCTCGCGAGCTGCACTTCCTCATCAGCCAAAACAAAGGCGGGTTTGAGCCTGTTTATGCAAATCAACTCCCTTCTGCCCCCTAAATCTAGCAGAAAATGCTTCTGCCCGGTCTCCAGCACTCGGAACGGTCCGTCATAAAACGGCCGCAAACTTGGACGCTGAGCATCATGTTTAACAAAAACAAACTCTGCATTTTTTAAAGCCTTTGGCACAAAAATGTGTGGTAAACTGTGATGGACCGGGCCAGGGAGCGTGTTTGCTCCCGAGTCGCTCTGCTACGGCTGAGCAGGGGGGGGGCCATTTGGTGCGGGATTATCGGGGAGAAATTCCCCCGGCAAATGGAGAGGTTGTGCAAAAACTAATTCAGCCGGGGAAGCATGCAAATCTTCCTTAGGTGCAGAATGCAACCCCAATAAAACCCATGGAAGTTTGTCCACCCAATTTGTATCCGTCAGCGACGCTCTGAGGGCTGCTTTTAATGACCTGTGAAAGCGTTCGCATAAACCATTAGCCTGGGGGTTATACGCGGTAGTGCGATGAATCTTCACCCCCAAGCTGCGGGCCATTGATGACCATAGTTCGGAAATAAATTGGGGACCCCTGTCGGACGTTATGTCCGACGGTACACCGAAACGCGCAACCCACGCTGCTAAAAATGCTCGCGCAACTTCTTCCACTGTGGTTGATGTCAGAGGAATCGCCTCTGGCCAGCGCGTGGTGCGATCCACCATCGTCAAAAGATGTGTGTGCCCGTGTGATAATGGAAGCGGGCCCACCAAGTCAACATGCACGTGATCAAAACGCTTAGCGGGGATGTGAAAAGGTTCCAACGGGGCCTTAGTGTGTCTGTGTATTTTGGCTCGCTGACACGCTACGCAGGCTGCCGCCCATTCCTTGACCTGTTTGCGCAACCCGGGCCAAACAAATTTCTCCCCCACCAACTTAATCGATGTGCGCACCCCTGGGTGCGCGAGAGAATGGACCGAGTCAAAAACGCGGCGACGCCACGCGGCTGGCACCACGGGGCGGGGCCGTCCCGTGGAGACATTGCAGATTAGTGGGGGCATACCACTTTGTTGCTCCCTGTGCTCCAGCCTTAACCCTGTTGGTCCAGACTGGAGCGCGCGCACGTCCGCGTCGTTAACCTGCTCCGCAGCCATGGCTGCATAATCTAACCCAACACAGACCGGGGCTGCGCGCGCTCCCGCGTCGCTGCCCGGGCCCGCGGCCACGGCTACAGAGTCTGCCCCTATGGGGCTTGGTGGTGCTACCGCGCGCGAGAGGCAGTCTGCCACAACATTGTGTTTACCCGCGACATGCTGAATATCAGTAGTGAACTCCGATATTGCGGCTAGTTGCTTTTGTTGCCGGCCTGACCAGGGTTCTGAAATTTTGGCCATCGCAAACGTTAGCGGTTTATGATCCACAAACACGGTGAAACGTCGCCCCTCTAACCAGAACTGAAAATGACGGATGGCCAAGTGTAGGGCCAAAAGCTCCCTGTCAAACGCACTGTATTTACGCTCACTATCGCGCAAAGTCCTGCTGAAAAACGCGAGGGGTTGCCAGGTACCTGCCACAAACTGTTCAACTACCGCCCCCACCGCTACATCGGAAGCGTCAGTGGTGAGCGCCATGCGGGCCGTTGGAACTGGGTGCGCTAACAAAACTGCGTTTGCCAGGGCTGATTTGACCTGGGCAAAAGCGCGCTCCCGCTCCGGAGACCATTCAACTTTATTTGCGGGCTTTTGTTTTTTTAACGCGGTGTACAATGGCTGCATGAACCGTGCTGCGCTTGGGAGGAACCGGTTGTAAAAATTAACCATCCCTAGAAACTCCTGAAGCGCCTTGACCGTTTGAGGTTGCGGAAAATCCGTTATGGCACGCACTTTATTTGGAAGAGGAACCACTCCTTCTGCCGAAACGCGATGTCCCAAAAAATCAATCTGCGCCACCCCAAACTGGCACTTCGCTGGGTTAACTATTAACCCGTGCTCTGCCAGCCTCCGAAAAACTGCTGTGAGGTGTTTTTCGTGCTCGCCCTCGGACGCGCTGACTACCAAAATATCGTCCAAATAAACGAACACGAAAGGAAGGTCGCGTAAAACTGCATCCATCATGCGTTGGAAAGTCTGCGCAGCCCCCTTGAGGCCAAAAGGCATGCACAAAAACTCAGAAAGGCCGAAAGGAGTTATGACCACTGTTTTGGGTACATCTTGCGCGCGCACTGGAACCTGGTGGTAACCGCGCACCAAGTCTATTTTAGAAAAAATGCGCGCCCCCGCCAAATGAACAGAAAAATCCTGAATGTGTGGAATCGGGTAGCGGTCATGAGCTGAAACGTTGTTCAACCTGCGGAAATCGCCGCAAGGTCGCCACGAGCCGTCAGCCTTTGGGACCATGTGTAACGGCGAAGCCCAAGAGCTCTTGGAGCGTCTAACAATGCCCAGTTTTTCCAGATTAGTGAACTCCTCGCGCGCGATGGCCAGTTTAGCTGGGTCCAAGCGCCGAGCTTTTGCAAAAACGGGAGGGCCGGTGGTGGTTATGAAATGCTCCACCCCATGTTTAGCCACCGTTGCCGAAAATGTGGGGACTGTGAGTGCTGGAAACTGAGCAAGCAATGTGTGAAACTTACCACCCGCAGCTGAGACGCTGGCATGTGCAGTCGGCGGGGCCACCCGAGCTGTGCAGGGAATAGAATGAAAGGACAGTGCATTAATCAGACGTCTATTAGCAAGGTCAACCAATAAACCATGTGAGCACAAAAAAATCAGCCCCTAACATGTTGAAACTGACTGCTGCTACAATAAATGTCCACTCAAATGAACGGCCCTGTAAGGACAGAAGCATGGTCGTCTCACCGAACGTTTTAATCGTGGAGCCGTTCGCTGCTGACACTGACACCCAGGGAGCTTTAGAAGGCATCAGCCATTCCGCGTAGGTGGGTGTGACGAAACTCAGCTGAGAGCCCGTGTCCACAAGGAACTGTTTCCCCGAGCGTGCATCCGTCAGGTAAAGCAGCCTGTTCTCGTTGCCGAGGGTTGCAGCTGCTACCGGCCCTCGGTCTTGGCGTTTCCCTGGTGCTTAAAGTTGCACGGTGGGATGCACCTGTGCGCTCTCTCTGCAAAACGGCGGTGGTAGAAGCACGGGCCGTCCTCCGCTCCGCGTCGTCTGGCTCCCGTCGCCGCCGTCGTTGGTGCGTCTGGCGCCGCGGCCGCTGGACCTGTGCTGTCTCCGGACGCCGTTCCCGGGCTAGCCGCCGCGGCCGAAACCGCGTTCCGCTTGTGGGCGTCGACCAACCTCTGCGCCTCTTTGCTCAACCCATGGTAGTCTCGCCTGGCCAATCGGGGCGACTCTGCCAGGGCCACTCTCACTGCTGGCGGCAGGGTCCGAAGGAAAAGGTGGGCGAAAATGAATTCGCCATCCTCAGAGTCTTTGAGCTTCAGCATCTTCACCATCAGGTCCGCAGGTCTATCGTTTTCTGACTCCGTCAACGTCAGGAGTCCCTCTGCTCGTTGTTGGACTGAAGGGGTGAAATGGCTGATCAGCGTGTCCTTCAATGCGCTGTACTTGTCGCTGTCTGGTGGATGATTAACCAGATCCTCCACTCTCTGGACCGTGTTGCTGTCCAGCTTCGCTACCACGTGGTAGAATCTTGCGTCGTCGTTGGAGATTCTCCGGAGGTTGAACTGCGCCTCGACTGCGCTAAACCATGAGCGCGGGCTGTGCTGCCAGAAATTGGGCAGCCGGATCGTGGAGGCGGCCATCAGGCTGGCTTCGGCCGAGCCCCGCTCGGGAGAATTCTGTCTGCTCATTTCTCGTCGTAGGTCACCAGTGTAGAAGGTGTGCTCAAATGATGAGGCTGAGTTTAGTCGTAAACCAGCTTTATTGACAGAACACAGCTTCTAGCATTCTCAAAGCAGGAAAGAGAAAGAATCATATCTCATCACCCTTTTATATGTTTCCAGCATCAGAATTCAAGTCACATGGTGTTTTCAGTAAACATACAGTCACAAAGCATCCCTTTGAATCTTCACCATTGTCTCTCATTTCCTGATGAACCGGAAATCTCTCCGGGGCATCTTCTGTGGGACAAAGAGACAAATCTCACACCTCCTTGTTATCTTCTGCAGATTCGAGTCCTTTGTCCTTGCAGACGTGACACCCTCAATACACATGCAGTCCTGTCTCTGTGGAAACGTGAGCCCACAATGTGTGTCGCCCACATCTGATCCAATAGCAAAATTAACAGATCTTTCGGACTGGTGGAGATGAAAATAGTTTCTAGTGTGTAAGTTGTCAATATAAAATTAAAAAAAGAAAAGTCAAGATTAAAACTTAGATTAAAATTAAACATGGTGGTTTTTCAGAAAGTTTAACAGGAAAAAGTGATAGAAATAAACGTCTAGGATTGGAGTTTAATTCCTAATTAGAATTTGAGCTCAGAAAGAAAGAATTCCTAGGCATTTAAAGAAAAAAACATTAAAATACAAAGCGGTTACAACAAAACACAATACTTCAGGCTCTGTGATCGTAGAAAAAAAAATACGTGGGATAAGTCCCTTTGTTCTGAGGTAGTTCTCTGCTGTGACAGACGTGAAGACAATAGAATAGAAAAGCCAAAAAAATGATGGCAAAAAAGAGACGGCAAAAAGAGAATGAAAAGGGGCGTTGTTTCCTTTTTATCTGGGGGAAACTTTCGTGGGCCTTGGTGATTGACAGGAACTCAGACCAATAGCCTTCCTTCGTGGGTGGGCTTTATGAACTTTAGTCCAATGAGCAAACAGTCTTTTGTCTGGAACCAACAACACTGAGAGCTGTTGTCAAGCAGAGATTGGCTGAGATCGGTCACATGATTTGAGAGATATTTTGGCAAATCTAATACACATTTTAATACTGGAATATTCCTCTATACCCTTATGTATAAACTAAGCTAACCTTAATGATTAATGTAACTTATACCCAGTGCTTATAAATTAACATGCAGGAATAAACATTCATTTAAACATTTTTAACATGCATATATATATATATATATATATATATATATATATATATATATATATATATATATATATACTGTATATATATATACTGTATATATATATATATATACTGTATATATATATATATATATATATATATATATATATATATATATATATATATATATATATATATATATATATATATATATATATATATATATATATATATATATATATACTGTATATATATATATATAAAATCACAGATTAATATGTTTCAAATCTATTACTGATTGTCCAGAATAAACATCAAGAGTACATTTGCTTTTCATGGTCCTGGAAAAGAAGAGAAGGTTTAGAATTGAGTTAACACAGATGTTATGAAAAGCTGCACTTGTTAGATCGGCATGTCCCAGAAGAGGGCATTATTGAGCTGTGGGTCTTTGTAGTGACCATATGCCATACTCCAGGGTTCTGTTCCATGTCTTCACGTTTATGAGGCCATAAAAGTCAAAACAGGAAATGCATTAGGGTGAATTCCTTAGACTGGTTTTAACAAAGGAATGTGAGTTGAGCTGTGGCCTGGGGGAATGACAGAGTAGTTCTTGACTGTCCTTTTCCTGGGTGAAACAATGTCTTTAAGCAGAAGAATAATCCTATTGATGAACCAAAGTGAGATGATGCTACAAGCATCATCCCCAAAAACTTATTTTCCTGTACTGTTTCAATTCTGGTATTGTGGAGATGTGAGAATGACGAGGCAGAGTTCTCTCTCAAGTCAGCTTTATTCACATCACCATCATTTCAAAGCAGAAAAAGAGATCCACACAGTAAACTCTCGTCCTTAAATATCAGGACCCAGGTCACATGTATCACAGACCACCTTGCATAATAAAGAAAGTCACAATGCATCCTCTCTCCATGATATCACTTCAACTGTCTACAATGCATCCCTTCTTTAATCCTTTAATTAAACTCCCCACAGTCTCAAGCCTTGCATACCAAAGCTAAGATTCTTGCAGCTTCCTGTAATCACTAAGGAAGCTGCTCTGTCTTTGTTCTGACCTAAAATGTGATTCACAAAACAGGTCCCGTATGTGTGTCCACCACACAAAGCCCCCCCAACATTTTAGTACAAACAGAACAAACAAGAGAATAACCACATGCATGCCGTGATAGTATTGGACACATCAGTCCAATACAGATAGTATTGGACACATCAGCCCAAATGCTGTATAGGCTTCAGTCTCCTGCCGTATCTGCTGGAGCTGGGATTCAACGTCTCTGCGGCGCTGTCACGCTGGGGGTTTGCCGTCTGGGGGTGGAAACCTTTTGTCAGCACCTGTGGGTGTTCTGGGGAAACATTACTCTGTGAAGCCCCCCGCGGTGGTCTACCTCGCTGCGGGGCCCTCGCCAACAGCACCTGCTCATCTGCCACCACAAAAGCGGGTTTGAGTCTGTTTATGCCAACTTTCTCTTTCCTACCCCCCAAATCTAGCAAAAACTGCTTGTCCCTGTTTCTAGCACTCTGAATGGTCCGTCATAAGGCGGTCGCAGCGGGGTTCGATGCGCATCGTGTCTAACAAAAACAAACTCTGCGTTCTTCAAAGTTTTAGGCACAAAAACGCGTGGAAAACTGTGGTGCGCGGGGCCGGGCAGCGTGTTTGATTCTATGTTACTCCGCAACAGCTGAGACGGGGAGGCGTCTGGCGCAGGATTATCTGAGAGAAACTCCCCAGGCAGCCGGAGTGGCTGCGCAAACACGAGCTCCTCTGGGGAGGCTTCTAAGTCCTCTTTAGGCGCAGAACGCAACCCCAATAACACCCACAGTAACTTGTCAACCCAATTTGCATCCGTCAGTGACGCTCTGAGAGCCGCTTTCAATGACCTATGAAAACGTTCGCATAACCTGTTAGCCTGCGGATTGTACACGGTTGTGCGGTGAATTGTGACACCCAGGCTGCGGGCCATTGTCGACCAAAGCTCGGACACAAATTGAGGGCCTCTGTCGGACGTAATGTTCAACGGAACGCCGAAGCGCGCCACCCAAGCTGTTAAAAACGCGCGCGCCACCTCCTCGGCCGTGGTTGATGCCAGCGGGACCACTTTAGGCCAGCGCGTGGTGTGGTCCACCATTGTCAGAAGGTGTGTGCACCCTTGTGACGGCGGGAGGGGGCCCACGAGGTCCACATGAACGTGATCGAACCTCTTGGCCGGAATGTGAAACGGCTCCAAAGGAGCCTTCGTGTGCCTGTGTACTTTGGCTCGTTGACACGCCGTGCAGGCTGCTGCCCACTCCTTAACTTGTTTGCGGAGGCTCGGCCACACAAATTTCTCTCCTACCATTTTGACCGACGCACGCACTCCTGGGTGCGCCAAGGAATGGACCGAGTCAAAAACGCGGCGGCACCACGTGACCGGTACTACTGGACGCGGCCGTCCAGTGGAGGCATCGCAGATTGGGGGGGGCATGCCGTCTTGCAGCACCCTGCTCTCCAGCCTTAACCCTGTTGGTCCAGACTGAAGCGCGCGCACATCCGCGTCACCAACCTGTTCCGCGGCCATGGCTGCATAATCTACCCCTACACTGACTGGGGCCGCCACGGCACGCGAGAGGCAATCTGCCACTACATTGAGTTTGCCCGCCACATGCTGAATATCAGTGGTAAACTCTGATATGACGGCCAGCTGTCTCTGCTGCCGGCCTGACCACGGTTCAGAAACCTTGGCCATCGCGAATGTTAGCGGTCTGTGGTAAACGAACACGGTGAAAGAGCGTCCTTCTAGCCAGAACTGAAAGTGACGGATGGCCAAATGGAGAGCCAGCAGCTCCCTGTCGAACACGCTGTATTTACGTACGCTATCGCGCAAGGTCCTGCTGAAAAATGCGAGGGGCTGCCAAACCCCGGCTACATGTTGCTCCACGACCACCCCTATGGCCACCTCTGATGCGTCAATGGTGAGCGCTATGCGGGCCGTTGGGTCTGGTGTGCCAACAACGCAGCCTTTGTCAAGGCTGCTTTCACCTCCGAGAACGCTTGGTCCCGTTCCGGGGACCACTCAACCTTATCCGCGGGTTTCTTTTTTTTGAGCGTGGCATACAGCGGCTGCATGAGTTGCGCCGCGCGGGGGAGAAAACGGTTATAAAAATTCACCATTCCCAAAAACTCCTGCAACGCCCTGACCGTCTGCAGCCGGGGGAAGTCTGCAGCCGGGGGAAATCTGCCACCGAGCGCACTTTGTCAGGAAGAGGAACTGCTCCTTCGGGGGAGACGCGGTGTCCTAAAAAATCAATCTGCGCCACCCCGAACTGACACTTCGCTGGGTTGATTATTAACCCGTGATCTCCCAACCTTTGGAAAACTGTGGCCAGGTGTTTTTTGTGTTAGTCTCCGGACGCGCTGCCTACTAAAATATTGTCCAAGTAGACGAACACGAAAGGGAGATCGCGAAGCACCGCGTCCATCATGCGTTGGAACGTCTGAGCAGCCCCTTTAAGTCCGAATGGCATGCGTAAAAACTCGAATAGGCCTAACGGAGTTATTACCGCTGTTTTGGGTACGTCCTCAGCACGCACTGGGACTTGGTGGTAACCGCGGACCAAGTCTATTTTAGAAAAAATGCGCGCCCCTGCCAAATGAACTGAAAAATCTTGGATATGCGGGATTGGGTAGCGGTCGTGCGCTGTAGCGTTGTTTAACCTGCGGAAATCCCCGCAAGATCGCCATGATCCGTCAGCTTTCGGGACCATGTGTAGCGGGGAAGCCCACGGACTTTTTGAACGTCTGATGATGCCCAACCTCTCCAGGTTGGCGAACTCCTCGCGCGCTATGGCCAGCTTAACTACGTCCAAGCACCGAGCTTTTGCAAAAATGGGCGGTCCGGTAGTGGTAATAAAATGCTCCACCCCGTATTTAGCGACTGTTGCCGAAAATGTGGGGACCGTGAGTGCTGGGAAGTGAGTGAGCAGTGTGTGGAACTTACCGCTTACAGCTGTGACGTTGGCTTGTGCTGTTGGCGGGGCCACTCGCGCTGTACAGGGGATAGAATCAAAAGAAAGTGCATTAACCAGGCGCCTGTTAGCGAGATCAACCAACAAACCATGTGAGCACAAAAAATCAGCCCCCAACATATTGAAATTTACTGCTGCTACAACAAAAGTCCACTCAAATGTACGGCCGTGTAGAGACAGAAGCAGAGTCTTCTCACCGAAGGTCTTAATCTCCGAGCCGTTCGCTGCTGTCACCCGGGGACCTCCAGAACCAGTCAGTCTGTCCGCGTAGGAAGGTGTGATGAAACTCAACTGGAAGCCTGTGTCGACGAGGAACTGCCTCCCCGAGCGTGCGTCCGACAAGTAGAGCAGCTTGTTCTCCTCCCCGAGGGCCGCGGCTGCTACCGACCCCCAGTCTTGGCGTTTCCCGAACGCCTGGACTGGCACGGTGGTACACATCTGCGTGCCCTCTCTGCGAAACGGCGATGATAGAAACAAAGGTCGTCCGATCCGCGTTCCCTGGCCCCTGCCGCCGCCGTTGTCGGTGAGTCTGGCAACGCTGCCTCTGGCCCCCTGTCATCTCCGGTCGTCGCACTGAATCCCGCTGCAGTGGCCGTGGCTGCGCGCCGCTTGGTGGCGTTGACAATCCGCTACGCCTCTCGGCCCAGCGCGCGGTAGTCCCATTGGACCAACAGTGGCGAACTGGCCAGGGTCGCTCTCGCCGCTGACGGTAGAGTCCTGAGGAAAAGGTGGGTGAAAATGAAGTGATCGTTGTCAGAGTCTTTCAACCTCAACAACTTCTCCATCAGGTTCGCGGGCATGTCATTTTCCAACTCCGTCAGCGTCAGGAGCCTCTCTGCTCGCTCCTCCGCCGAGGGGGTGAATTGTTGGATGAGTGCAGCCTTCAGCGTGCCGTATTTGTCGCTGTCCGGCGGCTGGTCGATCAGGCTCTCCACATGCTGGTCTGTGTTGTTGTCCAGCTTTGCGACTACGTGGTAGAATTTTGTGGCGTCTACCGATATCCCCCGGAGGTTGAACTGCGCCTCAACCGCGTTGAACCAGGAGCGCGGATTGTTCTGCCAGAAGTCCGGTAGCTGGACTGTGGTGGCATTCGCTTGGCTGGGGGCTCCTGACGAGGCTGGCCCGGGGGAATTCTCCTCTTGCATGATACGTCTCGGGTCACCAGTGTGGAGATGTGAGAATGACGAGGCAGAGTTCTCTCTTAAGTCAGCTTTATTCACATCACCATCATTTCAAAGCAGAAAAAGAGATCCACACAGTAAACTCTCGTCCTTAAATATCAGGACTCAGGTCACATGTATCACAGACCACCTTGCATAATAAAGAAAGTCACAATGCATCCTCTCTCCATGATATCACTTCAACTGTCTACAATGCATCCCTTCTTTAATCCTTTAATTAAACTCCCCACAGTCTCAAGTTTGCATACCAAAGCTAAGATTCTTGCAGCTTCCTGTAATCACTAAGGAAGCTGCTCTGCCTTTGTTCTGACCTAAAATGTGATTCACAAAACAGGTCCCGTATGTGTGTCCACCACAGTATCATCTATCATTACCATTATTTCATTATTTATTTTATAATTTCCAAACAACATAATCTTTGATTTGTTTTTGGGGTTTTTTTCAGATTTAGAGATAATTTATTTTTGTTGAACCACTGCGTCGTTAACCTTTTCATTTCTGTTATGACCACCTTTAAAACCTGCTGCAAATTCTCACCAGTGCAAAGGATATTTGTGTCATCCGCAAACAAAATAAATTTCAGAAATTTTGACACTTGGCATATGTCATTTATATATAAGATAAAGAGTCTGGGTCCCAAAACTGACCCCTGGGGCACACCACAAGAGATGTCATTGAAGGGTGATTTGTGCTCACCTATTTGTACAAATTGCTGTCTGTTACTTAAATAACTTTCCACCCAACTCAGTCTGACCCCTCTTATCCCATACCTTTCCAATTTCCTCAGTAGAATTCTGTGATCAATGGTGTCAAAAGCTTTCTTTAAAGGTCTGATGACACGATTTTGACATTTTTTTTAGCATGTTGTGTAAACCCAAAAGTCATTGTCGATGATCAACTTAATATTTACAACCGTGCCTGCATAACATAGTTATCATCAAAAAACCACAGCCGCTGTCTGGACTGTGGTGCCGCCCACCAAATGAAGGAGGAGGCTGAAATGACATCAGCGAGAGAACAGACACCGGTGTTGTTGACTGGAATGTCAGCAGCTTTGTAGCACACAGTTTCTCTGGTTTCTTGTTTTAGTTTTACAGCTATGCCTTCGCGTTGTGTCGCAGGCTTAGATAAACAGCACGCCGTGAAAGACCACATCACACGCTTCAGCTCCAACTGTCATAAGCCTCCTCGTGCACTCCTCATGCACTTTTACGCAGGAGGAGTATCAGGAGCCGAGCTGGCTTGGTTTCCCCCGGCTCGGTCCTGAACTCTCTGTGGGTTTAGGTGCCGCTGTTTATGTATGTATAGTATGTATTTCAGTGTGCTTTCCCCTCCTTAGCCACTGACTGGCTGGCAGCTGTTAGACGACCGCTTTGACCTACTTTCTGTGAGCGCATGCTGACAGCTCGCCTGTCCAGCCACGCCCCCTCTCTCATTATTACCAGCTGATTCCCACTCCCGCTGATCATCTTTCCCGGTCCTCGCCCAGGTGCTTCTCATCACACCATCATCAGCAGTGCATGTACTTAAGCGGCCGTTTGCCAGTCACGCACTGCTGGTCCATAGTATTGTCATCCGTGCTGTTAGTCTGCCAGTATTTTCAGCACTCTCACGACGTGTTAGCCACTCCATGTTCAATGTGTTTCTCATGCGTTCTTGAAGCGATGTCGGCTCTGGGGCGCACCTGTGGCTAACACGTCTCCTCTCATTCGTTCGCTGGGCGATGCCGGCCCTCGAACGCCATCAGTAAGTGTGTTTGTGTTTTTTGTACATCTTCACCTTTTTGGGAATTGTCTGTCTTTCTGTATTAAATGTGCTGTGGTGAACCCTGCACATAAATCCTCGTTATTTCATCCTCCCTCTCCATGCGCTGCATAAGAGCGCACGGAGGGTCATGACAAGGAGCGCACGAGGAGGGGAAGGATGAATGGAATTATGCGCAGGATTCACCGCAGCACATATATTGAACATAAAACTGATGACAACAGTTCCCAAAAAGGTGAAGACTTACGAAAATGCAGTTGGCGTTCGGGGCCAAATCGCCCAGCGAACACATGGAGAGGAGACGTGTTAACCACGGTTGCGCCCCAGGGCCGACATTGCTTCAAGGGACGCAACAGAACCACGGTTGTGTGGAGTGGTTAACACGTCGTGATAGTGTTGGCAATATTGGCTGGCTGACAACACGGCAGATGATGCACACAAAACATGAACAGCTGATTGTCAAAGAGAGAGGGGGTGTGAGTTTGGACCGGCAAATCTTGGACAGCGCCCACCTGAAAGTGGGTCAAAATGGCTGCCCAACAACTGCTGGCCAGAGCGGCAGCTGCAGGCATGGAAAAGAAAAGGAACACAGACATAAAAACAACAAGAACTCAAAAGATAATACATAATAAACCCGATGCCTGAGCCACAGAGAATACACTGCTATAATTTTATTGAAAAATCGGGTTTAAATAAATTATATTTATGAACAAATAATTTGTTGCAATATCTGTAACAAAAGCATACCACTCAGTGTTCCCCTGCCATGTGTTTGTCGCTGCTGCTGCAGCGGGCATGTGTGCCTCTCCACCGTCACTCTCTGAATCTGACTCGCTAGGCACGATGCCCGCTTGGTACGGCTCAAACCTATGAGATCTGATGCCCCCAGATTCTTCATTATCATCCTTTTCTTCTGAACTATAATCGTCTGAAGATTGGACAACACAAACCAATTCCAGACTACATGTGCTGGAACCATCGTCGATGTTTTCTACTGCTTCCATCCTGCGTGTACAATGGGCAGCCAAGCGCTGTGTTCTCCTGATGATGTCACAACATGGCCAGGGGGTTTCTAGCCACTGACACAACTGGTGACGTGGCGCTCATGAAAACATCGGATATTCGTGTGAAAAAAGCCTGTTTGACTTAGAACTGCACAGACCCACCTATTTTGTCATATTGAAATTATGTGTTGCAAAATTAGATGCAGTCAAAATCGTGTCATCAGGCCTTTAAATCTATAAATACTCTTAATCTATACAACTAGTAATTTCTTCTATGAGTTCGCATACTGGATGCGAACTCATAGAAGTTCAGTGTGTTTTTCAATGAAGTTATTCAGTCTTTTAGTGAAGATTTTTTCAAGTATTTTGGAGAATTGTGAGAGTAAAGAGACCAGCCTTCTCCATACAGAAGAATAACGGTTGCAAACCAGAGGAGAATACAGGAGGTTCATTCAATGAAGCGGCCAGGATAAACTGAACAGACTGAGCTTAAATAGTATGTGAAATGACAACATGAGTGATAACAGGTGTGGGTTGACCTGAGCGGGAGAAGCGAACAATAATTGGAATCGGCTGATAGTAATGAGGGGTGAGGGAGGAGCGGCTGACAGTTTGACAGGCGGCACCAACACAAACCCGGAAAGCCACCTGATAGCTGTCAGCCCACAGAATAAATATAAATAAACCACATACAGACTGGAGAATAATTACAAATGACGCAGGACATCATCAAAACAAACTGAAACATAAACAGACAAAACAGAACATAGCGACAACTCAGAAAGGGCATAAAAAAAACAATAGATAAATATATTAGAATATAACAAAAGAGCCACGAGGCTGAGTCCGGCAGAACATCGGACCCAACTCGTGACAATTTGCAAGAATAAAGATGCAAAGATATGATAAAATATGCTATTTTAAAAATGAAAAAGTCACAAATTACAGTTATTTACACAGAATAAAAGTTTAACCATCATCCAGACTAGCATTGCAAATTGATGAGGAAAAAGTTGAAAAGTTACAGGGAAAAAAAATGGCAAATTTTGGGGGAAAGTAAAAAAATTACAAAAAAGTTGCAAATTTACAAGAAAAAAGTTTAAAAAAATTATTTGAAAAAAAAATTACAAGAAAAAAGTCACAAGTTTATGAGAAAAAAGTCACAGTTTTTTTGAGAAAAAGTTGCAGATTTATGAGGAAAAAGATGATAATTTACAAGGGAAAAAGTCACAAATTTATTAGAAAAAAAAAGTTGAACGTTTACAGGAACTGTAATATGATCGTGAACTATTAAACAGTGGACTGGAATCGAAAATATAATGAAAGCAGAACCAGAAATGTGGGTGGACTCAAATGCAGAAGTATGTTACTCTACATTGTGCAAGAGGTCCACTGGTGGTTCAGCTCTCTCTCTCTCTCTCTCTCTTTTGGAAAATTCAGGGTTTAGTTTTAACTTAAATGGATCAGAAACTGTTCTACTGTGAAACAAATCGACATGGAAATTAAAGTAAATAAGCTTCAGCTCCATTCACATTAAACTAAATGTTACAGTAATTTCTCCCTGATTATGTGTAATTATCCCAATCACTGTTCTGCAGCACTCAGACGTCATTACACTAAATTACAGCTTTGTTCACTGATTAATTTATAGACCGAGCTGGAGGCAGCCTCCCCCCTCCCCCCAATCCTCCATCTCCTTTCAGCCAATCGCAGCGGCCCACCCAGATGGCGGCGTGAGAGGGCGAGGTCGCCTCAGGGGCGTTGATTCAGGACCGGCTCTTCCTCCAGCAGGTCTCCGTCGTCTGCTCCCGGCCAAACCGGCTCTTCCAGTCCATAAAACGCTGCTTCAGAGCCGAGAACCCCTCATTATCCCGTCATGGAGGTCGTAAATCAGACCCGCTTGGCTCCATCGTCATGGCAACACCGACGACAAATCGTCAGGATGTGTGATCTGACAGGGCTTTGCTGGGACGGGGAGAGTTTTCAGGGAAAGTTTTATAGGATCAAAGTCCGGCAAGGCGTCTTTCTGTTGGCGGCTAAGACTCACCTTCGCTCTTTTGAGCTTTTGTGTAAATTCTCACGTAAAATTTGTGCAGTGTTAGGGCGGAACATCCACACATCCATCATCCGGTTGCTCATAGTCGGAGACATTTACCTGACAGTTAGTGAGGTGGAGCAGTCAGTAGATGATGCCCTATAAGCGGCGGACGCCAAGTCCTTCAATTTTATAGATGTCAGTTCAGTTTTATAGATGTCAGTAAACAGCACGTTTACTGCTGTTGTGTCATTGATTTATTAAGCAGCTAAAGCTTACAGTTGATGCTAATCATGTATTTAATAATACTGAAAATGCTTACTGAAACTTTGGTGTGTTTATTCTTGCAGTTAGTGGCTACAAACAAAGTGAACAAAATACAGTATTTAAACCAGTTTAGCTTAATCGATAGGCTAACTATGTCCACAAACCTGGAATGAAGACGGACAAGGATGCTGTGCTAGAACTGAACTTTATTACAAACCGTTGTATTGCAAAGCACGTGTACACTCAGTCAGAACTCTGGACATGCACACCTGTAGTCAATAGCAACTGTAACTCCCAACTCACTCCCACCTGCCATGAGATGGTGAACAGCCCAGTAGACACTGGTGTGGTGACATCACTCAAAGGCCGCGTTCCACTCTGCATATTAACAGTATTCTTGCACTACATTCTTCCCCCCTTGTAAAAAGACAGAACATAGATTAATTATTTAGTTCTCCCCAATTTGGTATATTTGTATGTGTTAGAAAAATTCTTCTTAACCTTCAGTAGCGAATCAGGCAGAATCAAAGTTTCAGCAAATTTAATTACACTGGCCAGTGGAGAACAATACAAAAAACAGTCTCAGAGCCTATTCGCACATCATTCTGACTCAAACACACATTGCTCAGTCCTTTAAGCTTTCTGTTATCCGAGAGGTGGAGAAGAAAATGCCCATGGCGATTGGTTCAGCACATCTGGTCAAAACTTGGTGTACAGATTATCTCTTTCTCAGGAACCCTCACACTCTCTCAGCACCAGTCACACAGGAACAGTACATAGAACTAAAACAAAGTGATAACAAAGTACAGCTGCATCAGCATCTTTAGCACTTTCACACAGACTCTGAGACAAAGCAAATTATAAATATGAAACAAATATGAAACTTTTCTATCAGTATGCATATATATATATATATATATATATATACATATATATATATATATATATATATATGATCAACACTTTAATTCAAAACACTCAACATCTACAACCATATTAGAACCTGGAATTAGGGTCAGCAGCTAGACCACCATTGGACCCGACGCAGCTGGGTGGGATAATCTGCCACCTGTGTCAGCCGCGCTCCTACCTGAATCATCAGTCTTTTTTTTTTACAGCCTTCCATGGGGAAAGCAGTTCTGGCCGAGGGGCCTTGTAGTGAGCCCGTGGCGGACGTGCCCCTGGAGATGCCGGATCCCCGGGGCCAGGACCGATCTTCATGACGCTGGGGTCCAGGTCCCACACTGCGCCAGCTGACTCCTGCAAAGCCTCGCTGTGTGGAGCAGCCACCTGGACACGCCATAGTTGGTTTGCATGCCGAACCAAACCATCTGTGAGTTGAAAGCACGCTGATCCCAGTTTCGCCATGATCCTCAGCGTCACCCATTGTCTTGTCAATGATGACTTTGCCAGCTGTTGTCCCGGTCTCTCTGCATGCTCATCTGGTTTGGGACCTGCATCATGCTGTAACGGTTCTGTTGTTACCGTGTTTGTCGCGGACCCTTCACCTGGCTTCGATGTCGCTGCTTCCGTAGTCTGAAGCTGGTCGTGTGTACGGAAGGTGTCCGGCATTTCTCCCTTGTTGTTTGTTGTTGCAGACTTTTTACCCGTCGGCTCAGTTGTAACCCCTGTAGACTGATGTTGAGCATGGGTACGGAAGCAGTCTGGTTCCTCCTCTCTCCCATCTGATGCGCTTTGTTGTGGGAGCAACACACTGGGAACTGGGAGCTCCGCAGTTCACCGGTGCACGTGTGGAATCCCTGTCGTAGCTGTTATAAAAATGACAGTTCATCCATAATCAGTTTGTATTTTTTGTGGTCTCTGAAAACTGCAGTGCAAAATGACTCGTGAACAGTGTCTGTGCCCAGTTGTTGTTGTTGTTGTGCCTCGAGGTTTTCTGCATGCACGGGCTCCCTCTCCTGCATCTCCAGCTGGGCGAGGATCTGAGGTGAGTCCGGCCGCTGCCCCCCTCCCGGGCAGCTCTCCTCCTGAGCGCATGGGGTGGATGGTTTGGTGTTGGTGCCACCTTGAATTTTCTTGTCCCACACTACGTTGTTGTCGTCAAGGTCCATCATGCCCCAGTTGCCACGGCTGGACCATTCGAACCCGGCACTGTCTCGGATTACGAAGCCCAGTCTGTAGAAGAGGTCACACCCCATAATGTTGTCACCATGCGCCACCACTTGGAACATGAAGTTGTATACAATCTTAGACTTGTAGTAGACTGATAGCTCAACTGTTCCTACATTACAGAGTCTGTGACCACCGTATCCATACAGCTCCGCTGGGTTCTTCTTAATTTTGTGGTTGGGGAAAAACTTCTTCACCGTGGCCCAGTTTAACATCGACCTAACCGCCGCTATGTCAAGCAGTAGCAGTACAGGCACGCCGTCTAATTCAATCGTGCTGTATGCATAACCATTGATGTCAGGGCTTACCGCATGAATGGTGGTCGTTGGCGGGCAGCTTTGCTTGCTAAGCAGGCTCCACAGCGCCGGCGACGGGCACACTTTAATGAAATGGTTAAAGCATCCACACTTGTTACAATGTTGTCCTCTTGCCGGGCAAAAATGTGCTCTGTCCTGGTGTGTCGGGGACCCACAGCTACCACAGATGGGGCCTCTCGGAGTGGCACTTTGGTTAACGGTGTTCATCTCGTACTCATCTGCCATGTCTTCATATTCCTCTGTGCCCACCGTGTTAGCTAGCATCGTCTGTCCAGGTAGCTTCTGTAGTTGGCACCCACCTAGCTCCGATGCTAACTTCTCTGCTGACTCAAGCTTGAATGCAAGCGCTATTGTGATAGCTAGCATCATGTTGTTTGGCACCATTAGCATCTTAGCTCTTAGCCTTGGGTTACACGTGTGCTCAGCTAACTGGTCCTGCAACATCTCGTCTTCTAACAGGTCAAAATGGCACATGCTAGCCAGATGTCTCAAGTCGGCGACGAACTGCTGTGTGGACTCACCAATTTTCTGTCGCCTCTGGAAGAATCGAATTCATCATGCTATCACGTTGTTCAGTTTAGCAAAATAGCTAGCTAGCAGTTGGACAGCATCCACATACGAGTCCGTCCGACCCAGCATGTGAAAAATCCTCTGGCCTTCTATGCCGAGGTTGTGGACAAGTAGTGCTCATTTCCTTACTTTATCCAGTTTTCCCAGGTCCAACGCCGCGATGTAGGTCTTGAACGCATCCAGCCATCTTGGCCACGGGACGGTTGGTTCACCTGGAGACTCAAGGAAAGTCCTTAGCGGTCTCAAGCATGCTTCCATGGTTCGAAATTCTCGTCGCCAAATATTATGTCCACAAACCTGGAATGAAGATGGACGAGGAGCCTGTGCATGAACTGAACTTTCAGCTAATGCTGTAGAACTTTATGCCAGTTTAACTTTTAAGCTAGCATTTTAAAGTTAACTTTCTCCAACATTTATGCTTGTGCTGTGCAAAGTTTGGCTATTGTAGCCTGAAAGCTAGCATTTATCAGTGTTAATTTTTTATTCTGTATTTTTAAGGAAAATTTTAAGCTACAACATACTGTAAGCTAGTTTTGAAACCATCATATTAGTCATTTTATAGCATTTCAGGAGGCATTTCCAGCTTGTAGCATTCACACTGTAATTGCTTAAGGAAATGCAAATTTTCCAGTTCCTCCTGTGTTATGCCAACTGCCCACATTGCTGTATGCCTGTTGAAGGGGTCTTTGACTGAAAAACGGTGTGTGTATGTGTGTAGGTTTTAACTATATGAAATGTGTCTACTGGACATGTGATTACCCCAAAATATCAAAACACTAATTTCTCTTTAAATAAAATGCATCTTTTGTCTCGTTTTTCTCTCCAACAAGCCATTTTGACTCTTCCAGGGTATTTCCTCTACGTCAGGAAACAGTAAACCCAGCCCAGTTTGATCTTGTGTCCATTGGGAAACTCAGCCATGATCGGTTAGCTTGGCTAATGCTAGCAGTCCAATCTATCATGGCCAAAATATTTAACAAAACAAACCAGAAAAGTATGAGATATATAATCAATCGCAGGATTATTGAATCAGCTGGTTTAGTACAGTGACTATAATCTATAGCAAAGACCCACAAAGTCTGTGGTCATATTGATTTGTGTCAGGCTGCCGAGCTAACTCGTTACCTACACTAACTAGCCGCACCGCAGGTTTTTAAGTTCTAACACTGATGGGAAACATTTTTCATCTCCTCTTCTCCTGTTTGAATTTAAATACTGAGGATATGCCAGGCTCTCCGGGAGGCGAGTTTCTTCTTCTTCTTCTTCTTTTAGATTTGATTGGCGGTTTGCAACCAGCTTACAGGTGCATTACCGCCACGTACTTCACTCTATATCATCACTCCATCTGGTCAGGAGCTGTAGTCCTTCTATCATCATTGCTGTGTCCAATCAAACCTCAACTCTATCTTCAGACATCACTCTTCTTCGTCTCCTCGTACTTTACTCTATATCATCACTTCACTCTATATCATTACTCTACACGTCTTGGCCATGGCAACTGCTACAGCCAAGATGTCAGCCACCCAGGCCGGGTCTACCCAAGGAGTTCTTATAAGGAGTTCTGAACAACTCATGTGTGAAACAATTATCCGTCCTTGGACTGTGCTTTGGTGAGGAGAGTTTGTACCAGGTTTAAGTAATGGTGTGATGACCTCGCAGAACAGAGTAGCCAATCCAAACATTGGTACATTCCCTTTGTGGAGGATTGTGCCGACTCATTTAAATGCCTGGCTTCAGGGTTCCTGGGATGATTTGCACTGTCACACACACGTGAACATGTAAACTCCGGACCTCATGCAAATGAACCACACCCATTAACTTTATGACAATGAAGAAACAGGCAGAAGCTCCTCCTACACACAGACACCACTGCAGATGGGCTCCCTGTTAATCACCTTTATTTGTACTGATTACACTGACATGACTGATGAGGGGCTTTGATAATGAGGCACTGCGTTAATTTGTCTTGTTTAAATAAATACTCTGATTAACATTAGAGAACTGCTCCGTCCCTCTCATTTGGCACACATGAAGGTGGTTGGTGGTTGGTACTAATTTCAGCACTGATTAGAGGACATAAGTTCAACAAGTGTGAAGCAAAGTTTGACAAACCAGCGAGGGTCAACAGCAGAGAAACCGTCTCTTCCTGCAGGATGTGACTCTATTAAAGACCAAAACCAGACTAAAACCAGTATGTCCATGTGGGCCCCACCAAAGGTGAAACCTGGGCTGATCTATGTCCCATTTGGGTTTTTCCATGGATTCCATGTTGGCCCCATCTGTGTTTGTCCACATGGATCTTACCTGTTTAACTGCTTTCTCATAAATTTGCTATTTTCTTGTAAATTTGTGATTTTTTCCCCATAAATCTGACACATTTTCTTGAAAATTTGAAACTTTCTCATAAAGTTTCAACTTTTTTTTTACTGTAAATTTGAATCTTTTTCCTCATAAATTTTCTTTTCTTGTAAAATTGTGACTCTTTTCTTGCAAATTTACTAACTTTGTCTTGTAATTTTGGAACTTTCTCATAAATTTGTTACTTTTGTACTGTAATCTTGCAGTTTTTTTCATTTAAATGTGTGACTTTTTCCCACAAATAAACATTTATTTTTTTTTTTTTGTAGATTTGGAACTTTCTCAACAATTTTAATAATAAATTTCTGACCTTTTACTCGTAAATTTGTAACTTTTTCTCATAAATTTTCAATATATTTTCTCATATATTTGCTACTTTTTTTTGTTGATTTCCAACATTTTCATATTTTTTCCTCATAAATTTGTGACTTTTTACTTGTAAGTTTGTAAATTTTTTTCAGGTAATTTTACAAATTTTTTTCTTATAAATTTACAACTTTTGTCTCCTAAATTTTCATTTTTGTTTCTTATACATTGGAGATTTTTTTTTCCAGTGAATTTGTGACTTTTTTCTCACACATTTGCTCCTATTTTTTTTTTTTTTTTTGTAAATTCATGACTTTTTTCTCATACAGTGCCTATTGTTTTTTTGTATGTAACTTTATTCTCCTAAATTTTCATTTTTTTTTCTCATCAATTTGTGGCTTTTTTTTCTTGTAATTTTTCCTATGGTTCCAGTGTGAGTGAAACCTGCTAACCTGCAACCCATGTGAGGTCCACATGGGTCTAATGCATGTAAAATCCATGTGGGGAAACAGATGGGGCCAACATGAAACCCATGGACAAATCCACATGGGACCGAGAAGACAGCCCTGATTTAAACTATGGTGGAGCCCACATGGACATGCTGGATGGGAACTAGTCTCGAACTGTCTCAGTCTAGTGAGTTACTACCCTTAAGATTTGGGATTTTAATCTAAATTTTGGGGGAAATAATTTAGAAAGTAAACAAATTTCAAGCTAACCAGGCTAATTATTAGCATGAAGTCAGAACACATAAACACAATTTCCAGGTTGTGAAGTCTGCCTCTTTTGAAACAGTGCCTCAGTGTGGATGATAAATGACACATTTCTCACATCATGTAAAGAGTTACTGAAATCATCAAGAACTGAAGGTGATAATTTTGAATTTGGTGGAACGCCAACGCATCGGTGGAACAAAACAACTCCTGGAATAGCTATAGAGAGCCTAAGTCACGCCCCCTCTACTTCCACAGATGGGACCTTAAATTGAAAAAATTCTCCATTGAAATGAATGGCAAGAGTGAAATTATGTTTCGATCCCGATCACATTTTGCCACAAGTTACACATATGATGTTTGTCAATTTAAAAGATGAATTTCCATGTAAATAACGGTGTAGGTTGTTGTCTAACTGTTAAAGTATAAGGTGGTGAAAATACATAAATTAAAAAACTACAAACACAGGTGGACGGAACTTACGTCATCTTTTCAAAACACGTCCAGGCTGAAGTAACTAACAGTGCTGTGGATCAGCTGCAGCTCTCACAATACAATACATTGTTTTTCTCCTCTTAGGATCTTTCTTTTATCGGTCAGGAAACAGGAGGTGAGGTTTTAGTAATCTCCCACCATGATCGTGATTAGTGATGTGGGATGATGAGAGTTGTCCGCTAATCGTTAAAACAAAAACTAAAAATTACTCTGTTATACGACAGCCAACAACTTTAATTACGTGGAAAATGATCTTTTAAATTGACAGACATCATATGTGTAACTTGTGGCAAAATTTGATCAGGATCAAAAGATAATTTCGCTCTTGCCATCCATCCTTCCATCCATCCATCCATCCATATTGTACCGCTTTTCCGGAGGTCTGGATCGTGGAGGCAGCAGTTCGAGCAGAGAAGTCCAGACTTCCCTCTCCCCAGCCACCTGCTCCAGCACTTCAGAGAGGATACAGAGGCGTTCCCAGACCAGCTGGGAGATGTAGTCTCTCCAGCGTGTCCTGGATCTGCCCCAGGGTCTCTTCCCAGTTTGACATGCCCGAAGCACCAGAAGTGGGAGGCGTCCAGGAGGCATCCTGATCAGATGCCCATACCACTTCAACTGGCTCCTTTCAATGTGGAGGAGCAGCGGTTCTACTCTAAGACTCTCCCGGATGACTGAACTCCTCACCCTATCTCTAAGGATGAGTCCAGCAATCCTACGAAGAAAGCTCATTTCAGCCGCTTGTACCCGCGATCTCATTCTTTCGGTCATTACCCAAAGCTCATCACCATAGGTGAGGGTAGGAACGTAGATTGACCGGTAAATCAACAGCTTTGCCTTAGAGCTTAGCTCCCTTTTCACCACAACAGACTGGTACAACGTCCGCATCACTGCAGCGGCAGCTCTGATCCGTTTGTCAATCTCTCGCTCCATTCTCCCCTCACTCATGAATGAGACCCCAAGATACGTAAACTCCTCCACTTGGGGCAGGAGCCTGTCCCCAATGTGGAGAGGACAATCCACCTTTTTCCGGCTGAGGACCATGGACTCGGACTTGGAGGTACTGATTCTCATCCCAGCTGCTTCACACTCAGCAGCAAACCATCCCACTAAGACTTGTAGGTCATTGCTGGACTAAGCCAGCAGAACAACATCATCTGCAAACAACAGAGATGAGATCCTGTGGTCACCAAGCATGACACCCTCCGTTCCCTGGCTGCGCTTAGAAATCCTGTCCATAAAAATTATGAACAGGATCAGTGACAAAGGGCACCCTTGGAGGAGGCCAACTCTCACTAGGAATGAGTCCGACCGAGTGTTGGCAATACAACCCAAAATCTCACAATGGTTGTATAGAGACCAAATAGCTCATAATAACAAGCCTGATACCCCATACTCCCAAAGCATCCCCCACAAAAAAACCACGAGGGATGCAGTTGAATGCCTTCTCCAAGTCCACAAAACACATGTAAACTCATTGGGCAAACACCCACGAACCCTCAAGGATTCTCGAGAGGGTAAAGAGCTGGTCCGATGTGCCACGACCAGGACAAGAACCACATTGCTCCTCCTGAATCTGAGGTTCGACCAATGGCTGAACTCTCCTCTCCAGTACCTTGGCATAGACCTTCCCAGGGAGGCTGAGGAGTGTGATCCCTCTAAAATTGGAGCACACCCTCCAGTTCCCTTTTTTGAAGAGAGGAACCACCACCCCGGTTTGCCATGTCAAAGACACTGGCCCCGACCTCCACGCAGTGTTGCAGAGGCGTGTCACCCATGACAGCCCTACAACATCCAGAGTCTTGAGGTATTCAGGGTGAATCTTGTCCACCCCCGGGGCCCAGCCACCAAAGACATTTTTAACCACCTTGGAGATCTCAGCCCCTGTGATGGGCGAGTCGTCCCCCTCGTCCACAAGCCCTGCTTCCTCTGTAAAATGCATGTCAGTGGGATTGAGGAGATCCTTGAAGTATTCCTTCCACCCTCCGACGATATCCCCAGTCGAAGTCAGCAGCACCCCATCCGCACCATACACAGTTTGGACAGGGATCTGCTTCCCCCTCCTCAGCCGCTGGACAGTTTGCCAGAATCTCTTCGACGCCGACCGAAAGTCTTGTTTCATGGCCTCACTGAACTCCACCCACACCAGAGTTTTTGCTTCAGCAACCACCTGAGCTGCACTCCGTTTGGCCTGCCGGTACACCTCAGCTGCTTCAGGAGTCCCACAAGCTAACCAAGCTTGATAGGACTCCTACTTCAACTTAATGGCCCCCCTCGCCACTGGTGTCCACCACTTGGTTTGGGGGTTGCCACCACAAGATGCACTGACAACCTTGCAGCCACAGTTCTGGGTATCCTCTTCAACAATGGAGGTGGAGAACATGGCCCATTCACACTCCATGTGTCCAGACTCCCTTGCAATATGGTTGAAGTTCTTCCGGAGGTTGGAGTTGAAGGTTTCCCGGACAGGGGCCTCTGCCAGACATTCTCAGCACACCCTAAATATACATTTGGGTCTACCAGGTCTGAATGGCATCCTCCCCTACCATCGGACTCAACTCACCACCAGGTGGTGATCAACTGACAGCTCTGCACCTCTACCTGAGTGTCCAAGACATACTGTACATTTACAGGTCTGATGACATGATAACAAAATCAATCATCGACCTGTGATCTAAGGGGTCCTGGTGCCAGGTGCACATATGAACACCCTTATGCTTGAACATGGTGTTTGTTATGGACAAACTGTGGTTAGCACCGAAGTCCAATAACTGGAAACAACTCGGGTTCAGATTGGGCAGGCCGTTCCTCCCAATCACCCCCTTCTAGGTTTCACTGTTGTTGCCCATGTGCACAGTGAAGTCCCCCAGTAGGACAATGGAGTCTCCAAGAGGAGCACTCTCCAGCACCCCAATCAGAGACTCCAAAAAGGGTGGGTACTCTGAACCATCATTTGGTGCATAGGCACAAATGATGGTCAGGACCCGTTTCCCAACCCAAAGGCACAGGGAAACAACCCTTTCGTCCACCGGGGAAAACTTCAATATAGAGGCAGCAAGGTGGGGGGATACAAGAATACCCACCCCTGTTCGTCGCCTCTCACCCGGGGTGACTCCAGAGTAGGCCAAGCTCCAGCCCCTCTCCGGGAGACTGGTTCCGGAACCAGAGCTGTGTGTTGAGGTGAGGTCAACTATATCTAGCCGGTATCTCTCAACCGCATGCACCAGCTCAGGCTCGTTCCCCACCAGAGAGGTGACATTCCACATCCCAAAAGCCAGGCTAGGAAGCTTGGGATCAGACTGCCAAGGTCTCCACCTTTGACCGCCACCTGATCCACATAGCACCGGACCCATGGAGGTCCGGTGCTATGTGGATCAGGTGGCGGTCACTCTTGCCATTTATTTCAGTTGAGAATTTCTTTGATTTAAGGTCCCATATGTCGAAGAAGAAGGGGCGTGACTTAGGCTCTCTGTTGTATAATCAAATTGCTTGTTACTCCCCAGTCAGCATGTCCAAGTGGGCTAAACAACAGGTTTAATCTGGGCTGTCTTATGGGTCCCATGTGAGTTTGCCAGTTACATGTTTACTCAGCTGGACTTGACCTGTGGTATAGGTCAGAAGGTAATATGTTTACCCACTTTAAACCCTCTGGGCCCCACATGGTTTTAATGTGGGTGAGCAGGTTTCAGTAACACTTGCATCATGGGCAAAATTAGGAGAAAAAAAGTCACAAATTTGTGAGAAAAAAAAGTGAAAATTTCGGAGAAAAAAGTTGCAAATTTACAAGGAAAAAACAATAAAACTGCTTGAAAAAGTTACAAACAAGAAAAATTTTGCAAATTTACAAGAAAAAAAATAAATTTATGAGGAAAAAAATTTGAAAAAGTTTCAAATTAACAAAAAACGTAGCAAATACATGAGTAAGTAAATTGAAAATTTATGACAAAAAAGTTACAAATATATGAGAAAAGTTGCAAGTTTGCAGTGAAAAAAGTTAAAATTTTTGAGAAAGTTCCAAATTTACAAGAAAATAGCAAATTTACAAGGAAAAAAGTAACAAATTTATGAGGAAAAAGTTGCAAGATTGCAGTAAAAAATATGCAAATTTATGAGAAAGTTCCAAATTACAAGAAAAAAATTAGCAAATTAAATGGTGTTCATTTATATAGCACTTCTTCTCATCTCTGGATGACCAAAGTGCTTTAGAGATCCTGCTATCCACCTATTTGCTGATGGCATGCACCGGTGCTGGCCTGACCCACCAGGAGCAACTGGGGGTTCAGTGTCTTTCTCAAGGACACTTCCACATGCAGACTGCAGACAGAGCGGGAATTGAACCCCTGACCCTCCAATCAGTAGTCACACCACACCTGCGCCACAGCTGCAGTTAGGGGGAAAAGTCACAAATTTACAAGAAAAATGCCAGTTTATGAGAAAATAAGTTAAGAATAAACGGGTAAAGTCCAGTGGGTAAATACAGATGCTCACTGCTCTCTTGTGTCCTGTGAATTCTGTGTGTAGCGAATATATGTGCATTGAGCTTTTTTTTTCCTTGAACTCTTAACCAGTATTTTGAATCAATGATTTTTTTGCTCCTTCCTATTGTATCATCTTTATGCGACCTGTACCCTCCTGCTGACAGGCGCGTTGCAGATGCGCCGCGGCACGGAAATGCAGGTTCATTACTGTGTCAAGTCAAATTCTCTCGTATGTTATCAGTGATCTGTTAATGTACTTGGCAATAAATCTTTTTCTGATTCTGATTCTGATTCTGATTCTGACAGATGGGGCCAACGTTGAAACCTACATGGCGCCCATAAGACAGCCCAGTTTAACCTTTGGTGGGGCCCACATGGACATGCTGAGTTCTGGATTTGAGGATTTTTGTATTTCTGGTGTCCACTGCTTTGTGCACCTCTGATCAGCGTTCATCGTTAATCATTCCTATGCCGCTTCATGACTGACTGAGAAACGTGCCGTGTAATCTGCCGGCAGTAAAATATAGTGTAAATGAAACGGCGAAGGCCCGTGTGATGCTGCTGTTTGCTGCTCTCTGTTATTTCCACTCTACTTTTCCTAGCAATCCATCTTCACATCTAATTAGCAGATATGGAAATAAATATGAAAATGTTGTGTGGTGCCACCCGCGGCTGTTTTTCTGTTTTAATGCACCTGCTCTCCTTTATCTGCTTTGCAGTTGAACGTAATAACCGTCAATAAGCGGCGTTCTTCTAAACCTTCGCCGCGCTCCGAGGAGATAAAGAGAAGTGATAATTTGTTTCCGTCGGTCGTGCACCTACATGCATCCCACCATCTGTTATTCCATTCCAGCCTCCCAATGTGAATATTGACTCATTTCCATGGCAACAACACCAACATGCACGCAGGTATCGGCGTCTTCAGGAGGAGGAGGATACAGCTTCATTATATTTTTATCATATTTTTATCATATTCATGGCGGTCCATTTAGTCCATGAACCCCAACACCAGAGGAGGTCGCCCTTCTTGGCGGGGGGGCGGGGGGGGGCATCATCCTGTTAACCTGTCATCCCCCATCCCCATTCATCAGCATACATCAAGTGGGGGGACACGGGACATTGACCCTCCCAACTTGGAGAAATGGCAGAATTGTCCCCCAATAGCATCATAAACTTTTCTGTATTGCACAACTGAATAACATGAATTTGAATGACCAATTCTAAGCAAAAATTATATAAATAGAAATATACATTTCCAACTTTTTCCAATGAACTTGTGACTTTTTCCTCATAAATTATGTTTTTTCTTAAATTTGCATTTTTTTTGTCATGAATTAGCTTTTATTCTCATAAATCTACAGCTTTTTTCTCAAATTTGCAACTTTTTTCTCAAAAATTTTTCTTTTTCAAAAATTTTTTTTTGCTTTTTTTCTCATAAATTTGCAAATTTTTTCCTCGTAAATTTAAAATGTTTTTCCTCATAAATTTGCAGCTTTTTTCTCAAAAATCTAAAACTTTTTTCTCAAATTTACAACTTTTTCCTCATAAATTTATGACTCTTTCCTCATAAATCTACAACCGTTTTTTCAAATTTGAAACTTTTTTCACAAAAATATGCACCTTTTTTTCCTCATAAATTTTGCAATTTTTTCCTCATGAATTTATGACTTCTCCCTCAAATCTACAACTTTTTTCTAAAATTTGCAACTGTTTTCTTATAAATTTGCAGCTTTTTTCTCATAAATTTGCATTTTTTTTCTTATAAATTTAAAACTTTTTTCTCATAAATTTACAACTTTTTTCCTCAAAAATTTGTGACTATTCATCAAAAATGTTTTCTTTTTTCTCTTAAATTTCAAATCAAATCAAATCAAATCAAACTTTATTGTCATATTGCTGTACATACAACTGTAGTGCAGGCAAGATGAAATTGCGTTTCTCTCGGCATCCATATAAGAAGCAGCATGATTAAGACACACTCCCACATAGCTCCCACCCCCCCATCCATTCACACATCCCTGAGACATACTTGGGGAAAAAGAATAACTAACTATAATATACAAAATGTCCATAGGTGCAGTAGTGTGTATGTGAGATTCCGGGTCAGCTGTTCAGCATCCTGAGAGCTTGTGGGAGGAAGCTGTTGATCAGTCTGGTGGTTCTGCCTCTGATGCTCCGGAATCGTTTACCAGATGGAAGAAGTTCAAAGTGTTTATGCAGAGGGTGAGAACGGTCCTTGACAATGTTCAGTGCCCTGCTCCTACAACGGTTCTGAAAAAGTTCTTGGACAGAGGGGAGGGAGACTCCAATTACCCTCTCCGCCCCCTTGACTATCCTCTGCAGGGCTTTTTTGTCCGACATACTGCAGCTGGAGTACCATGTAGCAATGCAGTACGTCAGAACACTCTCCACCACACCTCTGTAGAAGGTCCTGAGGATGCAGATGGGGAGAGAGGCCTGTTTGAGTTTCCTCAAGAAGTGTAGTCTCTGCTGAGCTCGCTTCCTGATCTCCAAGGAATTCTTGCTCCAGGTCAGGTCCTGCGAGATCTGCACTCCGAGGAACTTGATGTTCTCTACTCTCTCCACTAAACGGCCGCCAATGCTGAGGGGGACGTGCTCAGGCTGTGACCGCCGGAAGTCGATAATCATCTCCTTTGTTTTGTCCACGTTGAGCACCAGATTGTTCTCCCTGCACCAGCCCTCCAGGTCTCTCACTTCTTCCCTGTACATTGATTCCTCATCCCTCTGAATAAGTCCCACCACCGTGGTGTCATCTGCAAACTTAATAATCTGGTTCCCCTCGTGTTTGGATACACAGTCATGTGTTAGAAGTGTAAACAACAGTGGACTGAGTACACAGCCTTGAGGGGTTCCGGTACTCAGCGTGACAGAGTTGGAGATGTTGTTTCCAACCCGGACAGACTGAGGTCTCTCAGTCAGGAAATCCAGGATCCAGAGACATGTGGCGGTGTTCAGACCGAGAAGGAGTAATTTCTCTATCAGTCTCTGGGGAATAATGGTGTTGAATGCTGAACTGAAATCAATGTACAGGAGTCTGGCGTAGGTGTCTTTCTGGTCCAGGTGGGTGATGACAGAGTGTAGGGTGGTGACTATAGCATCCTCCGTGGAGCGGTTTGAACGATATGCAAACTGGAGCGGGTCGTGTGATGCAGGGAGGCAGGCTGTGATGTGTGGTTTGACAAGCCGTTCAAAACACTTCATCACAATTGGTGTAAGTGCAACAGGACGATAGTCATTCAAACATGACACCACTGGTTTCTTTGCCACCGGTACAATGATAGAGGTCTTGAAGCATCTGGGAACGATGGCCTGACTCAGGGAGATGTTATAAATGTCAGTCAGAACATCCGCCAACTCGCTCGCGCAGTCTCGGAGCACACGTCCCGGAATGTTGTCTGGACCTGCAGCTTTGCGTGGGTTGATTCTGGATAGGGTCCTCCGTGTGTCCGCTGTGTTAATGGTAAAAGCTGGTCCGACCGATGGTGGGAGTGGGCCGGCCCTCCCTCTGATTGTCGAGTTTGATGCTTCAAAACGTGCAAAGAAGTCATTAAGCCTGTCTGGAAGCGAAGCGTCGTCATCATCGACCCCCTGCCTAGACTTAAAGCCCGTCAGTGTCCGAACTCCCTGCCACATCTGCTTGGTGTTCCTAGTGTCACAGAGGTGTCCCTGGATTTTCTCCGCATAGGCGCGCTTTGCCACCTTAATTCCCTTTGAAAGCGCAGACCTGGCTGAGCGGAGGGCAATCCTGTCCTTTGCTCTGAACGCTGCATCTCTGGCTTTAAGCAGCGAGCGCACCTCTGCAGTCATCCAGGGCTTATGATTACCCCGCACAGTGATGGTCTTCACTGTAGTGAAATCCTCTGTGCACTTCGCGATGTAGCTGGTGACCGTATCAGCATACTCCTCCACATCTGTCCTGTCTTCCTGGGAGGCTGCTATTTTGAAGATCCTCCAGTCTGTGTGATGAAAACAGTCTTGCAGTGCAGAGGTTGCACTCTCTGGCAAAATCCTGATTTGTTTCACTGCTGGCCTGCTGCGCTTCAATAAGGGTTTGTAGGCAGGCAGCAGCATCACGGACATGTGATCAGAACGGCCGAGATGGGGGCGGGGTAACGCTTTATATGCATCTGTGTTTGTGTACACTAAGTCCAACATATTCTCTCCTCTGGTCTTAAAGTCTACACATTGTTTAAACTTGGGGAGCACAGTCTTTAAGCTGGTGTGGTTAAAATCCCCCGCAACCACCACAAAACTGTCCGGGTGTGACGTTTGGATTTTACTGATTGCATTGTGCAGTTCCCCGAGTGTCTTCTTAGCATTAGCTTTAGCGTTAGCGCTCGGCGCTATGTAAACACCAACTACAAACACGTTGCTGAATTCCCTCGGCAGATAAAAAGGCCGACAATTAACAATAAGGAACTCCGCCAACGGAGAGCAGTGTTTAGACACTAACGTGGCATTAACGCACCAGTTCTTGTTAACATAGATGCATAGCCCCCCCCCCCCCCCCCGGCTCTTACCGGAGCTCGCCGTTTCCCTGTCGGCCTGGAACATCGCCATATCTTCCAGCTGAATGGCCTCGTCAGGAATGTTGTCGTGGAGCCATGTCTCGGTGAAAACAAACACACAGCAGTCCCTCCATTCTCTCCGGGTTTCTTTCAGCAAACGCAGCTCGCCTGCCTTGTTTTCGAGGGCGCGGACGTTTGATAGAAGAAGCGACTGTACCGCTGGTCTGGAGGGGTTAGCCTTTAGCCTAGCATGGATCCCGGCCCTTTTTCCTCGCTTTTGCTTGCGTTCGCTCCACTTCCGCTTCCTCCTCTCCCGGGTAGCTTCCAGCGGGGACTCCGCCAAAATTCCATGCTGGCGTAGAATGTCCAAATCACAACCGATCGCCGCGATTCTTGCAGCGTGCAGTACCTTGATGTTTAATAAGGTCTCACGGTTGTAAGTTTTACAGAATGTACGTCTGGGATGAATAAAACTCTCACACTCGCTGATACCAAGAGGGGCCGCTGCGTCTAGGCGCACCGCCATCTTTTTTTTTTTTTTTTTTTTTTTTGACGTTTGATTTGACGTTTAATTTGACGTTTTCTTCATAAATCTACAACTTTTTTCTAAAATTTGCAACTTTTTTCTCATCAATTTGCAGCTTTTTTCTCATAAATTTGCAAATTTTTTGTATAAATTGATAATTTTTTTCTCATAAATCTGCAACCTTTTTCCTCAAAAGTTTGCTAATATTTTCTGATAAATTTGTGACTTTTCCTCAAAAACGTTTTACTTTTTTTTTCCTCATAAATTTGTGATGTTTTTGTGATGATCAGGCGAGCGTGCTCCCCCTCCCCTCCTGTCCCTGTCTTCTCGGCGCTGGAGGATCAGATACACCTGTGTGATTACACACCTGCTGCATCCTGATGACCCAGCATATTTAAGAGCCAGCACGTGGAGAACCCATCGCTGGATCGTTAGGTTTGCTACCACAAAAAACGTCTAAGCCTGGTACTCTGTTATCTTTTGGTTGACCTGTGTTTTCTCCCCGTTGTCCTTCTATCTCTCAGGTTGCTGCCACCCGCTGATGTGTCCTCTGGAGCTGAAAACACCTTCAAAAATCTTATTCATATTTTCCCCATAATTTCTAACTTTTTTTTGACAAATAACCATTAATTTTTTTTCAGTACATGAAGAAAACCTATGACTTTTTTCTTTGTTATTATTTTTGTTTGATTTTATTGATATTTTTCCAAACGTGAACACAGGAAGTACAAAGCTTCTGTCTTTATTTTTCCTCATGTCAGAGAAAAAATCAGAGAGAGAGAGAAAAAAAAAACAAGTTTACAATTTGTGCATTTGATCCTAAAACGATGAAAAAATAGATCTGACTAAGAAAAAGAAGAGGAAGAAGAAGAAGAATTTGTGCTACATAAGGAGATGATGAGGTAAGCCTGCGGAGGAAGAAACAACAGATGAGCTGATGAGAAACAAACACGCCATTGTTATTATTATCATTATTATTATTATTATCATTATGTACACAGCAGATGCATAGAATACTTCTGTCAAATCCATTTATACATAAATACCTACATTTCCCCAGAAATAAAAAGACCAAAACAATCAGCAGAATGAAAAGTGGAACAAAGTGATTCCTGAGTCTGCTGCAGTCCAAAATAAAAACTACAAACTTTAGATGAGTTTTCTTTTTCATTTTTCTCATCGTCAACAAATCTGTGCAGAAACTGAATATCCTACAATCACCGATAATTTCAGCAGAACCTCGTTTTATCATCTTACATAACTGGATAAAATCCATTTGAAGTTCCAGTTCTAAGCAGAAGTGAAAAAAGTTAGAAATTTACAACATTTTTCTCACAGATATACACATTTTTTTCCTGCAAGTTTTCAAATTTTTCTCCATTTGCAACTTTCTTCCTGTAAATCTGCAACTTTTTTCTAAAGACTTTTTTTTCTCAAAAAATTTTCATTTTTTCCCTAAATCTGCAGTTTTTTTCTCAAAGATCTGAAACGTTTATCTCATATATTTTCATTTTTTTTTCTCAAAAACTTGCAACTTTTTTCCTATAAATCTGCAGCTTTTTTCTAAAGTTTTTTCCTCAAAAATTTGCCAGTTTTTTTCTCTAAATTTGCAATTTTTTAGTAGATTTGAAACTTTTTTCTCAAAATTAGCAACTTTTTATCAAAATTTTGTGAGGTTTTCCCTGTAAATTTGCATATTTCCTTCTTGTAGATGAGAAACATTTTCTTGTAATTTTTTTTTCCAGATATTTTCTTGTAAATTTTCAACTTTTTGTCTTGTAAATTTGTTGCATTTTTCTCAAAATTTGCTTTTTTTTCTCTTGTAAATTTGCAACTTTTTTTTCATAAATTTGTAATTTTTTTCTGTAAATTTTCTGCTTTTTTCTTGTAAATTTGCACAACTAATTTGGATGCTGGTTAATTTTTATTCAATGCAATTAAACTGTAATTTGCGACTTTTCCAATTTTAAAATTGGCATCTTTTTTATTTTGCACCTTTATCCGTTTGTACTGCATGCTAAATTTGTGAATAATTATATTAATTTAGTATTGGAAAAAAGTCCTGGATAATGATATTTTTCCTGTTTTTAAAGCAGTTTTCTGAACAGTTTAGATTTTTATTCTTATTTTTAAGTATAAGCTCTAAATTGGTGACATGCATCCATCTGCTGAATGAAGCAGATTTGTTAACGATAAGGAAAATAAATCAACCATTTATTAGTTTCCTCTCAAAGAGTCAAACCAAAGAAAAACGTTCGTCCAGCAGGAAATAAATGAGTTTTTTTCCCCCCGCAAAATCAGCATGGAGACACAAAATATCTGAACCTTATTATCAGTTTCTCACAATTTGTGTATATTTTCCTGTATATTAAATGACATTTTTTTTCTTTCAAGTTCAAACTTTACACTTTTTCCTTGTGAATTTATGACTTTTAATCATAAGTTGCTTTAGTTTTTATACAAAGCTCATAAATATTTGACATGAAGCAGCTGCACATTTTTCGAAAGGAAAAACTCGCAAATTTCTAAGAAATAAAAGCAAATTTATTGGTGAAAAGCTGCAACTGTTGACAGGCCGCTTTATCCTTCTAACTTGTTTAACTTTCATTTTTAAACTCACAGATGTATCGTGGCTCCATGGTGACTTTTTAGTTTAACTCATTTTTGATTCTCTGGTTGTGAATCTGCAGATTCAAAAGTTTTTCTCTTAAATTTCCTACTTTATTCTCATCAATTTTCAGGTAAATGTGACTTTTTCTTGCAAACTTGTGGTCTAAATTTACTTTTATTGTCTCAAAACGGAAGACATTTTGTCACAATTAAAGGCATTTTTCTCTTAATTTTGACAGTCCTGTGGGTCCAGAGCCGCAGGTTGCAGACCCTGTCCTGCAGTCTGCTTGAAGTGATGCCTTCAGTGTTTCTCCTCCTTCCTGCTGGACGAACCTGGGACATTTCCTTCCGTCTGCTGCAGACTCGAGCGACTGTCCTCCAGCAGTGTCTCCGTCCTCCAGCGGTGGCTCTTCTCAACTTAATTGTCCTATTTTTAATTTCTGTCCTCCGGCTGCAGGACTTGGTTTGGCACCTCTGATCGTCCGCAGAGTTTTCAGTCAGCTCCAGTTTTTATGATCTGATCCGTCCTCAGCGTTAGCAGCCGTCCACAGACGTCCATCAGTCCTCAGTGACGTCAGCTGTCTTCTTCTGTGTGGAAGAAGAGCAGGGCCGTTTTCGGGGGGGGGGGTCCTAGAGATTAAATCCTTTAAAATGGAGGAAAAAAAATCTCCTTAAAAATATGAAGAAAATAAACCTAAGTTATTGTTTAGATGAACAGGAAAAAAATCATTACAAAGAATAAAAAATTACCAAGAAAAAACTTGCAAATTTAGGAGAATAAAGTTGAACATCTGTGAGGAAAAAAATGCAAATTTACGAGAAAATAAGGAGCAAATTTATGAGGAAAAAAAATGTGAACATTTGTAAGAAAAAAAAATTCAAGTTTGTGAGAAAAAAAGTCAAATATTCAGGAAAAAGTTATAAATTTAGGAGAAAAAAGTTTTAAAAAAATAATATAAGAAAAAAGAACCAAATTTAAGAGAGAATAAGAAACAAATTTATAATGAAAAAAGTTTAACATTTGCAAGAAAATAGTTTTAAGTTTGGAAGAAAAAAAGCCATAAATGCTCAAGAAAATATGAGGAAAAAACTGCAAAATTACAACAAAGAAAAGTCACAAATTTAAGAGATTTTTTTATTTAAAAAATGCAAATTTATGAATAAAATAAGTAGGAAATTTAGGAAGAAAAAAGCTGCAAATTAAAAATGGTAAAAAGCCACAAATTTAGATGAAAAAGTTGAAAATATACAAGAAAAAAGTTGCAAATTTCAGAGAAATTTTGTAGCAAATTTAGGAGAAAAATAGTTGAAAATTTGTAGTAAAAAGACTTTATGTTTGCAAAGAAAACGTCATAAATATTCAAGAAAAAACGCCAATTGACAAGAAAAAAGTTGCACATTTACAACAAAGAAAAGTTTCAAATTTAGGAGAAAAAAGTTGTAAATTTACAAGAAAAAATGAAGCAAATTTATGAGAAAAAAGTGTGTAAGTTTGTGGTTAATTTGAGAAATTAATGAGACGTTGAAAGTGCTTTTAATTGAGAAAGTTGAGGGTGAATTTGTATGTTGGGGCCTTCAGATGGGGTCTGCAGTGTTGCTGTTCTCTGCCTTACATCCAGAAAAGGCTCGGAGGGGGGGGGTCAGACTGGGGGGAAACACGGGCCCGTCACAACCTTGACCTGCTGACTTCACGTCAGCGCCAGTTTCACCGTTGCACCCGAGGCCCAAAATCTGGCGCCACGCCCACGCGACTGAGACGGCCGTGTGGTTGTCGGCGTTTTCAGTCCTCACTGATGACGTCCACGTCCTCCCCGGTGGCGACCTGCCGCGTGGCGGCCCTCCAACGGCTCACGTGCTGACTGCCCTTCCGCTTCTGCTCATTTTCGGGGGACTCCTCCTCCAGCTTCTGCCGCTTGTGCTTTGTCCGGCGGTTCTGGAACCAGACCTTCACCTGCAGACACAGGAACGTCTGAGTGAAAATGGGAAGGGAGCCATGCTTTCTATCGCCACAGTAACAAGCTCTGTTAATGTGGAAAAAAATTCCAACAGTTATCAACACCAATTCTACACACAAATGAAAACAAAAATCTTGTAAGAAACTAGTGATGTCCTCTGGGCGCAGATGTGTTGATGTCATTCAAAGCAACAGCCTCTACACTTCCTATTAATTTTTACATTTCCTATTAATTTTTGAATCTAATCCACCTTATTCCTAGGCCCCATGATGCCTTGTGTGAATTATGGTAGCAACTTCCGGTACTAGTTTAGAGCATATGGTTGTCACTGAAACGGGACACTTTTCCTTGTTAAAAAACAAGGACTTTGGCATCAGAAATGCGGGAACACGGCCTCTTCCACCTCAAAACAGTAATATAATCATACCACTCCCCACGACTATCAAGGGATGGAAAAATGATCATAAAAAGTGGGCTTGTACCCAGTAGCTCCGTTAGTTAGCACCATTGCTAAGATGCTAACTGTTGGATAGTATATTATATATGTTATTATGGTGGTGCCCTAGTGTAGAGAAGATGGCGCCCCACCTCTGGAGGGTGGCATCACCTGGGGTATATAAGCCAGCAGCGGGAGACATCTTGTCTCTTCGCTGTGGCTCTCAGGCTAGCGGTAGTGACTCCTGTGTTCCTGGCTCATGTTCTAATAAAACTATAAAACGTCACCTCGACTCCTCATTAATTAGAGACACAACATTTGGCGACGAGGATATACGGAAATGGAAAGGGCTGCTACCGCATTTCGTTCATTTTTGGAGGCTCCAGGTAAGCCGTTGGTCCCTTGAGCCAGGTGGTATGCAGCCTTCGAGAATTATCTTACGGCACTGGACCTCGGTGACCCAGACAAATTACGCGCGAGGGCTATTCTGGTCCACAACCTCGGTATGGAAGGCCAGAGGATCCTGAGCACTCTAGGAGGAGGTGACTCATTTGGAGATGTCGTGAGGCTTACGGTGGGCTACTTTTGCGCCCCTGAGAACACCGTAATGCGGCGTATCCAGTTCAGACAGCGGCACCAGTGGCCCAGAGAGTTGGTTCAACAGTTCGTGGTGGACCTTTGGCAGCTGGTGGGTGAGTGCAGGTTTGAAGTTTAGGAGGAGGAGATGATCCACGACCAGCTAGCGGAGCACGTGGCCTATTCCTCTGCGAGGGTCCGCCTGCTAACCCACGCTGGTGAGCTAATGCTGTTAGCGGCCATGGAGCTAGCACAACAACACAAGGCAGCGAAAAAGTTAACAAAGAATCTCAGTGACACCAGGAACGACAAGCAGAATCAGAATCAGAATAAGAATGAGATTTATTGCCATTGTTCATGTAGTACACAAACTAGGAATTTGTCTCGGTGCAACGCTGCAACCTTGGCCACGGTTCCACGGCCAGTGCCTTCCACTGCAAGCAGTGGAAGGCACTGGCCATGGATCTGGATGATGGCAGCGACGATGAATACGTGGCCATTGTGAAGATTAGGTCCGCCCCGGGGATGCCAAGATGCTACAGCTGCGGATCCAGCAGGCACCGCTACAGTGCGAGGGAGTGCGCAGCAAGGGGCAAGCATTGTGGACGGTGCGGGTTGTTCTACCACTTCGCCAGGGTATGCCGGAACTTTGAGAAGGAGGAATGGAGACCTGGAAAGGGGGCTTCAGTTAAGAAGACTCCTACGGTGGTCCACACCGTCTTGCCCAACACAGACGGACAGATTCTGTGCAACATATTGTTGGACGGGGTGTCGATACCGTTGATAGTGGACACAGGGTCGGCGGCTTCCATTCTGAATCTGGCAACGGTAAAGAAGTTCTTTCCCCATTACAATGTGAGTAAACGAACATTTCCTGTTACGGGTATGGCGACAACCCTCTGCTCATTGTGGGCTCTGTGTGGCTGTCAGTGAGGTATAAGACAGCCTCTATGTGTGCAGCCAAGTTCATGGTGGCCCGTAATGGTAACAACTTAATGGGCTGTGATTTGTTTTATGGGCTTGGGTTCTCCATTGCCTGCGGAGAAGTGGAGGAGTGGTCAGGTGGTGGCCTGTGGGACCAGCCATTTTATGTGGGAAGTGGTGATGAAAAGTGGGGCTTAGGCTGGCCCAGTCAGGGTGAAGAGGGCCGCCACCAGCACCAAAGTACACCAACACCGTGGGCACTCCGTGCCAGTGTTTGCGATCCTTTGGATGAGGGACCCGAACGGCATGAATTAGCACCTGTGGGGGCGGATGGTTCCAGAGAGCAGGCGCAGCGAAGCTCCAGTAGCCGACCGAGTACCGCCATTGAGCAGGGCGCTGTCAGTGCCGCTCCGACGCAGGAAATGAAAACGATCGGGGCAAGACCAGATGGCACAAACCCTAGACGTGCCCAGAATGAAAACAAGGGTCAAGGCTCGAGCAAGCTTGGCGGGATGCTGAAGAGCCATATGGCTGCTGGAGAAGGAGGAAGCCAGTGAGTACTCCCCTGGGTGTGGGCGATGGTGTGCGCCCTAGGGTCGAGTCTTGGCTAGGACGTGTGCGCAGGTCAAGGGAGCAGAGAGATGGACAGGGTGGTCTGCGTGTGGTGCGGACTGACGACGACGGTTACCTGGAGCTGACAGATGGGTCGAGACGGCACCCGAACGAGCTGCGGCGTTCGGGAAGGAAGGAACGCCACTGCAGCCTGTCTCCAGTTACGAAGAAACGGAGGCGCTCTGGGAGTGGGCCACAGGACGGACACTCCAGAGGGGGGCCTATGGGATACCCGGGTTAGAACCTTATGTTGGGGCTTATGGTGTGTCCAGTTATAATGTGTTTTACTGTGTGTTTGCTAAGGTTAATGGTAAAAAAAAAAAGAGCAAATGTAAGATGTGAACCAAATGAGAAATGTGACCACCGTTATGAGTTGGGAATGCCACATAGATATGGGGGTGTTCTGAGTGTAATGTATGTGTGTGGGGAGGTGCAGTAACACCTGAGTGTGAAAGCTGGTCAGAGGAGTGTGTGTGTAAAATATAAATGCCCTATGCTGTGTGTTCTGTAGCCTTATTGTTGCTTTTGAGTCCTTGTGCCCATGTTATGGGGTGGAAATGCCAGCCTGTAGAGTCGGGTACCACCATTGTTCATATTTGTATATAGTTTGTGATTGTGTTGTACATGCTTATTTATTTCAGGATTAATTTATTTTGGTGCGTGGCCCTTTTGTGTTCAGTGACTGTTATTTACATAACAGAGTGCTCCGTTGGGCCGGTGTGGTGTGAATGGATAGGTTTATATACATTACTGTAGTAGTGTGTGAGTCGGGTGTAAATTTTAAAGGGGGGCCAATTGGTGTGCTTGTGATTTTTCAAGGGGGGAGAGGAATGTTGGATAGTATATGTATATATGTGTATATATATATATATATATATATATATATATATATATATATATATATATATATATATATATTATTATGGTGGTGCCCTAGTGTAGAGAGGGGTGGCGCCCCGCCTCTGGAGAGTGGCGTCACCTGGGGTATATAAGCCAGCAGCGGGAGACATCTTGTCTCTTCGCTGTGGCTCTCAGGCTAGCGGTAGTGACCCGTGTTCCTGGCTCGTGTTCTAATAAAACTATAAAACGTCACCTCGACTCCTCATTAATTAGAAACACAACACTAACGATGTAAACAAATAACCCAAGCTGGAAAAATGAGTCACTTTGAGGACATTTTCAAAACTGATGTAACGTTATTGCCATATTCTGTATTGAAAGACCTTCAAAATGATATTTAATTTGTAGGTAGTGTGCAAAAACTGACCCAGAAAAAGATGATTTGTTTATATTTTAGCTAGGTTGAAAATTCGCGTTCGTTCAGTTGGGAGTTATGTCTTCCGCAAAAACATAGGTATTTTTAGAAAGTACAAATTCTAAGCTTTAAAATGATACCAGACACTCGGGGGGTTTCCAGGGATTTTGCCGCTACCAAACAAAAAAAGAGTCATGATTCATGATGTCTCCTGCCTGTGGCTCGTAATGACACAGTGCGCATTCTGAATCAGAATCAGAATCAGATTTATTGCCATTGTTCATGTGGTACACAAACTAGGAATTTGTCTGGGTGCAATGCTGCAACATTAAAGACATGATAAGATAAAGAGATAAACTAAAAAAACTAAAAAAACTAAAAACATGCAATAAGTGTAGAATAATAAGTAATAATAATAATAATAATAATGAGTAATACTAGTCAAAGCAGTTTTAAATAAATTAGCAAGTAGCAGATAATGTGAAGTACCACATAGTACTCATACTATGTGGTAATGTATATACAGTACTTCTGACTCATTTTGCCTGCACGGGTCACATATATCAATATCTCCACCGCAATAAAGTCAACTGCATTTTGTAAAAATATGTTGGACATGGACTTCCGGTTATGGCAGCCACGTAGGAAGACGTGTTTCACTCTGCTCTGCTCCTAAAAATAAAAAGTAGGCTAAAACTCTCTCAATTGGAACAAAAACCTATCCCAGCGTTTAGGCGCGGATATGGTAAAGACCAAGGCTGGGAAAGTAGGCGGAGGAAAAAGTGATTCGACGAAACAATCCAAGCTAACAGACTTCCACGCTTGTGACGAAGCACAAAAATCTCCAAAGACAATGGCGGAGGAGAGAGCTAGCGGCGGAGCGGTGACTGCTGAGGAGGGCACGAATGCGGTACTTGCTGCCATCAGCTCCATGAGAGCAGACTTTTCGTCTAAATTTGATGGGATTATAGCAGCGATAGAAGGAATGAGAAAGGAAATAAGCGACTGTATGGAGCGAGTATCGCAGGCGGAGCTCCGAATCTCCAGCGCTGAAGATGATGTCACCAGCCTACAATTAAAGATGCAAACATTGGAATTAAAAAATAAATGTCTGGAAGATAATGTCCTGGACTTAGAATCCCGGTCGCGACGGAATAATCTGAGGCTGGTGGGCCTTCCGGAGGGAACGGAGGGACGGGATACATGTTCCTTTTTGGAAAAGTGGATTCCAGAAGCGCTGAACAACGCGGATCTGCAGTCATCGGTTGTCTTAGAGAGCGCTCACTGAATCGGCCCACCGAGAGATAATAAGACACCACCGAGGACGCCGATTATGAAGTTCCTCAGCTACAGAGACAAGATGACGGTCACCAACGCGGCGCGAGCTAAAGGAGAAATTAAATACCAGGATCAACAGGTGCGGTTCTACCCAGATTTGGCCACAGGAATTCAACAATTAAGGAAACAGTTTGACCCCGCCCGTAAAGAGCTGCGCAACCTCGGGATTCGTCACGGAGTGATTCATCCGGCAAGACTGCTGGTCACATATAAAGGGAGAACCCATATCTTCAAGACCCCTCAGGAGGCGCAGGAGCTTATCAAGCAGATCCAAGGGGAGGCTGGTGGGAGCTAAGCATGAAGCATGAACAAGATATAAAGGTAGAATATTTAAGCATTTGTACAAGCATCTGACTGATCTGAAACATATAGCATGTCTACAAAATATAGATTGTATTATATTAAAAAAAAAAAAGCTATGATGTACAAAGTTGCTATAAAATTTTGGAGTTAAGTTGGAAAAACTACAGAAGAGAGTTAATGTTATGTCTTTAAAAAGTAGTAGAGTCAGGGTGATTGAGAGGAGAAAGAAAGAGTGGTTTGACTGATCCTCGCGTGTGTGGAGCAGTCAATGGCTATAGCGGGAGACAGAATTTTTTTTTTTTTTTTTTTTTTTTGTTACTTATTTGTACCCGTAGGTAGACTTGGTTTGCAGTCTGGTGACAAGCCACCGGCTGCTGGTCGCTGCGTGCGCGAGCGCCCTAAACCTACATGTTTTTTTTTTGTTTTTTTTTTGGTGTGCGGGAGGAAACCGGAGAAATCCCGGAGTAAACCCGCGCAACACGGGGAGAACATGCAAACTCCACACAGCTCACTGTTGGTCGGGGGCTGGGATCGAACCCACGATTTCATGATCCCCGCGACCCCCCGGCCGAGGGTAAAACTGTGCTGCCACAGTGCTAAACCACTGCGCCACCGTGCAGCTCACGGTGCACGGTGCACGGTGCACGGTGCCCCCCCATTTGGGGGGATTACCATGAATGTGGGGAGGGGGAATTGGTTTTTGTGTAGTTTGTGGGATGAATGTTCAACCATCCATGTTTTTGCTTCTCTGTATGAGCATGTTTATATTGCAAGGTAATCTCAAACTCCTTATTGATCATAGATCAAAGCGTTAATCTTAATTTAACTTCATGGAATTGCAGGGTCTACAAAATCTAAAAAAACTTAAACAAGTTATGAATAAAATAAAAGACATAGGTTCAAAAATTGTGTTTTTACAAGAAACTCATCTAATAGAGGAGGATGTAAAAAGAATTAGGAGTAGATGGCAGGGAAGTGTGTTCACCTCATCATTTCCATCCCGAGCCAGGGGAGTTATGACTCTCATACATAAAACAGTCCCATTTCAAGTGAAAAAAGTAATTGGAGACAAATTAGGAAGATATCTAATCATCCAGGATCTTTGTTATTAGAAAATATAAATCTGGTGAACTTATACGGTCCCAATATAGATGATCAAAACTTCTTCGCTAATTTATTTCTTACTTTATCAGCACTTACAGGGCAACATATAATAGCAGGGGATTTTAATTGTACATTGAATCCCAGTATAGATAGATCAACAGGACTGGACTGTACGCACAATGGATGCAGAATGACCATTAATTATTTTATGAAAGAATTGAGATTGCTAGATATATGGAGAGAAATGAAACCACAAGTCAAAGCCTACTCTTGTTATTCTAATACCTACAAGACATTCTCACGTATTGACTATTTTTTGATCTCCACAGAATTAAGGTCCAAGATTCAAAACTGTTTCTATGATAACATTGTGATCTCTGATCATGCACTCTGCTGTCTAATATATGTAGATAAGAAATTGACAAAGGATCCAGGTAGGTGGCAATTTCAGCATAAATGGCTTCAGGATGAGGAATTTGTTAAGTACATAGAAAAACAGGTAGATGAGTTCTTTGATATCAATACTACACAGACATCAGCATGTATAAAGTGGGAGGCTTTCAAAGCTTTTATTAGGGGGCATATTATTAGTTATACAGGTTCAAAATCTAAGAAGACTCGAGAGGAGAGAGTCCAATTGGAACATAAAATAAAAATTCTTCAAGAAAAAGTGTATGCAGGAAGTAACCCAAAGTTAGAGAACGAATTACTGATTCTGAGAGCTAAATATGACAAAAAATCAGCGAATAGAGCTGCCTCGAGTCTTCTAAGATTGAAGCAAACTTTTTATGAACAAGGTGAAAAATCAGGGAAATTATTGGCATGGCAGATTAAACAATTAGAATTTAAAACACTAATTACTGTGGCGGTTTGGGAAAACCCCCACAAACAGACTAAGGACAGACAGCTCGCTACTCCTGGTTTTTTCCGCTACACTGCTGAGATGTAATGTGCCATTCATGCCTTGTGATGTTAATGTGCCATTCATGTGTTGAGTTCATGCATCCTGTCCTTGCTGTGTCTCTTGAAATGCAAATGCCCATACCAACTGCTGTGAAATGCTCTTTCATGTATTGTTGCAACAGGGTATATATGCTGCAAGAGCCTGTAACTCACTCTCAATTCTCACTTCTACAACGGCTGCTGCTGGACACAGACTTTGTGTCCTCCTTCTCTGAGAGCCTGAGGATCCTGCTCCAGCCTGCACACACTTAGACCGGAACGGGGATCCCGTGACGGCGGTATGATTAATAAAACCTGCTTAAAACCTCAGCATCGCTGCCTTATTTTATCATCCGCCGCACTGGTGACCCGACGCTGAAACGAACCCGCTGCCAGCGAACGCAACGCCCGGCGGTGATTCTCCGACGACCAGCGAACGCGGCAGCCTGACTGATCTGCCCTCCCTTCTGCTTCAGGGAGACCTCAACGCGGAGTTTCCAGGCGAAACTCTCCGGAGAACACCCACGACCGGGAAAGCTGAGCAACGTTTCATGGTGAGATCTGCACGCCTAGATCGGCACATCCACGCTGGACCAGCCGCGCTCACAGCTCCTCCACACGAGAGCGCATGCACCTCGTCCCCTCTCCACGACGGCGATCCCCATGGCCGACGGAGCACACGTGGACCTGAACGCACCATGACCGAGCGAGTGACAGAGCGTCTACTTCCCTTCACCGCTCCAACACACTGAATTGGGATGATCAAGCTCCCTGACCCTGGTTCTCCTCTCCAGCTGGCCCACCCATCACGGAACCCCGGCGCACGCACCGGGGAGTTACGAGGACGGCGCACACCACGCACAGGACAAATACGGCTTTTCTGACCGCCTTCCTTCTGCTACACACTGGCCCTTCAGGCTTGCTTGTTCACCTGAGGCACGCAGCTTGCTCACTGGATTTTATGGTCTTAGCCACGGCACACAAGGGGAATTCAGCTGTCTGCGGTTCCTGAAGCTTTAGGGTTACGCCTGAACCTAAAGTCAACACGCCAGTCCCTCTGCTCTCATTACAGCCGCCACGCAGCCTCGTCTTTTCTTCATGGCCGCTATTAATCCTTGCAGGACTTAATCGCGGGAGGAGCCAGTGACTAATTTTTCTTCTTGTGGACCTCTGCACGTTCAACGGGACAGCCCTTCGACATCGCGGACCCACAAGCAATTTTTGCGCGGCCCGGACGTTTTCATCGTCTCCGGCCGGCTTTTACTACCCCCACCCCCTCCACCCCCTCCTGCACAGAGCTTTTCCCTACTCGCTGCCCAAGCTGCACTATCGAGGTCTCGGCCACCCACCGAGCCCTCTGGGGGGGAGCTGTGGCGATTTGGGAAAACCCCCACAAACAGACTAAGGACAGACAGCTCGCTACTCCTGGTTTTTTCCGCTACACTGCTGAGATGTAATGTGCCATTCATGCCTTGTGATGTTAATGTGCCATTCATGTGTTGAGTTCATGCATTCTGTCCTTGCTGTGTCTCTTGAAATGCAAATGCCCATACCAACTGCTGTGAAATGCTCTTTCATGTATTGTTGCAACAGGGTATATATGCTGCAAGAGCCTGTAACTCACTCTCATTCTCACTTCTACAACGGCTGCTGCTGGACACAGACTTTGTGTCCTCCTTCTCTGAGAGCCTGAGGATCCCGCTCCAGCCTGCACACACTTAGGCCGGAGCGGGGATCCCGTGACGGCAGTATGATTAATAAAACCTGCTTAAAACCTCAGCATCGCTGCCTTATTTTATCATCCGCTGCAATTACCAGTATTATAAGTGTAACGGACAGACAGTTGCAGATCCTTTAGAAATTAATAGTGCCTTTAGAGATTATTATGAAAAACTATATGATACAAAAAATGAAACTGACTTAACAAAACTAAATGGGTTTTTGGACGGATTATCTATACCGTGTATTCCAAATGAAAACAGGGAGATACTGGAGCCTAAAATTAGTCAAGAGAAGTTGGGCTAGCCATTGATAATATGAAATCAGGAAAAAGTGCAGGACCAGATGGTCTTCCAGTTGACCTCTATAAAAAATTTAAGAATAAATTAATAAAACCACTTTTGGAAATGGTTTTAGAAGCATTTCCAAATAGTAATTTACCACCATACATGAATAATGCCTTAATTATACTGTTGCCAAAACCAGGTAAACCCTCTAATAAATGTGAAAACATGAGACCAATAAGCCTATTAAATGCTGACCTTAAGATAATCTGTAAAATTTTAGCAAGACGACTACAAGAAATATTACCAAAAATTATTAACCGAGATCAGAATGGCTTTATAATGGGAAGACAAGGCTTCCATAATGTAAGAAGACTATTTAATATTATTTATTCTAATAAAGAAGCACCGGATACAGCTCTCCTATCATTGGATGCCGAAAAGGCCTTTGATAGGGTCGAATGGCCCTTTCTTTTTGAAGTCCTACAAAGGTTTGGACTTGGAAATAATTTCATAAAATGGGTTCAGATAATATACAATAATGCTACAGCAGAAATCCTAACAAACAGCAATATCTCAAAATCAATAAAAATCAATAGAGGATATCAACAAGGCTGTCCACTTTCACCTTTACTGTTTACTATGGCAATTGAACCTTTAGCGATGGCAGTATGTTTACATCCACAAATATATGGAATTAAAGCAGGGCCAACAGAACATAAAATCTCCCTGTATGCCGATGACATAATTTTGTTTATGTCGAATCTTAAAAAATCAATTCCGACCTTGTTAAATTTAATAAAGAACTTTGGGGAAATATCAGGATATAAAATAAATAAAACTAAATCTTCAATATTAATGCTAAATGAGACCCAGAGAAATCACCCAGCTCCTGAGGTAAATCAATTCAATGTTGTAAATCAGTTTAAATATTTAGGAATTCAAATTGTGCCTAAGCTAGAATCAGTCGCCAGTGTCAACTATGAAGCCTTAATGGCAGATATTAATGAGTTACTTCAGAGATGGATGTCACTACCAATGTCGATGATCGGGAGAATTAATATTCTTAAAAGTAATATCTTACCCAAAATACTTTATTTATTTCAATACATTCCTTTACTACCACCTTCAGATCTATTCTCAAGAATTAAAAAAAAGTTAGTGGAATTTATATGGAACAATAGGAAGGCTAGATTACGTCTGTCCTTACTATATTTACCATTTGATCGTGGAGGTCTGAAATGTCCAAACTTTATGTTGTATTACTGGTCAGCACAACTGAGGTCTATGACATATTATTTTTCATCAAATGATTGCCCTCACTGGACTGAAATGGAATCATACAATTTACCTTTACCTCTTCCCTTATTCATATACTCAGACTCGGCTAAAAAATTACAGAAACAAGTTAAAAATCCAATTGTAAAGCATATGATCAAAATATGGTGTGAAACCAAAAAATATTTAAAAGAACCACACTTATTGTCGCAATTTAGCCCAATATGGGGTAATCAGTATTTTACACCAGGGAGAGCGGATGCTGTATTTAAAGTATGGAATTTAAAAGGGATTCAAAAGATTCAAGACTTATATTTGTCATGTTCAGACAACATAATGTCTTTTGAAGAACTGAGGATCAAATTTAATCTTAATAGAACACATTTTTTTAAATATCTTCAGCTTAGGAATTTTATTCGATCAAATCAAAATAAAGCTCTCACCCGACCTACTTATTCATCCTTGGAAAAAATTTTGACGAAAGATAGTAAGAGAAAGGGTATTATTTCAGAGTTTTATAACTCATTGACACTATCCTCAAGTGAAAACTCACAGAAAAGAATGAATTATTGGAAAGAAGACCTGCAAACTGAAATTTCAGAGGAACAATGGGAATTGGCTTGTACAGAAGCTCAAACCAAATCAATAAATGTACGTCTTAAATTGATACATTTTAAATGGTTAATGTGGATGTATGTTACACTGGTGGAGTTAAATAGATATAACAAAAACATACCAGATACGTGCACAAAATGTATGGAAAGTAAAGGACCCCTATTTCATTGTTTATGGGAATGTAGAAAAATTAGAATGTTTTGGGAAGAGGTGAGGGTAACAATTGAAAAAATAATTTCAAAACAATTCATATTGAACCCTAAACTGTTTTTGTTGGGTCTGTATCCAGAAAAGCATAACTTTAATAAGAGTGAAAGAACATTCATAGACCTCAGTTTGCTTAATGCCAAAAAATGTATTGCACTACTGTGGAAAAAGACTCATAGACCAGATGTGACTCAGTGGTTAAGACAGATGTTAACAAACCTTCCACTAGAAAGAATAACATATATACTGAAATCAAAGGAAAATGTGTTTGAGAATATATGGAGACCTTTCATTGATTATGTAAAGAAATTAAACATAATTTCTGAAGAAGAAGGTGAATGATGTGTGTGGACCTTGTAAATTCCAAATTGGAGAATGTATAATATGTATACTTATGTAATGGATTGCCTAGACTAAACAGAGGAGCACTGTTGAAGACTTGCCTTTGTTAGTGGTTGTTGGTGTTTTTAGTACATTTTTTTAAATTACTTTAGTGTTAGTGTTTGATTGTTTGAGTCATGTTTGTAAAAAAAAAAGGTTCAATAAAAAATATTGTGGGAAAAAAAATATGTTGGACATAATCAAATTTACCTTAGAGCAGACGTACGTCACAACACCGTGCTTGGATGTCTTCTTCTTCTTCTTTTAGTCTGTCACCGTGTGGTGAGAAGTCCCCATTCATCCAATTTGGCACAATCATGAACACCAGCAAGTACCAGAACGATGCCAAAACATTCAAAAAATAAAAAAACTATAAGAGCTGAAATTAGCTGCCACTTGAGTGGAAAACACATACGTGGACTATACATTAAAATGAATTAGAAAAACTTTTAAAAACACTATTTTAAATGCCCCTTCTACTGCCCTCTTACTGACTGATTTAACACTGGGTCAGACGAAACCGGAAGTTCCGTCCATAATTGTTCCTACAGCGGCACCCCCAGGAACAAGGTGGATAGTTGACGTCGGTTTGTATATTTCGGCCGCACTTCAGACACAGTCCAAGGACGGATAATTTTTTTTTTACACACGGGGAGTTGTTCAGAACTCCTTATATAAGGATATAGAGTGATGATGGTCAGGTCAGTGGCGGTAATGCACCTGTAAGCTGGTTGCCAACCACCAATTAAATCTAAAAGAAGAAGAAGAAGAATCTTATAGTCCTAAAAAAAAAAAAAAAAACAACAACATTGTTTAAATCTTCTCTTCTGACACAATGGTCACTGTTCTCTAATTTTGCTCAGTTTGTTTGTTGTTGTTTTTTTACAAAATAAATGTTTGTGTTGAAGTGCCTTGGTTATTTAAAAAAAAACATGCTAGTACAGAACTGGTATAGCCACAGCTGATATTCTGTCAAATTCTGAGCAATGAAGAATAATATACACCACTCACAAAAAGTTAGGGATATTTGGCTTTCAGGTGAAATTTCAGGATGCACCTAAAATGCACTATAACCTTTACAGGTGAACTTAATTTGACCTTCTCGAACCTTTTGAATGCACATGTCCAACTGTTCAGTGTTTCAGTACTTTTTGCATAACTTGCTGTTCTCTAACAAGGTGCTGAACAGCAAAATTCACAACAGGTGTTTGATCCATGAATCAACCAATAAATTTTCTGGTTCAGTTAGAATTGAATCGGTGAATTCAAAAGGGGCCCAAGTCCCCTTTGAAAAAGTGTGGACTTGGGCCCTTTTGGAATTCACCAATTCAATTGGTATTTAAACAGTCCTCTTCATCATGCTGTTCACATTTTGACATCATGAAACCAAGACAACACCTAACAATTGATCAACGGTACCTCGCCATTGTGAAGCTTCAAACAGGATGTTCTCAGAGGGAAGTGGCTGCTGAGCTTAGTGTCACAGAGTGTCATCAGCAGGTTGAAACAGAGAGACTGGAAGAGTCACAGAAAGGCATAGAAGTGGACGTCCTTTGGCCACATCCTACGTGGATGACTGCTTCATTGTGAACAGTGTCCTGCGGAACTGGATGATGAATGCTACTCAACTCCAGGCACACTTAAGGGAGGTGAGAGGCACCCAAGTGTCACGTCAGACCATTCGAAACAGTTTACATCAGCGTGGTCTGCGTGCTAGACAACCTGCAAGGGTACCTGATCACACCACCTGGCACAGGCATCATCATCTTGCATGAACCAGAGACCATGTGTGTATCTGGACAAGGGACCGGTAAGCCTCAGTGCTGTTCTCTGATGAAAGTCGATTCACGCTGAGCAGAAATGATGGCCGCCAACAATGTTGAAGACGTCAAGGAGAGCACTATGCATCAGCTACTGTTGTCACCAGACAAGCCTCTGGTGGTGGTGGTGGTGGTGTGACAGTCTGGGCAGGTGTGTCTAGTCAATACAGAACTGCCCTACACCTTGTGAATGGTACAGTGACAAGCCAATACTACCTGAATAACACCATTAATTCAGTCATTGTGCCCCTGCATGAACAACACAACCCTAATTTCATCTGCATGGACGACAATGCCCCAGATCATTGATCATTAGGGAATGGCTGCTGGAAGCTGGAGTACCTCAGGTGGAGTGGCCTGCACTTTCTCCACACCTGAATCCCATAGAAAACCTAAGGGATCAGCTGAGTCGCTGTGTAGAGGCTCATAACCTTGCACCCCACAACCTCAATGACCTGAAGGCCACCCTTCAAGAAGAGTGGAATGCCATGCCTCAGCAGGCAATAAGTCGACTTGTGAACAGCATGAGACGATGTTGTCAAGCTATAATTGATGCTCAAGTAACAGTCCAAGTAATCCATACATACAAAGAAATCAAGGCAGCTGTGTTCACAAAACAAGTTATATTTAATAAAGTGGAATCACACAGGGAATAAGTATTGAACATGTTTGGTGAAATTCATTTAATATTTAGTAGAAAAGACTTTGCTGGTAATAACAGCTTCCAGATGCCTCCTGTATGGAGAAACTAGGTGCAGGCATTGTTCAGGAGGGATTTTAGCCCATTCTTCCACACAAATGTCTTCAAATCTTGAAGGTTCCGTGGGTGTCTTCTATGAACTCTGATCTTCAGTTCATTCCATAGATTTTCAATTGGATTCAGGTCAGGTGACTGACTGGGTCATTCTAGCAGCTTTATCTTCCTTCTCTGGAGCCAGTTGAGAGTTTCCTTGGCTGTGTGCTTGGGATCATTGTCTTGCTGAAATGTTCACCCTCATTTCATTTTCAGCATCTTGGCAGATGACAACAGGTTCTTATCAAGGATGTCTCTGTACATTTGCCCATTCCTCTTCCCTTCAATTGTATCAAATCTACCTGTACCATGTGCTGAAAAATGCCCCCACACCATAATGCTGCCACCTCAAAACTTCACTGTTGGTATGGTGTTTTGGGGCTGATGTGCAGTGCCATTTCTCCTCCAAACATGCTGTGTATTGTGTGGCATCCAAAAAGTTCAATTTTGGTTTCATCTGATTAGACTATATTCTACCAGTATTAATGGCTTGCCCAAATGTTGTGCAGTAAACTTTAAATGAGCCTCAACATGCTTTTTCTTCTGTAATTGAGTCTTACAAGGTGAATGGCTACAGAGTCCATTTCAGTTGAGTGCATTACTTATTATTTTCTTTGAAACAGCAGTACCTGCTAACTCCAGTTCTTTCTGGAGCTCTCCACAAGTGGTCATTGGCTCTTGGATAACTCTTCTGATAATTCTTTTGACTCCTCTGTCAGAAATCTTGAGAGGAGCTCCTGGTCATGGCCAGTTTATGGTAAAATGATGTTGTTTCCACTTTTAAATGATGGCTCCAACAGTGCTCACTGGAACATTCAGCAATTTAGAAATGTGCCTGTAATCAATGCCATCATTATGTTTTGCAACAATAAGGTTGTAAACGTATAGAGATAGCTTTTTGCTTCGATCCATCATGAGTTCTTTGTGGTGTGACAATCTGATATTCACAGACCTTTTTAAAGGCTATCAGTCAGCATTTAACCAGCTGAAATTAATTTGGAGTGATGGGGGTGGGATGGCTTCCTAAATTCTGATGGATTTCAGCTTGTTTCTTGACTTTGTATGGCTTTTTGCACCACTTTTTCTCCATGTGTTCAATACTTATTCCCTCTGTCATTCCACTTTATTAAATATAACTTGTGAACAAAGTTGCCTCGATTTCTTTGCATGTATGGATTAATTGGGTTGTTACTGATATCTGGTGAAAATCTCAGGTCAATGGCGCCATCAGAAAAATGTTTAATGAGAAAAATGTTGATGTGTTCAATACTTATTTTCCCTGCTGTATATCTGTTTTGTGCCATAGGCAAAATTACGCAAAAAGTCATAAATTTTCACATCCTTTCACATAAATTTGTAAGAAAAAAGTGACAAATTTACAAAAAAAGTAGCAAATTTTTGAGAAAAAAGTGAAAATTTAGGGATAAGGACCTGTACTTATATAGCACTTTTCTAGTCTCAAGACCACTCAAAGCTTCACTTGTACTAACCCTCTATTCTAAGAGCCTAAAGGAGAAATAAACTAGGGACAATTTAGAATCACCAATTTTACCAAGCTTACATGCATGTCTTTGGATTGTGGGAGGAAACCAGAGCACACCCAGACAGCACATGCTAACTCCACACAGAAAGGTTCCTACCCCTGCCAGCTTGGGGATTTGAACTTGGAACCTTTTAGGCAACAGTGCTAACCACTGCACCACCATGCTGCCCAAAAAAAGTTGCAAATTTACATGAAAGGAATTGTAAAATTACTTGAAAAGAGTTACAAACTTACAAGAAAAATTTAGCAAATTTACAACAGAAAAAGTCACAAATTTTGATGGAAAAATTTGAAAAAGTTGGGAATTGACAAAAAGTAGTAAATATATGAGTAAATAAATTGGAAAATTTATGAGAAAAAGTCGTAAGATTACAGTGGAGAAAAAAAGTTGAAGATTTTTGAGAAAGTTCCAAATTTACAAGAAAAATGTCACAAATTTATGGGAAAAACTCAGAAATTTGCAAGAAAATAGAACATTTACACGGGAAAAATAGTAACAAATTTATGAGAAAAAAAGCTGCATGTTTACAGATGGTGAAGTTGGTCGTTTAGTATTTTGGAGGTTGTGGGTTCAATCCTTATCCTTCTGAAGTACAACATGCCTCTCTTGCACATTTTAAAGCCTGTAGAACACTTTAGGCTTTGAACGCTGCTGTTAAACACTACAAGAACTGGAAGTCCACAGCTGCTTGGAATAAATTTGCAACTTTTTTCTCATAAATTTGCAGCTTTTTTCCTCCAAAAAATTGTGATTTTTTTCCATTTACAAATTTTTGCTTATATATTTGCAACTTTGTTCATAAATTTGTGAGTTTTTTCTGTAAATGTTCAACTTTTTTCTTGTAATTTTGCAACTTTTTTCTAAAAAATTTTTGTCACGACTCGCCGCTCATCAGCGGCCTCAGCTGCACGCACACCTGTGCCTCGTCAGCAGCGGGCTATTTATCCCACTCAGCCCAGTGCTGCGGTCTGGAGCCGTCTGTTCGCATCGGCACTTTGTAGCTCGTGTATCAACCTCTGATCACCAGCAAGACTTAAACCACGCGTAAGCATTCCTTACCTTTCTCCAAGTTCTTCACCCCGGTGCACAGATGGATTCCTCAGCGGCGGATTTCCCCGTCATCGCCAACCAATCCCCACCATCAGCGCAGGCTCAGCAGGACGCTGTCTTCCGGGCTTCTCCCTTGCCAACGCCAGCCACCTGTATCCACAAGTAAGCGTCACACAACTCATTATCCCTGTCCAGGTGTGGTGCCCTTTACCCCTTGTCCTCTGCTCTCTCTCCATAGGGTTGTCCGGCTGTACGGCGCGCTGCTCTGCTTCCTGCGCGTCGGCATTCACCCCCAACACATACACATACTGCATACATCCATTCAGACACACCTGCTGGTTGAATAAAGCTGTTAAATCTATCCTGAGCCTGCGTGCGTGTTTCCTGGGCCAGACATTATGTCAGTACGGCTCCAGCAGAGCGGCTCAGCAGACAGCGGGCTCGCACGACGTCTTTCCACCCTCGAGGCTCGGGTGGATTTAATAGCCCATCAACAGCAGGTGATTTTGAACCAGTTGGTTAATATAACTCACCGGTTAGACCGCTTGGACCCCCAGCAGGCGTTCCCCTTGGTTCACCAAGGGGGGGTTGGCTCCTGCCGCTCCGGTGCCCGGCCAGTCTGCCATGGGGACGCCCACTCGACTCACACCAATCCCAACCCCCGCTCGCTTTAGCGGGAAGCTCGGCGGAGCGCGGGGGTTCATTATGCAGTGTGAGTCGGTGTTTCTGCGCATTCCCGGGGATTTTCCCTTGGACCACAGCCGAATTGGCTACATTGGAAACCTTCTGGAGGGGCGAGCGCTAACTTGGGCTTACGCCGTTATGGCAAAGCCCAGTTACGCAAACTTCTCCTACAGCCAGTTCGTGCAGAGCTTCCTCGAGGTGTTTGACCACTCTCGGCGTGATAGTGTCCTCACTGACCGGCTCCTTGGCCTCCAACAGGGAGGCCGGTCAGCGGCGGATTACGCAATCGACTTCCAGGTCGCAGCCAAGGAGGTAGGCTGGGACGAGGCGGCCCTCTGTGGCATCTTCCTCCGCAGCCTCAGCTCAGGTCTGAGGGATGAGCTGGCCGGTCGAGATCTTCCGGAGACGCTTGCGGAGCTGATCTCCACAACCATTAGTTTAGACAACAGGCTGCGTGAATGGTCCACCGAGCGGAAGTCTAGCAGCCGCTCGCGTGGAGGCCCCGTCCGCACACCTCAAGACCGCCCCCTGGCGTTACCTCCACCGGAGTCTTCCTAGGAATCGGAGGCGATGGTGGTTGGTCGGTCAAAGCTCCCCCTAGCGGAGAAACAGCGCCGCTGGAAGTTGGGCCTCTGCACGTATTGCGGAGGAGATCAACACACCGTGGAGCATTGCCCAGAGAAGCCAAACGGGGAGGTCCGCGAGTCACTGTAGGGGGCCTCGCGGGCTCTAACCGGTCGAATCCCCTCACAAGTTTATCCTTGCCCATCCGATTCTGTCACAACGCCACGGGGCATCTCACACACGCACTGGTGGACTCAGAAGCAGAGCAGAGCTTCATTTCAAAGAGCCTGGCAACCCAATTGGGCATCCCCTGCCACCCTCTGGCCGCTCCTCTCAGCCTGATCACCCTTTCCCGTGCGCCCCTCGGACAAGTGACTCATCGCACGCAACCAGTCCCTGTCATTATCTCTGGTAACCACCGAGAGGATCTCACCCTGTATGTCCTGTCCTCCTCTGTGATGCCTGTCATCCTTGGGTAGCCCTGGTTGCGTCTGCACAACCCCGTGCTGGATTGGCAGACGGGAAGAGTCACCTCCTGGAGTTCCTTCTGCATGGGCACGTGTTTACAATCCGCAGCCTGCGCCCCGTCTTCTCCTCCCCCGGCTAAAGACGCCGCGCCTCCGGATCTCACTCTGGTGCCCTCGGAGTTCCATGACCTGGGCCTCGTATTCAGCAAGTCCAGGGCGATGTCTCTTCCTCCTCACCGGCCCTACGACTGCGCCATCAACCTCCGCCCGGGGGCGCCCCTACCTTCCGGACGTCTCTACAGCTTGTCAGCGCCGGAGCGGGAAGCGATGGATAGTTATATCAAGGAGTCACTCAACACAGGAATCATCCGTCCCTCCTCGTCTCCGCTCGGCGCAGGGTTCTTCTTCGTGTCAAAGAGGGATGGGTCACTCCGCCCATGTATCGACTTCCGGGCCTTGAATGACATCACGGAGAAGGATCGTTACACCCTGCCACTGATGGACACTGCCTTCTACTCCCTGCAGGGGGCGACCTGGTTCACCAAATTGGATCTTCGCAGTGCATACCATCTCGTCCGGATCAGGGAGGGGGATGAGTGGAAGACAGCCTTTAGAACGCCTAGTGGGCACTTCGAGTACCTGGTGATGCCCTTTGGACTGACCAACGCCCCTGCTGTATTTCAACTCCTAATCAATGACGTCCTGCGTGGTTTCCTCGGCCTCTTCGTGTTCGTATACCTGGATGACATCCTCATCTTCTCCAGGTCACGGGAGGAACATCAGGTGCATGTGAGGTGGGTCTTGCAGCGGCTGCTGGAGAACAGGCTATACGTCAAAGCCGAGAAGTGTGAGTTTTACGCCAAGACCACCTCCTTCTTAGGGTTTATCTCACACAACCAGGTCCTACCTGACCCCGCAAAGGTTAAAGCGGTGGTTGAATGGCCCACGCCGACCTCCAGGAAGCAGGTCCAGCAATTTATTGGGTTTGCCAATTTCTACCGTCGTTTTGTGCCTAACTTCGGTGCCATCGTTGCCCCGCTGACCCGTCTCACTTCACCCAAGAACACCTTCTGCTGGACCGAAGAGGTCGCTGCGGTGTTCCAGGCGTTGAAAACGGAGTTCTCCTCCTCCCAGGTCCTGACCCAGGTTGATCCCGCTCTGCAGTGCCTGGTGGAAGTCGACGCGTCTGATACGGGAGTGGGGGCGGTGCTATCCCAGCGATCACCCACCGATGGGGTCAAGCGACCCTGCGCCTTCTTCTCACGGCGTTTGTCTCCGGCCGAGTGGAATTACGACGTCGGGGACAGGGAGCTTCTCGCCATCAAGCTTGCCCTGCAGGAGTGGCGCCACTGGCTGGAGGGGGCTGCATTACCATTCGTGGTGCTGACGGACCATAAGAACTTGGAGTATCTTCGATCTGCTAGACGTCTCAATGCCTGCCAGGCGCGCTGGTCCTTGTTCTTCGCCCAGTTCCGCTTCACCATTACCTATCGCCCTGGCTCTAAGAACGGCCTACCCGATGCCCTCTCCAGGCAGTTTGCCCCCAAGACGTCAGAGGAGCCGGGTCATACCATCCTGCCCAGCTCGTGTGTGGTAGGGGCAATTTCCTGGACCATCGGGGACAAGATCTGGAGGGCGCAGGAGACCGAACCGGATCCTGGCGGCGGACCGGAGGGAAGACTGTTCGTTCCATCTTCTGTCCGGGGGAAGGTCATCCATTGGGTTCACACCTCCAAACTCACCTGTCACCCTGGTGTATCCCGGCTAGTGGATCTCCTCCAGCGTTCCTTCTGGTGGCCAGGTCTGCAGAAGGATGCCGCCAACTATGTCCGGGCGTGCCCTGTGTGTGCCACCGCCAAGTCAGGAAACTCTCCCCCCGCGGGTCTGCTCCAGCCCCTGCCGACCCCTGGCAGGCCCTGGTCCCACATAGCCCTCGACTTCGTCACCGGTCTCCCGACCTCTAACACCTATGACGCCGTCTTGACCATCGTGGATCGATTCTCCAAGGCCGCCCACTTCGTGCCACTTCGGGGTCTTCCAACGGCGCGGGAGACAGCGGACCTTCTGGTTCAGCACATGGTCAGGCTGCACGGGATACCGGTGGACGTCGTCTCGGATCAGGGGCCCCAGTTTGTCTCAGAGGTGTGGAAGTGTTTCTGCAACGCCTTGGGGGCCACAGTTAGCCTCTCCTCCGGTCACCACCCGCAATCCAACGGGCAGTGCGAACGGGTCAACCAGGAGCTGGAAGCTGCCCTATGCTGCGTCACTTCCTTCAACCCATCTTCCTGGAGCACGCACCTGGCTTGGGTAGAGTACGCCCACAACACGGCTCGGTCTTCCGCCACAGGGATGTCCCCCTTCAAGGCGTCCTTGGGTTATGATCCACCTTTGTTCCCGGAGCAGGAGGTGGAGCTGGCGGTTCCTTCCATCCAAGCGCACCTGAGACGGTGTCGGGATCTGTGGACCAAGACGCGCGACGCGCTTTTACGCACGGCGGCGCGCAACAGCACCACGGCGAATTGCCACAGGAGACCGGCCCCTGCCTACCAGGTGGGTCAACAGGTCTGGTTGGCATCTCAAGATATCCACCTTAAGGCTGAGAAGAGGAAGTTGGCCCCACGCTTCATTGGCCCCCTCACCATTACTAAAATTGTTAACCCGGTGGCTGTGCGTCTGGCCCTCCCCCCCTCCCTCCGCATTTGTCCCACCTTCCACGTGTCCAAAATTAAGCCCTTTGTCTCCGATCCCCTCTGCCCCCCGCCCGCAGCGCTGCCCGCGCCTATGATGATCGACGGCCACCCGGCCTGGAGAGTCGCCTCCATCATGGACTCCCGGCGCCGAGGTCGCGGGCTGCAGTACTTGGTGGACTGGGAGGGATTTGGTCCTGAGTGGAGGTCCTGGGTGCGCTCTTCTTTGGTGTTGGACAGGAGTCTCATCATGGAGTTCCACCGGGCGCATCCGGACAATCCAGCGCCAGGAGGCGCTGCTGGGGGGGGGAGTACTGTCATGACTCGCCACTCATCAGCGGCCTCAGCTGCGTGCACACCTGCGCCTCGTCAGCAGTGGGCTATTTAGCCCACTCGGCCCAGTGCTGCGGTCTGGAGCCGTCTGTTCGCATCGGCACTTTGTAGCTCGTGTATCAACCTCTGATCACCAGCAAGACTTAAACCACGCGTAAGCATTCCTTACCTTTCTCCAAGTTCTTCACCCCGGTGCACAGATGGATTCCTCGGCGGCGGATTTCCCCGTCATCGCCAACCAATCCCCACCATCAGCGTAGGCTCAGCAGGACGCTGTCTTCCGGGCTTCTCCCTTGCCAACGCCAGCCACCTGTATCCACAAGTAAGCGTCACACAACTCATTATCCCTGTCCAGGTGTGGTGCCCTTTACCCCTTGTCCTCTGCTCTCTCTCCATAGGGTTGTCCGGCTGTACGGCGCGCTGCTCTGCTTCCTGCGCATCGGCGTTCACCCCCAGCACATACACATACCGCATACATCCATTCAGACACACCTGCTGGTTGAATAAAGCTGTTAAATCTATCCTGAGCCTGCATGCGTGTTTTCCTGGGCCAGACATTATGTCAATTTTGACTTTTTTCTTAAAAAGTTGCATTTTTTAAAATAAATTTGCAGATTTTTCCCTGTAATTTTTTTTTTTCATAAATTTGCAACTTCTTATAAATTTGTGACATTTTCCTGTAAATGTTCAACTGTTTTCTTAGTGATTTGAAGCTTTTTCCTCAAAAATTTGTGATTTCTCTGAAATTTGCAATTTTTTTCTTATAAACTTGCAACTTTTTTCTTATAAACTTGCAACTTTTTTCTTATATCTTTGCAACTTTTTCCTACAAATTTTCAAGTTTTTCCTCATAAATTTATGTCCTTTTGCTTATAAATTTGTAACTTTCATAAATTTGCAGTTTAGAAAGCTTGGGATCAGTCCGCCAAGGTCTCCGCCTTTGACTGCCACCTAATCCACATAGCACCGGACCTCCATGATCCCTCCTGCAGGTGGTGAACCTACTGGAGGGCGGACCCATGTAACTCCTTCGGGCTGAGCCCGGCCGGGTCCCATGGGTGGAAACCCGGCCACCAGACGCTAGCCTTCGAGCCCCTCCCCCAGGCCTGGCTCCAGGGTGGGGCCCCGGTAACCCCATACCGGGCGGGGTACACTGAATCCTTGATATACAATTTATCATGAGAGTCTGTTGGTCGAACCTCGGATTCAGGAGGAGCAATGTGGTTTTCGTCCTGGCCGTGGCACATCGGACCAGCTCTTTACCCTCTCGAGAATTCTTGAGGGTTCGTGGGAGTTTGCCCAACCAGTTTACATGTGTTTTGTGGACTTGGAGAAGGCATTTGACCGCGTCCCTCGTGGATTTTTGTGGGGGGTTCTTCGGGAGTATGGGGTATCGGGCTTGTTGTTACGAGCTATTCGGTCTCTGTACGACCGTTGTGAGAGTTTAGTTCGTATTGCCAACACTCGGTCGGAGTCATTCCCAGTGAGAGTTGGACTCCGCCAGGGCTGCCCTTTGTCACCGGTCCTGTTCATAATTTTTATGGACAGGATTTCTAGGCGCAGCCAGGGAATGGAGGGTGTCATGCTTGGTGACCACAGGATCTCATCTCTGTTGTTTGCAGATGATGTTGTCCTGTTGGCTTCATCCAGCAATGACCTACAGCTCTTGCTGGGATGGTTTGCCGCTGAGTGTGAAGCGGCTGGGATGAGAACCAGCACCTCCAAGTCCGAGTCCATGGTCCTCAGCCGGAAAAAGGTGGATTGTCCTCTCCGGGTTGGGGACAGGCTCCTGCCCCAAGTGGAGGAGTTTAAGTATCTTGGGGTCTTGTTCACGAGTGAGGGGAAAATGGAGCGAGAGATCGACAGACGGATTGGAGCAGCATCTGCAGTGATGCGGACGTTGTACCGGTCTGTTGTGGTGAAGAGGGAGCTTAGTTCTAAGGCAAAGCTGTCGATTTACCAGTCAATCTACGTTCCTACTCTCACCTATGGTCACGAGCTTTGGGTAATGACCGAAAGAACGAGATCGCGGATACAAGCGGCTGAAATGAGCTTTCTCCGTAGGATTGCTGGACTCACCCTCAGAGATAGGGTGAGGAGCTCAGTCATCCGGGAGAGGCTCAGAGTAGAACCGCTGCTCCTCCACATTGAAAGGAGTCAGTTGAGGTGGTATGGGCATCTGATTAGGATGCCTCCTGGACGCCTCCCACTTGAGGTGTTTCAGGCACGTCCCACTGGGTGGAGACCCCGGGGCAGACCCAGGACTCGGTGGAGAGACTATGTCTCCCAGCTGGTCTGGGAACGCCTTGGTATCCCCTCTGAAGAGCTGGAGCAGGTGGCTTGGGAGAGGGAAGTCTGGGCTTCTCTGCTTGAACTGCTGCCTCCGCAACCCGGACCTCCGGAAAAGCGGTAGAAGATGGATGGATGGATGGATAAATTTGCAGTTTTTTTCTGGTAAAATAATGTTTTTCATAAATGTGCAACTTTTCCTGCAACTTTTCCAGTTTTTCCTCATAAATTTATGTCTTTTTTCTTAGAAATATGCAACTTTTTTCATAAAAACGTGATCACTGCTTCATTTGCAGCAGCTGTAGTGTCAGTAGTATCTGCAGATTTCCAGTCATGATAGCATGTGTGCAGCCGTAGTTGTACATGTTGTGGTATCAGCGGTTATCTGTAGATCCTCAGCGATAACGCCATGGCGTGTGCGACGAGTCCTTTGATGATTTAACAAGCCTGACTGTCAGAACTCGTTTATCTGACTCACGTTACGCAACCTGCCAGGACTCCTAAATCTGGATGTCAGGATCAAATCCACATGATGGATTTCCTCCCAAAGGCCTGAGGAGGAAACGTCTTAATATCACGTTATTTCAACGAGCGGGCCGATAAAGAAAAAATAAAACATGTGAACAGATGATTCCCTTCACTATAAATGATCATGACAGCTGCAGCATTAGCTCTATGTTACTCCACAGCAGGATACTGTTCACCCATCTAGATCAGGGGTCGGCAACCTGTTCTACACAAGGAGCCACGGTCAGTGATTTTTGCATTAAAAAAAAGTCTGCATGGAGCCACAAAAATATCATAGCATAAAAACAGCAGAATTACAACTACAATCTGGCCGGACAGCAAATTAGCAGTTTTTTTTTTATTATTATTATTTATTGTAAGTTTGTTACCCTTTTCTCACAAAATTGTTACTTTTTCCTGGTAATTTGTTGATTATTTGCAAAAAGTTTATTTTTTCTTGCAAAATTGTGTCGCTGTTTTCCTCATTAAGTGTACTTTTTTCAAAATTTGCCATATTTTTGGCATAAATATGTTTTGTTTTGTTTTTTTCCCTAAATTTAGCATATTTTTGTTTGCAAATTTAAAACCTTTATCAAGTAAAATAGAAGACTTTCAATGTAAATTTGTGACATTTTTCCCAATAAAGTTACAAGTTTTTTCATGAATTTTGGTATTTTTGGCATAATCTGCTTTTCTCATAAGATAGTCTTATCTGATTATTACCTTTTAGAAGGTGAAAATGCTGACTTTTTCATATAAATTTGCAATCAATTTCTAATAAAACTGTAGCTTTTGGGGGTAAATTTGTGACTTTTTTTCTTGCCAATTAGTGTTTTTTTTTCATCAAAAATTGCAACATTTTCCGTAATTTTAAAACTTTTGTTTTTTCCTATATTTTTAGCTATTTTCATTTTTTTAAATACGTATATTTTTCTTTGTAAATGTATTAGCTTTCATTGGAAAAACCACAACATTTTTTACATCAATTTATTACATTTTTCTCATAAAACTCCAACTTTTTCCAGTAAATTTGTGATTTCTTTTCCAGAAATGTTGTGACTTTTTTTTCTTACAAATTTAGGTGTATTTTCTCCTCAGAAAATTGCAGATTTTTTGCTAAATTTGTGAGATTTTTTATGCAGAAGTTTTCAGATTTTCTCATTTTCTGCTTTTTATGATTTTTTTTGTCATGAATGTAAATTTATTGTAAATTTCTTGGTTCTTTTCTTGGAAATTTATGAGGGTTTTTTCCCCCTCATGGCCTCAGGGGGCCATTATTTATCAGAAAAAGGGCTACATGTGGCCCCACAGCGGCAGGTTGCAGACCCCTAGTCGAGATCTACTCATGCTAATGGACCCCATGCTCAACAGAGAACCAGTGTTGGATGAACAAGAACCAAGAACAGAACTTGTACTGTCTCCTGACCACATGAATGAATGAATGAATGAATTTATTTCGGATAGTAGAGTACAGGTTAATAGAAACTGTATAACAACAAGGTCAAATTAGACAAAGACTCCTCCTACTATACAATTCCAGGAGTTATCCGAAATGGGTGATGGCTGAAGCCGCAGCTTATATTGCCCACCCATATTCCATCCAAGAATTCAAAAGAGAAAAAAGAGAAAACAAGACAAGAGCGATTACAATTTAAAACAAAGCTAAGACAAAATGTGACTGAGAGAAAAAAGAAAACTAAGCTAGGCTAAGTTAAGCGGTTACTATTCAAAAGCAAATCTAAGACAAAATGTCACAGAGAAAAAAAAAAAAGAAAAAAGAAGAAAAAAAAAACTAAGCTACAACACAACACAGGCTGGATATGTCAATCCTTATGTGAGTTTACATGTCGTCTTGTAAATATGTTTGGAGTATTTCTTCCTTTAGTTTTTGTTTAAATTGTCCAAGCGTTGTACATGATTTTAATTCAGGTCCAAAATCGTTCCATAATCTGACTCCTTGCACTGAAATACAGTGTTGCTACATTTAGCATCTTTAACTACAGACCAAAAACATGGCCGTCTTTCTGACGCCATACGATGATGATGGCTGTCACATCCACTGTGAGACTGAAGGAAAATTAAACCAGGGGTCTGAAACCTGTGGCTTTGGAGCCAAATGTGGACCAGTTGGTCCAACTGGCTATGGCTTTCAGAAGAAACAAAACAAAGCCATCCAATTTTGCAAGAAAAAAGTTGTATATTAAGGGAAAAAAATAAAGTTTGTCAATAAATATGCAAAATTATTTGAAAAGCTGCTAATTTAACAGAGGAAACACAAATCTACCCGAAAAAAAAAAATGATAAGAAAAAAGTAGTACAAGATTAAAGCTGAAAAATTGTTCATAAATTTTTAAAATAAAATATTTCTTTTGAAATATTTGCTGCTTTACTGATAAATTTAAGACTTTTTCTGTCACGAAATTGGGAGTTTTTACTTGGAAGTTGTCAACTTTTCCTCATAAATTGTATCTTTTAACCTATAAATTGACTAAATGAACAAAATTTTCTTGCAAGTTTGCAATGATTTTGTCCTAATTTTGCTACTTTTCTGATAACAGGAGACTTTTTCCTGATAAGCTTGCACATTTTTTCAACAAAATGATTCAAAGATATAAATTAAGGTACGAACAGCAGGCAATTTAATATTTTTTTAACAAGGGGAATGAGGGTATTCACCAAGTTAGCATGAGGTACAAATGTATAAATGTAAATTAGGTACAAATTTGCAACAATAAAGGTGCAAAAGAAGCTAATGTACAATTAAAAAGTCACAAATTACAATTTAGTTACAAAGGCAAGGCAAGTTTATTTACACATCACATTTCATGTACAAGACAACTCAAAGTGCTTTAGAGTGTGGTGATCCGAGCTGTGTGTTGTTTTTCTCTCTCTGATTATCTTCTACAGCTGCGGTCTCACTCACACCTGAGTCTCCTAATAAGACTGCCTTTATTAGGAGTGGAGTCCTCCACTCCTGCACAGAGACATCAACGCTCCAACAGGGTGAAAGAGCTCCTCGTCGTGAGTCTGCCCTTCTCATCAGCTGGGAGTTTTGCCTCCCTTTCAAATTTGACTATTCTGCTCTTCGTCAGCTGGGAGTTTCGTCTCCTTCTTTACAACCATAAGCAACCTGTTAACTGGGTTTTCACCATCTGCCTTTCCTTGTCCTCTATATCTATGCACAGGTGGACCATCCTCCAGGCGGACCAACCCAGCTCCAGGCTGCGGACCAGGACTCCTCCCATGAGCCGGAGGCTCCACTCACTCATGTGCATTCTGTAAGTGCCTCAGCACCTTGACTGAACGCTTTCCTTCCCCCCTTAGCTGAGGATTCCTCTGCACGCGTCACTGTAATTATCTGCACTGGCACTTTCTCACCATCGCAGGACCCTGGTAATCTGGAGAAGAACAAAGCTGCAAGTAGTTTCCCTCCTACACTCCCTCGCTCCATGAGACTTATTGATTACGCTAATTCAGCCATTTGTTGTAAGATTACTCATATCTTCTCTCTTTTCCTTGCAGGGTTGCCAGATTACTCCTGTTCTGCACACTCTCACAAATATTCACACACTCACGTTCAATAAAGATCATTGAATTTCTAATCGAGTCTGTTGTCTGCTCCTGGGTTTAACTTCAAATCATGTCATCACATCTCTGTCAAGAAAACCCAGCAGACGGTGCGACCGCACAAAGACTCAACATCATGGAGGCTCAATTAGATCAGCTAACATTCCAACAAGTGATCTTGAACCAACTGACTCAAATTCTCGGCTTGACCAGCTTACCTTTGCACTGCCTTCTCAGGCTGCTTCCGGGTGACCAGTCGTGCCGCCGCTTTCAACCTCTCCTCCAGTGCGGCACCCTTGGTTAACACCAGTTCCCACACCAACTCGTTTTAGCGGCAAGCTGGGGGAGGCTCGGGTGTTCCTACTTCAGTGTAGCCTTGTTTTTCAGCGAGTACTGGAGGATTTCCCTACAAATCACAGTCAGATTAGCTATGTGGTGAACCTGCTGGAGGGGCGGGCTTTAGCCTGGGCTTATGCTGTGATGGACCTTCCCAATTATCCCAACTACACATATGACCGATTTGTTTCCAAATTCACCAAAGTTTTTGACCATTCAGACCGGGACAATGTCCTCACCACCCACCTCCTCAACCTTCGGCAGGGGGCCAGGTGCGTAGCCGACTATTCAGTAGATTTCCGAGTGGTTGCGGTGGAGGTGGGTTGGGAGGATGTTCCACTCTGCAGCATTTTCACGCACAGTCTTAGTCCTAGTCTTCGGGATGAGTTGGCCCGTTTAGAGAAACCCTCCTCATTACACAAATTAATCTCTCGAGCCATTAGTATTGATAACCAGTTAAGGGAGCGGGCTAGTGAGTGTCGTTTTTCCAACCACTTTCCAGCTGCGTCTTCCCTCTCAGTCTCTCCTCCCTGCCCTCCCTCCCTCTGAACCCTCTGACACCGGGGAACCTATGCTGGTAGGCCGGTCTAGGTTGCCTCCTGCGGAACGACAACACTGCCGCGATCTCGGATTGTGTATGTATTGTGCCAGTGCCAATCACGAGGTCGCTTGCTGTCCCAAACAGCCAAAGGGGGGGTCAGTTTGTCACAGTAGGGGGGCTAATGGATGTGGGAAAGGCTAGAACCTTTGTGTAAGGCTAAAACCTTTACACAACTGGTATTACTTATTCGTTTTCAACACGGTCAAATTGAATTTTCCACTAATGCTCTGATTGATTCAGGCGCAGAACAGAGCTTCATTTTGGAGAGTCTGGCAACCCAGCTGAAGCTCCCTTGTCACAATCTGAAGACTCCATTGAATTTGGTTGCTCTTTCCAATGAGCCGCTTACCAAAGTTACTAAGAAGACTGCTCCTATTTCAGTTTTGGTTTCAGGTAACCATCGGGAGCACCTGAGTTTATTTTGTTTTTCCCATCTCTGCCTCCCCTGTCATTTTAGGGTATCCTTGGCTTAGACTCCACAACCCAGTTGTTGATTGGCAGGCAGGAAGGGTCATTTCATGGAGCACCTTTTGTTTAAGCGCTTGTTTACAGTCTGCAGCCTGTTCTCCCTCGGTGTCTATTACTTCCCCGCCCACCCACTTGCCCGATCTCACCTCAGTTCCCCCTGAGTACCATGACTTGGCTCCGGTATTCAGTAAAGCAAAGGCACTTTCTCCCCCCACCGCCCTTATGACTGCGATTAACCTCCCTCCAGAAGCTCCATTATCATCCAGCAGGCTTTATAGTCTCTCTGCCCCAGAGCGAGAGGTGATGGACAAATACATTAAGGAGTCTTTAAATTCAGGCATTATTTGGCCTTCTTCATCAGCGGTGGGGGCAGGGTTTTTTTGTGGGCAAAAAGGACGGCTCCCTTTGAAGCTGCATTGATTTTAGGGAACTTAACAACATTATGGTGAAAGATGAGCACACTCTGCCACTCATTAACTCTGCTTTTGATTCGCTTCAGGGGGCCACTGTCTTCACCAAACTGGACCTGCTTAATGCCTATCACCTGGTCCGGATTAAAGAGGGTGATGAATGGAAAATGGGGTTCTGCACTCCTAGTGGCCATTTCGAATATTTGGTGATGCCGTTTGGGTTGACTAACATGCCGGCAATGTTCCAGCGGCTCATCAACGACGTGTTGAGGGACTTTTTGGATTCTTTTGTGTTTGTGTACCTGGATGACATTCTCATCTTTTCTCATTATATAGAAGAACATCGGGTATACGGGAGAAGGGTCCTTCAGCGGCTACTAGAGAATCAACTCTACATCAAGGCAGAAAAATGTGAGTTTCATACATCCTCTACCACCTTGCTGGGGTTTGTCACTGCCCATAAAGAGATCCGGGCTGATCCTGGTAAGGTAAAGGCAGTGGTGGAGTGGCCTGTCCCCTCTTCCCGCAGGCAGCTGCAACAGTTCCTGGGTTTTGCCAATTTTTATCGGCGATTTATCCGCGACTATAGTGTGGTTGCTCTGCCACTCACCCGCCTCACCTCCACCAAAGTCCTTTTTTGTTGGTCCGAAGAGGCTGATGCAGCATTCTCGGAATGAAAGTCTCGCTTCTCCTCTCCCCCTATCCTTGTCCATGTGGATCCATCCTTGCAGTTCCTGGTGGAGGTGGATGCCTCGGACTGTGGAGTAGGGGCGGTCCTGTCTCGGCGCTCAACCTCCCTACAATAAGGTCCGTCCCTGTGCCTTCTTCTCCCGACATCTCTCACCGGCCGAGAGGAACTATGATGTGTGGGACCGGAGTTGCTGGCAGTCAAGTTGGCCTTGGAGGAGTGACGCTATTGGTTGGAGGGAGCATCGCTGCCATTCATGGTTTGGACTGACCATTAGAACTTGGAGTACCTCAGAATGGCTAAATGGCTGAATTTGGGTCAAGCCCGCTGGTCCCTGTTCTTCGGCAGGTTAAATTTTACCATCACCTACCACCCAGGGTCCAAAAGCATCAAACCTGACAAGCTTGTCACAAATGCCCGAGCAGACGGAGGCACCAGAGAAAGAGCGGAGGCTTCCAAACAGTTGCAATCAGCAGTTTTTCCTTTATTCCAGTAATCTCCGCAGGCAATAATTCCCATGCACATCCGACACCCCACACAAACCAAATGAAAACACCTGTTAATATACTCAGTGAGATAATTCACCTAATTGGCACATACCAAACCCCAGGTAAGACAATAAATATTTTCATGTTTTTCCACATACCCAATAATATCTAAAAAATCATAAATATATAAATAATTCCCCACAATATTTACAGAATAAATAAGACCAATAAATACACCATAAATAATACCATAAATACCTTAAACCCCTATTTACATATTGCAAGTAGTTTCCCTCCTACACTCCCTCGCTCCATGAGACTTATTGATTACGCTAATTCAGCCATTTGTTGTAAGATTACTCATGTCTTCTCTCTTTTCCTTGCAGGGTTGCCAGATTACTCCCGTTCTGCACACTCTCACAAACACTTACACACTCACGTTCAGTAAAGAGCATTGTATTTCTAATCGAGTCTGTTGTCTGCTCCTGGGTTTAACTTCAAATCATGTCATCACGTCTCTGTCAAGAAAACCCAGCAGACGGTGCGACCGCACAAAGACTCAACATCATGGAGGCTCGATTAGATCAGTTAACATTCCAACAAGTGGTCTTGTTCTATCGGTGCAGGCATACATCAAGCACTGTCACTGGATTTGGAGGTCTATCAGGGCGGCTCTTCAATGCACAGCGGGCCGCAACTGTGAGCTCACCAACTGTCGGAGGACCCCGGCCCCTCCCTACCGGGTTGGACAGAAGGCATGGCTTTCCACTAAGAACATCAACCTGAAAACTGGGTCCAAGAAGCTCTCTCCTCGCTTCATTGGTCCTTATTCCATCGCACATATAATCACTAATATACTGTACTAATCACATATAATCAATCTGGTTGCTGTCCGCCTGGCCCTTCCTCCTGCATCTGTATCTGTCCTATCTTCCATGTCTCCCAGATAAAGCCATTTTCCACCAGCCCCTTGTGCCCTCCATCTAAGTCGCCTCCCCCTCCGGTGATGATTGACGGTGGGCCAGTGTTCAAGGTCAACCGCATTATGGATGTTCGACGTAGGGGGCGAGGTCTTCAGTACCTGGTGGACTGGGCCAGGTATGATCTGGAGGAAAGATCTTGGATCCAAGCCTCATTCATCACGGATCGACAACTGATCAGGGCTTTTCTTCGGGCTGATCCTGGCAGGTTGGGTCGGCTGCCGAGAGGCGTCCCATGGGGCGGGGGGGCACTGTGGTGATCCGAGCTGTGTGTTGTTTTTCTCTCTCTCTAATCATCTTCCACAGCTGCGGTCTCACTCACACTTGCATCTCCTAATAAGACTGCCTTGATTAGGAGTGGGGTCCTCCACTCCTGCACAAAGATGTCAATGCTCCAACAGGGTGAAAGAGCTCCTCATCGTGAGTCTACCCTTCTCATCAGCTGGGAGTTTTGCCTCCCTTTCAACTTTGGCTATTCTGCTCTCCGTCGGCTGGGAGTTTCATCTCCTTCTTTACAACCATAAGCAACCTGTTAACTGGGTTTTAATCATTTGCCTTTCCTTGTCCTCTACACCTGTGCACAGGTGGACCGTCCTCCAGGCGGACCAACCCAGCTCCAGGCAGCGGACCAGGACTCTTCCGATGAGCCGGAGGCTCCACTCACTCATCTGCATTCCGTAAGTGCCTCAGCACCTTGACTGAACGCTTTCCTTCCCCCCTCAGCTGAGGATTCCTCTGCATGCTTCACTGTAATTATCTGCACTGGCACCTCCTCACCATCGCGGGAACCTGGTAATCTGGAGAAGGACAAAGCTGCAAGTAGTTTCCGTCCTACACTCACTAGCTCCGTGAGACTTATTGATTACGCTAATTCAGCCATTTGTTGCAAGATTACTCATATCTTCTTCTCTCTTTTCCTTGCAGGGTTGCCAGACTACTCCAGTTCTGCACACTCTCACATACACACATTCAATAAAGATCATTATGTTTCTCATGGAGTCTGTTGTTTGCTCCTGGGTTTAACTTTAAATCATGTCAGAGAAAACATTAAAGTATTACAGAAAGTTGCAAATTTACAAAGAAAAAAGTTGCAAATTTTTGAGAGAAAAGCTGAAAATTTATGAAAAAACGTTTCCAAAAAACATTTTTAGAAAAAAACTGCAAATCTGAGAAAAAATTTCCACATTTATTAGAAAAAGATGCAAATTTTTGAGAGAAAAGCTGAAATTTTTTGAGAAAAAAAAATCCATCCATCCATCCATCTTCTACCGCTTTTCCGGAGGTCCGGGTCGCGGAGGCAGCAGTTCAAGCAGAGAAGCCCAGACTTCCCTCTCCCCAGCCACCTGCTCCAGCTCTTCAGAGGGGATACCAAGGCGTTCCCAGACTAGCTGGGAGACATAGTCTCTCCACCGAGTCCTGGGTCTGCCCCGGGGTCTCCTCCCAGTGGGACGTGCCTGAAACACCTCAAGTGGGAGGCGTCCAGGAGGCATCCTAATCAGATGCCCATACCACCTCAACTGACTCCTTTCAATGTGGAGGAGCAGCGGTTCTACTCTGAGCCTCTCCCGGATGACTGAGCTCCTCACCCTATCTCTGAGGGTGAGTCCAGCAATCCTACGGAGAAAGCTCATTTCAGCCGCTTGTATCCGCGATCTCGTTCTTTCGGTCATTACCCAAAGCTCGTGACCATAGGTGAGAGTAGGAACGTAGATTGACTGGTAAATCGACAGCTTTGCCTTAGAACTAAGCTCCCTCTTCACCACAACAGACCGGTACAACGTCCGCATCACTGCAGATGCTGCTCCAATCCGTCTGTCGATCTCTCGCTCCATTTTCCCCTCACTCGTGAACAAGACCCCAAGATACTTAAACTCCTCCACTTGGGGCAGGAGCCTGTCCCCAACCCGGAGAGGACAATCCACCTTTTTCCGGCTGAGGACCATGGACTCGGACTTGGAGGTGCTGATTCTCATCCCAGCCGCTTCACACTCAGCGGCAAACCGTCCCAGCAAGAGCTGTAGGTCATTGCTGGATGAAGCCAACAGGACAACATCATCTGCAAACAACAGAGATGAGATCCTGTGGTCACCAAGCATGACACCCTCCATTCCCTGGCTGCGCCTAGAAATCCTGTCCATAAAAATTATGAACAGGACCGGTGACAAAGGGCAGCCCTGGCGGAGTCCAACTCTCACTGGGAATGACTCCGACCGAGTGTTGGCAATGCGAACTAAACTCTCACAACGGTCGTACAGAGACCGAATAGCTCGTAACAACAAGCCCGATACCCCATACTCCCGAAGCACCCCCCACAAAAATCCACGAGGGACGCGGTCAAATGCCTTCTCCAAGTCCACAAAACACATGTAAACTGGTTGGGCAAACTCCCACGAACCCTCAAGAATTCTCGAGAGGGTAAAGAGCTGGTCCGATGTGCCACGGCCAGGACGAAAACCACATTGCTCCTCCTGAATCCGAGGTTCAACCAACGGCCGGACTCTCCTCTCCAGTACCTTGGCATAGACCTTCCCAGGGAGGCTGAGGAGTGTGATCCCTCTAAAGTTGGAGCACACCCTCCGGTCCCCTTTTTTGAAGAGAGGAACCACCACCCCGGTTTGCCATGCCAAAGGCACTGCCCCCGACCTCCACGCAATGTTGCAGAGGCGTGTCAACCATGACAACCCAACAACATCCAGGGCCTTGAGGTACTCGGGGCGAATCTCGTCCACCCCCGGGGCCCGGCCACCAAGGAGATTTTTAACCACCTTGGCGACCTCAGCCCCTGTGATAGGCGAGTCATCCCCCTCGTCCCCAAACCCTGCTTCCTCTGTGGAAGGCGTATCAGTGGGATTGAGGAGATCCTCGAAGTATTCCTTCCACCGCCCGACGATATCCCCAGTTGAAGTCAACAGTGTCCCATCCGCACCATACACAGTGTGGACGGGGAGCTGCTTTCCCCTCCTGAGCCGCCGAACAGTTTGCCAGAATCTCTTTGAAGCCGACCGAAAGTCTTGTTCCATGGCCTCACCGAACTCCTCCCATACCCGGGTTTTTGCTTCAGCAACCACCCGAGCTGCACTCCGCTTGGCCTGCCGGTACACCTCAGCTGCTTCGGGAGTCCCACAAGCCAACCAAGCTTGATAGGACTCCTTCTTCAGCTTAATGGCCCCCCTCACCACTGGTGTCCACCACTTGGTTCGGGGGTTGCCACCACGAGATGCACCGACCACCTTGCGGCCGCAGCTCTGGGCTGCCGCTTCAACAACAGAGGTGGAGAACATGGCCCATTCAGACTCCATGTCTCCAGACTCCCTCGGAATGTGGTTGAAGTTCTTCCGGAGGTGGGAGTTGAAGACCTCCCGGACAGGGGCCTCAGCCAGACGCTCCCAGCACACCCTCACTATACGTTTGGGTCTACCAGGTCTGAATGGCTTCCTCCCCTGCCATCGGATCCAACTCACCACCAGGTGGTGATCAGTTGACAGCTCTGCACCTCTCTTTACTCGGGTGTCCAAGACATACGGTCGCAGGTCTGATGATACGATAACAAAATCGATCATCGACCTGCGGCCTAGGGTGTCCTGGTGCCAGGTGCACATATGGACACCCTTATGCTTGAACATGGTGTTCGTTATAGACAGACTGTGGTTAGCACAGAAGTCCAATAACTGAACACCACTCGGGTTCAGATCGGGCAGGCCGTTCCTCCCAATCACCCCCCTCCAGGTTTCACTGTCGTTGCCCACGTGCGCATTGAAGTCCCCCAGTAGGACAATGGAGTCTCCAGGAGGAGCACCCTCCAGCACCCCAGTCACAGACTCCAAAAAGGGTGGGTACTCTGAAACATCATTTGGTGCATAGGCACAAATGATGGTCAGGACCCGTTTCCCAGCCCGAAGGCGCAGGGAAGCAACCCTTTCGTCCACCGGGGAAAACTCCAATATAGAGGCAGCAAGGTGGGGCGATACAAGAATACCTACCCCTGCTCGTCGCCTCTCGCCCGGGGCAACTCCAGAAAAGGCCAAGCTCCAGCCCCTCTCCAGGAGACTGGTTCCGGAACCGGAGCTGTGTGTTGAGGTGAGGCCGACTATATCTAGCCGGTATCGCTCAATCTCGTACACCAGCTCAGGCTCCTTCCCCACCAGAGAGGTGACATTCCACGTACCAAAAGCCGGTTTAGAAAGCTTGGGATCAGTCCGCCAAGGTCTCCGCCTTTGACTGCCACCTAATCCACATAGCACCGGACTTCCATGATCCCTCCTGCAGGTGGTGAACCTACTGGAGGGCGGACCCATGTAACTCCTTCGGGCTGAGCCCGGCCGGGTCCCATGGGTGGAAACCCGGCCACCAGACGCTAGCCTTCGAGCCCCTCCCCCAGGCCTGGCTCCAGGGTGGGGCCCCGGTAACCCCATACCGGGCGGGGTACACTGAATCCCTGATATACAACTTATCATGAGAGTCTGTTGGATCGTTCTTCGTCTGGCCCTTCACCCAGGACCAGTTTGTCTTGGGAGACCCTATCAGAGGCAAATTGCCCCGGACAACATAGCTCCTGGGATCACTGGGGCACGCAAAACAACAGGAGTGCCTCACTGGAGTTAAAAGAATTTTCAAGACTCCAAAACAGAAGGCTGAACCTCTTGAAGACCTTCGAGGGAAACTACTGAAAACTCCCAAAGTCCAAGAAGCTGGTGATGTGAGTTTGGATGGTGTTAAGGAACTTCTGCAGACACCAGTCCAAGAGCAAAAATCTGAAAAGAGCTCCCAAGAGGTGTGTCTCACAGGTGTCAAGAGACTGATGAAAACACCCAAGGAGAAAAGTGCTCCTGTTGAAGATATGATCGGTGTCGAGAGGCTCTTCAGAACTCCCCGGAACAAAGGTGAACCGGTGGAGAAGAACTTGGGGATTAAGAGACTCATGAAGTCACCAAGGCTAAGAGGTACTGCACCAGTTGAAAACTTTGAGGGCCTTCAAGAACTACTGGAGACGCCAGTAACGGATTTCCCTGGACAACTGGAGGCAAACACGGGTGAAGTCGAAATGCCTGCAGATTCCAGTGTAGCTCTAATAAAAGCTGTTGATGAGCGTGTGAGATCTAAAATGAAGACCACTCCTGGCAACATCCCAGAAGCGGATGTCACTTCCAAGAAGAAATCAGTTAGATGCAGAAGAGCAAAAGTGATAGAATCTAAAGTTCCTCAGAACAAAGAGGAGACAGCTGAACCTGAAGAGCCTGTTGTCAATGCTCCGGCCAGAGGAAGACGAGGGAAGCAAACTGATGTTACAGCACCACCTGCTGTTCAACGGACAACAAGAGGTAGAAGTGCAAAGAATGTTGAGGCCACAGAGGAGGAATCCCACAGTGAGCCTCCTAAAGTTGTGCTTAAGCCTAAAAGAGGAAGAAATGTCCAGAAATCTCCTAAAAAACAGGCAGAAATTATTACTGATGTCACAGACAAAAAAAATCCAATTTTTCATAAAAAAAAGCTCAGAATTTTTGAGAGAAAAGCTGCAAATTTATGAGGTAAAAAATTACATAATGTTGAGAAAAGCTGCAGATTTTTTTTAGAAAAAGATGGACATTTTTTTATGAAAAAAGTTGCAAATTTGAGAAAAAACTTCCAAATTTACTAGAAAAACTGCAAATTTATGAGAAAAAAATTGCATATATTTGAGGAAAAAAATATAAAAATTTTAGAAAAAAAGCTGCAAATTAGTGACAGAAAAACAGCAAATTTATTAGGAAAAAGAAAATATTTGAGAAAAAAGCTGCAAATTTGGGGAGGAAAGCTGCAATTTAAAAAAAAAAAAAGTTGCAAATTTATGAGAAAAAGAGTCAGATTTTTGAGAAAAAAAAAGATGGAAATTTTTTAGGAAATAAGTTGCAAATTTGAGAAAAAAAAACTTCCAAATTTACTAGAAAAGCTGCAACTTTATGACAAAAAAGTTGCAAATTCACAAGAAAAATGTTATAAATTTGAAGAAAAAAAGTAGCAAATTTATGAAAGGAAAGTTATACATTTATATGCAAAATGCTAACACTAAAGTTGCAAATTTTGTTGATGATATTGGGAGGGGGGTATAATTTTCTTTTTTTCTGGACTGGGGGAAATGTGGCCCCCTTCCCCTTGGTAAGAAGGGGGATAGCATCCTCCCTCACCCCCTCTCAAATCACCTACTGGGTATGACTGATTTTCACTATTTAATAATAACAACAACAACAATAGAAATGTCTGCCGAATTAAAACTAAACTAAAATAAAACACCCTGGATGGTTTTAGTGACCCACATTGACTCCATACACCTAAATGAGGCTCAGGGTCCCAGCAGCGGTTTTGGCCCCAGGGCCTCCTGTGTGGCCCTCAGCGGCGGACGAGGTGACGGCTGTTTATTGAGACGTTGACGTTCCTCCCCCCGTCATTCCTGCCAGTAAAAGCAGCAGCAGGAGTGATGAATGTGTGATTAATAAACGTCTGATTGATGGATGTTTTTTTTTTAAATTTTTTTCTCATGTGAAATGAGCTCATAAATACCCAACGATGATTCACGCTGTTTCACTGGCGTCAGGGCACGTATCTCTGTGGCGGCCCGATGACAAACACGTCCATCAGCCCCCGAGGGGGAAAAAAAAACAGGCAGGAGATGACTAACGACAGGCTTAGCCCCACCCCCCTCCCCCTAGCACCTTAAAGACCAAAAATGATGTCATAACCAGTTTCACCCTGATGGATGGCGAGGAGTCAGAAACAGGAAGAACAGGGCTGCAATACAAGCTAAACACTGGTCAGAATAGACTAGAACATGGGGGGTATTCTATATTATGGGTGGAGGGGGGTTCACCAATTTCGCATGAGGTGCAAATGCAAATTAAGCACAAATTTGCAAGAATAAAGGTGCAAAGATTTGATAGAGCAGGGGTCACCAACTAAAAGTGCAAGAGGTCCGATAAGTCAGTTCTCCTCCCCAGCTGAGGTCTGAACTAGGTCTGGGGATCTTTGGGCACCTCACGATACATTTATGATTCAGGGTCTCTGATTTGATTCTGAAACAATTCTTGATGCTTTTGTTGTTTGTTTTATTCAGGATTTTTTCCTCTCACTGTGACAGTTTGGTACTTTTAAAGCCAAGTGTTTGCAGCGACCCATGAATTTACTTCTAACATCTTTTAATTAAAGAAATGGAAGAGAAATGTGACAAGTCACATGGACAGATTTATCTGAAAATGAGTTTTCAGAACCGTCATGTTTTCATGGACGTTCTTTCAGAAGACCACAGCTGTCTCCAGCAGGACGACATCATTTGCTTTTACACATTATTTTATTAAGCAGATGTTTGTTTGAGCTGCTTTCAGTTATGCATTTTTTTAAACAAAAAAATCAAATAAATTCTTTGCTCCATTTCAAATAAAACGTAATAATTTAATCATAATAATACAGGGGAACACTAAATGTGTTGCTGACTCCAAATAAACAGCTCTAAAATGGTAAAATCTACAACTTAAATCCCAAAAATGTAAAGTTTTACAGGAGAGCACAATCTAAATTACATACATTTAAAAAGATGAATATTTACAAAACAAAATGTCACAACAGTCGGCCTCTATACTATATTTTCAGTTTTAAAAAAAGTTTCAAACTATAAGCCTAAAAAGGGGACCAAATATATAATTAATTCCACTCTACAGAATTCCTTTGGAGTTTTTTTTTAATGTCAACAATATTTTTTATCTTTTTAACCTGGTCTGGGTCTGTGTGGGTATCTCTGTCACAGGGAGAGAGGAAGTGGATGTGAGGAACTTTTCATGTTCAGTAACATACAGAAAATTATTGTTTTGACATGATATCAAAGGGTCGCGGAAATGACCTCCATAAACATTGTGCAGCCCAACAGGGATGCGGTCCCGGGGAAGGTGCGGAGGAGCCGCGCGGACCTTCCGTCAACAGACCCCCGGGTGGACCCGTACCGTCGCAGGCAGCCAGAGTGGCGGTGGACAAAATTTCACAGCAGCGGTTCACTCCATGGGTTACACCAGGAAGGAGGCGTGGCTGTCCGCCTCATGTGACGCCCGTAGCGAACAGTGGTTTTGCCTCCCGTTGCATCCCCCAGAGAACGTCCAAGGTCTCACATCATAAAATGCCCGGGCAACCGCGATACAGCATTTCTGTTCCGCTTTTTCATTCGGTTAAAATAAAACTGTATTGTAACGTTGGGGCCATGTTAAGTGAATTTCCCAGCATGCTTTGCCAGATGAAAACGTTATGTGTGTGCAACCGTGATGTAAACAGAGGTCTGTGAGAATGACCTCCCCTGCTCTGTGTACTAAGTTGCTGGTTGGGGGTCGGGGTGTGTGAAAATAAATCAGGTTGATCAGCCATCTGCTCCATTTTCTTTGTGTGAACCCTCCAAACGTCACACTGGTGTCAGAAGTGGGCATGGAGCAAATGGAAGCTAGGATCAGAATGGAGATCCAGCAGCTGGAGCAGGCCATTGCTCAGCTGATGATGGACGATGGGACTGAGACACCACCCCCGGGAGCCGGGAGCCGGGATGAACGAAGCGGCGGCGGACCTGACGGGGCCAGCGCACCCCGCCTTCTGTCTTTGTCAAGACAGAGCGGGCAGAGCAGAGCAAACCAGCCCCGCATTCCGCCCTTTTCAGGACAGGACGGGCTGGCGATCCCACGGCGATCGAGAGTGACGATCGATCGGGAGGCGGCCATCCCATCTGTTAGGCAGCGGGCCAAGATTCCCCGCTTCAACGGCGAGGCCACGTTGGATGACTACCTGACCCAGGTCGAGCTGGGTCGAGCTCTGGTCACCAGAGGAAACCGCCGTGCAAGTCGCGCTGGCCTTGGAAGGGAGAGCTCTCTGCACGCTTTCTGATCTCCTGCCTGAGGAGCGCTACAGCTGGCCAGCGCTACAAGGGGTGCTCCAGAGACGATTTGGGAGAACGGCGGACGCTGAGCACGCCCAGGAACAGCTGACTCGCCGCCGTAGAAGCAACCAGGAAAGCCTAGGAGCCTATGCTGCAGACATACGACTGCTAACCCGGCGCAGCTACCCAGATTTCGCACCGGAGGCAGTAGAGAAGCTCGCCCTCCGGAGCTTCATCCAAGGTTTCCGCCCGGCCCAGCTCCAGAGCCACGTACGGATCCACGCCGCGAGCGACTGGGAGACTGCAGTGGCAGAAGCAGAGCGGGTGGAGCCGCTGATGAATCGCACAGTCGAAGCGCCAACGCACAGACAGAGAACCTTCCAGGCCACGATGGAGAGCGAGGAGGAAGAGGAGGAATTACGGCAGACCACGGCGGCGCGTCCCCGGAGAAGAACGCCCCTCGCCGGCGTTAAACTAGAGCGAGGTGGCGTGAATGGGAACAGGCCGCCTCCCGCAGATGTTTCCCCCGAGGAGCCGGCACCACGCGTGGGCCGAATTGGACACTCTCCAGGGATGTATCTACAGTGCAGCTTGGGGAAGACATCGATCCGGGCCCTGATTGACACCGGCTCTACAATCTCCCTGGTTCGACCCGGTGTGCTGCCGGGCACGAACAAGATGGCCCCACGGGGGTGGGAACCCACCAAGCGCTGCATCACCACGGCTACCGGTGAGCGCGCCAGACTGGGGGGGGCGGAGAGTTTTGGTGGTGGGGGTGGCCGGTCAGAACATAAGACACCCGTTCTGGCTGGCTGACATCCAAGACCCCTGTATTATTGGACTAGACCTGCTCACAGCCTGGAACGCCAAGATCAACACCGCGGGACCTTCCCTCCAGCTGGGAAACCGGACCATCACGCTCCACAGCAGAACCCAGAGAAGGGACACGGGGGCACGCACAATCGAGGGATCGCCAAGACAGACCGGACCAGGCAGGCCACCGCGAAGACTGGACACGATGACGTCACCAGCGCGGACAGAGGGAGCACGAGCACACACAGGGACAGCAAGGGGAGGGGCCAATGTGTCAGCAGAGACGCAGCAGGCGGTGGAGGAATTATTTCAGCGGAGCTGCAGCGGGCTGGACCCGGAACAGAGACGCCAGCTGCGGGAGCTATTGGACTATTACGTGGGTGTTTTCGCTGCGAAGGATGAGGAATGCGGCCGGACCGGGTTGGTGCAGCACGAGATCGACACCGGTGAGGCCCGGCCGATTCGACTCCACCCACGCCGGCTGCCCTTTTCAAGGCGGGCAGCGGCGGAGCAAAAAGTGCGAGAAATGCTGGAGGCAGATGTTATTGAGCCCTCCAGCAGCCCCTGGGCAGCGCCTGTGGTGCTGGTCAAGAAGAAGGACGGGTCGTGGCGGTTCTGTGTGGATTACCAACGCCTGAACGATGCCACCAGGAAAGATTCCTACCCCCTGCCCCGCATCGATGACGCACTGGACCACATCGCCGGTTCCAGCTGGTTCATGGGGCGGTAGGAGCGGGCCACTTCGGGGTGACAAAGACGCTGCAGCGCCTTCGGGCCCGGTTCTACTGGCCCGGCTGTCATCAGGACGTGGAGCTCCACGTTCATCGCTGCGACACATGCACAGCTCAGAAGGGACCAACTCAGCGATCCCACGCTCCCCTGCAGCAGTACCGGGTGGGAGCGCCGATGGAGCGAGTGGGAGTGGACATCCTGGGCCCTTTCCCGACCACGGACCGGGGGAACCGCTACGTGCTGGTCGCGATGGATTATTTCACTAAGTGGCCAGAGGCGTACGCGGTCCCGGATCAGAGCGCCGCTACGACGGCATCAAAGCTGGTGGATGAAATGTTCTGTCGGTTTGGCGCACCGGAGGAGCTGCACAGCGATCAGGGTCGGAACTTCGAGGCGGAGGTCTTCGGAGAGGTCTGCAAACGGCTGGGCATCCGGAAGACCCGGACCACCCCACTGCATCCACAGAGCGACGGCCTGGACGAACGATTCAACCGGACCCTCACCACCCAGCTCGCTATCCTAGTGGACCAGCGACAGCGAGACTGGGACCTGCACCTGCCTTTTGTTTTGTGGGCGTACCGGACGGCTGCTCAGGAATCTACCCGGTGCACCCCTGCGGCGCTCATGTTTGGACGCGAGCTGCGCACACCGGTGGATTTGGTATTCGGTTGCCCCCCCGAGCCGGAGGTGGAGGGAAAACCCGGATTGGATTATTTTTTTTGTTTGAAAGAACGTCTCCACACGGTGCACGAGCTGGCTCGAGAGGCCCTGGCAGCGGCAGGGGGCCGGCAGAAGCGAGCATACGACTCCCGCTGCCAGGGGAGGGACTTTGCACCGGGAGATCGAGTCTGGGTTTTCTGCCCTGAGAGGAAGAGAGGACGATCACCGAAGCTGGCGAGCCAGTGGTCGGGGCCATGCGTGGTCCTGGAGAGACTGTCAGATGTGGTGTACAGGGTGAGGCTTAGAAAAAGGGACCGGGTTGTGGTCCTTCATCGTGACCGTCTCGCCCCGTATCGGCCATCTGCACCGCTGGTGGACGAACCGGAGCTTCCATCCCGGCCCGATACCCCGACCGAGACCCAGATGGACACTAGGGGGCCTGTACGTGTTGGCCACCGGCGCCGAAGACCGCCCCGACACCTGGATGAGTTTGTATTGGACTTTTAAATTGGACTTTAATTTTTCTGGGGACAGAAACCAGTCCGGGGGGGGGGGGGGCAGTGTAACGTTGGGGCCATGTTAAGTGAATTTCCCAGCATGCTTTGCCAGATGAAAACGTTATGTGTGTGCAACCGTGATGTAAACAGAGGTCTGTGAGAATGACCTCCCCTGCTCTGTGTACTAAGTTGCTGGTTGGGGGTCGGGGTGTGTGAAAATAAATCAGGTTGATCAGCCATCTGCTCCATTGTCTTTGTGTGAACCCTCCAAACGTCACAATATCATTTTTCCCCAAATTATACAGTATTACAAAACTTTGGAGTCCAAACAGAGGACTCTCAAGGTCCGTATCCGGACCGGAGTCTGTCAGTTGGTGATCCCTGTGATAGAAGATGCCAATTTACAAGAAAAAAGTTGAAAATTTACAGGAGGAAAAATGCAAATTTTTGTAAAAAAAAAAAAAAAAAAAAAAGTTGAAATTTCATAAGAAAAAAGTTGCAAATTTATGAGAAAAAAGACAAAAATTTACAGGAAAAAGTTGCAAATTTTTTTGAAAACTTCTCAAATTTTTTAGGAAAAAAGTTGCATATTTATGAGAAAAGGTTGCAAATTTATGAGGAAAAAGTTGCAAATTTTGAGAAAAAAATTGCAAATTTTTGAGAAAAAAGTTGAAAATTTACAGGAAAAAAGCCACAAATTCATGAGAAAAAGTTGTAAATTGATGAAAGTCGCATTTTTGAGAAAACACTTGCAATTTTCTAAAAAACAAAAGTTGCAAATTCATAAGAAAAAAGTCAAACTTATGAGATAAAGTTACAAATTTTTGAGAAAAAAGTTGAAAATGTACAGGAAAAAAGTCACATTTTTGAGAAAACACTTGCAATTTTACAAAAAAAAAAAACATTGCAAATTTACAAGAAAAAAGTCACAAATTTTTGAGAAATAGTTGCAGATTTATTTGGAAAAAGTTGCAAATACATAAAAAATTTTTTGCAAATTTATGAGAAAAAGGTAAAATTTTTCATGTAGGAGAAATCTAGGAGAAAAAAACTGGGAGAAAAAAATGAAAATTTACAAGAAAAAATAGCAAATGTTTGAGGAAAAAGTCACAAATTTTGAGAAAAAATTTGCAAATCCAAAGAAAAAAGTTGAAAATTTACAACAAAAAAAAAATGGAAATTTCTGAGAGAAAAGTGCAAAATTTGGAGAAAAAAGTCACAGTTTTATGAAGATAAAAGTTAAAAATTCACAGGGGAAAAAAAGTCGCGTTTTTGAGAAAACACTTGTAATTTTCTAAAAAAAAAAAAAAAAAAGTTGCAAATTCCTAAGAAAAAAGTCAAATTTATGAGAAAAAGTTGCAAATTTATTTATGTATTTCTGACAAAGATAACCCAAGTAAATACAAAATACAGTTTTTATAATGATGATTTCATTTGTTAAGGGAAAAAAGTTATCCAAATCTACCTGGCCCTGTGTGAAAAAGTAATTGCCCCCTAAACTTAATAACTGATTGTTCCACCCTTGGTGGTAATGACTGCAAGCAAGTGTTTGTGAAGCGTCTTTTCCGTCACTGTTGAGGAATTTTGGACCGCTCTTCTTTACAGAATTGTTTTAATTCAGTCACATTGGTGATCTTCAGCTTGAGGTCAGGAACTGATGGCCGGACATTCTCCTTCCGGATTTTCTGGTAGAAAGCAGAATCTATGATTCTATCAACTAGAGCAAGTCGTCCAGGTCCTGAAGCAGCAAAGCAGCCCCAAACCATGATACTACCACCACCATGTTTGACTGGTGGTATGATGTTCATGTTATGAAATGCTGTTAGTTTTATCCCACACCTTGCAAAAAGTTCCAACTTCTATCTCGTCAGTCCACAGAATATTTTCCCAAAAGTCTGAGGGATCATCAAGATGTTTTTTTTGGGGAATGTGAGCTGAGCCTTTGTGTTGTTTTTGGTCAGCAGTGGTTTTGACCTTGGATCTCTCCCGTTGGATGCTGTTTTTTGGGCCCCCCCCCCCCTTTCTTCTTGTTGAATCATGGACCAGTGTCCAAACTGAGGTAAATGAGGCCTGCAGTTCTTCAGATGTTCTTCTGGGTTTTTGGTTCTCATCTGTTCTTGAATTTTTTTTAGATTATGGCATGATCTGCTGCTTTTTGATATCTTTTAGCCTTCTTCACTTTGTCAGGCAGGTTCTATTTAAGTGATTTCTTGATTACTTTTTCACATAGGGCCAGGTAGGTTTGGGTAGCGTTTTCCCTTTTTAAATCAATATTTACAAGCGCACTCTGAGGCAAGTGCAATATCCCCCACCTCCGTATGGTGACCCTAGAGAGCGTTACATATTCTATAGTAAGAGATCATAGGGAGTGCCAACCTTGACCTTTGACCTTTTCACCCAAACCTGTAGTCAGAAGTTATGGTCTCAGAGTGAACCCATCTTCCAGGTTTGGTGACCTTAGCTTTCTTTGTTGTTGAGATATACTTTATAAAGCATTCTGATGTTGACCTTTGACCTTGTGATCCCAAAACCACAGTCACAGTTCAGGGTCACAGGGTGAACCTGTGTACCAAGTTTGGTGACCTTAGCTTATCTTGGTGTACAGTAGTGAGGTATAAGGAACATTAACCTTGACTCTTGACCCCAAACCCATAGTCAGAGGTCAAGGTTCCAAGGTGAACCTGTGTACCAGGTTTGGTGGCCCTAGCTTTACTCGTTTTATAGTAAATAGTAAATGTAGCATTTCCCATTACCATAGTGCAACTGCAATGTAAACATTGACCTTTGACCCCTTGACCCCAAATCCGTAGTTAGGTGATGGTGTAAGTTATCTAAGATGCTCTTTGACCCCTTTGGGCTTCGACCGGCGGGGGATAAAAACTACATTTTGTATTTTCTCGGGGACTGGGGGGGGTCTTGTAGATCTGTAACTTTTTTCTTTAAGTTTTCAATTTTTTCTCATAAATTTGCTAATTTTTTCTTGGATATTTCTAGCTTTTTTCCTCATAAACGTGACTTTTTTCCGGTAAATTTAAAATTTTTTCTCATAAATTTGCAACTTTTCTCAAAAATGTGCAATTTTTTTCTCAAAAATTTCTGATCTTTTTTCCTCAAAAATTTGCAACATTTTTTCTGTAAATTTTCAACTTTTTTCTCATAAATTTGCAACTTTTTCTCATAAATTTGTGACTTTTGTCTTGTACATTTGCAATTTTTTTTTTTTAGAAAATTGCAAGTGTTTCCTCTAAAATTTGACTTTCTTTGTCTAATATTAAAATCTGTTTGATGATCTGAAACATTTAAGTGTGACAAATATGCAAAAATATGAAAAAAAAAATGGGAAGGGGTGAATACTTTTTCACAGAACTGTATGTTACTTAGTCTGACAACCAATGCTAAAAGCTAACATTAGCCTCAAGCATGGCATCACCATCAGCATTTAAATGAGTACGCCATGAAAGCTTGCTGCTCTAGGAGAGCTCCTTCCCTGTGTGTAAAATGGTGCTGCAGTAATTAACAGGACTTAATTAGGTGTTCCGACCAAATCATGTCACAGACATTTCATTAACACCTAGAACATGTGGATAAAGAGCAGAACGGAGGTACTTTAAGACAAAAGCACAAAGAGGAAATAAGCGAAAACGTGGTCCCGCCGGTTTCCCACGATGCCTCACCTGCGTCTCGGTCAGACACAGCCCGCTGGCCAGCTGCTTTCTCTCCGCTCCCACCACGTAGTGATTCTTCTCGAAGGCTCGCTCTAGACGCAGCAGCTGGGAGGGCGAGAACGCCGTCCGGATCCGTTTGGGTTTCCTGGAGAACGGGCCGTGGAGCAGCAGGTTCTCCGGGCTGCTGTCCTCCCCTGAACAAGTTAAAAAACAGAAACCGTCAGTCACAGAATCGTCTGGATGCGAGGACCATCGGGTTTGTGTTTCTGCTGCAGCAGAAAATTAAATCTGTTAACATGAAAACAGTGAGTCCATTGACAGAGAGTTCACACCTCCACCAAGACTTCAGTTCTAGGATCACATGGCACCTGCAGGTGGTGATCCTAACGACACAAACGACACAAACATCGTCATGACAACAGATGGAGGCGCATCATGTAAAGTCGTGTAGTTCTCTTGAAGAAGGAGCAGCGTGAAACCAAACCTAACTGGACCAAATGCAGACGATGGAACTAAAACATGAAGCCTGGTGCGGACCTTCAGATGTGAAAACTCCCTGAAAATTAAAAAGTATCAGCTCATCAGCTAAAAAGTTACTCGAGTACATAAAGTTGAAGATGAGCTATTTATACCCAGTAGGTGTTAGCAAAACAAGCCGATGTCAGCCCCTGTATTAACCTGGCGTCCCCATCCCCATTCATCGTGTCAACCAGGGCAGGAGGCGCCACCCTCTCAATCTGGAAAAAACAGAGAATTGTCCCCCCAACATCACCATAAACCTTTTTACATCATGTTACACAACTGAATACCATGACAACCAATTCTAAGCAGAAATGCAAAAAAACAAAAAAAAAATCTTTCCAACTTTTGCTTTTTTCATAAATTAGCAATTTTTTCCATAAAAACTTATAACTTTTCTCTCATAAATTTGCAACTTTTTTAATTGTAAATTTGCAACTTTTTTCTCATAAATTTGCTTTTTTTCCCTAAAGATTAACAACTTTTTTCTCAAATTTGTAAAAAAAAAATTTCCTCAAAAAATTGTGATTTTTTAATCAAAAATTTGACCTTTTTCTCAAAAATTGTCCATTTTTTTCTTCTAGATTTTCAACTTTTTTTCTCTTAAATCAATAACTTTTTTCTTATTTGTGACTTTTTTCTCATAAATTTTCAATTTTTTTCTTGTAGATTTGCAACTTTTTTCCTCATAAATCTACAACATTTTTCGTAATTATTTGTGACTTTTTCTTAAAAAATTGTGACTTTTTTCCTCATAAATTGGGACTTTTCCTGTAAATTTTCATCTCTTAAATTTGCAACTTTTTCCTTATAAAACTGGAACTTTTTTCTCAAAAAAATTGCAGTTTTTTCCTGAAAATTTTCAACTTTTTTTCTTGTAAATCTAGATGCTGACTACATGTTTATTCTGTGTAATTATATTATAATTTTTGAGTTTTTAATTTTTAAATTGGCATCTTTTATCATATCTTTGCACCTTAATTCCGGCAAATTTTTACATTTGTACCTCATGCTGAATTGGTGATTACCCCCATCCCAGTTGTTAAAAAAAACAACAAATCATCTACTGGGTACCACAATTACCGGGATATACTATGCTTCACTGCCGCAGAGACTGTGGAAGGCCATCAAAACTGAAAGGCATGGCACACTAACCAAAGGTGTTCGCCTCCTGTGAGACAACGAGAATGTTGCCAAGACGGAACCACGGTCCTGTGGACCATCTGACTTCCACCTCTTTTCAACCATGAAGTCATTTTTGAAGGACAAGCACTTGCAAGATGATGAGACACTGATTTCTGAGGTCAACAACCTGTAGACTTGTACAGGTGAAGAGTCTCCACAGCTGCATAAAGCAATGGGAGAAGTGTGTGATGCTCGGTGGCTCTTCTGTAGAGAAAGACTGATAACTGTGACAAGTTTGGTTCCTCTCAGTAAGAGGAAATCTTTAATGAGCAGCCCTCGTAACTGACTGTTGGTGGTTTTTCAACAGAAAATAAGTAAATGATGAACTGGGCTCCTGTTTTAGTTTTCTATATAGAAGCATTGAATTAAAGGTCAAAGGTCAATGGTGTTTTTTACATGAAGAACTACTAATGTTAGCTAGGTTTGAAGCTGAATGTTTATTTCCATCTTGGTGATGGGAGTTTTGTTTTTTGTTTTTTTTTAAAAAAGGAGTGAAATATCTCAAATTTACAAGAAAAAAATTGCAAATTTTTGAGAAAAAAGTTTTAAATTTAAAAGAAAATTTTAGATTCCATGTAAATCTACATTTACATGGAAAAGTTCAAAATTTACAAGAAAATTTTGAGGAAAAGGTTGCAAATTTATGAGAAAAAAGTTTTAAATTTACAAGAAAAAAATTAAATCTACATCGAAAAAGTTGCAAATTTACAGGAAAAAAGTAGCAATTTTTTGGGAAAAAAACCCCCTGAAAATTTAGAAGAATTGTTGAAAATTTGCAAGAAAATTTTACACTTTTTTGAGGAATAAAGTTGCAAATTTATGAGAAACAAGTTTTAAACTTACAAGAAAAATATTAAATTCTCCATGAAAAAGTTGCAAATTTACAAGTAAAAAAGTTGCAATTTTTTAGGAAAAAAAAGTTTTAAATTTACAAGAAAAAAAATTTAAATCTAATAAAAAAAAAAGTTGCAAATTTACAGAAAAAAAAATGAGTCAAAGGTCAAAGATGGCTTTTACGTGAAAAGCTGCTGACGTCAGCGAGGTTTGCGGCTGAACGTTTGTTTCCCGGCTGCTTAAACAGGGCCGTCGCTCTTTATGAAAATACATTTCCATCTCGGTTTGTCCGGTTTTCACTGAAGTGACAAAGCGAGTCGACTTCTGGCCAACTAAAAATGTTCATTTGATTATCAGACGCCTGAGAGCGCCGCCGCTCCTCTTTGTTTCCTCGAAACCACCGCTCGCTGTCTTCACCTCACTTTTCTCTTTATTAAAATCGCATGCCGTCATTTTACATAAATACAAATCCTCGAGTTCCCCTCTACAGGTGAGATGCCGCCGCCGACACGCGCACGCAAAAAAGGTGGCTCGGAGGAGGCAGGCGGCACAATGGCGGCGACACATTCTCACGCTGGTTAGCCAACGTTAGCGTCTGAAAGGTGACATTCACATGCAAACGTGGGGTCGGGTGGCGTGACTCATGAATGCCCGCTGCTTGCAAATATTGCTGCCGAGAATCACACGATCCTGCAATGTAGCAGCAGCGGCATCAAAAGGTCACGGGGGATCGGAGGGTTTACGGCGCGGAGTCAGCAGCGAGGGGATCGATGTGATGGGAGGTTTAAAAAAAGAAGTGAAATCTGAAAAAAATGAAGGAAATTGAATAAAAATGTAATTAGATATTATGATTTAAAACTGAATCTAAAAAAACTTGAACCAGAATCACCAAAATTAAATAAAAAGACATGAAACGTTTCACTGTGAGCGTCTTGAATATTGAATATATCCAGAAGGTGATCTGTTCTTTTTTAAAATGGGATGAGGGTATTCACCAGGCCCTGCGATGGACTGGCGATCTGTCCAGGGTGTACCCTGCCTCTCGCCCAAAGATGCTGGGATATCTCCAGCCCCCCCGCGACCCGAAAGGATTAAGCGGTAGAAGATGGATGGATGGATGGATGGATGGTATTCACCAGTTTAGCAAACGTATAAATGTAAATTAAGTACAAATTTGCAAGAATAAATGTGCAAAGATATGAGAAAAGATGCCAATTTAAAAATTAAAAAAGTCACAAATTACAATATCATTACATAGAATAAAAATTTAACCAGCATCCAGACGAGAACTGCAAAATTACTAGAAAAAAGCTGAAAATTTACAAATGAAAAATTACAAATTTATGAGGGAAGAAGTTTCAAATCTACAGGGAAAAACATGGTGCAAATTTACAGGAAAAAAAGTTGCACATTTTTGAGAAAAAAATGGAAAATTTACAAGACAAAAATCATAAATTTATGAGAAAAAAGTTGCAGATCTACATGAACGATGGTTGGAAATTTACAAGAAAATTTTTCAATTTTTTGAGAGAAAAGTTGCAAATTTATGAGAAAAAAGTTTTAAAGGGGTCACTGACTGAAAAATGGTGTTTGTACGTTTTAACTGTCTGAAATGAGTCTACTTGTCAACCAATTATCCACAAATTTTCAAAACACTCAATTTTCTTAAAAAAAACAAAAACAAAACACAAAGCCTTTATCTTGTTTTTTTTCTCCCAGAAATGCCAGAAATGTTTTTGACTTTTCTGTGGAACTCTTTAATGTCATGAATCGAAAAAGCCAAACCTCCCCCCGCCCTCCTTGAGACCCACCCACTGCTCTATTATTGGCCCGCCTAGCTGTCTGTCATGTAAATGTAGTGGTGCTAAAGGTGGCCTATTAGCCCCTGAGCTATTATCCCCCAAGCTAATATTGACAACAGGAAGCTCCAACTGAGCACGGCTTATATTGTTATTCTCTTCAGATCCTATGTCATCCTATTAACCATCCCTGGCATCACTTGGTTCTCCGGTCCACGGTCCACAATGTGCCTCCCATCACTCTGGCCCGTCTCCTGGTGGTTTCACTATGGTTCTGTGCCAGGTCGCCGGCGTGCCAGTCAGGGGAGCTGGCCGTGCCGTGACCCGGGGCTGCTGCCTGAAGCTGCTGGCTCTCACGACCAGCTCTCCCACCATCCTCCGGGGCTCCGCGTGGCTCTGCTGTACTTTTGTGGGCAGGGTGAGGGGAGCCGCTTCGTGATGGGGCATCCCCCGGCTGGCCGTGGGAAAGGAGCGGAATACTGCGGAGTGAAACATTGCCCTTTGAGATCCCGTGGCTCGGCCATCCACCTCAGGTTGCCGTGATCAGTGGGTTGCCTGGGGCGTGGTGCTGGCAATTTGTTGTGGCGTCTTGGAAGGGTTGCTGGGGGTGGGCCGGAGTGACACAAGATGCACAAATGACTGTGGATCAGTGAACCAGCGCTGCTCATCCAAGCTAGAAAGAGGCTAGTAGCTACTCAGCTAATGGCTAACTAGCATAAAAGGGAGGGCAGAGTTGAACAGTTGAAGGATGTTTCTTAAAGCGACAGGCTTTAGATCAGAGCATTTCAAGAAAGCGAGGAAAAATGAAAAACAAATTTGCTTCAATAATTAAAAAATGATAGAAAATGTGAACAAAATGTCACAAACACTTCATTGAGACATGTGTGAGCTGTTAAAATGCGGAGAAAGTGCAGTCATTGAGCCCTTTACATTTACAAGAAAAAAATAAAATCTACATGAAAAAAGTTGCAAATTTAAAGGAAACAACTTGCACCTTTTTGAGAAAAAAAACTTGAAGATTTACAAGGAAAAGGCTGAAAATTTACAAGAAAAATTTGCAAATTTTTGAGGGGGAAGTTGAAAATTTACGAGAAAAAGTTTGAAATTTACGAGAAAAAGTTTGAAATTTACAAGAAAAAAATTAAAACCTACATGAAAAAAGTTGCAAATTTACAGGAAAAAAAATTGCAAATTTCAAAATAGACAATAAGGTCCATGAAATTGAAGTTTTACGTTATTCTCAACTGTGCTGTCTCTGCATACTATAAATAAACAAACCTATGAAGAAACAATGAAAAAGAAATATTTTTAAGTGTGGCCGACACACATTGTGGGCTCACGCTGCCACAGAGACAGGACTGAATGTGTATTGTGGGGTGTCACGTCTGCAAGGACTGAGGACTCGAATCTACAGGAGGTAACAAGGAAGTGTGAGATTTGTCTCTTTGTCCCACAGAAGACGCCCCGGAGGGTATTCCGGTTCATCAGGAAATGAGAGACAATGGTGAAGATTCAAAGGGATGCTTTGTAACTGTATGTTGACTGAAGACACCATGTGACTTGAATTCTGATGCTGGAAATGTATAAAAGGGTGTTGAGATATGATTCTTTCTCTTTCCTGCTTTGAGAATGCTAGAAGCTGCGTTCTGTCAAATAAAGCTGGTTTTATGACTGAAACTCAGCCTCGTTATTTGAGCATGCTTCTACACTGGTGACCTACGACGGAAAATGAGCAGACAGAATTCTCCCGAGCGGGGCTCGGTGGAAGCCAGCCTGATGGCCGCCTCCACGATCCGGCTGCCCGATTTCTGGCAGCACAGCCCGCGCTCATGGTTTAGCGCAATCGAGGCGCAGTTCAACCTCTGGAGAATCTTCAACGACGACACAAGATTCTACCACGTGGTAGCGAAGCTGGACAGCGACATGGTCCAGAGAGTGGAGGATCTGGTTAATCATCCACCAGACAGCGACAAGTACAGCGCATTGAAGGACGCGCTGATCAGCCATTTCACCCCCTCAGTCCAACAACGAGCAGAGGGACTCCTGATGTTGACGGAGGCAGAAAACGATAGACCTGCGGACCTGATGGTGAAGATGCTGCAGCTCAAAGCCTCTGAAGATGGCGAATTCATTTTCGCCCACCTTTTCCTTCGAACCCTACCACCATGGGTTGAGCAAGGAGGCGCAGAAGTTGGTCGACGCCCACAAGCGGAACGCGGTTTCGGCCGCGGCGGCCAGTCCGGGAACGGCGTCCGGAGACAGCGCGGGTCCAGTGGCCGCGGCGCCAGACGCACCAACAACGGCGGCGACAGGAGCCAGACGACGCGGAGCGGAGGACGGCTCGTGCTTCTACCACCGCCGTTTTGCAGAGAGAGCGCACAGGTGCATCCCACCATGCAATTTTAAGCGCCAGGGAAACGCCAAGACCGAGGGCCGGTAGCAGCTGCGACCCTCGGCAACGAGAACAGGCTGCTTTACCTGACGGATGCACGCTCGGGGAAACAGTTCCTCGTGGACACGGGCTCTCAGCTGAGCTTCGTCACACCCACCTACGCGGAACGGCTGTCGCCTTCTAAAGCCCCCTGGGTGTCAGTGTCAGCAGCGAACGGCTCCACGATTAAAACGTTCGGGGAGAGGACCATGCTTCTGTCCTTACAGGGCCGTTCATTTGAGTGGACATTTATTGTAGCAGCAGTCAGTTTCAACATGTTAGGGGCTGATTTTTTGTGCTCACATGGTTTATTGGTTGACCTTGCTAATAGACGTCTGATTAATGCACTGTCCTTTCATTCTATTCCCTGCACAGCTCGGGTGGCCCCGCCGACTGCACATGCCAGCGTCTCAGCTGCGGGTGGTAAGTTTCACACTCTGCTTGCTCAGTTTCCAGCACTCACAGTCCCCACGTTTTCAGCAACGGTGGCCAAACATGGGGTAGAACATTTCATAACAACCACAGGCCCTCCCGTTTTTGCAAAGTCTCGGCGCTTGGACCCAGCTAAACTGGCCATCGCGCGCGAGGAGTTCACTAATCTGGAAAAACTAGGCATTGTTAGACGCTCCAAGAGCGCTTGGACTTCGCCGTTACACATGGTCCCAAAGGCTGACGGCTCGTGGCGACCTTGCGGCGATTTCCGCAGGTTGAACAATGTTTCAGCTCATGACCGCTACCCGATTCCGCACATTCAGGATTTTTCTGTTCATTTGGCGGGGGCGCGCATTTTTTCTAAAATAGACTTGGTGCGCGGCTATCACCAGGTTCCAGTGCGCGCGCAGGATGTACCCAAAACAGCGGTCATAACGCCTTTCGGCCTTTTTGAGTTCTTGCGCATGCCTTTTGGCCTCAAGGGGGCCGCACAGACTTTCCAACGCATGATGGATGCAGATTTACGCGACCTGCCTTTCGTGTTCGTTTATTTGGACGATATTTTGGTAGCCAGCACGTCCGAAGGCGAACATGAAAAACACCTCACAGCAGTTTTCCAGAGGTTGGCAGAGCACGGGTTAATAGTTAACCCAGCGAAGTGCCAGTTTGGGGTGGCGCAGATTGATTTTTTGGGACATCGCGTTTCGGCAGAGGGAGCAGTTCCCCTTCCAAATAAAGTGCGTGCCATAACGGATTTTCCACAACCTCAAACGGTCAAGGCGCTTCAGGAGTTTCTAGGGATGGTTAATTTTTACAACCGATTCCTCCCAAGCGCAGCACGACTCATGCAGCCACTGTACACCGCGTTAAAAAAACAAAAGCCCACAAATAAAGTTGAATGGTCTCCGGAGCGGGAGCACGCTTTTGCCCAGGTCAAATCAGCCCTGGCAAACGCAGTTTTGTTAGCGCACCCAGTTCCAACGGCCCGCATGGCGCTCACCACTGACGCTTCCGATGTAGCGGTGGGGGCGGTAGTTGAACAGTTTGTGGCAGGTACCTGGCAACCCCTCGCATTTTTCAGCAGGACTTTGCGCGATAGTGAACGGAAATACAGCACGTTTGACAGGGAGCTTTTGGCCCTACACTTGGCCATTCGTCATTTTCAGTTCTGGTTAGAGGGGCGACGTTTCACCGCTTTTGTGGATCATAAACCGCTAACGTTTGCGATGGCCAAAATTTCAGAACCCTGGTCAGGCCGGCAACAAAGGCAACTAGCCGCAATATCGGAGTTCACTACTGATATTCAGCATGTCGCGGGTAAACACAATGTGGTGGCAGACTGCCTCTCGCGTGCGGTAGCACCGCCAAGCCCCATAGGGCCAGACTCTGTAGCCATGGCCGCGGGCCCGGGCAGCGACGCGGGAGCGCGCGCAGCCCCGGTCTGTGTTGGGTTAGATTATGCAGCCATGGCTGCGGAGCAGGTTAACGACGCGGACGTGCGCGCGCTCCAGTCTGGACCAACAGGGTTAAGGCTGGAGCACAGGGTGCAACAAAACGGTATGCCCCCGCTAATCTGCGATGTCTCCACGGGACGGCCCCGCCCTGTGGTGCCAACCGCGTGGCGTCGCCGTGTTTTTGACTTGGTCCATTCTCTCGCGCACCCGGGGGTGCGCGCATCGATCAAATTGGTGGGGGAGAAATTTGTTTGGCCCGGGTTGCGCAAATAGGTCAAGGAATGGGCAGCAGCCTGCGTAGCGTGTCAGCGAGCCAAAATACACAGACACACTAAGGCCCCGTTAGAACCTTTCCACATCCCCGCTAAGCGTTTTGATCACGTGCATATTGACCTGGTCGGCCCGCTTCCGTTATCACACGGGCACACACATCTTTTGACGATGGTAGACCGCACCACGCGCTGGCCAGAGGCGGTTCCTCTGACATCAACCACAGCGGAAGAAGTTGCGCGAGCATTTTTAGCAGCATGGGTTGCGCGTTTTGGTGTACCGTCGGACATAACGTCCGACAGGGGTCCCCAATTTATTTCCGAGCTATGGTCATCGATGGCCCGCAGCTTGGGGGTGAAGATTCATCGCACCACCGCGTATAACCCCCAGGCTAATGGTTTATGCGAACGCTTTCACAGGTCATTGAAAGCAGCCCTCAGAGCGTCGCTAACGGATACAAATTGGGTAGACAAACTTCCATGGGTTTTATTAGGGTTGCGTTCTGCACCTAAGGAAGATTTGCATGCTTCCCCGGCTAAATTAGTTTTCGCTCAACCACTCCGTTTGCCCGGGGAATTTCTTCCTGATAATCCCGCACCTAATGGCCCCCCCCGCTCAGCCGTGGCAGAGCGGCTCAGGAGCAAACACGCTTCCTGGCCCAGTCCATCACAGTTTCCCACACGTTTTTGTGCCCAAGGCTTTAAAAAATGCAGAGTTTGTTTTTGCTAAACATGACGCCCAGCGTCCAAGTTTGCGGCCGTTTTACGACGGACCGTTTCGAGTGCTGGAGACCGGGCAGAAGCATTTTCTGCTAGATTTAGGGGGCAGAAGGGAGCTGATTTGCATTAACAGGCTCAAACCCGCTTTTGTTCTGGCTGACGAGGAGGTGCAGCTCGCGAGGCCCCCCCGCCAGGGCAGGCCACCGAGGAGACATTCTCCAAAGTCTTCACAGAGAGGTGCTAACAGCTTTAATCCACAGGTGCAGAGAGACGTTGCAGGTGCAGCCAAGCCAGGTTGCAGCAGATTCGGCAGAAGATTAAAACCTAGGCAGTTGGTGGATTGATTAGCGATGTATGGAGTGCTTTGTGTTTTTCTTTTTGTTATGCCATGCAGATTTTGCCTTACTAGACGTTTGGGGGGGGTAGTGTGGCCGACACACATTGTGGGCTCACGCTGCCACAGAGACAGGACTGAATGTGTATTGTGGGGTGTCACGTCTGCAAGGACTGAGGACTCGAATCTACAGGAGGTAACAAGGAAGTGTGAGATTTGTCTCTTTGTCCCACAGAAGACGCCCCGGAGGGTATTCCGGTTCATCAGGAAATGAGAGACAATGGTGAAGCTTCAAAGGGATGCTTTGTAACTGTATGTTGACTGAAGACACCATGTGACTTGAATTCTGATGCTGGAAATGTATAAAAGGGTGTTGAGATATGATTCTTTCTCTTTCCTGCTTTGAGAATGCTAGAAGCTGTGTTCTGTCAAATAAAGCTGGTTTTATGACTGAAACTCAGCCTCGTTATTTGAGCATGCTTCTACATAAGCAACTTTTAAATGCATTTTTTTTTTTCATAAGATAGCCCTCATATTCAACATGGGTCTCCAACCTGGGGCCTCCGGAACATTCAAGTTTCTGTGGGAGATTTTCTAATTTCATTTCTTCCTAATTGGGCCAAAAAACTGCAAATAATTTGTTGTTGTGCATTGGTGCAAGGATGAAGAACACAGGCACAACTATCTTTTGGACTAATTAAGAAGTGAAATTAGACCTCCTGGGGCTCCAGGTTAGAAAGCCCTATGTTAGAGCAGCTGAATTGGTTTCAGACAATCAGAGGGCAAAAACAAAGTGCTGCTGTCTGACTTTAATTAATGAGCCACCTCAAGCACAGCACTGAAGCAGAAGTCAACACCGCAGTCTAGCAGGAAATTTTAGAGCACTTCATGCTTCCATTTGCTTCATAGAGCTTCATGGAGATGAAGGTTTCTTTGTGTCCGGCAGGACTTGCACCAGCCCACAGCAGCAAACCTATCATGACATGGCTGACTGACTAACCTGAACCACATACACACGTGGACAAAATTGTTGGTACCCCTCTGTTAATGAAAGAAAAACCCACAATGGTCACAGAAATAACTTGAATCTGACAAAAGTGGTAATAAATAAAAAGTCTAGGAAAATTAACCAATGAAAATCAGACAATGCTTTTGAATTGTGGTTCAACAGAATTATTTTAAAAAACAAACTCATGAAACAGGCCTGGACAAAAATGATGGTACCCTTAACTTAATATTTTGTTGCACAACCTTTTAAGATAAGATAAGATAAGATAAGCCTTTATTAGTCCCACAACGGGGAAATTCCAGGATTGCAACAGCACAGGGATAGCAACACTCAGAGCAACAATCAGAAGGCAAGAAAAAAAAACAAGCAAGCAAGAGCAGCTAATATACATATGTACATATTACTATAAAATATATATATACACACACAGACACACAGTGCAGAGCATTGTAGCTAGATGGAATAAATATGTAAATATATAAACACCCACCCTTTTGAGGCAATCACTGCAATCAAACGATTTCTGTAACTGTCAATGAGACTTCTGCACCTCTCAGCAGGTATTTTGGCCCACTCCTCATGAGCAAACTGCTCCAGTTGTCTCTGGTTTGAAGGGTGCCTTCTCCAGACGGCATGTTTCAGCTCCTTCCACAGATGTTCAATAGGATTTAGATCAGGGCTCATAGAAGGCCACTTTAGAACAGTCCAATGTTTCGCTCTTCGCAGCAGGGCTGCTCGCAGAGATAGCAAAAAGACGTGACAACCTAATAGTATTGAATGCAAAATAATGCAATAGACTTACACAATGGTCCCCTCCGGTATACAACTAGGAAAATACCGGTTGCTACGGAGGGCGACAATATGTATGGGTAAATAATCATACCACGTAGGATAACTAAGTAGACGGTTATGCTGTTCATTCCATCTAGCTACAATGCTTCACACTGTGTGTGTTTATATATTTATATATTTATTCCATCTAGCTACAATGCTCCGCACTGTGTTTATATATTTATTCCATCTAGCTACAATGCTCCGCAATTTGTGTCTATATATTTATGTATTTATATGTACATATGTATACTCGCTGCTCTTGTTTTTTCTTGTCTTCTGATTGTTGCTCTGAGTGTTGCTATCCCTGTGCTGGTGCAATCCTGGAATTTCCCCATTGTGGGACTAATAAAGGCTTATCTTATCTTATCTTATTCTTGGCTGTTTTTAGCTGTGTGTTTTGGGTCATTATCCTGTTGCAAGACCCATGACCTACGACTGAGGCCAAGCTGTCTGACACTGGGCAGCACATTTCTCTCTAGAATACCTTGATAGTCTTGAGATTTCATTGTACCCTGCACAGATTCAAGACACCCTGTGCCAGATGCAGCAAAGCAGCCCCAGAACATAACAGAACCTCCTCCATGTTTCACAGTAGGGACAGTGTTCTTTTCTTGGTATGCTTCATTTTTGCATCTGTGAACATAGAGCTGATGTGCCTTGCCAAAAAGTTCCAGTTTTGTCTCGTCTGTCCCAGAAGCTTTGTGGCTTGTCAACATGCAGTTTGGCAAATTCCAGTCTGGCTTTTTTATGATTTGTTTTCAACAGTGGTGTCCTCCTTGGTCGTCTCCCATGAAGTCCACTTTGGCTCAAACAACGACGGATGGTGCGATCTGACACTGATGTACCTTGACCTTGGAGTTCACCATGAATGTGTTTAGAGGTTGTTCTGGGCTCTTTTGTTACCATTCGTATTATCTGTCTCTTTCATTTTTCATCAAGTTTCCTCCTGCGGCCACGTCCAGGGAGGTTGGCTACAGTCCCATGGATCTTAAATTTCTGAATAATATGTGCAACTGTAGTCACAGGAACATCAAGCTGCTTGGAGATGGTCTTATAGCCTTTTCCTTTAACATGCTTGTCTGTAATTTTCTTTCTAATCTCCTGAGACAACTCTCTCCTTTGCTTCCTCTGGTCCATACCATGTCACCAAACAGCACAGTGACTACTTGTCACCCTTTAAATAAGCCAACTGACTGACTACAAGTTTGTAGACACCTGTGATGTTAATTAGAGGACACATCTTGGTTGAACATGTCCCTATGGTCACATTATTTTCAATCTTTTCTAAGGGTACCATCATTTTTGTCCAGGCCTGTTTCATAAGTTTATTTTTTAAAGTAATTCTGTTGAGCCACAATTCAAAAGCATTGTCTGATTTTCATTGGTTAATTTTCATAGAATTTTTATTTATTACCACTTATGTCAGATTCAAGTTATTTCTGTGACCATTGTGGGTTTTTCTTTCATTAACAGAGAGGTACCAACAATTTTGTCCACAGCTGTAGATTCTCTATGGAGGGCAGTCAAGAGGAAGACGAGAAACAGTGACCAGCAATACTGATGAGCTGAAATCTCAGCAGAGACACAAGCTGAACAACCACCTCCATGCCATACACTTCTGGATTGTAAACCCTTAATTTGCATGCAAACGGGTGTCTGTTTAGAGAAGAAGAAGCCAACTTTATTGTCATTCAGTCCATCATGTACAGTAAAACGAAATCATGTTTCTCCTATCTACAATGTTAATCACATCTAGAATCAGAGGGGTCCCTGCTACAAACACACTTTTCCTTCCCCCATTCTATTATGCTAAGCACCAAGCATCATTTTTATATGGTCTTTGGTATGACCCGGCCAGGGCTTGAGCCCACAACCTCCCAGTTGTGGGGAAGATGCTCTATCAACTAGGCCACCACTTGTCATATCCGGCTCTAGGGAGCCGGGCAATCAGAGCCAGGGACAAGCCAGTGAGTCGAGATGTTTTATTCTGGGTAAGGGATAAGGAGAGCACAGACACTCATACAGACGTACATTCTCAGGCTGCACAGCGCAGGGGTAGGTAGCTCGTACCGGACGTGGGGGTAACAAGACGTGCATACTCACAGCGGGATACAAACACCGGAATGCTGCAAGGGGAGTTGAGGCTGACACCAGACGAAGGGGCTTCAGCCTAGCAGTGCTTATGTCGCAGCCCCGAATGATCGAAGCTGCTCCTCTTTATACTCATTAACAGCGCCCCAGCTGATGAGGATTAATTGGCCCCAGCCGTCCCGTGACACTGACAGCTGGAAACCAGCTGAGGCACTGCCCAATGAGAGGCAGGGATAAAAGGAGCATGGGCTGAGCGCCGAGCCGGCGTCTCACCCCATGGTGACAGAGCCTCCCCCTCACGGTCGGGCTCCCGAACGACCAGGAACATCCCAGCCCCCCCCCCCTCCCCACCTAGGGTGGGCGGAAGGGAGGCAGGACCGGAGGGGAAGATGCAAAGGGAAGGACAAAAAAAAACAATAGACCAATGTAGGGCAGCAGGGCAGAGAAAAAAAAACCCAAATACAATACCCTACAACACAGGGAAAAGGATTAACCCAGAGCACAGTTAGGGAGAAAACTGAGTTAGGACACAGGTAGGGAAAATACCAAATACGACTACAGACAGCATACAAATAACGTATAGATCGGGGCAAAAAAAAGAAAACCAAAAACCCACCAAAAAGGTGGCAGGAATGAATAAAGCAATCACAGAGTATAGTTAAGGGGAACAAAACACACTACTCCATAATGCACCAACAAGACAAAGGTCAGGACAAAAAATGATGAAAAACGCTGTGCATGGATACTAAAGAAAACAAAACACACAGCACTGAATATATAAAAGATCACCTAAAGAAACAGAGGTGACAAGGACAAATGGGTAATAATGAAGTACAGTTAAGTGGGGATGAAACACATTACTTCAAACAATAACAAACACAGTCAATGTTAAAGTCGGGGCCAGGGAAGGCCCCCCACGAGGATAATAAGACAGAATGGGGTGATCACAGAGTATGGTTGAACAGGAAACCACACGCATACTCCATGATGCACCGACGAGGCCAAGGCTAAGGTAAGGATGAATGAAAACGCTGAGTAAAGATAAGAAAATGCAATACACAGCGCGATACACAAGGTGAGTCACCAAGAGGAAAAAAAGGTGACAGGGTAACAATACGATAAAAATGCTGAGTATGGTTAAAAAAAAACAACACACAGCACAAAAACATATATTCCCCTAATGGACAAAGAAACTACACCCGAGTGACCTCAATAATAATAAAAGAAGTAAAGGACACCCGAGGAGACGGCAGGCAGAGTCCAAAACGGCCGGAATTGTTCTGGTAATCTCCCCGCCCATTGTCCAGTTGGCAACCCGGGGAAGAGAAATGTTCGGACGGCGAACTCTGGGCCCAGATCCCAGGAATCCAGTCCAACGGTTGCCGAACCAGGCCGCCCAAAGGCAAACACAGACCAGTGGGGGGAAACCAGATCGCCGAACCGAAAGTTTTGCGGGTCGGGTCGTCGACCCGCATCACTCAACCACCAGGACCGTTGAGACGGACGAAGGGTCAGAGCGGATCCCGGTGGAAGAGGCTCAGGGGAGAGCCGATGACGAGGGCGGCGGGCCTCAGGGAAACGGCCACCTCCTCACCGGACCTGGACAACACTGGGGCAGCACCCACGTCGGACCCCGATCGGGCCTCAGGCGAACCCACGTTGGACACTGCACCAGAACCGACCTCCAACGTTGAACCCGGACCCTCCAGCACCACGAGGAACAGCAACTCCTCGCCGGTAACCCTGGAAGAAGGCTCAGAAGAGAAAACAGAACCGGGATCAGGATCACCGGCAGCGCCAGAACCCGGCGAGACGAGCTCAGACGCAGCGGACGGCTGCACCCTGCTCGTCTCCCCTGGAGATAGGCTGAAGTGCTCAAAGATAAAAAGAAAGAAAAGAAAGGAGAGCACTCGCCTGATCTCGGGTTCTGACGCCGTCCAGGACTGCGAAGATCCAGGATCCGTCGTCAGGAGGTCGTTGTCAGGCTCCCATCTAGCCGCGTCGGGCCCCGCAGCCAGCACGATGGTCAGCGCAGCTTGAGATCCCTCCAGCGCAGGTAACCCCGCCGACGATCCACTCGGCGTGAAGCCAGAAGAATCTCGTCCCGCTGGACCGAACCGCTCCTCCGTGGAGACCCAGGGACGCTCAGTCGTCAGCGTAGACTCCACGCAGCAGTCAGTCCCCCTCCTCCGTCCGCAATGTAGCTGCGGAACCACAGGCCCTCTCCATATCCCACCACGTTGACCCGGAGCCGGGGACCGCTCGGCGGAGAGAGACACAGAGGATGCGGGATTAGGCATACAGGTTACAGCAGGTGGGGAGAGTTCAGGGAGCTGCGAACCCTGAACTTCTCCTCCAGGGATGTGACAGAGCAAATCATTAAGCAGGTGTGAAAAAACAATGACTTGCCTGCCCCCTGGAGGTTGAGTATCGCCTGCTGTAGTGGATTCTGCTTCTTCCTCTCCCCGCCCGGCGATAACGGAGGACCCCCCGGGAATTGGTCTGAGGGTCGCTCGCGTTGTCTCCAGCAGAGAGCTCACCAGGCCGGGATTCCAGGCACACACAGCGGTCAGGAAGCGCGTCGAGGAGGAGGGGGAAACAGCCGGGGTGAGCCAGCCCGAATGTCCAGGAATGACAGCGGGGGAACGAGGCTCAGGGGACGAGGCTGTAGAATCTCCACACTGACGAGGCGAAGGGATGACAGCTGCGTGGGAGGAACGGTCCTGACGATGACCCAGAACTGGATCCGGACGAGGTTCGTGCAGAGGTGACTCGGCGATGTGACGACGACTACTCCCAGGGGACGAAGCGAGGGGGAAACCCAGGATTCGCCGCTCCAGATCGGAGATCGAGACGAGGAAGGCGTCGAGCACGGGAAGGCTTCGTAGCCCTGAAGTCCTCACCATCAATCTCACTGCCGCCGCCACATGCCTGAAGGTGGTGACAGGAAACACAGTAGAGCTCGCGACAGCCACTCGACCCCGGACATAACTGCTGTCAGCTGCGGCTCCTCGAAGGGAATCCCGAGTGACGTGGCGCAGGTCGGGGGAAGTCCTCTGGTTGGCGCGAACTCCCGGACTGGAGTGGCGGCAGGAACGGGACTCCGAAGCGGGGAAAGACGTCGCCCACTTCGACTCCCTGCCGGGATTTCCATCCACCCCGTGGAGCTTCTCTCGCTGTGTACCTGCAGCGTCTATCCTGGCACTGTCCTCCAGATGGTACAGAGAGTGAGGGTGACAGTCCAGGAGTTCCTCAGCACGGCCCGGATGCCAGCGACTCGCGTTGGAGGCGTCGTGCAGGGTGAAGAATGTCCCGTCGACAGCCTCCGAGATGGACCTCAGCTCGTCGCCCTGGCGCCGGAAGTGACTCCTGGGAAACGGCATGCTAGCAGCGCTGACACCCGGACAGAAAGGTACATTTCCACAGCGACTCACGGCCGCCGGCAACTCTTCTGGCTGCGACATACTGTCATATCCGGCTCTAGGGAGCCGGGCAATCAGAGCCAGGGACAAGCCAGTGAGTCGAGATGTTTTATTCTGGGTAAGGGATAAGGGATGAGGAGAGCACAGACACTCATACAGACGTACATTCTCAGGCTGCACAGCGCAGGGGTAGGTAGCTCGTACCGGACGTGGGGGTAACAAGACGTGCATACTCACAGCGGGATACAAACACCGGAATGCTGCAAGGGGAGTTGAGGCTGACACCAGACGAAGGGGCTTCAGCCTAGCAGTGCTTATGTCGCAGCCCCGAATGATCGAAGCTGCTCCTCTTTATACTCATTAACAGCGCCCCAGCTGATGAGGATTAATTGGCCCCAGCCGTCCCGTGACACTGACAGCTGGAAACCAGCTGAGGCACTGCCCAATGAGAGGCAGGGATAAAAGGAGCATGGGCTGAGCGCCGAGCCGGCGTCTCACCCCATGGTGACACCACTCTGGTCACATTACAGTAAAAAGTTCTAAAATCACAAGGCAAAAAGCTCCAAATTTACAAGAAGATATTAAACAATCTTGAATAAGGACCCAAACTTAAAGCTCTTAAAAAGACTGATGGAACTATCAAGAAGAAAACTTTAGAACCAGAACAGAACCAGAAACCACATTTATGATGAAGATAGCAGACAGAAGAAACAAGTGAAAAAATCCTAAATGAATAAAGCAGGTTACAGCATAAAAATCAAAATGTGACAGGACCCAAATATAAATATTTCCTGTTTTAGCCACTGTCATAGAAGGTCACCCCAACACAAAGTCCACCAATGATGCTGATTAGATATGAGAGGTGGATGATCACACTGGTTAACACCAAATTTATTGTCTAAGTTTTTTTTAGCTGATTTAGGACAATTTTGATGTGCTGAATCCAAAAATCACATTGGTTTTGCTCAATCAGGTCAACTTTTTGAACTATGGCCACATGTTTTTTTTATACATTTCTGTTTACATGTACGGGTATTTTTGCTTTATATGATGCAAAATTCTTTTTTATGTCTTGAAATTCTCTGAATTTTGAACAATGATGACGTAACATTCAATTTACATGTACTTACCTTTATTTAAAGGTAAATACATGCACAGTACTAAGTAAGTTCTAAGTAAGTACAGGTTTTTACTTAGCACCTGATCAAGAGAAACGGATGTCATTTTCAGATTCAGCAGTGCAAAATTGTCTTAAATCAGTTGAAAAAACACAGACAACTTACAAAAAAATTATTTTTGTAACCCTGTATTATCTGGGCAAAGGAGAAGTGCTCTGTTATCACTGCTGACTCGTCAGATATTTCCTGTTGCTGTTGACGTTTGACTGGAAGAACATCAGAGGTGGTAGAATACCCAGAGGTCGTACTCGAGTAAAGTAGTTTGACTTTATGACGTGAATTACTCAAGTACAAGTATGTGTAGTCATCCAAAATAATTACTTAAGAAAGTAAAAGTCTTCTACATAAATCGTATTCTTGTACAGAAGAATAAGATTTGTGTAGAAGGCAGGACCTCCGGCAGATCAGCTTTAAACGCTACACCACGACATGGCATTAAACACCACACCACGACCTCCTCACACACTAACAAAATGTTCCACTGACAAGACACAAACGCTCATAGACATTACAAAAAGACGATTTTTGGAACATAAAATTTGGTGTTTTGCTGAAAAATATTGCTGTGATTGTGAGTGTGAGGCTTCGTCAGGGTTGGATCACTACATCAGAAGATAAACCTGAAAATATATGCCAGGGACAAACTGTACAACTTGATTGGACAATAGAACCAAAACAGACTGACATTTTTGGATAATTTTAACAGCTTTTCGTTATCAATGTCTGTAATGATTTCTTCTTCATTTCAAGCAATTTAGACGATGGTCTAGGAGGAGTTCATTTTGACTTCACTTGCGGTCTTTTGAAAATATGGTGCCAAAACATTAATATTTAGAGCAGAACAGCAGTGGAGAAAAGTTGTGGAAGATTTTTCAGAGAATAGAATATTTAAGGAATTTTTATTCTAGGCCCAGCTGTTCTCAAGATATGTGCAAAAACATAAAACAGTATTATGGTATTTGTCATTATGTTGACATGTTGAAATAATAATAATAAACCTGCAGTTGCAGAAAATAAACACATCTGTCAACTCCCATGTTAATAAAAGGATGAAAAGTTTCAATAATTACCATTTTAAGACACATTATATAGAAAAAAAAGATGTTTTGTGAGGAGAGTACAATTAATCACAATCAATTGGCAAAATGTCACAATTAATCAGGGTTTTACTTTTCCCCCAACTTTCACCACTCAAGAATTCTGATATAAAACTGAACCATAAATTATTTTAAAAAAACAAAACAAAACAACTAAAACTACAGAAGAAAACAAAAAAAACTGCATACTACTAATACTACTACTAATAATAATAATAATAATTTTTAATGTTAAATATCATTAAATTATAATGTTACACATGTTTTTGGTTTAATCAAAAACCTCAAAGCTTTATTTGATTTTTTATGAGATAACTGCATTATTGATGTAAGAACTGAATTCTTTTTAAATCACTAATTCACGTCTTTAATTAAATAAATGTTTTAAAAATATTTCTGATCTCAATTTATGGCCACAGTGAGGAAAAAACAAATAAATTTTCTTCAGTTATTTTTATTTCTGTGTCCTGTGTGTGTTTAAATTCTATGAAATCTGTTTCTTGATTTCAATTTCAAAGCTCATTTATTTAATTATTTGGTTGTTTGTTTGATTGATTGTTTCCAGGCAGCTGCTTAAGTTTCTGATCACGTGATCACTCATAAAACTCACAAATCTATTTTTAAGGAGAAAAAAAATCCTTTAAAAAATGAATGGTTACATCAGCTAATAATATAACATTTTATATGTGTGTGTGTGTGTGTGTGTAAAACAATAATATATAATATTAGCTAAATTAATAATAATAATAATAATAATAATAATATAGTTACAAAACAGGGCTGTGCACAGGCATTTTGAGTTACAAGACAAAAAAAAATTGAATTTATAAGACAAAAATCACGAATTAATGAGAAAAGTTGGAAATTTATTAGGGAAAAAATATCAATCACTGAACATGTATAAGAAAGCAGAGAAATTTATTTTATAAAAAGCACAAAATTTTTTAGGAAGTTTTAAACTTCATTAAATTACAAGAGAAAAATAACACATTACAAAAACAAATCTCAGATTTAAAAAAAACGTTAAAAGAAAGACAAAAGTTTCAAAGTTGTAAAGAAATGTGAATTTATGACACAAAAGTCACAAATTCAAGAAAAAAAAAACAAATTAAATACCACGGATGTGCACAGGTACAGACTATTGTTGCCTGGGCAACAGCCCATTTACTGACTTTGTCTGAGCGCCCCCCCACCCCCCCACACACACACAATTTTTTTTTAATTTTATTTTTTCACAAAATTCTCTGTGATAATTTTCTGTTTTTGTCGCTCATGAATTTACATTTTTTATTTTACGTAGTTTTTCTTCCAACTTTCTGACTTTTCATCAATTCTTTCCTTTCATACCAATATTTTTTTAATCTTTTTTCCTGAAAACATGTTACTTTTCTCTTGTAATTTTGTGAGTTTTCTTCGTTTTATAACTTTTTGTAACAGATTTAATGAATTTTATTCCAATAATTTCACATTCTTTACATTTTTAATCATTTTTTTTGGCATGGATATGAATTTTTTACAAATAAATTTGTGACTTGTCTTTAAAAAAGTCAGATTTTTCCTTCTAATTTTGCCCTTGTTCCAGGTTAGAGCAGCAGCCCGTCACAATGTGTGTAGAGAGAAAAAAAAATTCAAATTTTCACAAAGTCTTTCTTTTTTCCTTTTTTTGGGGGGTGGGGGGGGGGGTCTCACAAGAAAAATGAAGAAAATGACAAAGAAAAACGTCACCAATATCTAAAAATATTTCAAAGTCACATATAAAGGTTCAAATTTACAAAAACAAAAACTAATTTAGCAAAATATTTATGTTTAAGAGTAAAAAAGTCATAAAATGATTTAAAGTGCTTATACTTAAAGTATAAAGTCACACAGGAAAAGTCACATATTTTAGGGAAAAAAATGTCCCAATTAAACAGGTAAAAGTTACAACCGGACAAATTAATTAGAGGAAAAGGAGAGAAAACTATCTTAAATATTAATGGCCAGTCACTTCTATACCACCATGGGCAGATATTTCATTTCACTGTTGGGGGGGTGGGGGGGGGCAGAACATTTTCTCCAGAGTAAACATTGATGGGACACTGTATCAGCATGACTGTAGTCGGCTCCATTCCCAGGCTCTTGTAATGGAGGAGAATTCAAACCCTTTAAAATGTTGCACACTTAAGAAAAAGTTGCAGATGTATGAGAAAAAAAATAATCGCAAATCTATAAAAAGGCTGAAAATTAATGAAAAAAAACCAGCAAATTTACACGGATAAACTTTTATAATGTAAAAAAAAGTTTTGAATTAGCCAGAAAAAGTTGCAAATTTCGATTAAAAAAAATGCAAATTATTGTGAAAAAGGTGTAAACTTAAGAAAAAATTGCAAACTCATGAGAAAAAATAATCGCTAATTTATTTTAAAAAGTTTCCAAATTAACAAGGAAAAAGCTGCAGATTAATGGGAAAAAACTTGCAAATTAACAAAAAAAAGTTGCAAATTTACATGATGAAACGTGATTGTATGAAAAACGTGAATTAATAAGAAAAATGGCAAATTTATGAGGAAAAAAACCAATTACAAATCAATATTAAAAAGTTGCAAATTTCCCTCAAAAAATATTTGTTTTGCATGTTTCCTTAACATTGGTGCTTAAAATGCATTTTACTCGGTTCAGTCTCATGATATAGAAGGTTTATGATGATATTCTCTGTTTGTCCAGGTCAGGAGGGACATGTCCCCCCCCCCGTCCCCCTTGATTTGCTCCTATGAATATCAGCAAATATAGGTTACTATAATAATAAAGCACAACAGTTATTATTATTATTTAATTATTTTCCTCTGGAGGGGTGGCCCACAAAAAGACAGAAAATAGGCTGTTACCCAGGCAACAACAGCCCGTACCTGTGCATGTCCTCGTTAGAAAATACATGTATATGTTCTGAATCAGAGAGACGTGAATCGGGTCCGTCACAGTTTAAATAAATTAATTAATAACAGTATCCAGACACATGTTTTCAAAAGTAAATTCGATCCGGTGTTTCTACAGACATTAATTAATTGACTATTTGATTTTATTCATGGATTGAGAGACAAAAAAAAAATAACCCAAAGGATAAAATGTTAAAATGAAGCAACTCTTTTTTCCACCGCAGTCTGCGGCGTTAAAACATAAAGAACGACTCAGAGAAGATCAGAAACGTTAAAAACTAAATCAAAATGACGTCACACAATAACCAATAAAAAGCCTCCAATAATTAACCAAAACTCAACAAAACTCTCCCCATTACTTTGTTGCCAGATGTGCACAGACATGTTGCTCTAACAAAATTACAAGGAAAAAAACTTCATTTATAAGACACAAATCACAAATTCCTGGTAAAGATGACAAATGTACAATAATAATCACTGAAACGCTGTAAGGAGACAGGAGATTATTCCCAAAGACACTGTGTGGTGTTTTAATTCCTGTCTGGTTGGTTCCTGGCTCTGTTGCACTTTGCTCTGCCGTGTTGCCTTTTAAACTGCTCTATAAATGAAGTGGTATAAGACGAGCTAAATCTGCGAGGACAAAGTGGTGAATTTTTTTTTTTTTTTGAGAAAACATCACAAAAATTAGGATATACAGTATTTACCTTTAGAATCTATAGAATATAAAGGGAAAATGTTGATAAAAAGTTGCAAAGTTGGAAGAAAACAGATGTGAATTTATAACAAAATTTAGTGAGAAAGTCTCTAATTACAAGAAAAACTAAGAAAGAAGAAAACTAGTCACAAAAATGATCAGAAACAAGTGGCCGGTTGATCTACATTTACAAAACAAAACAAAACAAAAAATCTAATTTACTAAATCATACGCATATATACGAGTAAAAAAAAAAGCCTCGAAGCTGCAGGAAAACAAACATGAAAGAAGCTGGAAAAAAATGCAAGTCCAGAGTGACATCAGAGGAAAAAAGTCGCAGATTTTGAAAAGAAAGAAATTTTAAAAGGAAAAGTTGCAACCTGACAAAAAGAAACTATTCAGGCCTAAAAGTTTGAGGACGTGATAATTTACTTATTCTAGGCTGATATTATTATTATTATTATTATTATTATTATTATGCCTGTAAATGGCCTGTTGCCCTGGCAACAATAGCCTGTACCTGTGCACGTCCTTGTTCCACTATTCCAGATTTAATATAAAGTGTTAAACTTTTCCACAGCGTGACACCAGTGTGGAAAACTCCTGCTGTGGCTGCACTGTTGACTCCGGGGACTGAGACGCTGGCCCTCTATGATGATGGTTAGGATGCGTATGAGAACATGAACGCGTCGCAGCGTAGCCACTGACAGGTTTAGTTTTCAGTCCTGCTCCTTCTGAATTCATCCCCAGCAGCGAGTCGGAGCTGATGCAGTTAACACCAAGCACACACCATGATTCTGCATCACTTGAAGTTGGTTTTTAAGTCTGACGGACAAACCAGAACAGCAAGCAGAACATGCAGAACCACAACGACCCTCAGTCTGCTCAACAGAACCATCAAGGTGCCAAAAAGGTTCCTTTACAGAAACAATAATGTGTGTTTCTCCTTTAATTCACGGCAGTCCGACTTCAGGTGAATTTTGAATTTTTTCAGTTTTAAATCATCTGAGATATTCACAGATTTTTTTTTTATGTGAAACTCCAGAGAGAAACGTATTAATGAGATTCATAAATGGGCCTCCAAACATTGAAAAAGCTGCAAAAGTCACATCAAATTAAATTTAAAAAAAAGTTTGATTTCTAAAATTTGTGTTTTCCATATTTACCCCTGGGAGTGTGGAGGAGGCTGCAGGAATAAAGAGGAAAAAACGAAGAAAATAAAGAAAAACTGAAGAAAATAAAGAAAGTAGGAAGAAAATTAGCAAAAACTGAAGAAAATAAAGAGGAAAAAGTGAAGAACCAAGAAGAAGAATGGAAGAAATAAAGGAGTAAAATGGAAGAAAATAGAAGAAAAAGTGAGAAAAATAAAGATGAAAAATGAAGAAAATAAAGAAGAAACTGAAGAAAATAAAGGAGAAAAGGCAACGGTGACCTGACAGTTATTTTAGAAATAAAACATGGCGCCATTGGAGCGCCTGGTGCTGACAGAATAAAGTCACATTAATTGGATGAAATATGAAAACAATTACTTTGAAATCATATATTTGCTGTTTTAATAAAAGTCCAACAAATAATGACAAAAAGGACAAAAATAAAACAGGAGAAAAAAATAAGTCCTGTATGCACAAAACGTCCCTCCATCTGATTTGTTTGGTTACTTTTCTGTTTTAGGGCTTTAATGGTGTTAATAAGCAGGCAGGAGTGTGCACCAGCAGCCGCACTCCGTCCACAACCAGTCAGACAAAAGAAAAATGAATAATTATGAGGAACGGATGCAAATTTAGAAGAAAAAAATTGACATAATAGAAATCGAATAAAAAAGGAGGAAAAACAAACTCATCCTGCATTTTTTTTTCTCTGCAGTTTTAAAATTTAAAACCTCCCAGATTTATGTTTAATAAAATTCAGTTTTAAAGTTGGAATTAAATGACAAAAAAAGCATGAGAAGCGCCAGATTTCAGATCATTTAAAAGCTGCAAATTCAACAAAAAGGCTGTTTTTAACGCCGACAGCAGTTTCTCTATTTCTGCTGCTTTTTATTCAGATCAATTCTTTGCTTTGGTTTTATTAATCACTGCAGAAACGGTCATTACTGTCGTTTTTAATGCAGTAACTCACCCTGGAATCGGTGTCCCAGGTAGCGGCTCCGCAGCACCCACGGGTAGAAGCCGAGCACCGCCGCATCCCGGTGCTGCGGCCCGAAGAAGCTCTGCGGAGGGATCTGCAGCGGGTGCAGCGGCAGCCCGGGGCCGCACTGCGGGCCGTGGCTCCCGGGCTCCTGCAGCACCAGGTCCGTCCCGGAGGAGAATAAAGTCCGCCCGCTGCTGCCCTGGAAGCAGGAGCCGAACATCCCGGCCGCCGCCGCCGCCGCCGCGGAGGGGTGCAGAGACTCGGGGAAGCGCAGTGCCGTGGGGCGGATGGGTTCGTCTCCGGAGCCGCCGTGGGCGCCGCCGTCCTTGCCCACCAGAGACTCTATGGTGAAGCATTTCTTGCTGTTATTGCTGTGCTGGAACATGGTGGCGGTGATGAGGAGGGTTCGGGGAGATTTTTGACCGCTCACGCTCCCCGCCGCTCCATGACGCGTCGCAGCCGCGCGCGCGTCTCTCCCCCCCGATGGGCTCACCCCAAGTTTTTACCTCACACCTGTGCGCGTGCGGGGCGGCGCCTCTCACCGCTCCTCGCGCTCTTTTGGGACTTTTGAAAATAATTATTATGGATAAAAATAATAATAAAAAAAATACATGAAAAGTCAAACTTCCAAGAAAGACTCCACAGCGAGGAGAGGGGGTCCTCCGGGTGTGGGGGCCGGCGGTGTGGAGCGGGGACCGATCCGCCCCACGCTGAAGTCTGCGCGTGTCTGCCGGTCAGCGGGCTGCGCGAGGAGCTCATACCTGCCTCCTCCCTGCCAGAGGTGCGCGGCGCATGCGCAGAGATAGACGCTCCGACAGACGTTTTGTTCCTGATGACTGATGATGAGGAGGAGGAGGAAGGCTGGGAATAATGATGATGATGATGATGATGTCATTAAAAAAATAATTAACATCCTGAACATTAACAGTCGCCTGGAAGATACCAGGATGGAAATACCCATCCATCCATCTTCTTCCGCTTAATCCTTTTCGGGTCGTGGGGGGGGCCGGAGCCTTTCCCAGCATCTCTGGGCGAGAGGCAGGGTACATCCTGGACAGATCGCCAGTCCATCGCAGAGAGACAACCATTCACTGTCACAGTCATACCTACGGACAATTTAGAATCCCCAGTTTGATGCCCATTAACCTAACTTGCATGTTTTTAGCATGTGGGAGGAAGCCAGAGAAATCTGACGCAGACACGGGGAGAACATGCAAACTCCACACAGATCACTGTTGGTCGGGGGCTGGGATCGAACCCAGGATCCCCCGGCCAAGGGTGAGTTGCTGAGCTAACCATTCAGCCACCGTGCTGCCCGGATGGAAATATTTTCAATTTTATTTTAAATTCATTCTACATTCTTTCCTTTTTAAGCGGAAGAAGATGGATGGATGGATGGATTCTACATTCTCATTATTCTGACAACATTTAAAAACTCTCATCCATCCAGTGACTTTTACATCAAAAACACGTAAAAAATGACCAACACAAAACTTCATGTATCTGGAGTAAAAACTGTGGTTGTGGTCTCTTTTGAAATGTAACACTAAATTCCTTCCCCCAACAGCACAGGTACACCGCATCAACATCGACCTGACTGCTCAGTTTAGATCGGGGACATGGGCGGCTATGTGTTGGTGGGGGGATAAACAGAGTAGAGATTGAGAGTCAGGCCGATGCAAGACTGTATTCAGGGGCCCCTATTTTTGGAAGAGAGAAGAGTTCAATGCTTTTAAAACAAAAACTTTAAAAGCGTTGCATGTTTACAAGAGAAAACTTACAAATTAATGAGAAAAAGTTTGCAGATCTAGAAGAAAAAAGTTGCAAATTGATGAGAAAAAGTAGCAAATTTACAAGAAAAAAGTCACATCTTGATTTGAAAAGTTGCAAATTTATGGCAAAAGTTGCAGATTTATATAAAAAGTTGGAAATTTACAAGAAAAAGTTACAAATTTATGAGAAAAAGTTGCAGGTTTTTATAAAAAGTTACAAATTTACAGGAAAAAGTTGCAAATTTATGAGAAAAAGTTACAGATTTATATAGAAAGTTGCAGATCTAAAAGAAAAAAGTTGCAAATTTATAAAAAAAAAAAAAAGTAGCAAATTTACTTGAAAAAAAGTCATCTTGATTTGAAACTGCAAATTTATGGGGAAAAAAACTGCACATTTATATAAAAAGTTGCAAATTTACAGGAAAAAATTACAAATTTATGAGAAAAAGTTGCAGAGCTAAAAGAAAAAAGTTGCAAATTTATGAAAAAGTAGCAAATTTATGAAAAAGTAGCAAATTTACAAGAAAAAAGTCACATCTTGATTTGAAAAGTTTATGGGAAAAAGTTGCAGATTTATATAAAAAGTTGCAAATTTACAGGAAAAAGCTGCAAATTCATGAGAAAAATTGCAGCTCTAAAGAAAAAAGTTGCAAATTTATGAGAAAAAGTTGCAAATCTAAAAGAAAAAAGTTGTAAATTTATGAGAAAAAGTAGCAAATTTACAAGAAAAAAGTCTTCTTGATTTGAAAAGTTGCAAAGTTATGGGAAAAAGTTGCAGATTTATTTAAAAAGTTGCAAATTTATGAGAAAAAAGTTACAGATTTATATAAAAAGTTGCAAATTTATGAAAAAAGTTGCAGATCTAAAAAAGTTTCAAATTTATGAGAAAAAGTAGCAAATTTACAAGAAAAAAGTCACATTTTTATTTGAAAAGTTGCAAATTTGGGGGGAAAAGTTGCAGAGTTATATAAAAAGTTGCAAATTTACAGGAAAAAGTTGCAAATTTATGAGAAAAAAATGCAGATTTATATAAAAAGTTGCAAATTTACAGATAAAAGTTGCAAATTTATGAGAAAAAGTTGTAGATCTAGAAGAAAAAAGTCACATCTTGATTTGAAAAGTTTATGGGAAAAAGTTGCAGATTTATATAAAAAGTTGTAAATTTACAAGAAAAAGTTGCAAATTTATGAGAAAAAGTGGCAAATTTACAAGAAAAAACATACATCTTGATTTGAAAAGTTACAAATTCATGAGAAAAAAGTTGCAGATTTAAAAGAAAAAAGTTGCAAATTGATGAGAAAAAAGTTATAGATTTAAAAGAAAAAAGTTGCAAATTGATGAGAAAAAGTAGCAAATTTACAAGAAAAAAGTCACATTTTGACTTGAAAAGTTGCAAATTTTGGGGGAAAAAGTTGCAGATTTATATAAAAAGTTGCAAATTTACAGGGAAAAAGTTGCAAATTTATGAGAAAAAAATGCAGATTTATATAAAAAGTTGCAAATTTACAGATAAAAGTTGCAAATTTATGAGAAAAAGTTGTAGATCTAGAAGAAAAAAGTTGCAACTTTATGGAAAAAAGTAGCAAATTTACAACAAAAAGTCACATCTTGATTTGAAAAGTTTATGGGAAAAAGTTGCAGATTTATATAAAAAGTTGTAAATTTACAGGAAAAAGTTGCAAATTTATGAGAAAAAGTAGCAAATTTACAAGAAAAAAAAAACATACATCTTGATTTGAAAAGTTACAAATTCATGAGAAAAAAGTTGCAGATTTAAAAGAAAAAAGTTGCAAATTGAGAAAAAGTAGCAAATTTACAAGAAAAAAGTCACATCTTAATTTGAAAAGTTGCAAATTTATGAGAAAAAAGTTGCAAATTTATATAAAAATGTTGCAAATTTATGAGGAAATAGTTGCAGATTTAAAAGAAAAAAGTTGCAAATTTATGAGCAAAAAAGCTGCAAATTTGTGAAAAAAGTTGCATATTTATATAAAAAGTTACAAATTTACAAGAAAAAATTACAAATTTATGAGAAAAAAATAGCAGATTTAAAAGAAAAAAGCTGCAAATTTACAAGAAAAAAATGTTTATGAGGAAAAAAATGAAAATTTATGAGAAAAAGTTGCAAATTTAAAAGAAAAAAGTTGCAAATTTATGAGAAAAAGGGTGCAAATTTGAGAAAAAAGTTCCATATTGATAAAAAAAAGAAAAAAGCTGCAAGTCTATATAAAAGTTGCAAATTTACAATTTATGAGGAAAAAGTTGCAAATTTAAAAGAAACAAGTTGAAAAATTTATGAGAAAGACAGAAGTTGCAAATTTACAAGAAATGTTCCAAATTTGCCAGCACTTTTTTCTTTGCCTTTCCATTGGTGTGTCAAAGTCTTATGTAACAGAGTATTAAAGGTTTATGATGATATGGGGGGGGGGGGGGGGTCCTCTTTTTTTCCGGGTTGGGAGGGGACATGTCCCCCTATGCCTCCTTTATTTAAACTTGGCAGTGTTGGCCAGACATGTGCTGTTGGGGGAATGAATGAACCAGAAAAGGGAGGTACATGCTGACAGACCAGGATAGCCTCTGACTGGAAAGACCATGCAGGGATAGATGACACAAAATGTAGCGTTGACACAACTTTGACTTTCAAACTGGGTTTATGCTCCACCTCCACTCTGCGCAATCCACTTGAGTGCGAGGTTTGTGTGATGTTTGTGATGTGATGATTGGGCGGTGCGGTGGAGCAGTGGTTAGCACTGCGCCAGCACAGCAACTCACCCTTGGCCATGGGATCCCTGGTTCGATCCCAGCCCCTGACCAACAGTGATCTGTGTGGAGTTTGCATGTTTCTCCCCGTATCTGCGTGGGTTTACTCCGGGATTTATCTGGTTTCCTCCCACACGCCAAAAAAAACCATGCAGGTTAGGTTAATTGGAGACTCTAAAGTGGCACTAGGTGTGAATGTGTGTGTGAATGGTTAAGGGATAGCGCCGTACTGTGGCTGCTTCATCCATCCAGGTGGATGCCCTCAATTTCCCCTCTGGGGATCAATAAAGTATACAAAATTCAAAAAAAAAAATGTGAATTTCATTATCGTCTCCAGTCCACTAGGCCCTGCAGGATCGTTCCCCGGCTGAGCCCATGCAGCCCAAAGTTTATGACCAGTGACTACATTGTAAAAACAAAGTTGTCTCAACTTCAAAAAGTTAGTGTTCGGGCTGCCTTAAAATTTTAAGTTGACTGAACTTGAAAAGATAAGTGGTAAAGACACATAAAACACATAAACTCAAGTTCAGTCAACTTATAATTTTAAGACAGCCCAAACACTAACTTTTTTAAGTAGAAAAACCCTAGTTAATTTTTACAGTGTATGCATGCGGCAGATCCAACCTCCAGTTCAAAAGATGGCGCTGTTGACACTGCGTGCAATGAGACCAGAGAGAGAAAAGAAAAAGACAGTTAGTGGGAGTTCCTTTCCTCACCTCCATTTGGTCACTGTTGACGTTGCTAAAATGTATGTGGTTCTTGTTGAACAAGCTGGCATGTCAGTATGTCTGGCTGAGCGTGAACTTAAAGAAAGGAGCATAAACCGAGCTACACGCCAGGTTTTATAAACGTTCTACTGAAATTGAATATTTTACATTACAGATTTTCTGAGGGTGGGTGTGTTCAAAGGTGCTCAGATAATATAAAAATACAACTTTCTTTCAACTTTTAAAAAACATTAGTATCAAGGCTGTATTAGAATTTTAAGTTGACAGAACTTGAGAAAACTCAATAAAAACTAGAAGACCCTCAGAGAATGCACTCGCTCCCTCTAGACGTCCCTCTGTCCCTCCCTCCCTTTATCTGTCCATCTGTCCATACCTTCGTTTGTTCCTCCAAATAGTTTTTCCTTAATCCTGGTGACGTACAATCACATTAATTGCCTTGGTGGAGGTATGCACTCATGGATCACCTCCAAAATCTAGTGGGTTCATCCATAGATCAAGGGCCTCCTCTGGTGAAAATTCCATTAAAATAAATCCAGTAGTTTTTGCATAAGACTGCTAACAAACACTGGGCTCAGGTTAGAATCCACCGCCATCCGTTTTTCCACTTAAACACATTTTTGTGATGGATGGGGTAAGGGCTGGGGAGGGGTTAGGTTAAGTTGTAAAAATTGTATCATATGTTGGCGCCAATTAGCTGTTAATTGTTAAATGGGAATCAGTCGTTGTTTGGGCAGGTGTTCAGCCTGGAAGGAAAGTTTTATCCCCCGCCAGTCTTCGCGCAAAGGGCTCAATCCCTTAGGGCGAAGACTGAAGGGGGATAATGTTATGGGTCAGTCGGTCTGTCGGTCTGTCCCACTTTTGTGAAATCAACTCCTCCTACAGTTTTGGTATGATTGTTTTGAAACTTGGTGCCATGGTTTGATATACACTGAGGATGTGCATATTGCAATTTTACTCTTATCGGACGACCTTGAGATCAAAGGTCAGAGGTCAGATTTTTTTGCTAAATCTTCTAAACACAATAACCACTGAAAGAAAGGATGTAGGCTTTTCAAATCGATACAGTAGTTGCATCTAATACACATCTTGGACATCTTACACCCTGATCTAACTATGGGTTTAGGGTCAAAGATCAAAGTTCAACGTTATCATTCCAGTTGCACTATGGTAAATGGTAAAAGCTGCATTTACTATCACTATAAAACAAGTAAAGCTAGGGCCACCATACTTGGTCCACAGGTTCACCTTGGGATCCTGACATCTGACTATGGGTTTGGGGTCAAAAGGTCAAAGGTCAAGGTTAACATTCCCTATGTGTTATTACTGTACAACGAGTAAAGTCAGGGTCACCAAACTTGGTACACAGGTTCATCCTGTGACCCTGAAGTGTGACTATGATTTTGGGATTGCAAGGTCAAAGGTCAGCATCAAAATGGCTGATAAACTATATCTCAACAACAAAGACAGCTAAGGTCACCAAACTTGCTACACCGGTTCACATTGGGAACCTGACCTCTGACTATGGGTTTGGGGTCAAAAGGTCAAAAGTCAATGTTAACATTCCCTATGCCTTTTTACTGTACAATGAGTAATGCGCAGGCCACCAAACCTGCTACACAGGTTCACCCTGTGACCCTGAAGTGTGGCTGTGGTTTTGGGATCCCAAGGTCAAATGTCATCATCAAAATGCCTTATAAAGTATATCTCAATAACAAAGAAAGCTAAGGTCACCAAACCGGGTGCACAGGTTCACTCTGAGACCATGACCCCTTACTACAGGTTTGGGGTCAAAAGATCAAAGGTCAAGGTTGGTACTCCTTATGATCTCTTACTATAGAATGTATAAAGCTCTCTAGGGTCACCATACTTGCTACACAGGTTCACCTTGGGGTCATCCCTTACAACTATGAGTTGTATACTTTGTTGTATATTCGTAGATGATGGGCTAATTTGGTTCTGCCACAGGAATTATATTGTAAAGTTGAAAACTGTTCTCCGTCAGTAAGTACTGGGATCGTCAAAGAAAACGGAGGCGAGGGATATTGCACTCACCTCAGAGTGCTCTTGTTTGATCACTGATGCAGCAAGGCATTGGTTTTGTGTGATGATGAACTTTTATGTGAGTGTTACGGCGTTTTAATGTTACATGAACACTGATTCATTCACAAGTTTTATTCATTGCTGATTAAATCATCCATGCTGTAGCGTTTTAGGGCAATATTGGCTTAGCCCCTATGTTACATTCACCAGTTTTTGGTGGGACTGGGTTGACTTATTCCCTTCCTGTACACCACATTTTTAATTCACTTTGACTTTTGCAAGCGAAGCCTGACATAATGTTGACAGAGTTTTTAATGTTAGGGTGGAATTATACAATGATATTTCAGACATAGTAAAATATTTTCTTTCTTTTTTCACCTCTGACTAAAGTTTTAACTGCAGCTGCTCTGATTAATGTGTGATTATATGGCCTGAATAATTCAAATCTTGAGAAAATCAGCTAACTCGGCATGTGTAGTATGTTGTATAGTTATTATATTAAAACTACCGCTCCGTCAAAGGAACACCAGACGGGTGATGGGTTAAAAACATTTTTACTTTTTTCTGTCTTTTAAGATGTAATTAAAAAGATTTAGTTATAGGTGAATGCAGAGAACTGGCCACACCTAGACACAACATACAGTATTTTGTTGATTTTTTTAATGTTTACTTAATTAATTTAAAGATTTATTGACTGAATTAAAATGTTTGCTTGTAACACTGTAATTCTTCCATTTTATAAAGAGGCTGTTTACTGTGTTACTTTTTAATTTTTTATATACATATATATTCAGTGGGAGAAAGAATTATTTGGTCCCCTGTTAAATTTGAAAGTTTACTCCCTTACAAAGAGAAGAACAGTCAATAATTTTTATGGCAGGTTTATTTTAACAGAGAGAGGCAGAAGATCAACAAAAAAATTTAGAAAAAATAAGGGTTATAAATGAATTTGCATTTGATCCAGGGAAATAAGTATTTGATCCCCAAGCAAAACATGACTTAGTACTTGGTGGAGAAACCCTTGTAGCATCACAGAGGTCAGACGTTTCTTGTAGTTGGTCACCAGGTTTGTGCACATCTCAGAAGGGATTTTGGTCCACTCCTCTTCACAGCTACTCTCCATATCTTGAAGGTTTCCAGGCTGCCGCTTAGCAGCTCAAAGTTTCAGCTCCCTCTGCAGATTTTCTACGGGATTAAGGTCCAGAGACTGGCTAGTTCACTCCAGGACCTTAACGTGCTTCTTCTTGAGCCTCTCCTTTGTTACCTTGGCTGTATGTTTTGGGTCATTGTCATACTGGAAGACCCATCCACGGCCCATCAGTGTTCTGGCTGAGGCCAGGAGGTTCTCATCCAAGATTCTGCGGTACATGGCCCCATTCATCGGCCCCTCAGTGTGGTGAAATCTCCCTGTACCCTTAGCTGAGAAACGGCCCCAAAGCAGAATGTTTCCACCTCCATGTCTGACAGTGGGGATGGTGTTCTTGGGGTCATATTCAGCATTTCTTGGTCTCCAAACATGGCGAATCGAGCTGATGCCAGAGAGCTCAATTTTGGTCTCATCTGACCACACCACACTCTCCCAAACCTTCTCTGAATCATTCAGGTGTTCACTGACAAACTTCAGCTGTGCCTTCTTGAGTAGGGGGACCTTGTGAGCACTGCAGGATTTCACTCCATTACAGCGAAGTGTGTACCAATGGTTTTCTTGGTGATTGTGGTCCCAGCTCCCTTGAGATCATTAACACGCTCCTCCCATGTAATTCTGGACTGATCCCTCACCTTTCTCAGAATCATTCTTAGCCCACCAGGTGAAATCTTGAATGGAGCTCCGGAGTGAGGGCAACTGACTGTTATATTTCTTCCATTTTCGAATTATCACACCAATAGTGGTCTCTTTCTCACCAAGCTTCTTGCTGATGGTCTTGTAGCCCATTCCAGCCTTGTGCTGGTCTACAATCTTGTCTCTGACGTCCTTTGACAGCTCTTTGGTCTTGTCCATGGTGGTGGAGAAGTTTGAAATGAAGAGACTGATTTGGTGACAGGAGTCTTTTATACACATAATGAGCTGAGATTAGGAGTAATTTCTTAAAGGGACAGGACTAATTTATGTGCCTCATGGATACATCACCGCTCTGTGTGGATCAGAATTCTTGGTGGTTGGTAGGGGAACAAATACTTATTTACCTCCATCAAATGCAAATTAATTTATAAACCTCATATGATGTTTTTTTTTTCTGGATTTTTTTGTTGATCCTGTCTCTCTCTGTTAAAATAAACCTACCATAAAAATTATAGACTGTTCATTTCATTGTAAAGGGGTAAAGTTACAAATTCAGCAGGAGATCAAATAAGATAATACAATCAACTAGAAAAAATTAAAAAAAAAATACTAGCACATCTAAAAAAATGTATTTTTAAGTAATTCAAATAAAAAAGTTAAACTTTAATATTTTTAGTGTAATCACAAAAAGTGAGCAACCTTAAAACTTTTTGTTTCAAATGTAAATATTATGACTTTCAATTATGAATCATGATAATCTACTTTTTTGAGATGCACTAGTATCTTTACAATGATATCAACAATACTGGCCTAACAATACAGGTTAAATGAAATAAAGTGAAATTGTGGATGCATAAATATCATATATAGTAAAATCATTTCCAATAAATAAATAATTTTTCGAATAAAAACACGTTTTCTCTGTTAAATAAACTTACATAAAAACATTTTTGCGTGAAGTTTAAAAACTTGTGAAAAAAATCATAGAAATATATTTAATTAAAAAGTAGATATATATTTTAAAAAAAACAAAGAAAATGTGTTTTTTCAGTTTTTTTCCATCCATCCATCCATCCATCTTCTACCGCTTTTCCGGAGGTCCGGGTCGTGGAGGCAGCAGCTCAAGCAGAGAAGCCCAGACTTCTCTCTCCCCAGCCACCTGCTCCAACTCTTCAGAGAGGATACCAAGGCATTCCCAGACCAGCTGGGAGGCATAGTCTCTCCAGCCAGTCCTGGGTCTGCCCCAGGGTTTCCTCCCAGTTGGACGTGCCCGAAACACCTCAAGTGGGAGGCGTCCAGGAGACATCCTGATCAGATGCCCATACCACCTCAACTGGCTCCTTTCAATGTGGAGGAGCAGCGGTTCTACTCTGAGCCTCTCCTTGATGACTGAGCTCCTCACACTATCTCTAAGCAATCCTGTGAAGAAAGCTCATTTCAGCCGCGTGTATCCGCGATCTCATTCTTTCGGTCATTACCCAAAGCTCATGACCCTAGATGAGGGTAGGAACATAGATTGACTGGAAAATCAACAGCTTTGCCTTAGAGCTTAGCTCCCTTTTCACCACAACAGACCAGTACAACATCCACATCATTGTAGATGCTGCTCCAATCCGTCTGTCAATCTCTCGCTCCATTCTCCCCTCACTCATGAATAAGACCCCAAGATACATAAACTCCTCAACTTCAGGCAGGAGCCTGTCCCCAACCCGGAGAGGACAATCCACCTTTTTTCAGCTGAGGCCAATGGACTTGGACTTGGAGGTACTGATTCTCAGCCCAGCCGCTTCACACTCAGTGGCAAACTGTCCCACTAAGACCTGTAGGTCATTGCTGGATGAAGCCAGCAGGACAACATCATCTGCAAACAACAGAGATGAGTTCCTGTGGTCACCAAGCATGACACCCTCCATTCCCTGCTTGCGCCTAGAAATCCTATCCATAAAAGTTATGAACAGGATCGGTGACAAAGGGCAGCCCTGGCAGAGTCCAACTCTCACTGGGAATGGGTCCAACCGAGTGTTGGCAATATGAACCAAACTCTCACAACGGTCCTACAGAGACCGAATAGCTCATAACAACAAGCCCAATAACCCATACTCCCGAAGCACCACCCACAAAAAACCATGAGGGACACATTTGAATGCCTTCTCCAAGTCCACAAAACACATGTAAACTGGTTGGGCAAACTCCCACGAACCCTCAAGGATTCTCAAGAGGGTAAAGAGTTGGTCCGATGTGCCACAGCCAGGATGAAAACCACATTGCTCCTTCTGAATCCGAGGTTCAACCAATGGCTGGACTCTCCTCTCCGGTACCTTGGCATAGACCTTCCCAGGGAGGCTGAGGAGTGTGATCCCTCTAAAGTTGGAGCACACCCTCCGGTCCCCTTTTTTCAAGAGAGGAACCACCACCCCAGTTTGCCATGCCAAAGGCACTGGCCCCAACCTCCACGCAATGTTGTAGACGTGTGTCAACCATGACAGCCCTACAACATCCAGGGCCTTGAGGTACTCAGAGCGAATCTCATCCACCACCGGGGCCCGGCCACCAAAGAGATTTTTAACCACCTTGGCAACCTCAGCCCCTATGATAGGCGAGTCATCCCCCTCGTCCACAAGCCCTGCTTCCTCTGTGGAAGGTGTGTCAATAGGATTGAGGAGATCCTTGAAGTATTCCTTCCACCACCTGACGATATCCCCAGTCGAAGTCAACAGCACCCCATCCGCACCATACACAGTGTGGACAGGGAGCTGCTTCCCCCTCCTGAGCCGCTGGACAGTTTGCCAGAATCTCTTCAAGGCCGACCGAAAGTCTTGTTCCATGGCCTCACTGAACTCCTCCCATACCCGAGTTTTTGCTTCAGCAACCACCCGAGCCACACTCCGTTTGGCCCTCCCAGTACACCTCAGCTGCTTCGGGAGTCCCACAAGCCAACCAAGCTTGATAGGACTCCTTTTTCAGCTTGATGGCCCCCCTCACCACTGGTGTCCACCACTTGGTTTGGGGGTTGCCACCACGAGATGCCCCAACGACCTTGCGGCCGCAGTTCTGGGGAACGGCTTCAACAATGGAGGTGGAGAACAGGGCCCATTCAGACTCCATGTCTCCAGACTCCCTCGGAATGTGGTTGAAGTTCTTTCCGGAGGTTGGAGTTGAAGACCTTCCAGACAGGGGCCTCAGCCAGACGTTCCCAGCACACCCTCACTATACGTTTAGGTCTACCAGTTCTGAATGGCATCCTCCCCTACCATCGGACTCAACTCACCACCAGGTGGCGATCAGTTGACAGCTCTGCACCACTCTTTACCTGATTGTCCAAGACATACGATTGCAGGTCTGATGACATGATAACAAAATCGATCATGGACCTGTGACCTAGGGTGTTCTGGTGCCAGAAGCACATATGGACACCCTTATGTTTGAACATGGTGTTCGTTATGGACAAACTGTGGTTAGCATAGAAGTCCAATAACTGAACACCACTCGGGTTCAGATTGGGCAGGCCGTTCCTCCCAATCACCCACCTTCAGGTTTCACTGTCGTTGCCCACATGCGCATTGAAGTCCCCCAGTAGGACAATGGAGTCTCCAAGAGGAGCGCTCTCCAGCATCCCAGTCAGAGACTCCAAAAAGGGTGGGTACTCTGAACCATCATTTGGTGCATAGGCACAAATGATGGTCAGGACCCATTTCCCAACCCAAAGGCGCAGGGAAACAACCCTTTCGTCCACTGGGGAAAACTCCAATATAGAGACAGCAAGGTGGGGTGGGGTGGGGATACAAGAATATCCACCCCTACTCATCGCCTCTCACCCGAGGCAACTCCAGAGTAGGCCAGGCTCCAGCCCCTCTCCAGGAGACTGGTCCCAGGACCAGAGCTGTGTGTTGAGGTGAGGCCGACTATATCTAGCCGGTATCTCTCAACCTCATGCACCAGCTCAGGCTCCTTCCCCACCAGAGAGGTGACATTCCATGTCCCAAAAGCCAGTTTAGGAAGCTTGGGATCAGACCGCCAAGGTCTCCTCCGCTTTTGACCGCCACCTGATCCACATAGCACCGGACTCCCTTGGTCCCTCCTGCAGGTGGTGAGCCCACTGGAGGGTGGACCCATATAACTCCTTCAGGCTGAGCCCGGCCGGGTCCCATGGGTGGAAACCCGGCCACCAGACGCTAGAAATCGAGCTCCCCCCCCCCCCCCCCCCCCCCCCCAGGCCTAGCTCCAGGTGCGTCCCCGGTAACCCCATACCGGGTGGAGTATACTGAATCTTTGTTCTAGCATTCATCATGAGAGTCTGTTGGATCATTCTTAGTCTGGCCCTTCACCCAGGACCAGTTTGTCTTGGGTGACCCTACCAGAGGCAAATTGCCCTGGACAACATACAGTGGGATAAAAAGTATTTAGTCAGCCACCAATTGTGCAAGTTCTCCCACTTAAAAGATGAGAGAGGTCTCCAATTTTCATCATAGGTATACCTCAACTATGAGAGACAAAATAAGAAAAAAAAATCCAGAAAATCACATTGAAGGATTTTTAATGAATTAATTGGTAAATTCCTCGGTAAAATAAGTATTTGGTCAATAACAAAAGTTCATCTCAGTACTTTGTTATATACCCTTTGTTGGCAATGACAGAGGTCAAACATTTTCTGTAAGTCTTCACAAGGTTTTCACACACTGTTGCTGGTATTTTGGCCCATTCCCCCATGCAGATCTCCTCTAGAGCAGTGATGTTTTGGGGCTGTCGCTGGGCAGCACAGACTTTCAACTCCCTCCAAAGATTTTCTATGGGGTTGAGATCTGGAGACTGGCTAGGCCACTCCAGGACCTTGAAATGCTTCTTACGAAGCCACTCCTTCGATGCCCGGGCGGTGTGTTTGGGATCATTGTCATGCTGAAAGACCCAGCCACGTTTCATCTTCAATGCCCTTGCTGGTGGAAGGAGGTTTTCACTCAAAATCTCACGATACATGGCCCCATTCATTCTTTCCTTTACATGGATCAGTCGTCCTGGTCCCTTTGCAGAAAAACAGCCCCAAAGTATGATGTTTCCACCCCCATGCTTCACAGTAGGTATGGTGTTCTTTCTCCTCCAAACACGACAAGTTGAGTTTTTACCAAAAAGTTCTATTTTGGTTTCATCTGACCATATGACATTCTCCCAATCCTCTTCTGGATCATCCAAATGCTCTCTAGCAAACTTCAGACGGGCCTGGACATGTACTGGCTTAAGCAGGGGGACACGTCTGGCACTGCAGGATTTGAGTACCTGGCGGCGTAGTGTATTTCTGATGTAGCCTTTGTTACTTTGGTCCCAGCTCTCTGCAAGTCATTCACTAGATCCCCCTGTGTGGTTCTGGGATTTTTGCTCACCGTTCTCGTGATAATTTTGACCCCATGGGGTGAGATCTTGTGTGGAGCCCCAGATCGAGGGAGATTATCAGTGGTCTTGTATGTCTTCCATTTTCTAATAATTGCTCCCACAGCTGATTTCTTCACACCAAGCTGCTTACCTATTGCAGATTCAGTCTTCCCAGCCTGGTGCAGGTCTACAGTTTTGTTTCTGGTGTCCTTTGACAGCTCTTTGGTCTTGGCCATAGTGGAATTTGGAGTCTGACTGTTTGAGGTTGTGGACAGGTGTCTTTTATACTGATAACGAGTTCAAACAGGTGCCATTAATACAGATAACGAGTGGAGGACAGAGGAGCCTCTTAAAGAAGAAGTTACAGGTCTGTGAGAGCCAGAAATCTTGCTTGTTTGTAGGTGACCAAATACTTATTTTACTGAGGAATTTACCAATTAATTCATTAAAAATCCTTCAATGTGATTTTCTGGATTTTTTTTTTTCTCATTTTGTCTCTCATAGTTGAGGTATACCTATGATGAAAATTGGAGACCTCTCTCATCTTTTAAGTGGGAGAACTTGCACAATTAGTGGCTGACTAAATACTTTTTTGCCCCACTGTAGCTCCTGGGATCACTAGGGCACGCAAACCCCCCACCACGATAAGGTGATGATCCATGAGGGAAGATTTATTCATAAAATTAATTAAACTGGAAAAGGTCAGCATTTTCTTAGGTATAAATTTAATAAGTGTGTAAATAAAAATATATTCAGTGAGGCTGTAATTTTCTCATTTTTCTTTCAGGGGTAGATTCCTTTTCCCTTATTTTCCTTTGATGGGTTTCTAGGTTTAAATGTGAGAAACCGACAGGATCAAAGCGGAGTCGTCTGAAGGCGTGAAAAACATGACCGTGTGTCTGTTCCTGAGTGACGGATCAACTGACACAGAACAAGACAATTGACCCCACAGGTCAAAGGTCAGAGGAAACCGCCCTCCTCCATGTTCCACCTCCTCCTGGTTAAGTCTCCTGTTGTGACTGAGGCTGCGAACTCGTCAGTAAATAAACGCTCCTTCTGTCAGTATCTCTAAATATCCGTCTGGGAGACAAGATGCCAATTAAAAATTTAAAAACGTCAAAAATTACAATTTAACTCCACAGAATAAAAATTTAACCAGCATCCAGATGACTGATGCAAATTTTCAAGAAAAAAAGCTTAAAATTCACAGGAAAAAGTCACGAATTTACATTAAAAAAAATTGATAATTTTTGAGAAAAGCATTGGAAATTTACAGGAAATTTTTTTTTTTAATTTTTCAGGAAAAATAGAGGAAATTTACAAAAAAAAACCTTGAAAATTTACAGTGGGGAAAACTGCTGATTTTTGAGGGGAAGAAAGCAAATTTGTGAGAAAAAAGGCGAAAATTTATTTAAAAAAAATACTTTTTTAAAAATTCTTAATTCATGAGAAAACAGTCTAAAATTTACAGAAAAAATTCTTCATTTTTCAGAAAAAAGTATCAAATTTATAAGCCAGAAAATTCAAAATTCATGAAAAAAAAGTTACAAATTCAAGAGGAAAAGCTCACAAATCTACAAAAAAGTTGCAAATTAATGAGAAGAAAGATGAAAATTTACATTAAAAAATGCCAAATTTTGAGGGAAAATGGAGAATATTTATATGAAAAAAGTTGAAAATATACAGAAAAGAACTGCCTATTTTTGAGAAAGAAGCAAATTTATGAGAAAAAAATTACACATTTATGAGAAAAAACACAAATCTACAAAACAGTTGAAATTTACAAGAAAAAAGTTGCAAATTAATGAGAAGAAAAACGAAAATTCACAGGACAAAAAGTCAAAAATTTATTGGAAAAAAAGTTGCAAATCTATGAGAAAAAAAAGTTGAAAATTTACAGGAAAAAAATGAAAATTTACAAAGAAAAATTTATTTGCAAATTTTTAGAAAAAAAGTCAAAAATTTATGAGGGAAAAAGCTTCAGATATATGATAAAAATGAATTTATGATGAAAGGTTGAAATTTTACAGGAAAAAGGTTGCAGATTTATGCAATTTAAAAAAAAATATAAGAAAAAAATCACAATTATTTCAAGAAAAAGGTTTCAAATTTATGAGAAAAAAAAATCTACAAAACAGTTGCAAATTTACAAGAAAAAAGTTGAAAATTAATGAGAAGATGAAAATTTACAGGAAAAAAATCTAATTTTTGAGGGAAATGTAGAACATTTAAAAGGAAAAAAGGTGAAAATATACAGAGGAAAAAATTTGACGAAAAATGCAAATTTGTGAGATTTTTTTTTATTGCAGTTTTTTGAGAAAAACAGTCACAATTTTTAAAGAACAAAACTTGCAAATTTATGAGAAAATACACAAATCTACAGAAACCAACCACAGGGATTTTTGCTGGTGGTGGCTAAAGTCGTGCCCCAGCATTTAAAACTTAAGGTGAACTCTATTGTTTCCAAATGCACAGAAAGACTCCAGCTGCTGTCCAGACGGAGTGGTTTTGCACCTGTAAGCTGGTTGCCAACCACATCTAAATGCTGCACCTTAGAGGAATGACACGTTACCAGAAGGATTTGATCTCAGGGCTCCTGCACAACAGGCAAGTGTCTTAACCTCTACCCCACACTACTGCTTTGGGGTACATGCTCAAAAAAAAGTTGCACTGACAAGACAAACGTTCCCTAAACATGATTTTTTGAACATTAACAGAATTGCATGAAATTTGCTGGTTAGCTGAAAAATAATGTTGTGATTGTGAGTGTGGCATTTCATCAAATTTGAATCCTTATATCTGGAGTTAATCCCAAAATGCATGTCAAAGAGAAATGGTACAACTTGATTGGCCTAGAAAATCAAAGTGGATTGATGTTTTTGTACAAGTTTAGCAACTTTTCATCATCAGCGTCTGTAGATGATCTCTGCTCAGTTTGAAGCAATTTGGATGAATGACCTAGGAGGAGTCCGTTTTGAGTTCACTTGCACATTTTTGAAAATATGGTGCAGAAACCTCAATTTTCAGAGTTTGCCACATTGACAAAAGATCGTGGGGGGTTTCAGAGAACAGAACGATGAAAGAATTTTTAATCTAGGTCCAGCTGTTCTCAAGATATTTGCAGAAACATAAAAGTGTTTAGTACAGGGCCACCTACGTACGCAGTGCCTTGATTTTGGTCTCTGGGTAGTGGGGAGAGTTTCAACTTTCCATGTGTTACCAGTTTTGCTCCCCATGCACTTTTAGCGGAGAAAAATTAGAAGAAGAATAGGAGGAAGAAGAAGAAGAAGAATCAGAACGAAAAGAAGAGGTTTGCGGCAGCATGGCTGCGTGGAGCCCTAGTATCGACAACGCCAGGACCAAGAAAACAAAACTTCTCAAACGCAACATTCCTGACCTCATCGTCATTTCCTGTAAACGTCACCTTTCACAAAGTCATTTCATCAGCAGATGCTCAACTCGATCAAACTGAAAAGCTAAAAATCCACCCCCGTCCTCCCCGCCTGGACGCCGTGTTCCATCCCGGACTCGGCGTTCCTTCCTGTGCAGCTCAGGAACCCGGAGGACAAATGCCACCCCATTCAGGGGCCTCACAAAGCCCCCCCACCTCCCCGTTGAATGGGCAGCCCCTGCAGAGGCCCGTGTGAACCGCGGCGCCCCATCCTGCCCCCCCACCCCACCCCACCCCACCCCACATGTTAATTAATAGGCCTCACTGGCAGGTTTGGCTCTGATTGAAGGCGCCCATTAGCATCTATTAATTTTGCCTCTGGCGTTTGATCGGCGGCCCTGAAAGGAGGAATTAAGCGGTGTGAGCCATTGTGAGGCCCAGTTAAAGTGTGATTATCGGTCCCCGCTGACCCCCCGCCCCCCTCCGGCTGGCTAACTGCTGCTAAGCCCTCTTGAAAGTGAAGGGGGCGACTCCTCTCATTAAAGTCCAACAAGGAAAAGATATTAACAGGAAATAACTGCAAATTTCCTTTTTTCTGCCCCGCTCGTAATCACATCTTTATGGCACACGTGAAAGGCGAGCGGAGCGGGTGAGAGTGGCGCGGGAGCGACACAGCGATGATACTGTAGTTCCTGTGGCTCTGCAGCGTTTTCCTTTCGCTTTTTCTTTTCCCTTCTTTCAGAGACGGTTAATTAGGCGGCGCCGAGCAGCTGCAGGATGGACGGACGCCTCTACTTCCTGTCCAAGTTTCTGTTGGCTCAGGGGACTTTCTGATAAAACGGCAAAGAAGAAGCGATGAAAGTTTAAAATCTGTTTTCATTTGATGTTTTTTAGGACTGTCATTTCCGTTTTGTTTTTCTCTCTCTCTTGCTCCCTTTTGGGGTTGCCATGGTGTCACCTGTGATGATCCCCATATTGATTTGGCAACGATTAGATGCACCCCCCCCACTTCCCATTTATCCGGGCCTGGGACCGGTGTTATGCCGAGAATTGCTCACATGCAGAGAACTGCATCCCATCCGCCAAAACTATAAAATATAACACCACAGCCAGCCTTGTAACCATTTGTGCATTTTTAGAAGTAAAAATTGTTATTACCTCTTGTAAATTATCTTTAAATTATGTTTATTCTCCAGACGTTTTAGTGTTTCAAAGAGGGTTAGAAGTGATCCAGCTCCATGTTTTACAATCTTCAAAGTTGAGATTTTGCATTTATGCATTTTTGGTAAAAGGGGTAATCACTTTTTCATAGTATTGACTTGACTTACACTAAACACCTGCTTGCAACAATGGGGTGCAATTCTTGGCACACAAGCAGTTCTCAGCATAGTTGTATTGACTTTGACAGTATGGGGTGCAATTCTCGGCATAACACCGGCAACAAGAGCACACTGCCCCCCCCCCCCACACACACACATATACACACACACACACACACCTGGGTAACCGACTTTCCTTCCTCCAATCTATTTATGCCAAGCACCAAGCTAGAAAGCAGGAACAAGTTGAAAATTTACAGGAAAAAATTGCAAACTTACAAGAAAACTATTTTTTGCTAATTTTTAAGAGAAGTCACAAATTTATGAGAAAAAAATTGCAAGTCTACATACAGTAAAGGAAAAAAAAAATCGGCTTGGTGGCCTAGCTGGTAGGGCATCTGCCCCACAACCAGGAGGTCGTGGGGTCAAATCCCGGCCGGGTCATACCAAAGACCATATAAAAATGGTACTTTCTGCCTTCTAGCTTGGTGCTCAGCATAACAGAATGGGGAAAGGAAAGTTAACACACAGAGCCCCCAGAAAGACTGACCCCTCGCTGTAGCTTTCACTACTTACAGTAGCTGTGCGGCCTAGGATCTGTGAAACAGAGATAGGTGCCGCCCCATACGCTACAAGTCGTGGCATGGATCAACTTACCAGGGAAAAAAAGTTGAACATTTTTTTAGAAAGTTCCAAATTTATCAGGAAAATGTTACAAATTTATGGGGAAAAGTGAAAAATTTACAAGAAAATAGCAACGCTACAAGGAAAAAAGTATCACATTTATGAGAAAAAACAAATTTGCTACTAATATAAACGCAAGACTTTTTTTCTCAAATTCCAGACTCTTTTTGTAGATTTATTACTTTTTCCTTCAAAATCAAATATTTGTCTCTTGTAGAACTGCAAGGTCTTTCTCTCAAATTTGCAGCTTTTCCATAATCCTGGTCCATTTTTATTTTTATTTATCTTATTTCAGTGGTGTGTTTAATCGTGTGTTCTGTAACCGTGTTTTTTCTAATCCTTCTCTCTTACTTGACTGCGCAGCAGCTTGGTGGTGCAGCCGCAGTTTCACTGCGCTGTGCTACTCTGCCATGACAACAAAGCCTATTCTAGTCTACATTTATAAGTTTTTCTATTGTACATTTTAAACTTTTTGTGTGCAAATTTGTGTCTATTGTAAGTAATTTTTTAAGCTTTATTTTCATTAAATTTGCACCTTTAACTAAATTCTTTTTTTCATGCATATTTGCTACTTCTTGCTTTTATAGCCTATTTGTAATCTTTAATATGATAAATTTATGAGTTTTTTTGGTTGTCAAACTTTTGTCCTGAAAATTTGAGACTTTTTCCACATAAATTTGAAGCTTTTCTAGTAAATTTTATCACGAATTTGAGACTTTTCTCCCTATCAAATTTTCCTCATAAACTGACATTTTAGTTGTAACTTTTGCAATGTTTGTTAAAACTTTGCTACTGTCAATCATAAATTGGCAGCTTTTATGGGTAAATCCACAGCTTTTTCAACCATAAATGTGTAAGATTTCTATGTTTTATTCACTTTTTACTTGTAATTTTAGGTTGTTTTCAGTGTTTTTGTTGAACCCACAGGGAGCCAGTGATTGTGGGCAAAAGAGCCATATGTTGCAGACCCCTGGAGTAGATGTCCATCCATCCATCTTCTTCCGCTTAATCCTTTTTTAAGGGTCGTGGGGGGGCTGGAGCCTATCCCAGCAAGTTTGGGCGAGAGGCAGGGTACACCCTGGACAGATCACCAGTCCATCGCAGGGCCAACACAGAGAGACAGACAACCATTCACTCTCACAGTCATACCCAAGGACAATTTAGAATCCCCAGTTTGATGCCAATTAACCTAACGTGCATGTTTTTGGCATGTGGGAGGAAACCGGAGAAATCCCGGAGTAAACCCACGCAGACATGGGGAGAACATGCAAACTCCACACAGATCACTGTTGGTCGGGGGCTGGGATCGAACCCAGGATCCCCCAGCCAAGGGTGAGTTGCTGTGCTGCCGCAGTGCTAACCACTCCTCCACCGCGCTGCCCTGGAGTAGATGTGTCCGAGTAAATGTAACTAGTTACTGCAGTTAACAGGATACATTTACTTCATATGGCAGCTGATGTCCAGAATGAATGAGGCTGGTTTGGTTTTTTTCTGTGAGTGACAGGTCAGCCCCCTCTGCCCCCCCTCAGGTGTTCCCAGGTGTGAGGAGTCATGGGAAAACAGTGACCCACAACACACACACACGCGCGCGCGCGCACGCACACACACACACACACACACACACACACACTTTGCATCTTCATTCTCTAGCTCCAAATGTGCAATTATTTTTTTTTTTACTAAAAAAAAGGCAACTTTTTCTGCCAAGTTTGTGAGTTTTTCTACAACTTTTGCAACCTCGGGGTGTCACATTTTTCTGATAAATTTCCAGTTTCTTTTTCTTTACATGTGTGGTCTGACCTTTGTCTCATAAATGTGAAACTTTTTTCCATAAAACTGTAACTTTATTTCTTTTAAAGATCCCAGTTTTCTTGTAAATCTTACATGTCCCATAATTTTTTTTGCACAGTTAAAACTTTTCCCATGCATCTGTGATTTTTTTTATTCTGAATTTTTCTCATAAATATGCTACTTTTCTCTTAAACGAGCAACTCCTACCTACATGTGTAGCTTCAAGCTGTAAATTTGCAACATTTATCTAAAAAAAGACTTTTTCTTCTAAATTTTGTAGCATTTCTTATTATTTGTAGTTAAAAAAAATGCAACTTTGTTGCATCTTTTTTGAAAACGTTTTTCATGTAAATTTGCCACCATTTGAAAAATCACCAACTTCTCCCCACATATTTGCAGCTGTTTCATTGTGCAACATTTTTATAAATAAGTTTGTGACTTTTACAACTTTTTAAGAAAAATCTTAAACGTAATTTATGTTTTTTATCCAGTCACAGTGAGCCACGAGCGGGCATAAGTGGCCCCGGAGCCGCAGGTTTCAGACTTGTGCACAACAAGGCCTCTGGGGCTTTTTTTTTTTTCCAGGGTTTTGTTTCGGCTCGTCAAACAGCCGCTGACACGTTGATCCCTTCACATCCGCTCAAAGGTCAGAGGTTAAACAAAGAGCCTCCTGACCAATCACGGCTCACTGCTCTGAGTGATGTCATCAGGAAGAGGGTGGGGGTGCATCCTGATGAAGAATGTAAACAAACAATTGTCTGAAGAGCAATGAGAGGAGAAGAAAAAAGGAGTCTTCACCACACAGGGATATAATTGGCTAGAGTGCTCACAGCTAACATTTTGACAGCAGATCTAGGCGCCATATTGGTACTGGATAAGATAAGATAAGATAAGCCTTTATTAGTCCCACAATGGGGAAATTCCAGGATTGCAACAGCACAGGGATAGCAACACTCGGAGCAACAATCAGAAGGCAAGAGAAAAACAAGAGCAGCGAGTATACATATGTACATATAAATATAAATATACTGTGGGACACATATGTGAGTTGCATAGGCTGCATATGTATATTACTCTTGCTTCACGTCTCAGAATAAACAATAGGTCTGGGTCTCCTGGGGATAACAGGAGCATGCGAAATGTGATCTTTAGAGATGGCCTTGAGGGATTTCCTGACCACCAGTGGTTTTAGGTGGAGGGGAGAAGACCTGGGGCACGATGTATTGTGTCTTGGGATTTAAAGACAATGTGACTCTGTACCTTGATGTCCTGGGTATAAAAAGGACAGATGTGGGAGGATGGGTCTCTTTTTCTGTTTGGAGGATGTTGGAGACAAGTGAATAAATCTGATTTGAGAAATAAACTCAGCCTCATCTTTTCACGCTCTCCACACTGGTGACCTTAAGACGTATCATGGGCGAAAGAAATTCCCCCGAGCCGGACTCGCCAGGAACCAGCCAGGCGAACGCAGTCTCAGTCAAGCTACCAGATTTCTGGCAGGACAACCCAGACTCCTGGTTCCTCTTGGCCGAAGCTCAGTTCGCTCTCCGGGGAATAACGGCAGATGACATGAAATTCTACCATGTTATCGTCAAGCTCGACAACCGCACGGCTCGACATGTGCAGAGCCTGGTGCAGCGCCCACCGGCCGAAGACAAATACGGCGGGCTGAAGGCAGCGCCCATCCAGCGCTTCACTCCCTCAGTCCAGGAAAGAGCAGAGAGGCTCCTGGCCCTGAACGACTTGGGAGACAACACACCCGTCGACCTGATGGAAGACATGCTGAGGCTGAGGGGCTCAGACGGCGACGACCTTCTCTTCACCCACATTTTCCTGAGAACCCTACCGTCGGCCACGAGAGCGACCCTGGCCGGTTCACTGTTGTTGGCCCAGCGGGACTTCCGCGCGCTGGCCCAGGAGGCACAGCGGATTCTCAACGCCAGCAGACAGCGCGCGGCCACCGCAGCAGTGACAGGAGTCGACGTGATGGCCGGAGATGGCAGGGGGCCAGAGGCGGCAGCAGCAGACCCACCGGCAACAGCGGCGGTGAAGGCCAAACACCGCAGAGGAGATGACCTCTGTTTCTACCATCGCCGCTTTGCAGAGAGGGCACGCAAGTGTATACCACTGTGTCAGTTCAAGAGCTCAGGAAACGCCAGAGCCGGGAGTCAGTAGCAGCCACGGCCCTCGGTGAACAGAACAAGCTGCTCTACTTGACGGATGCACGTTCGGGGAGGCAATTCCTTGTGGACACAGGCTCCCAAGTGAGTTTCATCATGCCAACTTATGCTGACCGGCTGGCAGGCCCCGGGAGTCACGGAGCATCGGCAGCGAACGGCTCGAGCGTTAAGACCTTCGGTGAGAAGACTCTGTTTCTGTCCCTGCAAGGCCGTACATTTGAGTGGACTTTTATTATAGCTGCGGTGAGCTTCAACATGTTAGGGGCTGATTTTCTATGCTCACATGGGTTGTTGGTTGATCTTCCCAATAGACGCCTGGTTAATGCATTCTCTTTTTACTCTATTCCCTGTGCAGCCCGAGTGACCCCACCCACAGCACAAGCCAATGTCACTACGGCAAGCGGTAAGTTCCACACACTCCTCACTCAGTTTCCAGCACTCACGGTTCCCACATTTTCAGCAGCCGTCGCTAAACACGGAGTGGAATATTTTATTACTACCGCCGGTCCCCCCGTTTTTGCAAAAGCTCAGCACTTGGATGCAGCTAAACTGACCATAGCGCGCGAGGAGTTCGCCAACCTTGAAAAGTTGGGCATCATTCGGCGTTCGAACAGCCCATGGGCTTCCCCACTTCACATGGTCCCTAAAGCTGACGGCTCGTGGCGACCTTGCGGTGATTTCCGCAGGTTGAACAACGCTACAGCACACGACCACTACCCAATTCCGCATATCCAAGATTTTTCCGTTCATCTGGCGGGGGCGCGCATTTTTTCTAAAATAGACTTGGTCCGCGGGTACCATCAAGTCCCAGTACGCGCTAAGGACATACCCAAAACAGCGGTAATAACTCCGTTTGGCCTTTTCGAGTTTTTGCGCATGCCGTTTGGACTTAAAGGCGCTGCGCAGACGTTCCAACACATGATGGACGCGGTGTTGCGTGATCTCCCCTTCGTGTTAGTCTACCTGAACGACATTTTGGTAGCCAGCGCGTCTGAAGAGGAACACGAAAACCACCTCACAGCAGTTTTCCGGAGGTTGGGAGAGCACGGGTTAATAATCAACCCAGCGAAGTGTCAGTTCGGGGTGACGCAGATTGATTTTTTGGGGCACTGCGTCTCTCCAGAAGGAGCGGTTCCGCTGCCGGACAAAGTGCGCGCAGTAACAAATTTTCCCCAGCCACAAACAGTCAAAGCATTACAGGAGTTTTTGGGAATGGTGAATTTTTGTAACCGTTTCCTTCCCCGCGCAGCGCAGCTCATGCAACCACTGTATGCCGCGCTTAAAAAACAAAAACCCACAAATAAAATCGAATGGTCTCCGGAGCGGGAGCGCGCATTCTCGGAGGCCAAAACAGCCTTGGCAAACACTGCATTGTTAGCACACCCAGACCCAACGGCCCGCATAGCGCTTACTAGTGATGCGTCAGATGTGGCCATAGGGGTGGTTGTGGAGCAGCAGGTTGCCGGGGCTTGGCAGCCGCTCGCTTTTTTCAGCAGGACTTTGCGCGATACCGAGCGAAAATACAGCACGTTCGACAGGGAGTTGTTAGCGCTCCACTTGGCCATTCGCCACTTCCAGTTCTGGCTGGAAGGTCGTCGTTTCACTGCGTTCGTCGACCACAAGCCGCTGACTTTTGCGATGGCCAAGGTTTCAGAGCCGTGGTCAGGCCGGCAGCAGAGGCAGCTGGCTGCAATCTCCGAGTTTACTACCGATATTCAACATGTAGCGGGTAAACTAAACGTAGTGGCAGACTGTCTCTCGCGCGTCATAACTACTCCAGTCCGCGTAGGGGTAGATTATGCAGCCATGGCCGCGGAGCAGGCTAGCGGCGCAGAGGTGCGCGCGGCCCCGGTCCGCATGGGGATAGATTATGCAGCCATGGCCGCGGACCAGGTTAGCGACGCGGACGTGTGCGCGCTCCAGTCTGGACCAACAAGGTGAAGGCTGGAGAACAGGGTGCTGCAAAGTGGTACGCCCCCCTTAATCTGCGATGTCTCCACGGGACGACCACGTCCTGTGGTGCCGGCCGCGTGGCGCCGCCGCGTTTTTGACTCGATTCATTCTCTGGCGCACCCGGGGGTGCGCGCGTCGGTCAAAATGGTAGGAGAGAAATTTGTATGGCCGAGCCTGCGCAAGCACGTTAAGGAGTGGGCAGCAACCTGCATGGCCTGCCAGCGAGCCAAAATACACAAACACACTAAAGCCCCCTTGGAGCCGTTTCACAGTCCGGCTAAGAGGTTCGATCATGTGCATGTCGACCTCGTAGGCCCCCTCCCGCCGTCGCAAGGGTGCACACACCTTTTGACAATGGTGGACCGCACCACGCGTTGGCCCGAAGTGGTCCCACTGGCATCAACCACAGCCGAAGAGGTGGTGCATGCATTTTTAACGGCTTGGGTAGCGCGTTTTGGAGTTCCGTCGGGTATTACGTCCGACAGAGGTCCTCAGTTTGTTTCCGAGCTTTGGTCAGCGATGGCCCGCAGCCTGGGGGTAACAATCCACAGCACTACCGCGTACCACCCGCAGGCTAATGGTTTATGCGAACGTTTCCATAGGTCATTGAAGGCAGCCCTCAGGGCGTCGCTTACGGATGCAAATGGGCTGCACGGTGGCGCAGTGGTTTAGCACTGTGGCAGCACAGTTTTACCCTCGGCCGGGGGATCGCGGGGATCATGAGATCGTGGGTTCGATCCCAGCCCCCGACCAACAGTGAGCTGTGTGGAGTTTGCATGTTCTCCCCGTGTTGCGCGGGTTTACTCCGGGATTTCTCCGGTTTCCTCCCGCATACCAAAAACATGTAGGTTTAGGGCGCTCGCGCACGCAGCGACCAGCAGCCGGTGGCTTGTCACCAGACTGCAAACCAAGTCTACCTACGGGTACAAATAAGTAACAAAAAAAAAAAAAAAAAAAAAAAAAAAAAATTGGGCGGACAGGCTACCATGGGTTTTATTGGGGTTGCGTTCTGCACCTAAAGAGGATTTAAAAGCCTCCCCAGTGGAATTAGTTTTTGCGCAGCCGCTCCGGCTGCCCGGAGAGTTTCTTCCAGACAATCCTGCGCCAGGGTGCCCCCCTGCTCAGCGGTTACTGAGCGACACGGGAGCGAGCACGCTTCCTGGCCCCGTTCATCACAGTTTTCCGCGCGTTTTTATGCCTAAGGCTTTAAAAAATGCAAAGTTTTTTTTTGTCAGACACGATGCGCATCGCCCAACCTTGCGCCCACCTTATGATGGCCCATTTAGAGTGCTGGAAACAGGTGATAAGCACTTTTTGCTAGATTTGGGGGGCAGAAAGGAAATGATTGGCATAGACAGGCTCAAACCCGCTTTTGTGATGGCTGACAAAGCTGTGCAGTTTGCGAGGGCTCCTCGACGCGGCAGACCTCCTAGGGAGCGTTCCCCAGAGCTCCCACAGGGATTGACTAACAGTTCTCATCCTCAGATAGCAGCTCCACAGCAGGATGGCACCACGGGAGTGGTAAAGCCCGCTTACAGCAAGTTCGGAAGAAGATTGAAGCCCAAACAGCACGTGGACTGATGTTTGTGATTTTATCATGATATGCAGACTGTGTTGTATTGTTTCATCTTAGACATTTGGGGGGGGGGGTCATGTGGGACACATATGTGAGTTGCATAGGCTGCATATGTATATTACTCTTGCTTCACGTCTCAGAATGAACAATAGGTCTGGTACAGGAGCATATGAAATGTGATCTTTAGAGATGGACTTGAGGGATTTCCTGACCACCAGTGGTTTTAGGTGGAGGGGAGAAGACCTGGGGGACGATGTATTGTGTCTTGGGATTTAAAGACAATGGGACTCTGTACCTTGATGTCCTGGGTATAAAAAGGACAGATGTGGGAGGATGGGTCTCTTTTTCTGTTTGGAGGATGTTGGAGACAAGTGAATAAATCTGATTTGAGAAATAAACTCAGCCTCATCTTTTCACACTCTCCATATATATATATATATATATATATATATATATATAAAAACACACAGTGCGGAGTATTGTAGCTAGATGGAATGAATATGTAAATATATAAACACACACAGTGCGGAGCATTGTAGCTAGATGGAATAAATATGTTAATATATAAACACAGTGCGGAGCATTGTAGCTAGATGGAATAAATATGTAAATATATAAACACACAGCGTGGAGCATTGTTGCTAGATGGAATAAATATATAAACACACACAGTGCGGAGCATTGTAGCTAGATGGAATGAAACAGCACAACCGTCTACTTAGTTATCCTACATGGTATGATTATGTACCCATACATATTCTCACCCTCCATAGCGACCGGTATTTTCCTAGTTGTATACCGGAGGGGACCATTGTGTAAGTCTATTGCGTCTTTTGCATTCAATACTATTAGGTTGTCACGTTTTTTTGCTATCTCTGCGAACAGCCCTGCTTAGGCTGTACAGTCTGACAGCCGTAGGTAGGAAGGACCTGCGAAACCTCTCGGTTGTGCACCTAGGATGATGTAGTCTGCTGCTAAATGAGCTCCTCAGTGCATTCAGTATGTCCTGCATAGGGTGGAACTTGGACTCCAGCAGAGATGACAGTTTAGCCACCATCCTTCTCTCTCCCGTCTCCTCCACTGGGTCAAGGCGCTGCCCCAGGACAGAGCTAGCTTTCTTGATCACTTTGTTCAGTCTCTTCCTATCGGCTGCTGTAATTACTAACTAACTAACTAACCTGCACTTATATAGCGCTTTTCTAGTCACAAAGACCACTCAAAGCGCTTTTCATTAATACTAACCCTCTATTCTAAGGGCCTATAGGAAACAGATATCTAGGGACAATTTAGAACAGCCAATTAACCTAACATGCATGTTTTTGGCATGTGGGAGGAAACCGGAGAAATCCCGGAGTAAACCCACGCAACACGGGGAGAACATGCAAACTCCACACAGATCACTGTTGGTCGGGGGCTGGGATCGAACCCACGATCCCACGATCCCCACAATCCCCCGGCCAAGGGTAAACTGTGCTGCCGCAGTGCTAACCACTGCGCCACCGTGCAGCAGTGGTTGCACGGTGCCACTGCCCCAGCAGACCACTCCAAAAGTGATGGCTGATGCCACCACCGTGTCATAGAATGACTTCAGCAGCGCCCCTTGTACACCAAAAGACCTGAGTCTCCTCAGTAGGAACAGCCTGCGCTGTCCCTTCTTGTAGAGTGCGTCAGTATTGTGTGACCAGTCTAGTTTATTGTTCAGATGAACACCCAGGTACTTGTAGGATGTCACCATCTCGATGTCTGTTCCCTGTATATTTACTGGTGCTGTGAGGGGTTGTCCTTGCCTGCGGCAGTCCACCACCAGCTCCTTAGTTTTCCTCGCGTTGATCTGGAGGCAGTTCTGATGGCACCAGTCCACAAAGTCCTGGATAAGCCCTCTGTATTCAGCTTCATCTCCGTTGGAGATGAGGCCAACGATCGCAGAGTCGTCAGAGAACTTCTGTAGATGGCAGTGTGTTGTGTAGTGTGAGAAGTCCACAGTATAAAGGGTGAACAGGAAGGGAGCCTGGAAGGGAGCCAAAACCGTTCCCTGGGGGGGCCCCGAGCTACCGATGATCGTGTCGGACACACAGTCCCGGCTTCTCCAGGTGGGACAGAGAACGGTGAAGGAGGAAGATCACCGCATCCTCCACCCCAATGCCATGCTGGTAGGCAAACTGGAGTGGATCCATCGCTGGCCCCACCAGGGGGCGGAGGTGAGCAAGGAGCAGTCTCTCCAGGGTCTTCATCATGTGGATATAGTCCTGTTGACAGCTCTTGCCACATTGTGATAAAGGGATATCCAAATAATGGTTTGCTGTATTTATTGTTATATAAGTAAGCCAAAACGTTATAAGTTATAAGTAATTTGGAATTTGGTCTTTTTTTTCAGCATTTGTGCACTGCAGTCTGGAAAAAACAGCCTGTGCCCTGTATCCCAGCTACAGATTTTCACTCACAGCTCAGCACTTCTGCTTTTCCTATGGTCAGACTTTCTACTTACCTTCTTTTTTAATAGCAGTCTCTAAATAACAATGGACAGGAAACATATTCTTGTATAGGTAACAGCTCTGGATACAAAATATGATGACAACAACAAGACTCCTCAACAGGAGTCTGAGTACAGACTGTACCGGTGTCCTATGTCCCGCCCTTCCTTATTCTGATTGGCTGTTTAGAAAGGTCTGACATTGACGAGCTCAGCTGCAAGTCTGAAAAGTTGAACTTTTTTCAACTCTGAGGGCCCTGAGCACCTCGACAAAAAGCGGCCACTGCCAAGAGCGGTTCAGCACTGTAGACACTGAAGCACATAGAGAATGAATGGAAAATAGTTGCCCACAGCTGAAAAAATGTGTTTGGTGGACACGCAGCCTAATGCAGTGGTTTAAATTGATACTTTCAGAGAAGATGATTGTTTTGCACAGCCGCTCTCTTTTTTGTATTAACCTTTGTCATGTCTCTTCTAATCTCTGCTCATGATTTGTATTTACCTGTATCAGGTCTTAAGATAAGATAAGATAAGATAAGATAAGCCTTTATTAGTCCCACAATGGGGAAATTCCAGGATTGCAACAGCACAGGGATAGCAACACTCAGAGAAACAATCAGAAGGCAAGAAAAAACAAGAACATCTAGTAAACATATGTACATATTACTATAAATGTATATATATAGACACACAGTGCGGAGCATTATGGTTGGTTGGTGAATGTGCAGCAGAAAGTCTAAGCTCTCTTTCCACGGATGCGGCGGGCCAGCTGGAAGTCTTTGGGCATGATGGTGACCCTCTTGGCGAAGAAGAGACCCACCAGGTGGGCCTCGCTGGTCTCCTGCAGAGCCATGACGGCGAAGCTCAGGACGGTCTTGAAGTCCTGAGCGATCTCCCTCACCAGGCGCTGGACGGGCAGCTTACGGATGAGCAGCTCCATGGATTTCTGGTAGCGACGGATCTCTCTCAGAGCCACGGGCCTGTGACGGCGAGGCCTCTTCACTCTGCCGGTGGCTGGAGCACCTCTCCGAGCAGCCCTGGTGGCTAGCTGTCTCCTGGGAGGCTTCTTCCTCCAGTAGATTTTACGGGCGGTCTGCTTGGTTCTTGCCATCGCTCTTTATTATTCTGTCTTATATTTCTTGCACGCCGCCTAAACTCCAGCCCAGCACCCGCATCGTTTTCGCTACAGTTCCCGGTATGTCGAGTTTCCCATTAGCACCGGGCGGCGGTCAAGTGCTAGCTAGCACTAGCTCCTCCCCGCTGTAACGTCTCCCGCTGCAAACAGAGGCTCCGTCCGCCGACCTGGGAAACCCCCGGGGCGATCCGTGCGTCCGTGATATATATACAGAGTGAAAGGTGTAGAAAGAAGAAGGAAGATAAAAAAAAGGCTGTTGCAACGGGCAGCCGACTCGTGTGGCGCCACCGGTCCGGCGGAACCGGAACCGGTCTTGAGATATATACAATTTTTTTTCAGTGAACAAGTGTAGTAATTTTCAGTATTTGTTGTCCTTTAAAACACTAAGTGTTAGTTCAATATTCTTTGTCTTGTTCTGTTGACAAACAAGGAGGAAGAAAAGTTTTAATCACTTGCATATAGTACATGTCATGAATGGAGCCGGGTTGTTCTTTGGGCTCGGATCTGACCTGCTGTGGCTCAGGTGCATCTGTGTATTTGTGTATTGTATTATCTTTTGATTTCTTGTAGTTTTTATGTCACTTGTTCTTTTTCCATACCTGTAGCCACTGTTCTGGCCAGCAGCTGTTAGGCAGCCTCTTTGACCTACATTCTTGTGGGCGTTGTCTGATACTTGCCGGTCTGACCACGTCCCTCTCTCATGACAGCCAGCTGGTTCCACTCCAGTGATTGCTTTTCCCACGCCTCGCCCAGGTGCACCCAATCTGTTGTGCCAGCACTGCTTGTACTTAAGCGGCCTTTGCCAGTCAGGCATTGCTGGACCATAGTATTGTCCTTTGAGGGAATCAGGAGCTACACTGTCACTACTCCCCTCAGTGTAGTTATTGGTTGTGTGTGCTCACCGGAAGACTTGGAATACTCGGACTGCTCCAGTACTGTGAGTATGAACTGTCTGCGTTTCCTCTTGCAGCTAAGCTGCCACGCTTTGGCACTGTTGCCCAGTTTCATTCTCCCGAGGCTGTTGAGCGTCCTGGAGGACTCTAAGTTAACCAGAGCTATACGTTATTTTGTACTGTTTGTCTTGTGGCCACTGTGCACTGTGGTCTGCCTGCTGCACTTCTGATCATGTGAGCCCTTTTGTGCACCCTGTAGCCTTTTTGTATGTCTGTATTTTTGGAACTGTTTTCCCTTTTGTTAATAAATGTGTTTGTGGTGTAACCCAGCGCATAAATCCATCCTTCGTCCTCACTCCTCGCTGCACTGCGTAAAAGCGCACAAGGAGAATCATGACAGTACAGGAGACAATCTTTAAATGTTGCTACTCATTTGTTGTTATTATTATTATTACTCCTAGTAGGAGTATTCACTATTGCTAGAAGTATTGGTATGTCATCTGGACCAACTGCCTTTCCATTCTTCATCCTTTTCAAAGCTGCCCTCACTTCTGCCTTGCTCCTCTGGACTTCCTTGTTTACCATCTTTCCTTCATCCATCCTCCTCTCACTCTCATTTTCTTCATTCATCAGCTCTTCAAAGTACGTCCTCCACCTTCTCAACAGACTCTCGTCACTTGTCAGTGCATTACCTTTTCTGTCCTTAATCAACCTGCTGCACATCCTTTCAAGCTCGATCCCTCTGTCTAGCGGCTAGACAGAGGGATCGATACAAGTCCTTTTCCCCTTCCTTAGTGTCCAGCCTCTCATACAACTCACTATATGCCTTTTCCTTTGCCTTTGTCACCTCTCTCTTTGCCATCTACCTAGATTTGAAATACTCCTGTTTACTTTTTTCATCTCCCTGACTATCCCACTTTTTCTTTGTCAACTTCTTTCTTTGGATGCGTTCCTGTACTTCCTCATTCCACCACCAAGTCTCCCTGTCTTCCTTCCTCTCTCTACTGGATACACCACATACCCTTCTACCCATTTCTCTCCATACTTTTGCTGCATTTTCCCAGTCATCTGGTAATTCTCCCCTACCACCCAGAGCCTGTATCAACTCCTTCCTGAACTCTGTGCAACCTTCTTTATTAGTAGTATTGGTATTAATTATTATTGTTGCTATCATTATTAATAGTAGTAGTATTAGCATTATTAATGACCATTATTATTATTATTACAAATAAGCTCTTCTGAAATTACCTACCCTATCTGCTTGGACTTGCCATCCTCACAATTACAATTCTGTGAATAAGAATCACTATAAAAAGCAGATGAATATAAGATGAAAGAAAAACATTTTAAAAACACCTGCATACACAGGAGACAATGTTGAAATGTCGGATACTTGGGTGCTGACAAGCTACATCAGTGTTTAAATCAATTAATAACATTGTTAAAACTGAACATCTTTTATTTTCCTTAATTTTCCACCATAATCAGACATTGTACCTGACAACGAATGCTGTTTATTTCATATAATATTCAACTTCTTCAGCCAAAATGAAGAAAATGCAATATAAGCCTATATGGCTCTATGGCTTGTTTGTGTTTCTTATCAGCACTAATATGGTGCCCGGACTTGGCTACCTAAAACTAGCCTGGTGGCTACTGGCTAGTGATGAGCACTCTAGCCTATTATATCTCTGTGTTTCACCCACTGATCTCTACAGAAAAACTGGATGAATCATTGTGTGGTATATGGGAAATGGCACTTTATTGTGAAGTGCAGTATGGTGACGTGCACTTCCCGTCACATCACCGCACTGCCCTATATAAGGGATGGACAACCATCTAGTGGTGTCTTTGACAGATGCCCATCGCCTGGTGCCTGCCGTGTAACCGCTACTTGAGTTCCATCAATAAAGCTTTGTTCGCCAACTCCATCTTTCCTCATCCTTCACCCAGGTACTTTCCATACATAACACATTGGCCGCCAGAAGTGAAGCCACCTGGCTGCCATATTAGTTCACCCAAAACACGAATCAGTGGAGAATGAATGGGTTTAGTAGTAAACAGTGCCACTTTTACCTCAATAACTTCCCCCCCAAAATGACAGATTTTGAACTTCTTGGAATAGAGGCACTGCTTATAATCTTGTGCAACCAGTGAACTATAGAACTCGAGCTGACATTATGCTGAGCAGCTGTTGATTTCTATAGTTCACTAATGGGGCGTGTGCAATCCAGGTTTTCTATAGAGATCAGTGGTTTCACCCCTCAGGGCTGCACGGTGGCGCAGTGGGCTGCACGGTGGCGCAGTGGTTAGCACTGCGGCAGCACAGTTTACCCTTGGCCGGGGGATTGTGGGGATTGTGGGATCGTGGGTTCGATCCCAGCCCCCGACCAACAGTGATCTGTGTGGAGTTTGCATGTTCTCCCCGTGTTGCGTGGGTTTACTCCGGGGTTTCTCCGGTTTCCTCCCACATGCCAAAGACATGCATGTTAGGTTAATTGGCTGTTCTAAATTGTCCCTAGATATCTGTTTCCTATAGGCCCTTAGAATAGAGGGTTAGTATTAATGAAAGCGCTTTGAGTGGTCTTTGTGACTAGAAAAGCGCTATATAAGTGCAGGTTAGTTAGTAGTTAGTTAGTTAGGAGTATCAGCTGGTGAACTTCAGCACCCCCTGGAGGCAGACCGGGGTAATAACATGTCACAGTTCCAGTGATGGTGATCAAATGCTGCAGCTTCCTTCACACACAAACTACCATCAGTCCTCTCAAGGCAAACGAGAGAGGTGCTAAAATTAAAAACTGTGTCAACTGAGGATCAAATGGAGTCAACGCTGAAAACAACCCAACAAAGGAACACAGTTCATTGAAAGCAATATAGTTCTTGGAAAGCATGCGTTTTTAAAAAAAATACATAATTCCCCTTGCCCCCACCGTGGTTACTCCTGCAAAGCTCATATTATAACTCAGACTCTGCCTGTAGAAAAGTGTAAAAATTTTGTCCTCACTCTTAATTGTTCAGGCGTGTTAATTATTCATAAGCCAATCAGAATAGCTCATCACCTCGCCTTTAGCGGGCTTCAACTTTACAGGTATTCACATTGCACTTTCACTTTTGGTCTGAACACACCTTTAGGCTGTTCTCCATGCTGTCACCAGAGGCTCCTTCCTGAGTGTGCCTCTCCTTTCTCCTCCAACCTTATAAATACAGTACCTCAGTCTGCCGACACAATAGCCTCACCCTCCTCTCATCTCAGGATCTCCTGCCTGGACTCTCCCGAGGTGGGATCTGGATACCTACCTTGACGATGGATGCAAATACCGGCCTCTCCATCTCCACACTAAACTGTAAGTCAACCTTCATCATTAAATCCCCGGGCCCGGGGTATCTCTCATCTGCCATGGTAAAACTGTGTATAGATGTAAATATTCTTCCTCATCAGTACAACATGAGACCCTAAAAGTTCCTGCCCTGGAGGGTTTTTTTTTTTTTTTCGTGCTGTTTTCCATGCACCAACATGTCCAGAGGAGCAGCACTCTGATAACATCCCATCTCCACTACAACGGTTTCCTCTCCACGCCGCGACACTGCTGTAAGGGTGAAAATAGAGTGAGGAAGACCAAGATGGATCAGAGAGGAAGATGAGAAAGATGAAAAATCTGCATCTGCCTTCATAAAGTCCATCTGTTGGACCATCTGAGCTTTATTATTGTTTTTCTCTTCAGTGAACTCGGTTACTGCGTCTCATTCCTCCCCAAAGCTCTATCTGTGATGTCATGTTAATTGTCCCATAATAATAATAATAATAATAATAATAATAATAATAATAATAGAAGAACAATCCCCCGCATTCATTAACAAACCCTGAAAATTAAGTGTCGACATCACATCTGCCCCCCCACGCCGCTCAGATGAAGCTCCGTCATCACAGAGCTGGGGAAATGAAAATAAAAAAAAGAAAGAAGGAATTAGCAGAGGTTAAGCCAGGGTCTATTTGTGGCAGCACTGAGGTGTTTGTTCCCCTGTTACCGCCAACTAAAGGTGAAAATTGCACCCGGAGGGGATCATGACAGAAGGGTGGGTGAGGGTGGAGGTGTGGAGTCTCTTTGTCTTTGGATCATCCACAGAAGTCTTCAGCTCTGCCATCTGAAATGGACCCAGGGGCCACCGATACCCCAGCCCAGTATTTTACATCACTGTTCTGCTTCCTTCAGGGACGGACTCGGACAGTTTGAAGGGCGGGGGCAAAGAGGCAAAAATTGGCACCCATGCTTAGTGTTGAAATTCACCATTAGAGGGATGCCTGCTCATGTTTCCTCATCAGTAATAGCACCATAAACAGCTCCTGCATCTCATTTTCTACAGTAAGGGCACTTTTTGAGATGGTTGTGTAGAGGCAACATAATGGGACCTTTTTCCACTGGAAGACCACCTCATATCTACAGCATCCCACCCCCCACCCCCAGAGTGGCATTCATTACAACACATCAGATTTTTCTGCTCTGAAGGGCACATTATAATAATAATCAAAGAGCGTCCATTTCTATTTTCCCCATGTGAAGGGAGGTCAGCAGGGAACTTCCTCTTGTTTTAGCCCCTCTACAGCAGTAGTTTTTTTAACCAGGATTCTTCAGATCCCGGAGGTTCCGTGAGAGAAAGTTCAGGGTTCAGCAGGAAATTGTCTAATTTCACTTCATAACTTGTCGAAGAAATTGCAACCAACTTGCTGTCGCTGTGAATGGGCACCTGAGGTGGCCCGGGCACTCAGGTGGCAGCACAAACGCAATCTCTCCTCCTCCTCTTGACGGAAAACTCGCCACCGCCATGCCTGAGCCTGCAGCGCCACCCAGATGAGAAAATGCCACCCCCAAGAAACTGCATTCCAATGTCAGCCACCAGTGCTGTACTGAGAAAAGCACATCCATCATGAAAAGAACCCCCTTCGGGGAGCGCACATCCAACAAGAGCTGTCTCCAGAATCCGTGTCCTCTTCGGTCTTTAAATATTTTGTTTCTGAAACAAAAACGGAACAACAAGGAACAGCCTTGATACGGTTTTGGTCAGTGACGTGCGGTGAGGTTTGTGGGTGGGGAGGCACTCACAGACAAAAAGTCAGATTTACAATATATGAACACATCAGCATAAGCCTGAATTTAATTTCAGTTGAAAGTTTGCATGTTTTATGATCTGCTAATTGTACATTATAAAATCCAATTATATAAATAATTTATTAACAAAACAACTAAGACATTTTACTGAATTGCCGCTTGATGCCGTTCCAATTGCCCAATAGTCCGAAGTGGACTGCACAGGGTATCCGCCATATTAACTGAGATTCCAAATCGAAGTTCAAAGGGAACTGAGGGCTGTGCAGGGAAGAAGTGAACAACGGTCCATCACTTCACCGGAAGTTGACAATAAGATTACCCATAAGCCACTGCGCCTCAAATACGAGTAAAACAAACTATTGTTGCTAACGTTATTAACAAGCTAAACTGATGTTCGTTATTGTTTAGATCAACTGATAGTAATAAAAATATATTTGTATTAATATTTTATTTATCCATCCATCCATCTTCTACCACTTTTCTGGAGGTCCGGGTCACGGAGGCAGCAGTTCAAGCAGAGAAGCCCAGACTTCCCTCTCCCCAGCCACCTGCTCCAGCTCTTCACAGAGGATACCAAGGCGTTCCCAGACCAGTTGGGAGACATAGTCTCTCCACCGAGTCCTGGGTCTGCCCCGGGGTCTCCTCCCATTGGGATGTCCCCGAAACACCTCAAGTGGGAGGCGTCCAGACTAAGAACGATCCAACAGACTCTCATGATAAATTCTAGCTCAAGGATTCAGTGTACCCCGCCCGGTATGGGGTTACCAGGGCCCCACCCTGGAGCCAGGCCTAGGGGAGGGGCTTGATGGCTAGCGTCTGGTGGCCGGGTTTCCACCCATGGGACCCGGCCGGGCTCAGCCCGAAGGAGTTACATGGGTCCACCCTCCAGTGGGTTCACCACCTGCAGGAGGGATCATAGGGGTCCGGTGCTATGTGGATTAGGTGGTGGTCAAAGGCGGAGACCTTGGCGGACTGACTGATATTTTATTTAAGAAATATAAATTTTCGTCCGGTTATGGCTGCCACGTAGGACGGACGTGTCTCGCTCTGCTCTGCTCCTGGAAAAAAAAAAAATCGGCAAATAACTCTCTCATTTGGGACAGAACGTATCCCAGCATTTGGGCGAAGATATGTCGGCGAAGCCTAAGGCTGGAAAACCAGGAAAAGGAAAAAGCGAGCCGCCGAAACAGTCCAAATTAACGGACTTTCAGGTCTGTGACGCAGTAAACAAAACTCCATATATGGCGGAGGAGGCTGGCAACGCTGCGATATCTGCGGGGAATGGCGCAGATGCGCTGATGGCTGCCATGAGTTCAATGAGAGCGGACTTTTCCTCTAGATTTGATGGGATTATGACAGCGTTGGAAGGAATAAGAAAGGAATTGGGTGACTGTGTAGAACGAACGGCGCAGATGGAGCTCCGTCTCGCTAGTGCTGAAGATGACGTCACCCGTCTTCAATTAAAGGTGCGCACTTTGGAAAAAAAAAATAAATCTCTGGAAGATAATATTGTAGCGAACTCAATATGAGCACCCTACTTGGCTTGCCAAGTGGGTTGACCCTATTGGCGACACAGGTAGGGTGCGGGACTCCGGAGCGGGAGGCGTGAGTTCGAATCTCCCGGTGGGACGTCGCCATGTCGAGCAGCACGTTACATTGGTGTCAGAAGTGGGATCTCCTGTCCAAAGCAGTAATGGGGCGCTGACATCGGGACGATGTCGAGAACCAGAGGGGAGTAGTGTAGCGAACTCAATATGAGCACCCTACTTGGCTTGCCAAGTGGGTTGACCCTATTGGCGACACAGGTAGGGTGCGGGACTCCGGAGCGGGAGGCGTGAGTTCGAATCTCCCGGTGGGACGTCGCCATGTCGAGCAGCACGTTACACTGGTGTCAGAAGTGGGATCTCCTGTCCAAAGCAGTAATGGGGCGCTGACATCGGGACGATGTCGAGAACCAGAGGGGAGTAGTGTAGCGAACTCAATATGAGCACCCTACTTGGCTTGCCAAGTGGGTTGACCCTATTGGCGACACAGGTAGGGTGCGGGACTCTGGAGCGGGAGGCGTGAGTTCGAATCTCCCGGTGGGACGTCGCCATGTCGAGCAGCACGTTACATTGGTGTCAGAAGTGGGATCTCCTGTCCAAAGCAGTAATGGGGCGCTGACATCGGGACGATGTCGAGAACCAGAGGGGAGTAGTGTAGCGAACTCAATATGAGCACCCTACTTGGCTTGCCAAGTGGGTTGACCCTATTGGCGACACAGGTAGGGTGCAGGACTCCGGAGCGGGAGGCGTGAGTTCGAACCTCCCGGTGGGACGTTGCCATGTCGAGCAGCACGTTACATTTGGTGTCAGGAGTGGGATTTCCGGTCCAAAGCAGTAATGGGGCGCTGACATCGGGACGATGTCAAGTATGGGAGGGGAGAGTGTAGCGAACTCAATATGAGCACCCTACTTGGCTTGCCAAGAGGGTCAACCCTATTGGCGACACAGGTAGGGTGCAGGACTCCGGAGCGGGAGGCGTGAGTTCGAACCTCCCGGTGGGACGTCGCCATGTCGAGCAGCACGTTACACTGGTGTCAGAAGTGGGATCTCCTGTCCAAAGCAGTAATGGGGCGCTGACATCGGGACGATGTCGAGAACCAGAGGGGAGTAGTGTAGCGAACTCAATATGAGCACCCTACTTGGCTTGCCAAGTGGGTTGACCCTATTGGCGACACAGGTAGGGTGCGGGACTCCGGAGCGGGAGGCGTGAGTTCGAATCTCCCGGTGGGACGTCGCCATGTCGAGCAGCACGTTACAATATTTTGGATTTGGAATCTCGGTCGAGACAGAATAATTTGAGGCTGGTGGGTCTTCCAGAGGAATCAGAAGGTCGGGACGTATGTTCCTTTCTGGAAAAGTGGATTCCGGAGGTGCTGGGCAGCGAGGAGTTGCAATCAGCAGTGGTTCTGGAAAAAGCACATCGTATTGGCCCACGGAGAGATAAGGGACCGCCGAGGACCTTAATTATGAAGTTTCTTAGCAACAGAGACAGGATGAAGATCTTCAACGCTGCACGAGCTAAAAAAGGAGAGATTAAACACCAGGACCAGCAGGTGCGGTTCTACCCAGATTTGGCCACAGGAATCTAGCAATTGAGGAAGCAGTTTGATCCCGTACGTAAGGAGCTGCGCAACCTTGGGATTCGTCATGGTGTAATCTATCCTGCGAGACTGCTGACCACGTATGAGGGCAGAACCCACATCTTCAGGACCCCAGAGGAGGCGCAGGAGTTCATCAAGAAGATCAAAGAAGAAGAAGAGACTGGTGGGAGCTAAGCATGAACAAAATATAAGGTAGAATAATTAAGCATTTGCACAGGCATCTGACTGACTTGAAGTAAATAGTAAGTTTACAAAATATAGATTGTATTATATATTAAAAAAACAAAACAAAAACAAAACAAACAAAAAAAAAAAAACTATGATGTACAAAGTTGTTAAAAATTTTGGAGTTAAGTTGGAAAACTACAGAGGAGAGTTAATGTTACGTCATTAAAAGCAGTAGAGTTAGGGTGATTGGGAGGATGAAGAAGGAGTGGCTTAGGCTGTTCCCCGTGGGTGTGGAACGGTCGATGGCTATATCGGGAGACAGAATTTTTCTTTTGATTTTGGGGGGTTTGCCACAAGTGTGGGAAGGGGAAATTTGTTTGTGTGTGGTTTGTAGGATGAATGTTCAACCACTCATGTTTTTGCTTCTCTGTATGAGCATGTTTACACTGCAAGGTAATCCCAAACCCTCTATTGATCATGGACCAAAGTGTTAATCTTAATTTAACTTCATGGAATTGCAGAGGTCTACAAAATTTAAAAAAACTTAAACAAGTTATGAATAAAATAAAGGACATGGGTTCAAGAATTGTGTTTTTACAAGAAACTCATCTGATAGAGGAGGATGTTAAAAGAATTAGGAGTAGATGGCAGGGAAGTGTATTCACCTCTTCATTTTCATCCCGAGCCAGGGGAGTTATGACTCTCATACATAAATCAGTTCCTTTTCAAGTGAAAAATGTAATTGGAGACAAATTTGGAAGATATGTAATCATTCAAGGTTCTTTGCTATTAGAAAATATAAATCTTGTGAACTTATATGGTCCCAATATAGATGATCAGAAGTTCTTTGCTAATTTATTTCTCATCTTATCATCACTTACAGGGCAACATATAATAGCAGGGGATTTTAATTGTACATTGAATCCAGGTGTGGATAGATCAACAGGACTGGATTGTACGCACATTGGATGTAGGATGACTATTAATCATTTTATGAAAGAATTGAGATTGTTAGATATATGGAGAGAAATGAAACCACAAGTTAAAGCCTATTCTTGTTATTCCAGTACCTACAAGACATTCTCACGTATTGATTATTTTTTGATTTCCACAGAATTAAGGTCGAAGATTCAAAACTGCTTTTATGATAACATCGTGATCTCTGATCATGCACCCTGTTGTCTAATATATGTAGATAAAAAATTGACAAAGGAATCAGGTAGATGGCAATTTCAGCATAAATGGCTTCAGGATGAGGAATTTGTCAAGTATATAGAAAAACAGATAGACGAGTTCTTTGACATCAATACTACACAAACATCAGCATGTGTAAAGTGGGAGGCTTTCAAAGCTTTTATTAGGGGACATATTATTAGTTATACAGGATCAAAATCTAAGAAGACTCGAGAGGAGAGAGCTAAATTGGAACATAAAATAAAAAGCCTTCAGGAAAAAGTGTATGCAGGAAGTGACCCAAGGTTGGAGAATGAATTACTGATTTTGAGAGCTGAATACGACAAAAAATCAGCGAATAGAGCTGCCTCGAGTCTTCTAAGATTGAAACAATCTTTTTATGAACAAGGTGAAAAATCAGGAAAATTATTAGCATGGCAGATTAAACAATTGGAAATTAAAACACCAATTACCAGTATTATAAGTAATGGACAGGTAGTTATAGATCCTTTAGAAATTAATAGAGCCTTTAGAGATTACTATGAAAAATTATATGATACCAAAAATGAACCTGATTTAACAAAACTAAATGGGTTTTTGAACGAACTATCTATACCGTGTATACCAAATGAAAACAGGGAGATATTGGAGTCTAAAATTAGTCAAGAAGAAGTTGGGCTAGCCATTGATAATATGAAATCAGGAAAAAGTGCAGGACCAGATGGTCTTCCAGTTGACCTTTATAAAAAATTTAAGAATAAATTAATAAAACCTTTTTTGGAAATGGTTTTAGAAGCATTTCAAAATAATAATTTACCATCATACATAAATAATGCCTTAATTATACTGCTGCCAAAACCAGGTAAGCCCTCTAATAAATGTGAAAATATGAGACCAATAAGCCTATTAAACGCCGACCTTAAGATAATCTGTAAAATTTTAGCAAGACGAATACAAGAAATTTTACCAAATATTATTAATCGAGATCAGAATGGCTTTATAAAGGGTAGACAAGGCTTCCATAATGTAAGAAGACTATTTAATATTATTTATTTTAATAAAGAAGCACCGGATACAGCTCTCCTATCATTGGACGCCGAAAAGGCCTTTGATAGAGTTGAATGGCCCTTTCTTTTTGAAGTCCTACAAAGGTTTGGACTTGGAAATAATTTCATAAAATGGGTTCAAATAATATACAATAATGCTACAGCAGAAATCCTAACAAATAACAATATTTCAAAACCAATAAAAATCAATAGAGGATGTCGACAAGGCTGTCCACTTTCACCTTTACTGTTTACTATGGCAATTGAACCTTTAGCGATAGCGATACGTTTACATTCACAAATATATGGAATTAAAGTTGGACCAACAGAACATAAAATCTCCCTGTACGCCGATGATATAATTTTGTTTATGTCGAATCTAAAAAAATCAATTCCAACCTTGTTGAATTTAATAAAGAATTTTGGGGAAATATCAGGATATAAAATAAATAAAACTAAATCTTCAATATTAATGCTAAATGAGACCCAGAGAAATTACCCAGCCCCTGAGGCAAATCAATTCAATGTTGTAAATCAGTTTAAATATTTAGGAATCCAAATTATGCCTAAGCTAGAATCAGTCGCCAGCGTCAACTATGAAGCCTTAATGTCAGATATCAATGAGTTAACTCAGAGATGGATGTCACTACCAATGTCGATGATCGGGAGAATCAATATACTTAAAAGTAATATTTTACCTAAAATACTTTATTTATTTCAATACATTCCCTTATCACCACCTTTAGATCTATTCTCAAGAATAAAAAAAAAGTTAGTGGAATTTATATGGAACAACAGGAGGGCTAGATTACGTCTGTCTTTATTATATTTACCATTTGATCGTGGAGGTCTGAAATGTCCAAATTTTATGTTGTATTATTGGTCGGCACAACTGAGGTCTATGACATATTTTTTTCATCAAATGATCTCCCTCACTGGACTGAAATGGAATCATACAATTTACCTTTACCTCTTCCCATATTCATATACTCAGATTCGGCAAAAAAATTACAAAAACAAGTTAAAAATCCATTTGTAAAGCATATGATCAAAATATGGTGTGAAGCTAAAAACTATTTAAAAGAACCACAGTTATTGTCACAATTTAGTCCAATATGGGGTAATCAATATTTTAAACCAGGGAGAGCGGACGCTGTATTTAAAGTATGGAATTTAAAAGGGATACAAAAGATTCAGGATTTATATTTGCCATGTGCAGACAACATAATGTCTTTTGAAGAGCTGAGGATCAAATTTAATCTCAATAGAACACATTTTTTTAAATATCTTCAACTTAGAAACTTTATTCGATCAAATCAAAATAAAGCTCTCACTCGACCTATTTATTCATCCTTGGAAAAAATGATGATGAAAGATAGTAAAAGAAAGGGTATTATTTCAGAGTTTTATAACTCATTGACACTATCTTCAAGTGAAAATTCACTGAAAAGATTAAACTACTGGAAAGAAGATCTGCAAACTGAAATTTCGGAGGAACAATGGGAATTGGCTTGTACAGAAGCTCAAACCAAATCAATAAATGCACGCCTTAAATTGATACATTTCAAATGGTTAATGCGGATGTATGTTACACCGGAGGAGTTAAATAGATATAACAAAAATATACCAGATACATGCACAAAATGCATGGAAAGTAAAGGAACCTTATTTCATTGTTTATGGGAATGTAGATTAATAAGAATGTTTTGGGAAGAGGTGAGGGTAACAATTGAAAAAATAATCTCAAAACAAATCATACTGAATCCTAAACTGTTTTTGTTGGGTCTGTACCCAGAAAAGCATAATTTTAATAAAAGTGAAAGAACATTCATAGACCTCAGTTTGCTTAATGCCAAAAAATGTATTGCACTATTATGGAAAAAGACTCATAGACCAGATGTGACTCAGTGGTTAAGACAGATGTTAACAAACCTTCCATTAGAAAGAATAACATATATACTGAAATCAAAGGAAATTGTGTTTGAGAATATATGGAGACCTTTTATTGATTATGTAAAAAATTTAAACATAACTCTTGAAGAAGAAGGTGAATGATGTGTGTGGACCTTGTAAATTCCAAACTGGTGAACATAATATGTATACTTATGTATTGGATTGTCTAGACTAAACAGAGGAGCATTGTTGAAGACTTGATTTTGTTGGTGGTTGTTGGTGTTTTTAGTGCATTTTTTTTTTTTTTTGTAGTACTTTAGCGTTAGTGTTTGATTGTTTGTATCATGTTTGTTAAAAAAAAAAAAAGGTTCAATAAAGATATTGTGGAAAAAAAAAGAAATATAAATTTTCCACCATAGTATCAGTAGGAGTCCATGGTTACCATGGTAACTCACAGAGGAGGGCCCCAACAGTTACAGGGTGTTTCAAATGAAGAAATTTTGTGAAGGGCAGTCAACTTACTGATATTCCCTGAGAATGGAGCAGGGAGTCGGGAATACAACTGAAGTACACTGTGGATCGGGACGTAGCTTATATTCAGTTCTGCAATGCATGTCTAGAGCTTTTATTGTGAAGGGAAGAAGCGGAAATAGTAGTATACTCCAGCTGCTTTTGTTTTACAGAAAGGCAGTTAAAGATATGCAGACTGACTCCATGCCTCCATGTTTTTATTTCATTCAACTTTTCTGAATAAAAACAAAGTGCAAAGACCCTTGGCTACATAAATAAAATGTATTAAGTTATTTTACAGACAAATTTTGGGAGGCCAAAATTGATTAAAGACTACTGGTTTCAGGCCAAGAAATTTTTGAGCAACATTACCGTGCAGCCTCTGACCATGATTTTTAACTAAAGTTTTATGTCAGATTAAGAAGATTAAATATGTTATACACGGGCATTATGTACATTATATAGACTATGGAAAAGGAGGACACACAATAAAAGCTCCTCTAAACACTACATTTTTGACATACACAGAGCTGTCACCAGGAGCGCGCATCTTGCACGAGCTCTAACCGGGCTGTGAAGGATTGTGCAACCCTTTGAGGCTGTGTTTGTTGCTGCTTCACCTGGCCTCTCGCCCTTGTATTTGAACAGGAAATAAGCAGATTCTGCGATTTTAAACGAATAAATATTGTTGAAATGATTGGAATCATTCAGAAATTACATTTAGACCGACAAGACAAATTAGTGGACAAATGATAATATATTTATAATTCTTTATTTTATCATGAAAGGCATCAGGCAGGTGAGGCAGTAAAACATCAACAGGTGATGCAGGTTGATTTTACTTCTTCACCAGCCTCCCCTAACAGCACATCACTGGTTTTGGCCTTGTCAAAATTCATTTTTTTTATAAAAATTCAGCTGTAACTTTTGCCAGTAATGTTTGTTTTATAGAAATTCTCACATTGACTTTTCAATAATGTAACAAAATGCAAATTGCTCAAATGGCATGTGGTTTGTTTGTTTGTTTGTTTGTTTGTTTTTTCAGAACTTCGGGCTTACTTCCAGCTTTGACCAAAACAGTAAAACAAAACAAAAAACTAAGGAAATCAGATCTCTTACAGGGTTCATACCATGGCCTGAGTTGAACAAAATCCAACTCATGTGCAGTCGCGTCACCCGGAGCAAATGCATGTGTTCTTGTCTTTTCATTGACTTTATACGGCGGGATAAATAAGTATTGAACACGTCAACATTTTTCTCATTAAACATATTGTGGAGGTAATAGAACAGGCGAGATGCAACGAGCTGGAAGGGTGCAAGGTTTTATTTCCTCCAACATAATGAAACACGCTTTGTAGCTTGGTGAGCTACTGCGCTGCTTAGGCATGTGTAACAAGCTCTTTTATACGTTATACAGACAGAGAGAATGCATGGCACAATAGCGTAGTGATTGTCATTTAATACCCATCATTAGCATGATATCAGCTGGCGCCCGGATGTCCTCTCCGAGGACGCATACATAACAGTCCTGTCTGATTGCCCCCCTGGGGCTCTCTATCCATATGTCCATTGTCCTCCCCTTCCTCCAGCTCTGATGAGTGTGAAATAATGTCCGTCCACAGTGTGCTGGGTCACCACACAGGGTCCCCCCAGAACACTCAGAAGGGGCTGTGACCCCCCGCCTCCCGTCATTTGGGCTACAGCTCCGGTAGAACTGTCCTGCTGTAGAGGAGTGTCGGAGGGCATGTCAGTCCTTGAGGGGGACAGGGGAGGGGTGGAAAAGACAGTGTGCTCCACTCCGAGTTCCAGCACATTGAACGGCTGTGGATCTTGGGCGCACGGGGCCGGTGCGCATCGTGCGTAATGGAACAAATTGGCGATCGGCCGGCTTTAGGGAGTGAGGTGCGGGAAGAACAATGTGGAGGAGGAGGGGGAGATGGGTGGGAATAAGTGAGTGCCGGCCTGGGACATCAAAAGTGTCTGGGCCACGCAAAAATTGTGTGTGGATCCGACATGGTGAAGGACTTTCCCGGTAAACCTGACGGTGATCCGCAGCAGCTGTGCAAAAAAAAAAAAAAAATTAAGTCTCTGACTCCTCATGCGGCTCAGTCCTGCGAGGATGTGGGGAAGGCGAACAGCCAAATTCCCCGAGGATGCGTAGCGGCTGTGAAAAAAACTGAAGCTGTGTGAGGGACTTGGTGGTTTGGCTTTAGGTGCGGGAGCAGCCCTAAAGTCATTGGGGAAAGCAATCGGCTAATTTCCTGTTGTGCGCCGTGGCTGAGAAACCCATACAAAGTCCCATGTGTGGGCTGCATGTCTGCTTCAGGTGCGTGAGCAGCCCCAAAGGTTCCGAGGATGGCGATCGGCCATGTTTCACAGGCATGTACAGTGGCGGAGGACGATGTATAAGTCTGTGGAGCCGGTTTGTCCCTGGTGTGTGGCGCGCGCCTGGTGCAGTGACCACATTGCTGGAAGTTGCGCTGTCCTCGTAATCCTGTGGTGTGTGCATGGGGCTTCTGTGTGCAGAAAGTCCACTGTCGGAAGGTGAGTCAGGGTCAGGGAGCTTGATGGAAATCAACGCAGACGGCACCGATGATCTTCCCCGTTCAGGCTGTTTCCTTCAGTTCACTCGTATCGCTGTTCATGGTGCGTGTCGGTCCCAGCGCTGCCCACTCCGGAGAGCACGCTCCGATGTGGATGAAGAGGATGCAGGCGTTCTCTGGTACTCTGGAATCCACAGTGCGGTGAGAGGGAGTAGACGGTCATTCTCTCTCATCAGGTCACCAGTGTGGAGAAAATGGCATAGTCGAGACGCACCATGCACGTCCAGGGTCACCAATGTGGAGGTAATAGAACAGACAAGATGCAACAAGTTGGAAGGGTGCAAGGTTTTATTTCCTCCAACATAATGAAACACGCTTTGTAGCTTGGTGAGCTACTGCACTGCTTAGGCATGTGTAATAAGCTCTTTTATACATTATACAGACAGAGAGAATGCATGGCACATTAGCTTAGTGATTGTCATTTAATACCCATCATTAGCATGATATCAGCTAGCGCCTGGATGTCCTCTCAGAGGACACATACATAACAGTCCCATCTGATTGCCCCCTGGGCCTCTCTGTCCGTATGTCCACTGTCCTCCCCTTCCTCCAGCCCTGATGAGTGTGAGATAATGTCCGTCCGGAGCGTGCTGGGTCACCACAATATTTCTGATGAAGCCATTGACCTGAGATTTTTACCAGATATCAGTAACAGCCCAAGTAATGCATACATACAAAAAAATCAGGGCAACTGTGTTCACAAAACAAGTTATATTTAATGCAGTCTTCGATACCATTTACTACCCCATTCTTCTCAATCGCCTTTCCACCCACCTTGGTCTCACTGGTGCTGCTCTGTCCTGGTTCCACTCCTACCTTTCTGGCAGGAAACAGTTGTCACCATAAATGGATCCAGCTCTCAATCCTGCCCCAGTCAACCATGGCGTGCCGCAAGGTTCTGTCCACGGTCCCTTCCTCTACACAATATACATGCTCCCGCTTGGCCAGATCATCAGCCGCCATGGTTTAAATTTTCATTGCTATGCTGACGATACCCAGCTCTATCTCAGCACTTCACCATCTACCCAGCTCCCTCCACAAACTGTTTGCATGACATCAAAACCTGGATGACAAGCAACCTGCTCCAACTCAACAGCCAGAAAATTGAGCTTATTGTTGTTGCTCCAAAAGCTGTCCTCCACAAGATCAGGAATCTTGTCATCAATGTTGATGGCTTCTCTACCTCACTGTCCATCAAGGTTCGCAACCTGGGTGTCATTATGGACTCCACTCTGTCTTTCAACACACACATTAAATCTGTCACCAAAGCTGTCTTCTTCCACCTGAAAATAATCTCCAAACTCTGACCATTGTTGTGTTGGGTTCTTTTATAAATAAAGACTGCTGCTTTGGGTGAACACGGAGCCTCCTTTATTGACTGGCTGCAACACATCAACACACGAACTCCGCCATATTAATATCCATCATGCTGTACTCCTGACAACATCCGGTCTGTGTCGCCCCCTAGTGGCTCCATATATGTAATACTTAGATTACGCCACATCCCCCTTACTGAAGCCAAGTTGACCCCTTTAGCTGAAAAACAAAATACATTTCCACATGAAATCATTCCTGCTCACCTTGGTCAACTATGATGGGCGATCTAACTTTTTCTAACCCTTTTCTTGTACCATGTGTGAGAACATTTTTATGCAGAAGCCTCTTATATCACATTTTTACAACATTTCAAGAACTCAAACTCTGCATCTCAGAAATAGCAATACATAAGTTTTACAGATCCAGTCTTTGTGGTTTCTTCACTTCTCTACCAGACCTGGTTCGAACAACACCTGGTGTTTCCTGTGCATTGGGCTCAGAAACAGTTTCTGTAGGAGTGTCTTTTCCATTTGACTGGGTCCGTTGTGGTTCCATCTCAGTCTTTGGTATCGACATAGGCACAAGATGAGTGCGGTTCCTCCTGATTGTCCCTTGTGGTCCACTGATGACATAGGACCGTGGAGTTTTGTGGACAGATGTCACTGTGCCCTGTGCTTTTGCATCTGTAATCCAAACAGAGTTTCCGGGTAACAGTTTATCCAAATCTCTTGTTCTGTGTCTTTTGTTGAAACATTCTGTTTGCCTCATCCGTCTCTCCTTTTCCATGTGACGAATTTGTTGCAGATTCGGCACGCATGGCTGCAAGGCCTCTGGAAGCATTGGCAGGGTGGTACGAAGCCTACGCCCCATGAGAAGCTGTGCTGGGCTGTAGCCATTTGCCAACGCTGTGGTTCTGTAGGCTAACGGTGTTCTGTATGGATCACTGGCTTTCTTGATAAGGTTTTTGACTGTTCTGACAGCTCTTTCTGCCTCACCGTTACTTTGGGGGTACCTGGGACTACTGGTCACGTGCTCAAAACAGTACTCCTTTGCAAAGTCTTCCATTTCCTGACTTGCGAACTGCGGGCCGTTATCCGTGATCAGTATCTCCGGTATTCTGTGACGTGCAAACATTGACTTTAAATGCACAATGACATTGGCAGAGCGAGTTGGGCTGAGCTGGGCAATCTCTATATACCTAGAGAAGTAGTCCACTAATAACAGATAGTTTTTGTCTTGTAGCGTGAACAAATCAGCTCCCAACTTCTGCCATGGCCTTTCTGGTAAATCTGTGGCCATTAAAGGCTCTCTCACATTAACTCTTTCCTGTATGCACTGTCTACATTTGAGTACAACTTCACTGATCTGGTTGCTTAAACCTGGCCACCATACAGCCTGACGGGCGCGCTCTCTGCATTTAACCACCCCCTGGTGGCCCTCATGTATCTTGTCCAAAACTGCATTTCTCATGTTAGCGGGGATAACTAACCTCGTGCCTCTCAGTAGTAGTCCGTTATGCACACTCAAAACGGCTCTCTCAGACCAGTAGTGCTTCACCGCTCCCTGTAGCTGGTTACGATCCGGCCAGCCTTCTGTGCAGTATTTCATGACTTGTGAACAGACGCTGTCGGACTGCAGTTGCTCTTGGAGATCTGCAAGATATTTGCTGCTTATAGGGAGTCCCTCTAGCACAGAGTCAACATAAATGTTAGTATCCTCCATAAGATCTGTGTCTGTGTGAGTAACACTGTTTGTGAGCGGTAAGCGTGAGAGCGTGTCGGCAGTGGTGAGACTTTTGCCAGGGATGTGCTTTATAGTGTATGAGTACCTCATTAGGCGCATACGAAATCTCTGTATACGCGGTGGAAGCGCATCCAAAGCTTGTCCTCCCAGCAGGCTCACTAGTGACTTATGATCAGTTTCTAGTTCAAAGTGCAGACCCAGGATAAAGTCATCGAATCTTTCACAGGCCCATGTGAGAGCCAGCGCTTCTTTTTCCAGCTGCGCGTAGCGCTGCTCTGTAGGTGTCAATGATCGGGAAGCGTAAGCAACTGGTGACCACACGTCTCTCTCCTTCTGTAGCATGACTGCCCCCAATCCGTATGAAGAGGCATCTGCAGATATTTTCTGTGGTTTGTTTGGGTCATACAGCTGCAATACAGGAGCAGAGGACAGTTCTTGTTTGAGGTTACAAAACGCATTTTGTTGTTCATGCCCCCAGTACCACATGTTCTTTGTTGAAAGCAAGTCTCTCAATGGTTTGTCCTTTTCAGAAAGGTTCGGAATGAAGTTCCCCAGCTGGTTCACCATTCCGAGAAAGCTCCTGAGCTCAATCACGTTGCTTGGTTCTTTCATGTCCTGAACAACTTGGGTTTTGTCTGGATCTGGCTTCATTCCTTCTGCTGAAACAATAAACCCAAGAAATTTGACCTCTCTTTTGCCAAACTCACATTTTGACATATTCAACGTAACGCCTGCTTTCTCCGCGTGCTTCAAGACAGCGTGCAGTCTTGCGTCGTGCTGCTCCTTGGTGGATCCCCAGACCAGGATATCGTCCATGTGACAGACGACTCCGTCGAGACCCGCTGTAACCTCTGTTACCATCATGTTTTGGAAATGTTCAGGAGCACTGGAAATACCAAATGGCAAACGGTTGAAGTGGTATCTGCCAAATGGCGTAATGAATGTGGTGAGAAAGGCCGACTCTTTAGACAGTGGTATTTGCCAAAATCCCATATTTGCATCAAGCTTTGAAAAATACTGAGCACCTGTGAGCATGCCTAGCATTTGGTCCACAGACAGGAGGATGTATTTTTTGCGACACACTGACTCGTGTAAAGGTGTCATGTCCACACAGATACGCACCTTTTCTTTGTCCTTTTTGGGAGCTACAACCATGCCACAGCACCAATCTGTTGGCTGCTCCACGCGACTGATGACTCCCAACTTTTCCATCCTCTCGAGCTCTTCTTTCACTTTACCCATGAGCGGCAGTGGCACACGCCTTGGCACCTTGAGCGAAAAGGGCTTAGCATCAGGTTTCAGTTTAATCGTGTATGGCTTTTGAACAAGCCCAAGTCCATCGCATAACTTGGGGTACGCTTTTCTCACTGTCTCTTGGTCTATAGTGTCAATTCTGGCAATTAGTTTCAGTCTCACGGAAGCTGTTCTACTCAGTAGTGCTATGCACAGATTTTTGACAACATAGATTTTCTCAGTAGCACTCTTGTCACCGTATGAAATAGTCTCTGTCATAGACCCCAACACGGTTAGTGCAGTTCCACCCGGTCCGTAGAGTGGTTTTTGTGCCTTTTCCAACTGTTCATTTTTTTTCTTGAAGGTTTCAAATGTTTGTTCAGAAACCGCTGTGACGTCCGCTCCGGAATCTAACTTGAAAGTCACTTTATTTCCTCTCACATTTATGTCTGCCAGCCACGGATCCTCCCCTAGGTCCACTTCACCCAGAAAAAGTCTGTCTGCATTGTCAGCGACCTCATTCACAGTTGGGTTGGACCTACAGACTCTAATATAGTGTCCACGTTTTTTACAGTTATGGCATTCCGCGTTTTTAGCTGGGCACTGTACTGCTGCATGTGCTGGTGCTTTGCCACACTTGGAACAAACTTTATTGTCTTGTTTTGTCTGTTGCGGCCTTGAGGACTTAATCTGTTTTTGTTCCTTGATTATGAACTTGTTTGGCTTGGCTTTTCTGATGTGTACCGCATCCACGGCTGTTCTGTTAACGCTAGTTTCACCTCTTAGGTCAGTTTGTTGTCGTTTTATTTCTTCAGATTGTCTTGCCACTGTTATAGCTTTAGCTAGGGTAAGATCTTTGTCAAACTGCATTCTTTCTGACGGCGACGAATCTTTTAGACCCAATACAAGCCTGTCTCTCAAGAGGTCATCATGAAGTGCACCGTACTCACAGTTTTCTGCCAGTGCATAGAGTGCTGTTATGAAAGAGTCTACTGGTTCTGCCGGCTGTTGCACTCGCTTGTTGAATTTTGCTCGTTCGTAAATCACGTTCTTTCTGGGAACGAAATGTCTATCAAAGGCTGTTTTAACGGCATCGTACTGCTGGCGCTGCACACTCATTAGCTCGAGCCCTCTTAGCACGTCGTCAGCCTCATCTCCCATGCAATAAACCAGCGTATTTACTTGGTTCGCCTCAGAAGAGTTATTCAGGTTACTTGCCAGTCTAAAACGCTCAAACCGTCTTATCCACTTTTCCCACTCTTGGGGTCTCGCAAAGTCGAAGGGCTCCGGTGGTTTAATGGTGAAGGTTGCCGCTGGAGTAGCCGCCGCCATTACAGGATCAATTGGCGCAGCTGCAGCCCTTTGAGCTTCGTCTGGCATAGCCGCTACCCGGTTGCGAAGCTGACTTTTCTCACCTCAAAGCGCACCAACTTCTGACACCACGTTGTGTTGGGTTCTTTTATAAATAAAGACTGCTGCTTTGGGTGAACACGGAGCCTCCTTTATTGACTGGCTGCAACACATTAACACACGAACTCCGCCATATTAATATCCATCATGCTGTACTCCTGACAACATCCGGTCTGTGTCGCCCCCTAGTGGCTCCACATATGTAATACTTAGATTACACCACAACCATCACTCCCCGATTCTGTTGCAGAAACTCCAATATATGCCTTTGTAACCTCATGCCTGGACTACTGTAATGTCATCTGGACAGACTGCAGCATGTTCAAAACTCAGTTGCCAGGGTTCTCACTCAGACCTAACCATGGCAGCACATCACCCCTATTCTGAAGCAATTGCACTGTCTCTCCGTTAAGTTCTAGACCATTTTCAAACTTCTCCTCATCTACAAGTCCTTTCATGCACTGGCTCCACAGTACCTATTCAATCTCTTCCATGTTCACCACCCCTCTAGGATTCTTTGGTCTGCTGACCTAGGTCTCCTCTCCATTCCCTGTACTTGCAGGAGAACCTTTGGGAACAGGGCCTTCAGTGTGGCAGCTCCTACCCTGTGGAAATTGCTCCCTCTGACAGTTCACCAGGCACTAACCTTGGAGTCTTTTAAATCAAAGCCGAAAAGACACTTGTTCCTGCAAGTTTTGCTTGGCTAACTTGTTTTATGTTTGTCTGTGTCTATTATTTGTTTTTGTTTGTTTGAAAAATGACTTTGGGTTACTTGAAAGGTGCTATATAAAACAAAACTATTATTATTATTATTATTAATAAAGTGGAATGACACGGGGAATAAGTATTGAACACATGAAGAAAAAGAGGTGCAAAAAGGCACAGAAAGCCAAGAAACAAGCTGAAATCTATCAGAATTTAGGAAGCCATCCTCCATCAATGCAAATTAATTTCAGCTGGTTAAATCCTGAATGATAGCCTTTAAAAAGGTCTGTGAATATCAGATTGTCACACCACAAAGAACTTATGACGGGTAGAAGCAAAGAGCTCTTTCTAGACCTTTGCAACTTTATCGTTGCAAAACATAATGATGGCATTGGTTACAGGCACATTTCTAAACTGTTGAATATTCCAGTGAGCACTGGTGGAGCCATCATTTCAAAGTGGAAAGAAGATCATTTTACCATAAACTGGCCATGACCAGGAGCTCCTCGCAAGATTTCTGACAGAGGAGTCAAAAAAATTATTAGAAGAGATACCCATGAGCCAAAGCCCACTCGTGGAGAGCTCCAGAAAGGCCTGGAGTTAGCAGCTACTGCCGTTTCAAAGAATAATAATAAGTAAGATTCAAGATTCAAAGGCTTTATTATCATGTTCACAGTTAAGAAATGCAGTATTTCATGAGCAATGAAATTCTTACTCTGCTTTCTGAACGAATGCCAAGGTAATAGATACACATCAATACTAATAAGATAATAGCACACCTAATACTATTGAATACTAATAACACACACTAATAGCACAGATTAGCCAATTAGGACACCTTAAACACACCTCAATACTAAGTACTAATACTAATGAATACTAATAACACATATTAGCCAATTAGGACAGTTAAAGCGTTAAACTAGAGGAAACAAGAAGAATGAAAATTGAAAATTCACTGGATGACTCTAATGGACAATGGTATATTAATATCAGAGATGATATGAACCTGAGATGGCATAAATCTATGTATAGTGTGCAAATGAGCAATGTACAAATTAGCACCCAGTGTGAGAATTTCTCTGTAATGATAATACCCAGTAGACTGTACAATGATAATTTAGCAGCAGAGATGATATGGACATGAGACGAGGTGAGACTATGTACACTGTGCAAGTGAGCACTGTGCAAATTTACCAACCAGTGTGTGAATTCCTATTTGCAAAGCTGTGCTGGAGTTTGTTATTTATTCAGGAATTTGATGGCAGTGGGAAAGAATGAGTTTTTAGGCTGGATGTCCTGCATTTCACACTTCTGTACCTCCAGCATGAAGGTAGAAGTATGAACATTCTGTGCTGGGGGTGGGTGGGGTCCTGGAGGATGGCGGCAGCTCTCCTTTGGACTCTGCGGTGGTAGATGCTCTGCAGAGAGGGAGTGGAGTCCTGAAGATCTTCTCTGCTGTCTTCATCACTCTCTGCAGGCGTTTGTGGTCCAGGGCAGTAGTGCTGCCGTACCACGCAGTGATGCAGTTAGTCAAGATGCGCTCGATGATGCAGCTGTAGAAATTGTTGAGGATTCTGGGGGACATACCAAACCTCTTCAGCCTCCTCAGAAAGTACAGCCGCTGTTGAGCTCTCTTAACCAGCTCTGTGGTGTTGAGTGCCCATGTAAGGTCCTTGCTGATGTGGATGCCCAGGTATTTAAAGCTGCTCACTCTCTCCACCTCAAGCTTCCGGATAAACAGAGGCCAATGGGGTCTCCTCCTCCCCTTCCCCATGTCCACTATCATCTCCTTCGTCTTGTCCGTGTTGAGGGTGAGGTTGTTGTCCTCACACCATGACACCAGGCTGGCCACCTCCCTCCTGTAGGATGCTTCATCACCACCAGTGATGCGTCCTATCACTGCCGTGTCATCTGCAAACCTTAAGATGATATTGTCCTTGTGGGAGGCAACACAGTCGTGGGTGAAAAGGCTGTAGAGGATGGAGCTGAGAACACAACCCTGTGGGACACCTATGTTCGTGATGATGCTGGCTGAGGTCTTGTTACCCATCCTGACAGACTGGGGCCTGCCCGCCAGAAAGTCCACCAGCCAGTTACAGAGGGTGGGGTGCAGGCCAAGTGAAGACAGTTTGTCGGTGAGTTTGTGGGTGATGACCGTGTTGAAGGCGGAGCTGTAGTCGACAAAGAGCATTATGATGTAGGAGTCTTTATCTTCCAGGTGGGAGAGAGAATAATGGAGTGCTGCAGCAACGGCATCTGAGGTGGACCTGTTGGGCTGGTAGGCATACTGCAGGGGGTCCAGGGTATCCGGTATGCTGTCCTGAATGAAGGGCAGCACCAGTCTCTCAAAGCACTTCATGATGATTAGAGTGAGTGCTACCGGCCTGTAATCATTCAGACAGATCGGCAGGCTCTTTTTGGGGAAGAGGGACGATGGTTGTGGTTTTGAAGCAGGAGGGGACTATGTTCTGGTTGAGGGAGAGGTTGAAGATGGATGTGAGAACGTCAGTCAGCTCGGCAACGCATGCTCTGAGGGCCCGTCTAGGGATGTTGTCTGGTGCTGCTGCCTTGCGGGGGTTGATTTTCCTCAGTACTGTTTATCTGGCCTGATAACACATTAAGTGGAGCGGGGGGTGGGTCTCATCTCTGCACTGAAGCTGGAGGCCTGAAAGCGGATGTAAAAGATGTTGAGATCATCCGGCAGGCTGTCTGTGGACCTAGTGGTGTTGCTGTTGGTCCTCTTGTAGTCTGTAGCTGCTCTGTATGCACCATGTACTGTATGTTTGTGTAAAGATGATCCAGTGTGTTCTTATCACGGGTGGGAACGTCCACATGCTGGTAATATTTGGGAAGTACAGTCTGTAAATTGCACTGGTTAAAGTCACCAGCAACAATAAAAACAGTATTGGGATGGGTCGTCTCTACTGCGCTGATGACATCATGGAGTTTGTGTAGCGCTGCTGTGTAGTTGCTTCACGGGCGGATGTAAACAGCGGCCAAAAACACAGTAGTGAATTCCCTTGAGAGATAATAGGGACGGCATTTCAGTAGCAAAAACTCCACATCAGGCGAACAGTGCTTGTAAACAGTCTGTACATCTCCACACCGGGAGTTGTTTATAAACACACACATGCCCCCGCCCCCATCTTACCCAAGGCTTCAGTCCGGTCCGCCCGATGTGCTGAGTGAGTCTGTAGTTGAATGGCGTACTCAGGGACTCTGTCTGAGAGCCAGGTCTCACAGAAAATTAGGGCGCAGCACTCTCTTATCTCCCACTGGTCTTCGCTCCTTACTCTTATGTTGTAAGATGTGTCTGGTGCATGTGTTTAGATAAGGCAGCTCAGTGCGTGAACGTGAGTGAGTGAGTGCGTGCGCGCAGCCGAGGCACGCCCGCAGTGTATGTGGAATGGCCCCGAGAAGCGAACTGTGTGTGTGATTTGTGCGGATGAATAGGGAGAGAGCGAAGCAACCGGAGCAGGTAGAAATTGTTGCTATCAACAGTGTGGTATGTAAATAAAGCCCCAACGCTTCAGCAAAACGGCCTGTGCTTCTGTGTACCACCATCTCATTTTAACAAGTGTGAGGTTTACTCGGGAATTGACCCCGGAGGAAGAGCTGCCTCCGGCCCTGGAGAAGACAGATCTCCCCTGCGTCCCCCAACCATGGTTAGGAGAAAAAGCAGGAAAGGTCAACACTTAGTTCATCTAGCTTGTTTTCCAGAGACCGTACATTAGCTAGCAGGAGGCTAGGTAGCGGTGGGCAGCTAGCTCAAGCTTTCAGCCTAGCATGTAGACTCCCTTTCTTACCTCGCTTGCGCCGCTTCCGATGTGCTCTGTTGGGGTCAGCATGCTCATGTGGGCTCGGTGCTTTGGGGCCTTCCTGGGGGTGGTGCTTATTACTGTGTGGTCACACAATGCATTGTAGATCGGGTGGTATGAAGCCAGTAAATTCCGTAGGACTGCTTGTCTTGGTGATGTCCAGTGGTGTCCGTCGGTCGTATGTTAGCAGTGCATAACCTTTATGCACTGTAGAAAGAGCAGCAAACATGCAAAAGAGAAAAAGTCAGCAAGTGAAGCATTCAACCAACATGGGTTATATGCCCACTCACCTTGCAAGACTCCATTGCTGAAGAAAAAGCATGTTGAAGTTGTTTAAAGTTTGCTGCACAGCATTTGGACAAGCAAGTAAAATACTGGGAGAATACAGTCTGGTCAGATGAGACCAAAATTAAACTTTTTGGATGCCACAATACACAGCATGTCTGGAGGAGAAATGGCACTGCACATCAGCCCAAAAACACCATACCACAGTGAAGTCTGGAGGTGGGAGTATCATAGTGTGGGGGCGTTATTCAACACATGGTACAGCAGATTTCATATACAGCGGAAAAAATAAGTATGAACACATCAAATTTTTCTCATTAAACATATTTCTGATGGAGCCCTTTGACCGGAGATTTTCACCAGAGACCAGTAACAACCCAAGTAATCCATACATACAAAGAAATCAAGGCAACTGTGTTCACAAAACAAGTTATATTTAATAAAGTGGAATGACACAGAGAATAAGTATTGAACCACATGAAGAAAAAGAAGTGCAAAAAAGGCACAGAAAGCCAAGAAACAAGCTGAAATCCATCAGAGTTTAGGAAGTCATCCCATCCTCCATCAGTCCAAATTAATTTCAGCTGGTTAAGTCCTGACTGATAGACTTTAAAAAGCTCTGTGAATATCAGATTGTCACCACAAAGAACTCATGATGGGTAGAAGCAAAGAGCTCTCTCTAGACCTTTGTAACCTTATTTTTGCAAAACAAAATGATGGTATTGGTTACAGGTACATTTCTAAACTGTTGAATGTTCCAGTGAGCACTGTTGGAGCCATCACTCGGAAGTGGAAAAGAACATTATTTTACCATGAACTGGCCACGACCAGGAGCCTCCTCTCAAGATTTCTGACAGAGGAGTCAAAGAATTATTAGAAGAGTTATCTAAGAGCCAAAGCACACTCATGGAGAGCTCCAGAAAGACCTGGAGTTAACAGGTACTGTTGTTTCAAAGAAAACAATAAGTAATGCACTCAACCGGCATGGGCTCTATGCCCGCTCACCTCGCAAGACTCCATTGCTGAAGAAAAAGCATGTTGAAGCACGTTTCAAGTTTGCTGCACAGCATTTGGGCAAGCTAGTAAAATACTGAAAGAATATAGTGTGGTCAGATGAGACCAAAATTAAACTTTTTGGATGCCACAATACACAGTATGTTTGGAGGAGAAATGGCACTGCACATCCCATCATGGGATGGGGGTGCTTTTCAGCACATGGTACAGGCAGACTTCATATAATAGAAGGAAAGATGAATGGACAAATATACAGATACATCCTTGGTAAGAATCTGTTGCCGTCTGCCAAGATGCTGAAGATGAAACGAGGGTAGACATTTTAGCAAGACACTGATCCCAAACACCACGCTGTCAAGGAAACTGTCAACTGGCTCCAGAGAAGGAAAATAAAGCCGCTAGAATGACCCAGTCAGTCACCTGAGCTGAATCCAAAATGAAAATCTATGGAAACAAACTGAAGATCAGAGTTCATAGAAGACACTCACCGGAACCTTCAAAATTTACAGTTTGTGTGGAAGAATGGGCTAAAATTACTCACTGAGCAATGCCTGCACGTAGTTTCTCATACAGGAGGCATTGGGACGCTGTTATTACCAACAAAGGCTTTTCTACTAAATAGTAAATGAATTTCACCAAGTGTGCTCAATACTTATTCTTGTGTGATTACCACTTTATTAAATATACTTGCTTTGTGAACACAGTTGCCTTGAATTATTTGTATGTATGGATTACTTGGGCTGTTACTGATATCTGGTTAAAATCTCAGGTCAGTGGCTCCATCAGAAATGTGTGTAATGAGAAAAATGTTGACATGTTCAATACTTATTTTCCCTGCTGTATGCAATTGTATGCCACTTTTCCACCAAGTATAAAGAAATTTTCAAGGCTAAATAGTCATTAGATATGCCGTAATAGGCTACAATGTGCCATTTTATAACATATTAAATTGGTGGAGTGCCGTGGGATTTTTTTCAATGTAAAAATTGGGCTGCACGGTGGCGCAGTGGTTAGCACTGTGGCAGCACAGTTTACCTCTCGGCTGGGGATTGTGAGATCGTGGGTTCGATCCCTGCCCCCGACCAACAGTGATCTGTGTGGAGTTTGCATGTTCTCCCCGTGTTGCGTGGGTTTACTCCGGGATTTCTCCGGTTTCCTCCACATGCCAAAAACATGCAGGTTAGGGATACGGGGCGCTTGCGCACACAGCGACCGGCAGCTGGTGGCTTGTCACCAGACTGCAAAACAAATCTACCTACAGGTACAAAACAAGTAACAACAAAAAAAAAAAAATGGTTCCATGGCTCAAAAATGATTGAAAAAACTGACAGAGGCAACTTCAGAGATGATTTTTCTCAGCATCCTCCAAGTCCACCATTGGGTTCCTTCAAAGTGGAGGCAGCCTTTAGGTGTTTTTCCACCACAAATTACTGGACCCATCTTAGCAGAACCATCAGCAGAGGAACTCTTTTAGAAACTATGTTCTCTGGGGGCATTTTTTTCTTGCTGCATTTCCACTGAGATGAGGACTTTTGTTGATGACACAGTCTTACAAAGATATGGAATTAGATTTGTGACAAAATGTTTGAAAGAAACTTGAATATCAAACAAAAATAACAATCTTGTGTAAAATATTTCATCTCCAGCAAAAATCCTGACTTCAAACAAATTTGCTATAAAATCCTTTGTTTGATAAAGAACGATTTTGTTTTTCAGCGCCCAAACTTTTGCATTTTTCTTTAATTTCCTTTGGTCAACCGGAGAAAAGGAAAGAAAAAAGTAACTGTCTGGGGAGGGAAAAAGGATGACGTTAATGCAGCCATGTAGCCATATCCCTTTCATTAACGACTTCTGATCCACCTGTGTTTGTTTTCTTCTATTTTTAGTGGTGCTGCATTTGTCCATCCATCCATCCATCTTCTTCCGCTTAGTCCTTTTCGGGTCGCGGGGGCGCTGGAGCCCAACATTGTTACTTATCCTAGACGATTCTCCTGATCAACAATTAACAAATTCATCAGAAAAGTCACAACTTTATAAGAAAACAGTTGGAAACTTAGAAACAACTTGTAAATTAATAACAAAAAGGTTATAAACGTATAAGAAAGAAAGTCTCCAAGATGAAGCAGGAATTGGTGAAGATTGAGAAGCAGCTCCAGCATAAAACAGGCAGGAGACACTGCTGGTTTCCTTCATATGTGAACGTGGTTGGACGACATTCCGTCAGCAGGAATCTCTCATGAAGATGTTAACTTCTTCCCTCCGGTTGTTGAGCCTCTTTCATCTGAATCCTGTTGCCGGTCGGCAGATTTAAACCAACCTCACGGTGCCTCCCTTCACAAGTGAGGAGCGACGGGAACGTTTCTGCCTCTGACACTAATGAGCAGTTAGGGATTCTTCACTGTAAAAACATGAAAGGAAAATGAGGTGCTGAAAGAATCCGGATCCTAAAAGTAACTGCATGACGGTGGAAGAAATGCTCAGTTATGGTTAAACTGTAATGTGTCTGAAACTGGTGTGTGACAGTTTCAAAAAGCTGCTGTGAATTCTCTCCAGCACAAAAAAAAACACATATATATCATCTGCATAGAAAATAACTGTTCAGTATATTTGATGTTTTAGTGGCTAATTAAGCCATGGAGCAGCTGGGTGTTGGAGGTAAACCGTTCCATCAGTGAGCTACTGCTGGGCCAAATGCTACCAGACAGATTCAGTCACTAGTGATTTATGGATGGATTATGAAGACTCTTCAGTCTGTAATTGTTGAAATTCTTTAAATCAAAGCTGAGATGTGAACGGGGACTCCCAGAGACCCCCTCCAGGTCCCCCCGGGTTTCTCTGGTTTGGGTCTGAGCAGCCGCCACCGCCTTTACTGTCACTCAACAGCTGGAAGCTCGCAGTCGTCTCCTAAACGGTAATTTATGTTGTTATGGAGGACAAACTGCTGCAGGGGCACCAACATTAAGAGTTTCTTCACCAACATGTTTTCACCTGCAGCAGCTATGCCAGCAATGTCTGAAAAATTCAATTCAATTCAATTTTATTTATATAGCGCCATTTCACAACAACAGTCATCTCATAGCACTATCAACTGTAGGGGGGACCCCCACAGTTGCAGAAAGACCCCAGCAATCAAATTCAGAATCAGAATCAGAATAAACTTTATTGCCAAGCATGTAAAAAAAACACACGAGGAACTTGACTTGACATTGGTGCGCATGCGCGCGACACAACGACACGGCAGCCATAAAGGCGCCTCATTAAACAGAGATAGATAAGAAAGGGAGGGGAAGGGAGGGAACGACACAAGGGGGGAGGAGAAAAAAAACTTCGTTATCAAAATACAGCTTATTTTTAAGCAGATTGTGATTACAATGAAAAAAAATCTCTCAATAGCACAGAGCAACAACTCAGAATTCACGAGACACAAGAGAGCAGTGTACAGTATATCTTTAATCAGTTCATGAATCAATGTGTGTGCGGTGTTGAGCAGTGTTGATGATAATAAGAGAGACCCAAGGACCCTTGGCAGAAGATGTTTTGTCTGTCTGGCGCCCAGTCTTATCTGGCGCTGCAGCTGGCTGTCCAAGGCCTTGTGCTCATGATTTTGAAAAAAAAACAGTCTGCAGACAGCCAGGAGGAATTTTCATGGGGAATAATAATGCCAAATAGGACTGATCACAGAGAAGACTTGTATTTCTTCTGTAGATTCAGTACATTAATCCTTCATTGCGCAGCTTTGAACTCGTCGTGGAAAGACCTGAGCGAACCCATGATGTAATCCACCTTACGAGACAGTTCTCCAGTAGTCGCTATCAGGGTCTTCTCCAGTTTCTCAATTTGTTGGATGCACCTCGCCTGGCCAGCATTTTGATAGGTTGAATCCATCTTCAGCAATTTGCGGTAAACCAAGACAATTCCCGTCCCAATCAGAATTATCCCAATCACCAAGATTACGAAGATAAACAAATCTTCAATATCTTCGATAGAGAGATTAGAGAGACACAGCATTTTCCAAATACCTGTGTCACATAGATAGCCCACTGGAGCCGTTCCAGCGGGGCAAACAGCTTCCCCCGGAGCACTTTTCCTTGTTGAAAAAATAGTGTCAATTGTGTTCAAAGCCCAGCTTATTAACTCCATAATTTCTTTTCGGCGGTCGCAGTCAGACGCAGACAGACAACAGCAAGCTGGGATCCAATTGATCCTCATTTTGATCCAATTGATCCTCATTTTCCTCATTCCTCAAATTGATGAGGAATGAGGAAAGTAACGCAGACGCAGTTGGAAAACCACAGTTACACCAGTGGTTAGACCCAGAGCCCTTCATGAAGCAGAGTACACAAACGCTGCAGGCTTCCTCAGCCACTAGGGGGCACCCCAAGACAAGTCTTTTGAGGGAAGAATTGAAATCACCTTCACCTTTTTCTTCTGAATTTGCAACTCTTTTCTCCACAATTCTGGACATTTTTTCCTCATTAATTTGTGACTTTTTTTCTTGTAAATGTGCAACTTCTTTCATCATAACGTTACAGCCCGCTCCTTTCTGGGAGTCGGACCGCTCAGTTTTTTCCTGTGCTGTAGGTGGAGCTACGAAGGACCACCCTGGCTGAGAGGTGGCTATGGCGGTCCTGTTCTGTCTGCTGTTTGCAGCCTGTGGAGGTTGTTCTGGTTTGGCCGCTGGGCATGGTTGCAGCCCCTGACAGAGGGCTATGTAGTCACTGGATTGGCTCGTGACTCTGTCTCATGCATCCCATACACATGCACACACCACTGATTTTACACACTTTTATTCCTTAACTCTAATAAATAAATTATTGTTTAAAATTGGTACCTCCATGTGGGCTCCCTCCTTTGTCAAGACCTGGAGCCGGGTTTGTAACAATAAATTTGCAACTTTTCTCATTTATTTGCTACAGTTTTCTTGTAAATTGGCAACTTTTTTCTATTAATTTGCAACTTTTTCCTCGATTGATTTGCAACTTTTTTCCATTGATTTGCAACTTTTTTTTTCTAGTAAATTAACAACTTTTTCTCCCCGATTTGCTACTTTTTTGTAAATTTAAAACTTTATCATACATTTGCAACATTTTCTTGTACATTCTTTACTTTTTTCTAGTAAATTTGCAGCTTTCTACATTTTCTAGTAAATCAACTTTTCTCCCTGAGTCACTTCTTTTTGTAAAATTGCAACTTTGGCACATTTACAACATATTTTTGTAAATTCTTGACTTTTTTTCTAATGAATCCCCAACTTTTTTTTCTCAGTGATTTGCTTCTGTTTTCTTGTAAATTTGAACCTTTGTCTTCTACATTTTCTTGTACACTGCTGACTGTTCTAGTAAATCTACAACTTTTTTCCTCAAATTTGCAACATTTTCTTGTAAATTCTTGACTTTTTTCTGGTAAATATGCAACTTTTTCTCATTGATTTGCAACTTTCTCTAGTAAATCTGCACTTTTTCTAGTAAATTTGCATCCGCTTCTTTTACATTTTCTATTAATTCTACAACTGTTCCCGAGTCACTTTTTTTTTGTAAATTTGCAACTTTGTCTTTTACATTTACAACATATTTTTATAAATTCTTGACTTTTTTCTAATGAATCTGCAACATTTTTTTCATTGACTTGCCGTTTTCTTGTAAATTTGCAACTATCTTGTATAGTTACATTTTCTTGTACACTGTTGACTTTTCTAGTAAATCTACAACTTTTTTCCCTCAAATTTGCAACATTTTCTTGTAATTTTTTTTTCTCGTAATAAATCTGCAACGTTTGACTTTTTCTTCTGGTAAATCTTTACTTTTTTTTAAATAAATTTGCAACTTTTGTAAATCTGAAACTTTTTTCTTATAAATTTGCAACATTTTCTTGTAAATTCTTGACTTTCTAGTAAATATGCAACTTTTTTCAAAAATTTGCAACTTTTTCTTGTAAATCTGCACCTTTTTTCTCATAGGACTAATAAAGGATTGTCTTTTAAATTTGAAACCTTTCCTTTGAGATTTGCTACTGTTTCCTTATGTCTGCATTTTTTTTCTATAAATTTGCAACTTTTTCTTGTAAGTTCTTGACTTTTTCTTTTGGTAAATCTGCAACTTTTTTTTCTTATAAATTTGCACCTTTGTCTTGCAAATCTCTAACTTTTTTTCCCTCATAGGACCAATAAAGGATTGTCTTCCCTTATAAATTTGCAATTTTTAACTCACAGATTTGCTACCATTTTCTTGTAAATTTACAACTTTGTCTTGTAAAATTTTGACTTTCTCCTTACAAACCTGCTTTTTCTCAAATGTGCAACTTTTATCTTGCAAATTTGCAATATTCATGTGGATGCTGGTTACATTTTTATTATTATATGAAATGGTTCATTTGTCCTGTTCATCTAGACAATGAGTCAAGTTTATTTTTTGTTTTTTGTGGGGAGATAGATATTTCATTATCATTTTTCAGTGATTTTAACCATTTCCTATGGGCCCTCAAATATAATTTTCCCCAGCTCCTATAAAACCCAGAAGCAGCCCCGACTCTTCACCTCGTCTCTCCCTCGCAGTTGAGCTGATTGAATCTGTCCTCTGCTACCCCCTGATGGATCCACAAGTCCACTGCAGGAGGATTATTGTTCTTTTTAAAAAAGCAGCTCGTTATAGAAAGAGCAACTTTGAGCAACGTTTCCTCCTAAAACATCTCCATAGAACAATAAAAACTACTTATAAGAATAAACTAGTCTTTTTTTTCCTTGTAAATATGCAAGTTTATTCACAAGCTTCTTTCATGTGCCTATTCTTGCTGTAAACTCTACTTTTTACCCCTGTAACTCTGCATGATTTTCCATACTTTTTCTTTGCTTCTTATACTTTGACCGTGGAGGAAACTTGCTCTTTCTATACCTCATGTTTTTACTCTAAATGTACCTCCAATCTGACACTTTAGTACATGTCTTTTTTTTGGGGGGGGGGGGGGGTATTGAAGAGAGACAGAAAAAAAAACTGTCATAACATTTTTTTTATTTTGTCAAACTGAAAACAAAAACCCAAAGAAAACCTTCAGAGTATCTACATCATGCTGAAAACAAACCAAAAATGACAAAAGAAACAGGAGAAAATATATTTACATTTATGAAAGAGGGGAAACCTTAAAACTGTACAAAATGGAAAACTATCTGTTCTACAAACTGGTAAATATGTGTCAAAGTGCTGGTGCATAAAGAGAAACACAACACTGAAAAATACATTGATCTTTTTTTTTTTTGCAATAGAAACAACATCCCACAGAGAGGTAACGTCTTCAATGTTAAGGCAGCATCTTTACAGTGATTATTGTGATTATCAAGGTAAATCCTGAATTAAACTCTTGCAATAAAGAAAGAAAGAAAGAAAGAAAGCTGCTAGACATCAGAGGTGAGCATGTTAATGTTTATCTACGGAACCCCTAAGCAGACATACATTTGTGCATTTTATCACGTCTTCCTGTGATAAATTATTTTGGTTTTCCCATGATCTTGAGTTACTCATGCCATTATCTCAAGATAACAAATGTTTTCCTGAGATAACAGGATGATTATCTCAATATCTTGAGATAACTACACTTTATTTTCCTGTGATAACAGTTTAAAAAAAATGACAACAGGCTCACTTAGATTGTGTCACCAATAAAACCAAAGCCTCATTAAAAGTAACTGTTGTTAACCATTTAGTTAGCTTGAGATTTTGACAAAATTATCCAGGTATCTCAGGAATACAAGATTAGTTATCTTGAGATAATGACAAAGTTCAGTTATCTTGGGGGCTTGAGAAAGTTATTCTTTTATCTTAGGAAAACATTTATTACTCGATAATGCCATACAGTACCTTGATATCATGTTGAAAAGCTGAAATTAATTTGTTATCATGGGAGAACTGAAAATAAAATATATACATTAAATATACAGTATGTTTACTTAGGGCTTCTGTAGAGAAATTATTTCCCCAAGATAAAAGGATAACTTTCTCAAGATCTCAAGATGAACTAAACTTCACGTGTCATTGTCTCTAGATGGCTAATGCCAACCTTAAGTGGGATTTATGCACCTGCATCACGTCAACACCATTACCGACATCCGTCACCGATGCAGCGACTGGCAATTTTTTCTTGTGTGTTGGGTGAAATGCTTTGTTCCGTTGCCAAAACGGGTTTCAGCCGATGTGTAGAGTGATTTCTGTTTGTCGTGTGTTTTTGTTTATGAAATAGCGATAGACAAGAGCAGATGTGATGGAGTTACAGCTAATAAATGTTAAGAAAAAGCAACTTTTCATACAATCACTGCACAGAGATAAATAGAAGTTGGAGAAAACAGTGCGTGCGACCACCACTGCTGCTGTTATTTGACAATCTCTGTAATTACTGGGGTTATGATGAGCCACAAAATGTTCTGTATGTGCTTATTTCCTCAATATGCTTTTGAATTTGGACTGTTGCTTAACTGACCCGCCTTGGAAGTTGTGCCGCCATGGACAGGCAGAGCGGAGCAGTGGTGAGAACCAGGAAATGTGAAGAAGACAAAGCAGACCAATCACAGCCCTTATGGCCTGCGTCGCCGACGTGCACCTCTTGGGCAATGCAATAGAAATGCACGTCGCTGCTGCGCTGGCGCTGTCGCAGCTGCATTGCGTTGATGCGGGTGCATAACTTGCATTTAAGTAATTCTGATTACACCTTTAGCTATGTTGTCATGGAAAAATAGAGTTTTGTTATCTTGACATCTTGAGAAAATGATCCTACTATCTCAGGATAATGACAAATATGCTACTGTAACAGTAAAACAAAAGTAATTTACTAAAAACAGGTCAAATAAAATATATGAATTTGTGGCTGCTTAGGGATTCTATAGCCCCGCTAATTACACCATCTAATGTAGATTTACTTTACAGCAAAGCTTACTAGCTCTGCTATCCAGTAAACTAGCTAAATTTCTATTTTGCTCAGTCATTCTGATAACTTTATTGGCAAATTAAGTTGCTACATGAGCATTAGAAAAATACTTGCTGTTATGAATACTTAATTCCAATAACGACTTCATCATTACAAACTAAATAGTTACAGAACTTTGTCTAGTAGCAAGACTAGCTAAGCTATTTTGGCTAACACCGATGTTTGAAGCTACTCTAGCTGGCAGCAACAGTGTACAGAGTCATTCTGGCACATTTTTAATCAACTCTTAGCACTCGTTTGCAGAATTTTCTAAGGATAAACACTACAAATCTGGATTTATACCACTAGTGGGTGGAAGAAAAAAACACTTATTCATGGCTTGGAGGTGAAAAGTCCAACATAATTTTTTGATAAATTAACATGGTAACAAAACTGTATGCCAACAAGACTGTGTTTTTTATGTTAAAACTAGCTAAATGTAAACACTGTGTTGAAATAATACAATTTGTTAGCATGCGGGTTCACACTAACATCAACAGTAACAGATTCAGTGGACGCCGAAACCCATTTCAGATATGTGAGGGCCACTATGGCGATTTATTTGAAATACATGGAGTGGGAAAATGATAAAGTTGTAAACTCTAATGCTAGCTTTAGCTAGCCAGGGTATCCAGTTGGTTTACAGGATAGCCTTCTGTTCTCTTCTGCTAAATCTTTTTTTAAACTGCACAGAAACAGTGACCTATACAAAAACTGCTCTGTTAATACTGTTATACTGATAATGTTAGCATTAACCCATGAGAAAAGGGAAGCTAATATATGGCTTCAATATTATGAAGAGGGCTTTGAAGAGTCGTGTGAAAAATGGGGAACAATTATGGGGGGAAAAAAACTGGTATTTATATGAACGTCATAATTTTAATGTCTGGTAGCAAAGCCAGCTAATTTAGCTTTGGTTGGATAGACAGGGTGTTAGCAATTGGCTTGCTAGCCACAGCATGTACAAAAATAAACACTTTTCTGACTCCCAACAGCCCAGCATACAAAGTTTATATCTGGAACACATCTTATAGAGGTTGTTTGCTCATTGACAAGACACTGGCTAGACATCGGATTTGCCAATGTTGGCTTGACATATGTGCGCTGTTGGGGTATACTTATTATTATTAGCGTTACCTTGAAACTTTGGCATTTTCAGACGTAGTTTTTAATCAGCTAAAGAGGCTCAGTAGAGTCATTATCAAAGGCACATTGGTGAAAAATGAATTATAAAGGAAGAACTAAATGAAGTCACTTACCCCAGTTTCTGATTTCTCCTGGAAATTTCTAAATCACCTGAAGCTGCGAGGACTAATCAAGAGGAAAAAAACAAAGATCTACAACAATTTTGAGGTTTGATTTTTAAGCTAGTTTTAAGTCCTGAAAGACAGAATTTGCCACTTTCCATCTTTATACTTGATACATTTTGAAATATTTGAGTTTTAAACAAATCTACCAGAGGATGTTACCTAGAAGTTGCTGGATGTTCACATCAGGGTTCATTAGTTGCCAGCTACACCCCGAAATACAGTCCTGAAATAACAGAAATTAAACCAGCTGACAAGATTAAATATTCATCAAGTAAAAAGTTTGCTGAGAAATTACCAACATTACAGTGACAGAAAAAAACCCCAAACAGTAGATGGCTTCAGGAGGTGAATAGTTATCCTTCGGCTCATTAGCTACGTCTCACCAGGCTAGTTAACATGAGTTTCATTACAGCCGAACTGACCCCATCCATCTTTGTAACAAAATAAATGTTCATTTCTTTTTACAACAGTCACTCCTTATTGAAAAATGTTTAAAAATTACAATAAAATTCGCAAAGGAAACATTGGTAGTGTGCTGGTACAGTCGGTGATAAAATGTCTTCAAACTGTGAGGACATGTTAGCTGAGAACATGTACCCAATACCGGACATGGATACCAGAGATGATCGAAAAGCTGATACCAGATGCCAATATCAGGAATTTATACAGAGTTGTTATTAGGGACCAATACCAGGAACTGATACAGATTTGATACCAGAGACCGATAACCAGAACCAATACCACAGTTTGATATAGAAACCAATACCAGAAACTGATACTAGATACTTATTCCAGGATCCGATACAAGAAACGATGCCAGAAAATGATAACCGATACGGATAAAATATCAGAGAAAGATACAGGAATCAATGCTGGGAGCCGATACCAAAGACAATACAGAACTGATACCAGAGACCGATACCATGAAACAATATAAGAGATGATACAGGAACTAATATGAGAGATTGATAACAGAGAAGATACAGGAACTGATACCAGAGACCAATACCAGGAACATATACCAGAAACTGATACCAGCGTCTGTTACAGGACCGATAAAAGAACCTAATATCAGAGAAAGATACAGGAATTGATGCCAGGAGCTGATACCAAAGACAATACAGTACTGATACCAGGAAACAATATAAGAGATGATACAGGAACTGATATGAGAGACAGATAACAGAAGAAACAGGAACTGATACCAGCAACCAATACCTGGAAAAGACATAAGACATGATACAGGAACTGATATTAAAAAGTGATAACAGAAGAAACAGGAACTGATACCAGCAACTGATGCCAGGAACCAATACCAGAAACTGATAACAGTATCTTTTAGAGGAAACGATACTGGAAACTGACAATCAGAACCGATAAAAGAGACTGATATCAGAGAAAGATACAGGAATTAATGCCAGGAGCAGATGACAAAGGCAATACAGAACTGATACCAGAGTCCAATACCAGGTAACAATATAAGAGATGATACAGAAACTGATATGCGAGACCGATAAGAGAGACTGATACCAGAAAACAATGCCAGAGACAATACATGAACTGATACAAAGAACCAATATCAGACACTAATATCAGAACCTATTACAGGACCAATAGCAGAGACCGATATCTGAACCAATACCAGAAACCAATACTGGAACTGATGCCAGAGATGCTATTGGAACAGATATGAGGGTCCAATATAGGAACTGATACCAAAGAAGGATATCAAGAACCGATACCAGAGACGATACTGGAAGGATGAATTGGCACACTAAAAAAATACAAACATAAACATAGACCTCTCTCCATCACTATATAGTATGAACAGTTTAAAGGTCCCAGTGGCTGTAGAAGGTCCAGACTGAGCTGAAGAACCAGACACACAGCGGACCAGGTTCCTTTGTTCTGGACTGATGTGGACCAGTTCAGAGCTGCGCAGACTTTAGACCAGGGCCCAGACGGTCAGAGTCGTACATCGGGATCAGAAATGCAGTAACAGGGTCAGGGGCACAGTACCAGGATGGAGAACACAGTACCAGGATCTCCAGCGTCATCTGGGCGTGATTTCCTGCACCATGACGGTCGGACTGATGCTTGGGCAGGAGTCTCTGTGCCGCAGTTTGAACATTAGCTGCTCTCTTTCCTGAGAAAGGTTCTGGTTGATGGCGGACTGCCTCTCCAGCGCCGCCTTCAGGTCCTTCTGCTCCTTGGAGAGTTGCCTGGAAAACGAAGTAAGTTAGGAGAAACAAGAAGAGAAAGTGCAGTGGGAATGCACTGTACAGTGTAATAAACAAAGGTTGTGCAATGTAAAAAATGAGGGTTCCCCACTGTAAAAAATTGAGGGTTATACACTTCTTCCGGCTGCTTCCTTTAGGGGTCGCCACAGCAGATCATCTGCCTCCATCTCACCCAATCCCTTCATCTTCCTCTGTAATGCCAATCCTCTCCATGCCCTCCTTCACTACATCCATAAATCTTCTCTGTGGTCTTCCCCTTTTCCTCCTGCCTGGCCACTCCATCTTCAACATCCTTAGTCCAATATATCCACCAGCCCTCCTCTGCACATGTCCAAACCATCTCAGCCTTGACTCGCTTACTTTGTCTCCAAACTGCTCAACTTGAGCTATCCCTCTGATATACTCATTTGTAATCCTGTCCCTCCTAGTCACTCCCAATGAAAATCTTAGCATCTTCAACTCTACCACCTCCAGCTCCACCTTCTGTTTTTGTCAGCACCGCCGTTTCCAAGCCATACATCATAGCAGCTCTCACTACCGTCTTGTAAATCTTCCCTTTCACGCTTGCTGCTACCCTTCTGTCACAAATCACCCCTATCTATTCCTGATGTACAACACTTTGTATCAGCTGTAGTTGTTTTTAAAGTGCTTTAGAAATAAAGTTTGATTGACTGATTGACACTTGTCTCCACCCACTCCACCCTGCCTGCACTCTCCTCTTCACCTCTCTTGTGCATTTTCCATTGCTTTGGATGGTTGACCCCAGGTTTAAACTTCGTCTGTCAGCCTGTCCATCACTATGGCAAACAAGAGGAGGCTCAGAGCCGATCCCTGATGTAACCCCACCCCCACCTTGAACCCATCAGTCACTCCAACAGCACATCTCACCACAGTCTCACTGTCCTCATACATGTCTTGTACCACCCTCACATAATTCTCTGCCATTCCTGACTTCCTCAGACAGTACAACACTTCCCTCTTGGCACCCTATCATATGCTTTCTCTAGATCCACAAAGACACAGTGCAACTCCTGACCTTCTCTATATTTCTCCATCAACACTCTTAGGGCAAACATTGCATCTGTAGTACACTTTGTTGGCACAAAACCGTACTGCTGCTCACTGATTGTCACCTCTTCTCTTAACCTGGCTTCAACAGCTCTTTCTCGTGTCTTCATAGTGTGGCTTATCAACTTGAATCCATCCGTCACTCATACAGGGCACTTCACCACCATCTCGCTGTCCTCATACATGTCCTGCAACACCCTCACAAACATCTTTGCCTCTCCTGACTTTCTCATACGGTACCACACTTCCTCTCTTGGCACCCTATCATCTGCTTTCTCTAGAGCCACAAAAACACAGTGCAACTCCTTCTGACCTTCTCTATATTTCTCCATCAGCATTCTTAAATCAAACACTGCATCTGTAGTACTCTTTCTTGGCATGAAACCATACTCCTGCTCACTGACTGTCACCTCTCCTCTTAACCTGGCTTCCACAACTCTTTCCCATATCTTCATAGTGTGGCTGATCAACTTTATGCCTCTGTAGTTACTACAGCTCTGAGCATCACCTTTGTTCTTGAAAATTGGTACCAAAACACTTTTTCTCCACTCCTCAGTCATCGTCTCACTCTCCAAGACTGTGTTAAACAATCTGGTTAAAAAGTCCACTGCCATCTCTCCTAAACATCCCCATACCTCCACAGGGATGTCATCTGGACCATCCGCCTTTCTATTATTCATCCTGCCCTCACTTCTGCCTTGCTAATCCTCGGGACTTTCTTGTTCACCATCTTTCCTTCATCCATCCTCCTCTCTCTCTCATTTTCTTTATTCATCAGTTCTTCAAAGTACTCCTTCCACCTTCTCAACACACTCATCATTTGTTAGTACATTGCCATTTCTGTCCTTAATCAGTCTAACCCGCTGCACATCCTTTCCAGCTCGATCTCTCTGTCTAGCCAGTCGATATAAGTCCTTTTCTCCTTCCTTATTGCTTAGCCTCTCACACAACCCATGATATGCCTTTTCCTTTGCCACTTCTCTCTTTGCCATATGCACAGATTCCAAATACTCTTGTCTACTTTCTTCATCTTCCTGACTATCCCACTTTTTCTTTGCCAACTTCTTCCTTTGAATACTTTCCTGTACCTCCACATTCCACCACCAAGTCTCTTCATCTTCCTCCCTCTGTCCAATGGATACACCACATACAGTGGTGTGAAAAAGTGTGTGACTCCTTCCTGATGTCTCCTTTTTTTTGTATGTTTGCCACATTTAAATGTTTCAGATCATCAAACAAAATTTAAATATTAGACAAAGATACCACAAGTAAACACAAAATGCAGTTTTTAAATGAAGGCGTTTATTATTAAGGGTTAAAAAAAATCCAAACCTACATGGCCCTGTGTGAAAAAGTGATTTCCCCCCTCCCCCCACCTGTTAAAACATAAATTAACTGTGGTTTATCACATTTTTGGAAAGCTGAGTTCATTTTTTCTAGCCACACCCAGGCCCGATTACTGTCACACCTGTTCTCAATCAGGAAATCACTTAAATAGGACCTGCCTGACAAAGTCAAGTAGACCGAAAGATCCTCAAATGCTAGACATCATGCTGCGATCCAAAGAAATTTAGGAAGAAATGAGAAGCAAAGTAATTGAGATCTATCAGTCTGGAAAAGGTTATAAAGCCATTTCGAAAGCTTTGGGACTCCAGCGAACCACAGTGAGAGCCATTATCCACAAATAGCGAAAACATGGAACAGTGGTGAACCTTCACAGGAGTGGCCAGCCGACCAAAATTACCCCAGGAGCGCAGCAACGACTCATCCAAGAGGTCACAAAAGACCCCACAACAACATCCAAAGAACTGCAGGCGTCACTTGCCTCAGTTAAGGTCAGTGTTCATGACTCCACCATAAGAAAGGGACTGGGCAAAAATGGCCTGTATGGCAGAGTTCCATGATGAAAACTACTGCTGAGCAAAAAGAACAAAGGCTCATCTCAGTTTTGCCAGAAAACATCTTGATGATCCCCAAGACTTTTGGGAAACACTCTGTGGACTGACCAGACAAAAGTTTAACTTTTTGGAAGGTGTGTGTCCCATTACATCCAGCAAAAAAGTAACAGCATTTCAGAAAAGGAACATCATACCAACAGTAAAATATGGTGGTGGTAGTGTGATGATCTGGGGCTGTTTTGCTGCTTCAGGACCTGGAAGAATTGCTGTGGTAAATGGAACCATGAATTCTGTTCTCTACCAAAAAAATCCTGAAGGAAAATGTCCGGCCATCTGTTCGTGACCTCAAGCTGAAGCGCACTTGGGTTCTGCAGCAGGACAATGATCCAAAACACACCAGCAAGTCCACCTCTGAATGGCTTATGAAAAACAAAATGAAGACTTTGGAGTGGCCTAGTCAAAGTCCTGACCTGAATCCAATTGAGATGCTGTGGCATGACCTTAAAAAGGCAGTTCATGCTTGAAAACCCTCCAATGTGGCTGAATTACAACAATTCTGCAAAGATGAGTGGGCCAAAATTCTTCCACAGCGCTGTAAAAGACTCATTATCAGTTATCGCAAACGTTTGATTGCAGTTGTTGCTGCTAAGGGTGGCCCAACCAGTTATTAGGTTTAGGGAGCAATCACTTTTTCACACAGGGCCATATAGGTTTGGATTTTTTTTTTTTTTTTTTACCCTTAATAATAAACACCTCCATTTAAAAACTGCATTTTGTGTTTACTTGTGTTATCTTTGTCTAATATTTACCTCCGCCAAGGAGGTAATGTTTTTGCCGGGGTTTGTCTGTCTGTCTGTCTGTTGGTTAGCAAGATAACTCAAAAAGTTTTGGACGGATTTCGATGAAACTTTCAGGCGTTGTTGGAAATGGTACAAGGAAGAACTGATTAAATTTAGGTGGTGATCTGGATCACCGTCCAGAAGAAAACCGCCATTACGGAAAATGCCATTTTCGTGAATAACTACTGAACCAATAATCCTATCATTGTCAATCCAATTGCAAGTCATATGTTCTCATGGTCAAGGAATCTGAAAACGTACACACAAACACTGTATGGGAGGAACTGTGGCCACCATTACGCCAAATGCCATTTTCCTGAATAACTACTGAACCAATAATCCTATCATTGTCAATCCAATTGCAAGTCATATGTTCTCATGGTCAAGGAATCTGAAAACGTACACACAAACACTGTATGGGGGGAACTGTGGCCGCCATTACGGAAAATGCCAATTTTCCTGAATAACTACTGAAACACTAATCCTATCATTGTCAATCCAATTGCTAGTCATATGTTTTCATGGTCAAGGAATCTGAAAACGTACACACAAACACTGTATGGGGGGAACTGTGGCCGCCATTACGGAAAATGCCATTTTCCTGAATAACTACTGAAACACTAATCCTATCATTGTCAATCCAATTGCTAGTCATATGTTTTCGTGGTCAAGGAATCTGAAAACGTACACACAAACACTGTATGGGGGGAACTGTGGCCGCCATTACGGAAAATGTCATTTTCGTGAAGAACTACTGAACCACTAATCATATCATTGTCAATCAAATTGCTAGTCATATGTTTTCATGGTCAAGGAATCTGAAAACGTACACACAAACACGGTATGGGGGGAACTGTGGCGCTTGGCAGAGGTCTGCGCTCTCCGAGTGCTTTTCTAGTTAAATCTGTTTGATGACCTGAAACATTTAACTGTGACATACAAAAAAATGAGAAATCAGCAAAGGGGCAAACACTTTTTCACACCACTGTACCTTTCTACCCATTTCCCTCAATACTTTTGCTGTACTTTCCCAGTCATCTGATAATTCTTCCCTACCACCCAGAGCCTGTATCAATTCCTTCCTGAACTCTGTGTTACCTTCTTCCTTCTGTAACTTCCCCCACTTAATCATTGGCTCTGCCTTCACTCTCTTCCTCTTCTTGCTTTCCAAAGTCATCCTACAGACTGCCATCTGATGCCGTCTAGCGACATTCTCCCCTGCCACCACCTTGCAGTCTTCTATCTCTTTCAGATTTCTCCTGCATAAAATGCAGTGCACTTGTGTGCACCTTCCTTCACTCTTGTAAGTCACCCTTTGTTCCTCTCTCTTCTTAAAGTACTGTATGTGTTCACCACTGCCATTTCCATCCTTTTAGCAAAATTCACAATCATCAGGCCTTCCACATTTCTCTCCTTAAGACCATACCTACCCAGAACCTCATCACCTCTGTTCCCTTGACCTACATGCCCACTAAAGTCCGCTCCAATCACCACTCTCTTCCCCCTGGAAACACTCTCTACCACTTCATTGAACTTACTCCAGAATTCCTCTTTCTCTTCTGACATCCAACTTGTGGGGCATACGCACTGACAACATTCAACATCACACCTGCAATTTCTATCTTCAAACTCATGATCCTGTCTAACTCCCTCTTCACCTCCTGAACACTCTTCACATACTCTTCCTTCAAGATTACTCCTACTCCATTTCTCTTCCTATCTACACCAAGGTAGAAGAGTTTAAATCCCCCTCCAATGCTTCTAGCCTTGCTTCCCTTCCATCTGGTTTCCTGAACACAATATATCTACCTTTCTTCTCTCCATCATATCAGCCAACTCTCTGCCTTTACCAGTCATAGTCCCTACATTAAACATCCCTACTCTCACCTCCACACTTGTACCTTTCCTTGTCTCTCTCTCCCTCCTAAAAACGCCTTCCCCCTCTCCTCCTCCTCCTCGATCTTTGACCAACAGTAGGCCAATTTCCACCAGCACCCTGTCGGTTAGCAACACTGGTGGCGCTCGTTGTTAACCCGGGCCTCGACCGATCCAGTATGAAGGTCTCATTCATTATGATCTGCATGTTTGATCTGGAAAAGGTTTTACACTGGATGCCTTTCTTGACACAACCTTCCCCATTTACCTGGGCTAGGGACCGGCACTAGAAGCACACTGGCTTGTGCACCGCCTGTGGTTGGGTTCAGCCACAGGGAGTTCTACTCTGTCAAAAAAAAAGGTTTTCAAGCTGTAAAAACACATGTTCCACACACTGTAAACTAGAAAAGTACTCGGAGAGTGCAGACCTCCGCCAAGCGCCACAGTTCCCCTCATACAGTGTTTGTGTGTACGTTTTCAGATTCCTTGACCATGAAAACATATGACTAGCAATTTGATTGACAATGATAGGATTAGTGGTTCAGTAGTTATTCAGGAAAATGGCATTTTCCATAATGGCGGCCACAGTTCCCCCCATACAGTGTTTGTGTGTGCGTTTTCAGATTCCTTGACCATGAGAACATATGACTAGCAATTGGATTGACAATGATAGGATTATTGGTTCAGTAGTTATTCAGGAAAATGGCATTTGGCGTAATGGCGGCCACAGTTCCCCCCATACAGTGTTTGTGTGTACGTTTTCAGATTCCTTGACCATGAGAACATATGACTAGCAATTGGATTGACAATGATAGGATTATTGGTTCAGTAGTTACTCACGAAAATGGCATTTTCCGTAATGGCGGTTTTCTTCTGGACAGTGATCCGGATCACCACCAAAATTTAATCAGTTCTTCCTTGTACCATTTCCAACAACGCCTGAAAGTTTCATCGAAATCCGTCCAAAACTTTTTGAGTTATCTTGCTAACCAACAGACTGTCCCTGTCAAATAAACTAATCTACTACTACTACTACTACAGACAGACAAACAGACAAACCCCGGCAAAAACATTACCTCCTTGGCGGAGGTAAAAATGAGTGAGTTTATATTGTTTATGGTGATTGTTATTGTCGTCAGTGAGAACAAGGCCCCCCACTTGTCCTCCCTCGTCACACTCAGCACTGGCTTGCCACAGGGCTGTGTGCCGAGTCCACTCTAATATGCACTTATTCGTTTTTTTAGCACCAGCCATAAGATCCATGGTAATTTTGTTGTAATTGATTCTGTGTATTAATTACAGTAATAACTGCAGTGACAATAAAGATTCTATTCTATTCTGCAAGTTATGTACACATGTGACAGTATTTGTACTGAAGAACATACTGGATCAGAGTCTGGCAGTTCTCCATGCGGACTCTGAGGTCTTCGTTCTGCTGCAGGACATGGATCATCTGGTCCTCCAGGGACTGGTTCTTCTCCACCTGGTGACCAAAACACATTAAACTGTCTGACAGGACATTACAGGTTCAGGTCTGAGACAGAGGTCTGATCATTATCACTGGCCTGAGAGACCAAAATCACAATTGGGTATTAAAGGTCCCATTCACTGTGAATTTTTTTTGTAGGTTTTATTTATATATATACTGCATATATATATATATTTTTTTTTGTATTTTGTTTACTTTATTAATCCCGGAGGGAACTTGCAGGGCATCCACCTGGATGGATGAGACAGCCACGGTGTGGCGCTAATCCCTTCACCATTCACACACACATTCACACCTAGGGCCACTTTAGAGTCTCCAATTAACCTAACCTGCATGTTTTTGGCCTGTGGGAGGAAACTGGATTACCAGGGCTAAACCCCCGCAGACACGGGGAGAACATGCAAACTCCACACAGAAGGGTCACCGATGGTCTTGGGGTGGAATCGAACCCACGATGGTCAGGGGTGGAATCAATCCCATGACCTTCTGACTGCGCCACCAAGCTGCCCAGCCATAACCTGATGGGTGGATATTTCAGTGTTGCACATTTAAAAAGGAAAAAGTTACATATCGACAACCAAAAAGTTGCAAATTTAAGATTTAAAAAAAAGAAGCAAACTTATGAAAAAAAAAAAAAGAAAATTTATGAGGAAAAAATAGTCACATTTACAAGGAAAAAAAATATTATAAAAAGCTGCAAATGTATGAAAAAAGTAGCAAATTTACAAGAAAAAAGTCATGCTTTGATTTTAAAAAGTTGCAGTTTTACAACAAAAAAGATGCCAATTTACGAGAAAAACGCTGCCAATTTATGAGAAAAGTTGCACATTTGTAAGGGGGAAAAAAAAGTTGCAATTTTAAGAGAAAAAAGTTGCACATTTACAAAAACCGTTGCAAATTTAAAAGAAAAAAGTTACCAAGTTACAAGAAAATGTCCCATTTTCTTTTAAAAAATTGCAACTCTACAACAAAAAAGTATGAAATTTATGAGAAGAGTTGCAAATTTATAAGAAAAAAGTTGCAGATTTAAAAGAAAAAAAAACACGCAGCACATTTATGAGAAAAAAAGCTGCAAATTTAAGAGAACAAGAGCACTAAGGTGAGTGCAATATCTCCTTCCTCCATTTTCTTTGAAGATCCCAATACTTACTGATTGAGAGCAGTTTTCAACTTTTCAATATAATTATTGTGGCAGAACCAAATTATGATAAACCCATCATGGGCTGCACGGTGGCGCAGTGGTTTAGCACTGTGGCAGCACAGTTTTACCCTTGGCCAGGGGATCGCGGGGATCATGAGATCATGGGTTCGATCCCAGCCCCCGACCACCAGTGATCTGTGTGGAGTTTGCATGTTCTCCCCGTGTTGCGTGGGTTTACTCTGGGATTTCTCCGGTTTCCTCCCGCATACCAAAAACATGCAGGTTTAGGGCGCTCGCGCACGCAGCGACCAGCAGCCGGTGGCTTGTCACCAGACTGCAAACCAAATCTACCTACGGGTACAAATAAGTAACAAAAAAAAAAAAATAAAAATAAAAAAAATCCACAAATATACAGTATCTCACAAAAGTAAGTACACCCCTCACATTTTTGTAAATATTTTATTATATCTTTCCATGGGACAAGACTGAAGATATGACACTTTGATACAATGTAATGTAGTCAGTGTACAGCTTGTATAACAGTGCGAATTTGCTGTCTCCTCAAAATACTGTAACTCAACACACAGCCATTAATGTCTAAACCACTGGCAACAAAAGTGAGTACACCCCTAAGTGAAAATGGCCAAATTGTGCCCACAGTGTCAATATTTTGTGTAGCCAACATTATTTACCAGCACTGCCTTAACTCTCTTGGGCACGGAGTTCAGTAGAGCTTCATAAGTTGCCACTGGAATCCTCTTCCACTCCTCCATGACGACATCACGGAGCTGGTGGATGTTAAGACCTTGCGCTCCTCCACCTTCCGTTTGAGGATGCCCCCCAGATGCTCAATATGGTTTAGGTCTGGAGACATCACCTTTACCCTCAGTTTCTTTAGCAAGGCAGTGGTTGTCTTGGAGGTGTGTTTGAGGTCGTTATCATGTTGGAATACTGCCCTGCGGCCTAGTTTCTGAAGGCAGGGAATCATGCTCTGCTTTAGTATATCACAGTACAGGTTGGCATTCATGGTTCCCTCAGTGAACTGTAGCTCCCCAGTGCCGGCAGCACTCATGCAGCTCCAAACTATGACACTTCCACCACCATGCTTGACAGTAGGCAAGACACACTAGTGTTTGTATTCCTCACCTGGTTGTCTCCACACACACTTGACACCATATGAACCAAATAAGTTTATCTTGGTCTCATTAGACCACAGGACATGGCTCCAGTAACCCATGTCCTGAGTCTGCTTGTCTTCAGCAAACTGTTTGCGGGCTTTCTTGTGCATCATCTTTAAAAGGGGCTTCCTTCTGGGACGACAGCCATGCAGACCAATTTGATGCAGTGTGTGACGTATGGTCTGAGCACTGACACGCTGACCCCCCACCCCTTCACCCTCTGCAGCAGTGCTGGCAGCACTCATACGTCTATTTTCAAAAGACATCGTCTGGATATGACGCTGAGCACATGCACTCAACTTCTTTGGTCGACCATGGCGAGGCCTGTTCTGAGTGGAACCTGTCCTGTTAAACCGCTGTATGGTCTTGGCCATCGTGCTGCAGCTCAGTTTCAGGGTGTTGGCAATCTTCTTATAGCCTAGGCCATTTTTATGTAGCGCAACAATTCTTTTTTTCAGATCCTCAGAGAGTTCTTTGCCATAAGGTGCCATGTTGAACTTCCAGTGACCAGTGTGAGACACCAAATTTAACACACCTGTTCCCCATTCACACCTGAGACCTTGTAACAATAACGAGTCACATGACACCGGGGAGGGAAAATGGATAATTGGGTACAATTTGGACACTTTCACTTAGGGGTGTACTCACTTCTTTTTGCCAGCGGTTTAGACATTAATGGCTGTGTGTTGAGTTATTTAGAGGGGACAGCAAATTTACACTGTCATACAAGCTGTACACTGACTACATTGTATCAAAGTGTCATATCTTTGATGCTGTCCTATGAAAAGATATAATAAAATATTTTACAAAAAGGTGAGGGGCGTACTAACTTTTTTGAGATACTGTACAACAAAGTATACAACCCATAGTTGTAGGGCAGGATCCTGAGGTGAACCTGTGTAGCAAGTTTGGTGACAATAGATTGCTTTACACGTTCCATAGTAAGAGATCATAGGGAGCGCCAACCATGACCCCAAACATATAGTCAGAGGTCATGGTCTCAGAGTGAACCTGTGTACCAGGTTTGGTGACCCAAGCTTTCTTTGTTGTAGAGATGTAGTTTATTAGCCATTTTGATATTGACCTTTAACGCTGTGATCCCAAAACCATAGTCACACTTCAGGGTCACAGGATAAACCTGCGTAACGTTTGGTGACCTGCTTTTACTCATTGTACAGTAATAAAGCATAGGGAATGTTAACCTTGACCTTTGATCCCAAACCCATAGTCAGAGGTCAGGATCCCAAGGTGAATCTGTGTACCAGGTGTGGTGGCCCTAGCTTTACTCATTTTATAGTAACAGTAAATGTAGCATTTACTGTTACCATAGTGTAAATCAAATGTTAACTTTGATCTTTGGACCCCAAACCCATAGTCAGGTCAGGGTGCAAGTCATCCAAGATGCAGCTTAGATACAACTACTGTACCGATTTGAAAAGCCTACATCATTTCTTTCAGTAGTTATTGCGTTTAGAAGATTTAGGGAAAATCTGACCTCTGACCTCAAGGTCATCCGATGAAAGTCAAATTGCAATATGTGCATCATCAGAGTATATCAAACCCTGTTACCAAGTTTCAAAACATTTGGAACAAAACTGTAGGAGGAGTTGATTTCACAAGACAGTTACTTTCTATGAAGTGAGGTGAAACAGGAGGTCATAGGTTAGAGGCTACAACTCCTGCAAAAATCAACCGGTCAAAACCAAATTACAATATGTGCATCATCAGTGTATATCAAACCATGGTACCAAGTTTCAAAATAATTGGAACCAAACTGTAGGAGAAGTTGATTTCACAATACTGGGATGGACGAACCCATAACACCCACTTCTGGGTATCGACTAGCGAGGGATTAAAAAAAGTTTCCAATTTAAAAGAAAAATTGAAATTTACAACAAATGTTCCAAATTTGCAAGCTTTTTTTTTTGCATTTAGCATTGGTGCTTCAAAGTCTTATGTACAGTGGGGCAAAAAAGTATTTAGTCAGCCACCAATTGCGCATGTTCTCCCACTTAAAAGATGAGAGGTCTCCAATTTTCATCATAGGTATACCTCAACTATGAGAGACAAAATGAGAAAAAAAAATCCAGAAAATCACATTGTCTGATTTTTAAAGAATTTATTTGCAAATTATGGTGGAAAATAAGTATTTGGTCAATAACAAAAGTTCATCTCAATACTTTGTTATAAACCCTTTGTTGGCAATGACAGAGGTCAAACGTTTTCTGTAAGTCTTCACAAGGTTTTCACACACTGTTGCTGGTATTTTGGCCCATTCCTCCATGCAGATCTCCTCTAGAGCAGTGATGTTTTGGGGCTGTCGCTGGGCAACACAGACTTTCAACTGCCTCCAAAGATTTTCTATGGGGTTGAGATCTGGAGACTGGCTAGGCCACTCCAGGACCTTGAAATGCTTCTTACGAAGCCACTCCTTCGTTGCCCGGGCGGTGTGTTTGGGATCATTGTCATGCTGAAAGACCCAGCCACGTTTCATCTTCAATGCCCTTGCTGGTGGAAGGAGGTTTTCACTCAAAATCTCACGATACATGGCCCCATTCATTCTTTCCTTTACACAGATCAGTCGTCCTGGTCCCTTTGCAGAAAAACTGCCCCAAAGCATGATGTTTCCACCCCCATGCTTCACAGTAGGTATGGTGTTCTTTGGACGCAACTCAGCATTCTTTCTCCTCCAAACACGACAAGTTGAGTTTTTACCAAAAAGTTCTATTTTGGTTTCATCTGACCATATGACATTCTCCCAGTCCTCTTCTGGATCATCCAAATGCTCTCTAGCAAACTTCAGACGGGCCTGGACATGTACTGGCTTAAGCAGGGGGGACACGTCTAGCACTGCAGGATTTGAGTCCCTGGCGGCGTAGTGTGTTTCTGATGTAGCCTTTGTTACTGTGGTCCCAGCTCTCTGCAGGTCATTCACTAGGTCCCCCCGTGTGGCTCTGGGATTTTTGCTCACCGTTCTCGTGATAATTTTGACCCCACGGGGTGAGATCTTGCGTGGAGCCCCAGATCGAGGGAGATTATCAGTGGTCTTGTATGTCTTCCATTTTCCAATAATTGCTCCCACAGTTGATTTCTTCACACCAAGCTGCTTACCTATTGCAGATTCAGTCTTCCCAGCCTGGTGCAGGTTTACAATTTTGTTTCTGGTGTCCTCTGACAGCTCTTTGGTCTTGGCCATAGTGGAGTTTGGAATCTGACTGTTTGAGGTTGTGGACAGGTGTCTTTTATACTGATAACAAGTTCAAACAGGTGCCATTAATACAGGTAACGAGTGGAGGACAGAGGAGCCTCTTAAAGAAGTTACAGGTCTGTGAGAGCCAGAGATCTTGCTTGTTTGTAGGTGACCAAATACTTATTTTCCACCATAATTTGCAAATAAATTCTTTAAAGGCGTCGGACAGACGAAAATTCAATATCGCTAATTCATATCTCAAATTGTTGTCTGAGACGAGCTAAGTCGAACCGCACATGTTTTGGTGTCAACGAATGTAGCATAAGGTGACAATGCGCTCTTGAAGTATGCTGTCGTTGAGAGCTGGCGGACCCAGCCATGCGATCAGCGGCTAAGATGGCCACTGACTGTGTGACGTCAGCTCAGGAAGACGCACGCACACTGTCGGCGGCCACTGCTGTGTTTTGCTTCATGCAACACTTGATGTTTACGTTTTAAAATCGGCGATCACGGATATTTCTCGGAATACTTGTGGATTACAAATAGATTATTTATTAAGATTAGAATTTCAGGAATCGAATTAATATGGTTTGGCGTTGTGTTGTCTACGGGTGCGACGGTATACCAGAGGAGCATGCGGTGAGTGTTTTTGAATTTCCCGTCCCTGGGAAATTCTGAACGGCATGGGTGAAATTCGTTCAGAAAACGCGAAAACATTGGAATGATGTCGGTAAAACACCCTACATGTGCAGTAGACATTTCGTTGACAGCGATTTTGAGAATAAGATGTAATTTGAAATGAAATTTGCAAAAAGATTGGTGATAAAGAAAACGGCTATTCCAACTATATATCCCTCGATTCCCAAGTCTGACTCTGAGACAAGTGTCAGTGACAGTGGCGTGAAAAGCAAGGGTGATCTACCGATGCGATCAGCTGTCAGAAAACGAGAAGTAAACAGGGTAAGTTTTGTATTTTTAATATTCACTGCAAATGTTAAACAATATTAGAAAATGAAATACGGTGCAATCCCAAAATTAATGACCAATGCAACTTCATAATTTCACACTTCCTTCACACTTTGTCTTAGCTTTGTTTTAAATTGTAATCACTCTTGTCTTGTTTACTCTTTTTTCTCTTTTGAATTCTTGGATGGAATATGGGTGGGCAATATAAGCTGCGGCTTCAGCCATCACCCATTTCGGATAACTCACGTGGAATTGTTTAGTAGAAGGAATCTTTGTCTAATTTGACCTTGTTGTTATATTATACAGTTTTCTTTTAACCTGTACTGTATTATCTGAAATAAATTCATTCATTCATTCATTCATTCATAATATTTTATATGGAGTGAATATTAAACTGATCTGCCACATATTACAATGACAGTTCAGCTTTCAATTTTTAGGGAAGCAACATATTTGCTAAGAAAAACAAATATAAGCCTAAGATTGTAGGAGAAATGTGCTTTTAAAAATGGAACCTCAATTTTCTACCATAAAATGGTAGAAAAATTATTCAAATGTATATGACATGCGACTTTGATGAATGCTGAACTATGAGAATTATAACATTGACATGAACATTAATAAACTCAATATATGATTTTACAAAACTTTATTTAAATATCATTGTTCACAAATCTAATCTTGGTAGGCAAAATCCCTTGTAGTGATCAGATGGGAATGTTTCTCTGATGAGGCTCACCACACAGGCAGGCAACATAACCCTCACTTCTTTCCCAAGAAATCCCCAACACCACCACCGTTTCTATTCCTGAGCTGACGTCACTAATGCCCGCACCTATCGAGAGATGGCGGTACTGCAGCCTCACTAATTGAAGGCTGGGCTATGAACAAATAAGGTCATTTATGGAGGCTGGTGACACATATTAAATCACGGGAATGGGCAGAATGGAATATTTTCATACAATCAGTTGATTGGTTCAATAAAAAAATGTTGCTGTCCGAGGCCTTTAAAAATCAGACAATGTGATTTTCTGGATTTTTTTTCCCCCTCATTTTGTCTCTCATAGTTGAGGTATACCCATGATGAAAATTGGAGACCTCTCTCATCTTTTAAGTGGGAGAACTTGCACAATTGGTGGCTGACTAAATACTTTTTTGCCCCACTGTAACATGATATTAAAGGTTTATGATGACATTTGGTTGGGGGGAGGGAGGATGTCCCCTTGTTGCCCCCCCTTGATTTACATCCATGTTTAACCTTCTGAAATGTGTTTATTGGTCAAGTGATTATTGAAAAAACATCAAAACGCTCACTTCTCTTAAAACAAGAGTGCTCTGAGGCAAGTGCAAGATCCACCGCATCAGTTTTCTTTGAAGATCTCAACATGTCACTGAAGGAGAACAATTTTCAACCTTTCCAGAACCAAATTATAATAAATCCATCATCCATGAATATACAACAAAACTTCTGTATACAACTCTTAGCTATAGGCCAGGATCCCAAGTCTGGTGATCCTAGAGAACTTTATTTTATTTAACCTTTATTTATACAGGGTAGTTCCACTGAGAGGGAACCTCTATTTTACCACAGCAGATGTCTCTCAGATGATGCCATTACCAAATTTAAACAGGTTGTTTCCTCAGTGCCATGTGTCAACACAACGGAGATAAGCTATGGAGAGCTTGCTCCTGCTGTAGTTGATAGCATGGTAGATAGTGTGACAACTTCTCTGCATCAGACTAAACATGGGGGCCCCTTTAAAAAAAGAAAAAGTCTAATCAAAGATTTCTGACTGCTTGGTTCAACACAGAAACTCATAGCTTAAAGGAGAAGACTTGTCAATTAAATTTGATAAAATCCATTTAGCTTGGAGAAATCAATTTTTAATTTATAAAAAAATCTCAGAGGAAAGCTAGAACAAAGTTATTATTCTGCATTAATAAAAGAGAAGAATAATAATCCCAGGTTTCTTTTTAGCACTGTAGCCAGGCTGATAAAGAGTCAGGATTCTGTCAAATCTAGCATTCCCTTAGAGCTTACTAGTCAGGACTTTATGAACTTCTTCAATAATAAAATTACATCTATTAGAGATAAAATCAGTCAGATCCTTCCCACCGTTAACTTAAATACAGTAACTACTTCAACTCCTTCAACTGATATGTGTTTGGATGAGTTTACTCCAATTGACCTTTAAGAGTTAGATAAAATACAGTGGGGTAAAAAAGTATTTAGTCAGCCACCAATTGTGCAAGTTCTCCCACTTAAAAGATGAGAGCGGTCTCCAATTTTCATCATAGGTATACCTCAACTATGAGAGACAAAATAAGAAAAAAAAAATCCAGAAAATCACATTGAAGGATTTTTAATGAATTAATTGGTAAATTCCTTGGTAAAATAAGTATTTGGTCAATAACAAAAGTTCATCTCAAAACTTTGTTATATACCCTTTGTTGGCAATGACAGAGGTCAAACGTTTTCTGTAAGTTTTCACAAGGTTTTCACACACTGTTGCTGGTATTTTGGCCCATTCCTCCATGCAGATCTCCTCTAGAGCAGTGATGTTTTGGGGCTGTCGCTGGGCAACACAGACTTTCAACTGCCTCCAAAGATTTTCTATGGGGTTGAGATCTGGAGACTGGCTAGGCCACTCCAGGACCTTGAAATGCTTCTTACGAAGCCACTCCTTCGTTGCCCGGGCGGTGTGTTTGGGATCATTGTCATGCTGAAAGACCCAGCCACGTTTCATCTTCAATGCCCTTGCTGGTGGAAGGAGGTTTTCACTCAAAATCTCACGATACATGACCCCATTCATTCTTTCCTTTACACGGATCAGTCGTCCTGGTGCCTTTGCAGAAAAACAGCCCCAAAGTATGATGTTTCCACCCCCATGCTTCACAGTAGGTATGGTGTTCTTTCTCCTCCAAACACGACAAGTTGAGTTTTTACCAAAAAGTTCTATTTTGGTTTCATCTGACCATATGACATTCTCCCAGTCCTCTTCTGGATCATCCAAATGCTCTCTAGCAAACTTCAGACGGGCCTGGACATGTACTGGCTTAAGCAGGGGGACACGTCTAGCACTGCAGGATTTGAGTCCCTGGCGGCGTAGTGTGTTTCTGATGTAGCCTTTGTTACTTTGGTCCCAGCTCTCTGCAGGTCATTCACTAGGTCCCCCCGTGTGGTTCTGGGATTTTTGCTCACCATTCTCGTGATAATTTTGACCCCACGGGGTGAGATCTTGCGTGGAGCCCCAGATCGAGGGAGATTATCAGTGGTCTTGTATGTCTTCCATTTTCTAATAATTGCTCCCACAGTTGATTTCTTCACACCAAGCTGCTTACCTATTGTAGATTCAGTCTTCCCAGCCTGGTGCAGGTCTACAATTTTGTTTCTCGTGTCCTTTGACAGCTCTTTGGTCTTGGCCATAGTGGAGTTTGGAGTCTGACTGTTTGAGGTAGTGGAGAGCCAGAAATCTTTCTTGTTTGTAGGTGACCAAATACTTATTTTACTGAGGAATTTACCAATTAATTCATTAAAAATCATTCAATGTGATTTTCTGGATTTTTTTTTTTTCCCCATTTTGTCTCTCATAGTTGAGGTATACCTACGATGAAAATTGGAGACCTCTCTCATCTTTTAAGTGGGAGAACTGCACAATTGGTGGCTGACTAAATACTTTTTTGCCCCACTGTAATTTCCTCATCCAAGCCTTCAACTTGTCTACTAGACCCTATTCCTGCCAGGTTATTTAAAGAAGTTTTTCCATTTATTGGTAGCTCTATTCTTCAAATAATTAATTCTTCATTAACATTAGAATATGTACCACAGGCTTTTAAAACTGCTGTAATTAAAGTGCTGATGACACGATTTTGACTGCATCTAATTTTGCAAACACATAATACAATATGATGAAATAGGTGGGTCTGTGCAGTTTCAAGTCAAACAGGTTTTCACGCCAATATCTGATGTTTCCAAGAGTGCCGCAGCACCAATTGTGTCAGTGGCTGGAAAACCCCCCTGGCCATGTTGTGACATCAGCGGAAGAACACAGCGGTTGGCTGCCCATTCTACACGCATGATGGAAGCGGTTTAAAACATCGACGATGGTTCCAGCACATGTAGTCTGGAATTGGTTTGTGTTGTCCAATCTTCAGACAATTATAGTTCAGAAGAATTGGATGATAATGAAGAATTCTAGGGGCATCAGACCTTATAGGATTGAGCCGTACCAAGCAGACATCGTGCCTTGCGAGTCAGACTCAGAGAGTGATGGTGGTGAGGCAAACATTCCCACCGCAGCAGCAGCGGCTGCAAACACACGGCAGGGGAACACCGAGTGGTATGCTTTTGTTACAGATATTGCAACAAATTATTTGTTCATAAATATAATTTATTTAAACCCGATTTTTCAATAAAATCATAGCAGTGTGTTTATAATAAAATTGAAACATCTACCTGATACTGTCAATCCCCCCCCCCCCCAAAAAAAATAAAAAGATACAACTTTTTATTTTTGCAGGTGCCAGTGTGGTCTCTGTGTGAGCATGACAACAGAGGAGGAGAGTATTTGCTGTCAGGAGCAGGACAAGGTGAAGCAGAAAATTCCGGACGGTGCTATAAAGTGTATCACTGGTCATCACAACTTCCCCGCAGTGTGTCTGAATGAAGATGTGTTGGAAGTGGCCTACTTCACCTATAAACATTATGTGAATGTGGATTATGGGAACAATTGGAAGCGATATACAGCTTACAGACAGTTCATCAGATGGTGCTACCACTACCTTGGTGAGAAAGTCCGAGTGCCAATACCTGCCTGTGTCGTTCACAAGATCAGAGACACCTTTCCACTACAAGAGGGACAATATGTTGGTTTTACTTATGCTGACTAACTACCTTTATGTTTTCATGGTATTGTTTTTCATTTGATACATGTTTATCTGACCACAACTGTTGTCAATTTTTACAAGAAAATCAAATTACAAAATATTTATAGTGTGATACTTAAAAATCTCATAACTGTTGTCATCATTTGGACGTTGCATGCAATCCTGTATCAATCCTGGGTATTTGAACAAGAGAGAATTTTTTTTTATTTTGCAGATTTTTTTTTTTTTTTAGTAAATGCACTGTTAACTGTGGGACCTTATATAGACAGGTGTGTGCCTTTCCAAATCATGTCCCATCAACTGAATTTATCATAGGTAAGACTCCACTTAAGCTGTAGAAACATCTCAAGGATGATCAGTGGAAACAAGATGCACCTGAGCTCAATTTTGAGCTTCATGGCAAAGGCTGTGAATTCTTATGTACAGTGGTGTGAGAAAGTGTTTGCCCCCTCCCCGATTTCTCTTTTTTTTTGTATGTTTGGCACACTTAAATGTTTCAGATCATCAAACACATTTAAATATTAGACAAAGATAACACAAGTAAACACAAAATGCAGTTTTTAAATGAAGATGTTCATTATTAAGGGTAAAAAAAAATCCAAACCTAAATGGCCCTGTGTGAAAACGTGATTGTGCCCCCCCCCCCCCCCCATCAAAACATAAATTAACTGTGGTTTATCACATCTTTGGAAAGCTGAGTTCAATTTCTCTAGTCACACCCAGGCCTGATGACTGCCACACCTGTTCTCAATCATGAAATCATTTAAATAGGACCTGCCTGGCAAAGCGAAGTAGACCATAAGATCATCAAATGCTAGACATCATGAAATTCATGAAGAAATGAGAAACAACGTAACTGACATCTATCAGTCTGAAAAAGGGTATAAAGCCATTTCGAAAGCTTTGGGACTCCAGCGAACCACAGTGGGAGCCATCATCCACAAATGGCAAAAACATGGAACAGTGATGAACCTTCACAGGAGTGGCCGGCCGACCAAAATTACCCCAAGAGTGCAGTGACGACTCATCCAAGAGGTCACAAAAGACCCCACAAAAACATCCAAAGAATTGCAGGCTTCACTTGCCTCAGTTAAGGTCGGTGTTCATGACTGCATCACAAGAAAGAGACTGGGCAAAAATGGCCTGCATGGCAGCATTCCAAGACGAAAACCACTGCTGAGCAAAAAGAACATAAAGGCTCATCTCAGTTTTGCCAGAAAACAACTTGATGATCCCCAAGTCTTTTGGGAAAATACTCTGTGGATTGACCGGACAAAAGTTTAACTTCTTTGAAGGTCTGTGTCCCATTATATCTGGCGTAAAAGTAACACAGCATTTCAGAAAAGGAACATCATACCAACAGTAAAATATGGTGGCGGTAGTGTGATGGTCTAGGGCTGTTTTGCTGCTTCAGGACCTGGAAGACTTGCTGTGGTAAATGGAACCATGAATTCTGCTGTCTAGCAAAAAATCCTGAAGGAGAATGTCCGACCATCTGTTTGTGACCTCAAGCTGAAGCACATTTGCGTTCTGCAACAGGACAATGATCCAAAACACACCAGCAAGTCCACCTCTGAATGGCTTAAGAAAAACAAAATGAAGACTCTGGAGTGGCCTAGTCAAAGTCCTGCCCTGAATCCAATTGAGATGCTGTGGCATGACCTTAAAAAGGCAGTTCATGCTCGAAAACCCTCCAATGTGGCTGAATTACAACTCTGCAAAGGTGAGTGGGACAAAATTTCTCCACAGCGCTGTAAAAGACTCATTGCCAGTTATCAAAAAATGCTTGATTGCAGCTGTTGCTGCTAAGGGTGGCCCAACCAGTTATTAGGTTTTAAATTAAATTAAATCACCCTTTATTGTCATTCAACCATACAACCAATCATGTACAATAGAACGAAATTGTGTTTTACCTATCTACAGTGTTAATCACACACCCCATGTGTAGAATCAGAGGGCCGCTGCCATGCAAGGCGCCGCCACAGATTTCCCTCCTCCATTCCATTATTGCTGAGCACCAAGCTGGACGGCAGGAAGTTCCACTTTTATATGGTCTTCGGCATGACCTGGCCGGGATTTGAACCCCTGCCTCCTGGGTGTGGGGCGGATGCTCTACCAACTGAGCCACAACTCCGGTTTAGGAGGCAATCACCTTTTCCACACAGGGCCATGTAGGTTTGGATCTTTTTTCTCTTAATAATAAACACCTTCATTTAAAAACTGCATTTTGTATTTACTTGTGTTATCTTTGTCTAATATTTAAATTTGTTTGATGATCTGAAACATTTAAGTGTGACAAACATACAAAAAAATGAGAAATCAAGAAGGGGCAAACACTTTTTCACACCACTGTACATGTGATTTCTTAGTTTTTATTTTTAATACATTTGCAAAAATCTCAAAACAACTTTTCATGTCATTATGGGGTATTGTGTACAGAATTTTAAGGAAAAAAATGAATTTAATCCATTTTTGAATAAGGCTGTAACATAACAAAATGTGAAAAAAGGTGAAGTGCTGTGAATACTTTCCGAATGGAATGTAAGTTTAAAACCCTTCTTCTCACTTACAATGCTCTAAATAATCAGGTCCCTTTTAATTCAAAAGATCTAATAGCACCTTATCATCACAACAGGGCATTACACTCCCAAAATGCAGGATTACTTGTAATACCTAGAATCTCCGAAAGTACAATGGGAGGCAGAGCCTTCAGTTATCAAGCTCCTCTCCTGTGGAACCAGCTGCCAATCTGGATTCGGGTGTAAGACTCGATGTCTGTTTTTAAGAATAGGGTTAAACCTTCCTTTTTGATATAGCCTATAGTTAGGGTGGGATCAGGTGCCCCTGAACCCTCCCTTAGTTATGCTGCCAATAGGTTTAGACAGCTGGGGGACCTCCAATAATGCACTGGGCTTCACTCATTTCTTCACTCTCAACGAAATATTTTTGCTGGTCATTAACATCTGTTTGTTCTCTCCCATAGATTGAGTCCCTGCCGAGCTGTTTGCTCTCTTCCTGTCTGTTCTTTTCTTCTTCTCTATCCCCTCACCCCCCCAGCCAGTCACAGCAGATGACTGTGCCTTCCTGAGCCTGGTTCTGCTGGAGGTTTCTTCCTGCTAAAAGGGAGTTTTTCCTCTCCACCATCACCAAGTGCTTGCTCACAGGGGATCACCCAATTGCTGGGGTCTGCAATTGTGGGGTTTTTCTCTACAGTTGAAAGTGCTATGAGATGACTGTTGTTGTGAAATGGTGCTATATAAATAAAGTTGAATTGAATTTTTCAAGGATGTCCTGTTCACACTCACACAATTATACATTCACACCTGGAAGCTGCCTAGTAGAACCACAGACTGGCCTGTGGCCACTGAGCAGCTCCACTGGAGCAGTAGGGGTTAAGAGCCTTGCTCAAGGGCACCACAGCGGGATTAAGGAGGGTGGGGCAAACACCGCTATGTTATCTGTCCCACCCAGATCTAATCCTGCCGGTCCAGGGATCGAACCCACAACTCTCCACTCACCAGTCCACATCCCTAACCATTAGGCCACCACTACCACTGTTGTTGAGATACAGTTTATATGCCATTGACCTTTGACCTTGGCACTCCCAAAACTATAGTTACACTTCAGGATCACAGGGTGAGCTTGTGTACAAAGTTTGGTGACCCTAGCTTTACTCCTTTTATAGTAAGTTACAGTGCAAATGGAATGTTCACTTTGACCTTTTAACCCCAAACCCATAGTCAGGTCAGGGTGTAAGCCATCCAAGATTTTCAAACAGACTAGATAACTTTACATAACGCACTATCGTTGTCATGACGATGTTTATGTAGTTAGCACAGACGCTGCAGCTAGCTAATATGCTGCTCACCGTTGGAGGTGTTTTCCACAGCTGTGGACACACTGGTAACCACACTTTCACTACTTTCCATCACATTTCCTCCGAAAACATCTGGTAAGTTTCTGCATTTTTATGATTTTATTTTAATTGACTATTTATGCCCCCCCTCATGGATCGTCACCTTATCGTGGTGGGGGGGTTTGCGTGCCCCAGTGATCCCAGGAGCTATGTTGTCCGGGGCAATTTGCCTCTGATAGGGTCTCCCAAGACAAACTGGTCCTGGGTGAAGGGCCAGACGAAGAACGATCCAACAGACTCTCATGATAAATTGTATATCAAGGATTCAGTGTACCCCGCCCGGTATGGGGTTACCGGGGCCCCACCCTGGAGCCAGGCCTGGGGGAGGGGCTCGAAGGCTAGCGTCTGGTGGCCGGGTTTCCACCCATGGGACCCGGCCGGGCTCAGCCCGAAGGAGTTACATGGGTCCGCCCTCCAGTAGGTTCACCACCTGCAGGAGGGATCATGGAAGTCCGGTGCTATGTGGATTAGGTGGCAGTCAAAGGCGGAGACCTTGGCGGACTGATCCCAAGCTTTCTAAACTGGCTTTTGGTACGTGGAATGTCACCTCTCTGGTGGGGAAGGAGCCTGAGCTGGTGTACGAGATTGAGCGATACCGGCTAGATATAGTCGGCCTCACCTCAACACACAGCTCCGGTTCCGGAACCAGTCTCCTGGAGAGGGGCTGGAGCTTGGCCTTTTCTGGAGTTGCCCCGGGCGAGAGGCGACGAGCAGGGGTAGGTATTCTTGTATCGCCCCACCTTGCTGCCTCTATATTGGAGTTTTCCCCGGTGGACGAAAGGGTTGCTTCCCTGCGCCTTCGGGTTGGGAAACGGGTCCTGACCATCATTTGTGCCTATGCACCAAATGATGTTTCAGAGTACCCACCCTTTTTGGAGTCTGTGACTGGGGTGCTGGAGGGTGCTCCTCCTGGAGACTCCATTGTCCTACTGGGGGACTTCAATGCGCATGTGGGCAACGACAGTGAAACCTGGAGGGGGGTGATTGGGAGGAACGGCCTGCCCGATCTGAACCCGAGTGGTGTTCAGTTATTGGACTTCTGTGCTAACCACAGTCTGTCTATAACGAACACCATGTTCAAGCATAAGGGTGTCCATATGTGCACCTGGCACCATGACACCCTAGGCCGCAGGTCGATGATCGATTTTGTTATCGTATCATCAGACCTGCGACCGTATGTCTTGGACACCCGAGTAAAGAGAGGTGCAGAGCTGTCAACTGATCACCACCTGGTGGTGAGTTGGATCCGATGGCAGGGGAGGAAGCCATTCAGACCTGGTAGACCCAAACGTATAGTGAGGGTGTGCTGGGAGCGTCTGGCTGAGGCCCCTGTCCGGGAGGTCTTCAACTCCCACCTCCGGAAGAACTTCAACCACATTCCGAGGGAGTCTGGAGACATGGAGTCTGAATGGGCCATGTTCTCCACCTCTGTTGTTGAAGCGGCAGCCCAGAGCTGCGGCCGCAAGGTGGTCGGTGCATCTCGTGGTGGCAACCCCCGAACCAAGTGGTGGACACCAGTGGTGAGGGGGGCCATTAAGCTGAAGAAGGAGTCCTATCAAGCTTGGTTGGCTTGTGGGACTCCCGAAGCAGCTGAGGTGTACCGGCAGGCCAAGCGGAGTGCAGCTCGGGTGGTTGCTGAAGCAAAAACCCGGGTATGGGAGGAGTTCGGTGAGGCCATGGAACAAGACTTTCGGTCGGCTTCAAAGAGATTCTGGCAAACTGTTCGGCGGCTCAGGAGGGGAAAGCAGCTCCCCGTCCACACTGTGTATGGTGCGGATGGGACACTGTTGACTTCAACTGGGGATATCGTCGGGCGGTGGAAGGAATACTTCGAGGATCTCCTCAATCCCACTGATACGCCTTCCACAGAGGAAGCAGGGTTTGGGGACGAGGGGGATGACTCGCCTATCACAGGGGCTGAGGTCGCCAAGGTGGTTAAAAATCTCCTTGGTGGCCGGGCCCCGGGGGTGGACGAGATTCGCCCCGAGTACCTCAAGGCCCTGGATGTTGTTGGGTTGTCATGGTTGACACGCCTCTGCAACATTGCGTGGAGGTCGGGGGCAGTGCCTTTGGCATGGCAAACCGGGGTGGTGGTTCCTCTCTTCAAAAAAGGGGACCGGAGGGTGTGCTCCAACTTTAGAGGGATCACACTCCTCAGCCTCCCTGGGAAGGTCTATGCCAAGGTACTGGAGAGGAGAGTCCGGCCGTTGGTCGAACCTCGGATTCAGGAGGAGCAATGTGGTTTTCGTCCTGGCCGTGGCACATCGGACCAGCTCTTTACCCTCTCGAGAATTCTTGAGGGTTCGTGGGAGTTTGCCCAACCAGTTTACATGTGTTTTGTGGACTTGGAGAAGGCATTTGACCGCGTCCCTCGTGGATTTTTGTGGGGGGTGCTTCGGGAGTATGGGGTATCGGGCTTGTTGTTACGAGCTATTCGGTCTCTGTACGACCGTTGTGAGAGTTTAGTTCGCATTGCCAACACTCGGTCGGAGTCATTCCCAGTGAGAGTTGGACTCCGCCAGGGCTGCCCTTTGTCACCGGTCCTGTTCATAATTTTTATGGACAGGATTTCTAGGCGCAGCCAGGGAATGGAGGGTGTCATGCTTGGTGACCACAGGATCTCATCTCTGTTGTTTGCAGATGATGTTGTCCTGTTGGCTTCATCCAGCAATGACCTACAGCTCTTGCTGGGACGGTTTGCCGCTGAGTGTGAAGCGGCTGGGATGAGAATCAGCACCTCCAAGTCCGAGTCCATGGTCCTCAGCCGGAAAAAGGTGGATTGTCCTCTCCGGGTTGGGGACAGGCTCCTGCCCCAAGTGGAGGAGTTTAAGTATCTTGGGGTCTTGTTCACGAGTGAGGGGAAAATGGAGCGAGAGATCGACAGACGGATTGGAGCAGCATCTGCAGTGATGCGGACGTTGTACCGGTCTGTTGTGGTGAAGAGGGAGCTTAGTTCTAAGGCAAAGCTGTCGATTTACCAGTCAATCTACGTTCCTACTCTCACCTATGGTCACGAGCTTTGGGTAATGACCGAAAGAACGAGATCGCGGATACAAGCGGCTGAAATGAGCTTTCTCCGTAGGATTGCTGGACTCACCCTCAGAGATAGGGTGAGGAGCTCAGTCATCCGGGAGAGGCTCAGAGTAGAACCGCTGCTCCTCCACATTGAAAGGAGTCAGTTGAGGTGGTATGGGCATCTGATTAGGATGCCTCCTGGACGCCTCCCACTTGAGGTGTTTCAGGCACGTCCCACTGGGAGGAGACCCCGGGGCAGACCCAGGACTCGGTGGAGAGACTATGTCTCCCAGCTAGTCTGGGAACGCCTTGGTATCCCCTCTGAAGAGCTGGAGCAGGTGGCTGGGGAGAGGGAAGTCTGGGCTTCTCTGCTTGAACTGCTGCCTCCGCGACCCGGACCTCCGGAAAAGCGGTAGAAGATGGATGGATGGATGGACTATTTATGCCTTAACTTCCTGTGTTTGGTCCAAAAGTCCAAACCTTTCTGAAAACTGCTTTCACACTCTAAATGAACCGGACCAAGCTTCAGTTTGATCCGGACCGAGACCACCTCTTTTTGCTGAACCAAATTTTGGCTCTTTAGTCTGGACCATGGTTCTGGGGAGCTTTCACACCTAAAATTTTGGTCCGAACCAAATTGAAAAGTACAAAAGTCTGGACCAAACAGGTTAGGTGTGAAAGCTCTCTTCATCAGCTCTTTCAGTAGTTAGTATACAAAATTTTGTGAAAAACTGTCCTCTGACCTTCACCTCAAAGTCTATAATTCCTGCAGAAATCATCAGATTGGCACCAAATTGGACTATGTGCATCATCAGCGTATATCAAACCCTGGTACCAAGTTTAAAAACAATCAGAACAAAACTGTAGGAGGAGTCAGTTTCACAAGACAGTTGCTGTCTGTTAACTGAGGTGAAATAGGTGATAGTAACTCCTATAACTCCTGCAAAAATCATCCGATTAGAGCCAAATTGCAATATTTGCATAAGCAGCATATATCAAACCCTGGTACAAAGTTTCAAAACATTTGGAACAAAACTGTAGGAGAAGTTGATTTCAAAAGACAGTTACTGTCTATTAATTGAGGTGAAATCTGCAAAAATCATCTGATGGGAGCCAAATTGCAATATGCACATCATTAGTGTACATGAAATCATGTTACCAAGTTTCAAAAGAATCAGAACAAAACTGTAGGAGGAGTAGATTTCACAACAGTGGGCCGGACAGATTGACCGCCCCATAACATACTTTCCCTTTGGTCAAAGACCCCTTTGGACAAAGAGCGGCAGAGGCTAAAATGCAGTAAATCTATAAGAATAGTTTAAAGCAGGGATCTGCAACCTGAATAGAGAATGCTGAATATGAATACAGCCACTGTCAGCAAATTTTGTCCCTCAAAAATCTGTATGGAGCTGTCAAATATATTTTCCTTTTATATCTCAATCTAATGCCTCAGAAATCTGCTTTTAATCGTAAACCTGCAACTTTTTTCCACAAAAATTTCTTTTTAATGAAATAAAATCACTTTTTCAATAGTTTGATATTTTTCTTATACATGTACTATTTTTTCCCTTCAAATTTACCATTTTTTTTGTATTTTTTCACAAGTTTGCAACTACTAATTCATGTAAATACATTTTTTTTCTTATAAAAAATGTCTCTTGTCGAAGGTGAGATATTTCAAATTTGCAGTTTCTCATGAATCTGACTGTGCTGACCTGTCAGATATTGGGTGGGGTTATGTTCCCTCTAGTGGTAGTTTGCGTTACTGCACCTTTAATTGTAGCTACTTCCTGTTTCCTGCATAAACCCTTTTTCTTTGTTCAATCTGCCATGATGAAAGCAATGTGAAAATGTGCTCGCCAGAAATTTGGTTGTACTAACCTAGGAGTGGAACCAACAGTAAGTTAATGCTGAAAATTGTTGTAATACTTGTTTAAGATGACTATAGTTTGGAATATGATGTTAAAAAAACGCTAAATTTAAGCTATAAAAAGATCGCGATTAAAAGATGTTAATGGCTAATCCTTGCAATGGTACTTAGCTAACTGCTGAGTCATTTAGCCCTTGTTAGCCCAAGTTATATTGTGTTGTAATGGTGCTTTGTGTGAAAGCTAGTTAGCTATTCATTTGGCTATGCTTACCTGCTTACTTAGCTGTGTAGCTGTCCTCTGTAAAATAAAAATGTATTAGTATAATTTCGTAATACTTACCTGATTTAACTTACCTTAACTTTGAAGCCTGTAAAAGAAATACTACTTACCTTAGTTTGAATCTGTAAAGCAAATTACTTACCTGAGTTAAGTGCCTGTAATAAGAGAAACTGTTTATATACAGAGTGTTGTATTATTATTTCTTATGTAACATTCTGTACTATGTATATTTCATTGTGTTTCAGTTTTACAAAAAGACAACAAGACAAAAACGATTTCAGTAAATCAGCCAACCTGGAATCAGCCTGCTGTCTTTATTGTTCGCTATCTGTCTACAATACCCAGCCGTATTATCAGGACAGAACAGTAAAATGTTGACCACGCAGCGGGGATAGGCAGCTGAAATACGGTGAACAGCATACAGAAGCAAGCCAAGATGAGCCACGCTGGTGAGGAGGACCGTCCGTCTCAGTTGGAGACAAGGTCTCAAGCCTCAAATTCACACAAGTCCTCCAGGGCATCAACCCGGTCATCTGCCAGCATCGTTGCAGCAAGAGCCAGAGCTAAGGCTGAAGCAGCTAGAGTCAAAGCATCCTTTGCAGAGAAGGAGGCAGCCATGATGAAACAAAGGGCTTCAGTAGAGGCTGCCATGATTAAAGAAAGGGCTTCAATAGACGCAAATCTTCACATGCTACAACAAGAGAAAGAAGCAACTGCAGCATCAAGAGAGGCAGCTATATTGGAAGAAGCTGCAGCAGCAGAGCTCGATCCAAGACACAGCGACTCTCTTGGTGAGCTACAGAATCTAGCCCTTGATGATCCAGTGAGACGCACACAACGCTACGTGGAAACACAGCCATTCGATGCACATGCACCACAGTTGCAACCAGGCCCAACTCCACAGCAACAAATTGATCATCAAGCACCGGTGAATTCACACCTCTTTAGCATTAAAGAACAAGATTCACTGTATGAGTCTTTCGTGGACAGAAATGAACACAAGCCCATGATGGTTGGACAACGTTCCTCATTCTGCCCCAAGGCCATTTGTTCCAAAGCAGGAACATTCACCTGTTCTCCCTGACATTAAAAGGAGAGACACTGCAGCTAACCCTCCAGCCTCTCATCCCAACCAGGGAAACAAATCCTCACCTCCATCAACACAAACCCATGTCTTGGCCCAGTATCTCATGAGAAAAGAGATGGTGAGCTCAGGACTCCTTACCTTTGACGACTGCCCAGAAAACTACTGGGCGTGGAAGGCCTCCTTCCTAGCAGCCACAAAGGAGCTTAACCTCTCGGAGCAAGAAGAGCTCAACCTACTGATCAAATGGTTGGGGCCCAAGTCGTCAGCTCAAGCCATGAGGATCAGGTCTGTGCATGTAAACAATCCTAGACTAGGTGTGTGGACGGTATGGGAGCGCTTGGAGGAAACTTATGGAAGCCCAGAGGTGATTGAAAGTGCCCTAATGAGAAAATTGGACGCCTTCCCAGTCATCTCTAACAAAGAGACACACAAGCTCAGAGAGTTAGGAGACTTGTTAAAAGAGCTACAAGCTGCTAAGTCAGAGGGATTCTTACCTGGGCTCATGTATCTTGATACAGCTCGAGGGGTAAATCCAATTGTGGAGAAGCTTCCATTCTCACTTCGTGAACGCTGGATGACACAGGGATCCAGGTACAAGGAAGTTTATCATGTGCCTTTCCCATCATTCAGCTACTTTGTGGAATTTGTATGTTCTCAAGCTAAGACTCGCAATGACCCCAGTTTCGCATTCAACCTTTCCTCTACTCCCAATCAGTCAAAAGGTGAGAAAGACCAAAAACACATCTACAAATCCGCTGTAACAGTGAGGAAAACTGATGTCACAGCCGCAGGTGGTGCATCTCAGGACAGCACATCTGTGAAGAAAACTGAACCGGACAAAGAATGTCCAATCCACAACAAACCACATCCGCTCACAAAATGCCGTGGGTTCCGAGGAAAGCACCTGGATGAGAGGAAAGCGTACTTAAAGGAGAACTCGATCTGCTTTAGATGTTGTGCCAGCACCAAGCACATTGCCAAAGACTGTAAGACCGCACTCAAATGCAGAGAGTGTGAGAGTGACAAGCACACTTCGGCGATGCATCCTGGTCCAGCACCATGGTCGCCTCATGGGCAGGCTGGGCACTCACCTGGGAATGACCAGAGCGGGGAGCAAGGAGGGGAGCAAAGCGGGGAGAGTGAAGTTGCAGCAACTCCTGTTGTCACTTCTAAGTGCACAGAGATATGTGGCGATGCACCCCAGCCTAGATCCTGTTCTAAAATCTGCTTGGTCAAGGTTTCCCATGCTGATAATCCAAGCAAGTCTCACATAGTATATGCTGTACTCGATGACCAAAGTAATAGGTCTTTAGTGAAATCTGAGTTCTTCAGTCTGTTGGGTATTAACAGCAGGGCATCCCCCTACACGCTAAAAACATGCTCAGGTAGAGTGGAGACTGCAGGAAGGAAAGCAACCAACATCATTGTGAAATCTCTTGATGGGAAGACCAAGGTCACACTGCCCACATTGCTGGAGTGTGAATACTTACCTGGTGACCGGTCAGAGATCCCGACCCCTGAGTGCGCACAATATTTCCCTCACCTCAGACCAGTGGCTGACAAAATCCCTGCACTTGACAACAATGCACCCATTCTTCTGCTACTAGGCCGAGATGTTTTGAGCTTGCACAAGGTGCGAGAGCAGCGCAACGGACCACACGACTCGCCATACGCTCAGCGCCTTGATCTCGGCTGGGTCATAGTGGGAGAGCTGTGTCTGGGTGGCGCTCACAAGACTCAGGAAGTCAATGCTTATAAGACCCATGTCCTTCAAAATGGACGCCCTTCCTTCTTTAAGCCCTGCACTAACAGCATTCACATCAAGGAAAGACCCAGTGAACCGATTCAGTGCAGCCTTCAGTTCCCAACTCGCAGTGAGGAAGCTATTCCAGAGACATGTAGGGATGGTCTTGGTGAAAGTGTGTTCCAGACAACACCAGCCGACAACAAACCAGCCATGTCAGTAGATGACAGTGAGTTTCTGAGAATAATGAAAGACGAGGTGTATATGGACAATGAAAACCACTGGGTGGCGCCACTACCCTTTCATACTCCTCGTAAGCGTCTTCCGTGCAACAGAGAGCAGGCTGCTCAAAGACTCCAATCCCTCCAACGCTCATTCGGGAAGAAACCTGACATGAAACAGCACTTCTTTGATTTTATGCAAAAGGTCATTGACAACCAACAGGCCGAGCCAGCTCCTCCACTACAGCTCGGGCAGGAGTGCTGGTATCTGCCGACATTTGGCGTATACCACCCCCAGAAGCCGGGAAAAATAAGAGTTGTATTTGACTCCAGCGCGGAGTACAAGGGGACATCATTGAATGATGTGCTTCTCAGTGGACCCAACCTGAACAACACACTAATAGGAGTCCTATTACGGTTCAGAAGAGAACAAATTGCTGCTACCGCCGACATAGAGCAAATGTTCTATGGGTTCAAGGTCAGAGAGGACCACCGCCACTTCCTCAGGTTTCTCTGGCACAAAGACAATGATCCAGACAAGGACATCATTGACTACTGGATGACTGTGCATGTATTCGGCAACAGCCCGTCTCCAGCAGTAGCGACTTATGGGCTGAGGAGAGCTGCAGAGCAAGGAGAAGCTGAGCATGGTAGTGATGCAAAGGAGTTCATCTTCAGGAACTTTTACGTCGACGATGGGCTCACGTCATTGGCCAAGGAGCATGAGGTGATCGATCTCCTGCAGCGAACCAAGGCTCTGCTAGCTGAGAGCAACTTAAAACTCCACAAGATCGCCTCAAACAGTCCGAGGGTCATGGAGGCTTTCCCAGTGGAGGAACGAGCAAGTGACCTGAAAGATCTTGATCTGGGAGCAGACCCATTGCCCCTTCAAAGGAGCTTAGGCCTGAACTGGGTGCTCCAGACTGACAGCTTCACATTCCGAGTCTCAAGAGACATTAAGCCATTTAGTCGGAGAGGCATGCTGTCCACCATAAACAGTCTTTACGATCCCCTTGGATTCGCTTCTCCCATCACTGTCCAGGGAAAGGCATTGGTGAGAGACATCTCCTCTGAACAGTATGAGTGGGACACGCCTCTCCCACCAGAGAAAGAGGCACACTGGAGAACATGGATCAACTCCTTAACAGACCTGGAGCAGCTTTGCATTAGCAGATCATACCTACCTACTTCCTTGTCATGCTGTAACAGGATAGAACTCTGTGTTTTCGCAGATGCTTCAACTCTAGCGATAGCTGCCGTAGCTTACCTGCGTGCCTTAGATTCTGAAGGAAGATGGCACGTAGGATTTGTTATGGGTAAATCAAAACTTGCACCTTACCCCATGCACACCATTCCACGCCTGGAGTTGTGTGCAGCTGTCTTGGCCGTTGAGCTGGCAGAAGTGATCCAGTCTGAGATAGACGTAGAGCTACAGGCAGTCAAGTTCTTCACTGACAGCCGCATTGTGCTGGGCTACATTCACAACAGTTCACGAAGGTTCTACACCTACGTAGCTAACCGAGTAGCTCGCATTCGTGGATCTACTGAACCAGAACAGTGGCAGTACATCTTGACAGACCAGAACCCTGCAGACAAGGGAACCAGACCACTTTCAGCAGCTCAACTTTCATCTTCCAGCTGGTTGCTCGGTCCCCAGTTTCTCAGGCAGTCAGCCACGGATAAGGTTGAGGAGGCTGAAACGTTTGAGCTTGTTGATGCAGAGGTACCTGAAATCCTCTCACCTGCCACTCTGCTCACCCAGAAGGCGAGTGTCAGTCCTGCACCCCTGGGAGACTTCGACCTGGATCACCTCAGCCAGGTCCAGTGGCGCCAGGTCCAGAGCTTGGCGGACTCCTTCTGGAAGAGGTGGCGGTCGGAGTACCTGGCCACACTTCAACCACGGAGGAAGTGGACCTCTGAGAAGTCCAGTCTCCAGGAAGGTGACATTGTTTTGATAAAGGACAATCAAGCAAAGCGCAACATGTGGCCTCTAGGGCGAATAGTTAAGGCCATTCCTAGTTCAGACAACAAGGTCCGTAAGGTCACAGTTAAGACCTCTAGCCAAGGGGTAGTTAAAGAGTACCTTAGACCCATCTCTGATGTTGTGCTATTGATGTCACTAGAGAAGAGTAAATAGTGGTATACATGTATACCAAGCGGGGAGTGTGCTGACCTGTCAGATATTGGGTGGGGTTATGTTCCCTCTAGTGGTAGTTTGCGTTACTGCACCTTTAATTGTAGCTACTTCCTGTTTCCTGCATAAACCCTTTTTCTTTGTTCAATCTGCCATGATGAAAGCAATGTGAAAATGTGCTCGCCAGAAATTTGGTTGTACTAACCTAGGAGTGGAACCAACAGTAAGTTAATGCTGAAAATTGTTGTAATACTTGTTTAAGATGACTATAGTTTGGAATATGATGTTAAAAAAACGCTAAATTTAAGCTATAAAAAGATCGCGATTAAAAGGTGTTAATGGCTAATCCTTGCAATGGTACTTAGCTAACTGCTGAGTCATTTAGCCCTTGTTAGCCCAAGTTATATTGTGTTGTAATGGTGCTTTGTGTGAAAGCTAGTTAGCTATTCATTTGGCTATGCTTACCTGCTTACTTAGCTGTGTAGCTGTCCTCTGTAAAATAAAAATGTATTAGTATAATTTCATAATACTTACCTGATTTAACTCACCTTAACTTTGAAGCCTGTAAAAGAAATACTCCTTACCTTAGTTTGAATCTGTAAAGCAAATTACTTACCTGAGTTAAGTGCCTGTAATAAGAGAAACTGTTTATATACAGAGTGTTGTATTATTATTTCTTATGTAACATTCTGTACTATGTATATTTCATTGTGTTTCAGTTTTACAAAAAGACAAGACAAAAACGATTTCAGTAAATCAGCCAACCTGGAATCAGCCTGCTGTCTTTATTGTTCGCTATCTGTCTACAATACCCAGCCGTATTATCAGGACAGAATACTGACTCTTTTCAAAATTTTTTGTTGTAAAGTTGGTACTTCTTGCCTCTGTACCTTTGACTATTGTGCATTTTTTCATTAATTTTCTGTGAAAAGTCTATTGCACATATTTTTTATACTTTATTTTAATTTCATTTCAAAGTATTTTATACTTTATTTTAATTTAATTTGCAGTAATTTTACAGCTTTTTCTTGAAAAAATGTTCACTTTTCTCTTGGAAATCTGTGAGTGCTTCTTGTAAATTTGCAATTTTTATCATAAATTCTTTTTTTTTTCATGTATATTTACTATTTCTTGCCAACACATTTGCAATCTTTTCTATGATAAATTTGTGTTTTGTTGTCTCCAACTGTTTTTCCTGAAAATATGACTTTTTCCACATTTCTCCATAGAGATTTCAACATTTCCATATAGACTGTAATATTTTACTTGCAACTTTGTATAGTTTCTCTTGAAACTTCATAGATTTGCAACTTTTTATTGTAAGTGTGTAGTTTTTTTCTCCATAAATTTATAAGAGTTTTTATGATATTTTTTGTCTTTTTTTAAATACGCATAAATTTGTTTGGTTATTTTCAGTGTTTTTGTCAAACCCACAAGGAGTCTGATTATGGGCAAAAAAGCGATATGTGGCTCTGGAGCCGCAGGTTGCAGACCCCTGGTTTACAGTCAATTTATAGAAAAAAAAAACCTGCAAATTTCAGAGAAAACAGACTAATTGTAGAGGAAAACTGCACTTCTTGGATTTTATGTCACAAACCAACAGGCCCCGCCTTCAGTTCAATCAGATTAAGGGCTCGTTATTATTGATGAGCTGGCTGTTTCAGACTTATTTTCTGAGATAAATCTGGGTCTTTAAAACCGTGAGGCTGTCTAAACTTTAAATCAATTTCTGTTCTGTTTAATGATCAGACAATTCAGAACTGGGTTTTTTCATTTTTCAGACCCACCAGCTGCTCCATCTGCTGCAGCTTCCTGTTCTGCTCCTGCAGACGTTCACTCTTCATCTCGATCACAAACACCAGAGACTCCTGCTCCGACTCCCAGAATGCACCTGGGCTCCCGTGGGCCTGAACACAACAGCGACAACAGAGATTTTATCACCATGACAACAAGGTTTTACAGTGTCACTTTCGGTCATGTTTAGGCCCCATTTCCACTAGTACCTACTCAGCATGACTCGCCTCTACTCAGTTTGAAGGGTTTTCCATTAGTTCCTGGTACTAGGTACTATTTTTGTACCTACTCCTTTTGGGTTCTAAGCGAGCTGAGTCGAGCTGAAAATGTGATGTCAACAGACTGCAGGCTACTGATTAGCCAGGGCATAACGTCAGTCATGAGACTGCGGCTGTTCAGGTTCAGGTTACTTTATTTGTACCCGTAGGTAGATTTGTTTTGCAGTTGGTGACATCCATATTTACAAGCCACTAATTACATTCAACATAGACACAAACACAGGCACACATCTTACAAAATAGGTAAATATAAAATATGTACAATATAATTTTTATAGCTTGTTCAACTCTTTGACAGCAGCAGGGACAAAGCTGTTTTTGTAGCGCTGGGTTCTACTTTTTGGGACAGTAAACCTCCGTCTGGAGGGAAGAAGCTGAAAGTTGCAGTGCAAAGGGTGGGAGTCATCATTTAAAATCGAGTCGGCCATCCTCTGTACTTGTCTGGTGTACAGGGATGTCAGGCTCAGCTGTGACTCACCAAGCAAACGACTGGACCATCTGAATACCTGATCCAAGGATTTCCTCTGTTTCAGTTTTATCTGACCAAACCATGACATTAAAGAAAAGGATAAAACGGATTCAATAAAAGCCCGATAGAACATAGTCATTATGGTTCGGTCAATTTGGAAGCGTGCAAGTTTCCTCAAACAATGCAAATTTTGCTGACCCTTTTTGCACACCCTTTCACAGTTCACCTCAAAGTTCAATCCACTATCAATAATCGTCCCAAGATATTTGTACGATTGTACACATTCGGTGGTCTGGCCTTTTAGTATGGTGACTTTGTGCCTGGGAGTTTTCCTCCTAAAGTCAATAATCATATCTTTCATTTTTGTTGTATTCAGCTGCAGGTAGGAATCCTCACACCAGTGAACAAAGTCATCAACTACTGGGCCGTGGCCACTCTCACCATCCTGGAGGAGACTGACAATGACTGAGTCATCAGCATACTTTATAATGTGTCTGTTGTCATGTCTGCTCCGACACATGTTTGTGTACAGGATGAAGAGTAGTGGTGACAACACACACCCCTGAGGAGAGCCAGTAGAAGAGCACTTTAGGTCAGACAATGTGCCATTGACCCTTACTCTCTGCGTCCTGTGTGGCTGTGTTCGAAATGTTCACTCACTCACTCCCTACTCGCCATGTAGTGAATTTAGATATAGTGGACTATATAGTAGACTCAATATAACAATAAAATTATCAGCTTTCGGACACTACTGGGCTTGTTTTTGCGGCGCAGTTCATGATGTCATCATGGTGAGACAGTAAAATGTAACAGACTAATGGTGGTAAAAAATGAATACCTGCATGTAATGTGTAGTAAATATGTATTAAATCAAATCGTTTTTCTGAATTAATAAATATAAATACCTTAAGGCAGTTTATATTCTGATGTGAAGCTCTCCTCTCACTGCTCTGTTGGCCTCGCATTGCATTATGGTATATATTGGCTAATGTAGTGACCATCTGTTGTACACTACTTTTCAAAATGCACTATGGGATATTTTGAGTGCACTATATAGTGAATTAAATTTTCAGTTAAGATTTCGAACAGCACTACAAAATGGCTGATCCACTATATAGGGAATGAATGAACATTTCGAACACATCATGTGACATCTTCACGAGCAGCTAATCCACCATTAAAATCACCGACAGCGAGTGTGAGTGTAATCAGTGAGATAAATGGCTACACACAAATCAACACCATGGTCCAACGACGAGGTGCGGCCTTATCTGTGCTTGGTGGCTGATGAAAGAATCCAGAGGGAGCTAGACGGAGTGACTCGAAATGAATTTATGGCCACCGACTGGCGAATAACGGGAGGCAGAGTGGCGCCGACCCGACCATGGCATCATTGTTGAAAACCGTGATAGAGGATGGTGAGTGATGTGATATGATGTGATATGTATCTTTTATGTTATTTATCCCAGTGGTAGAAAGCTTACTTTGAACAAACAACACTGTTGTCTCCTGTATGCAGACAATGAGCTAGCTAGTTAGCCATCAATGCTAACGCCGTGCTCTACTTGTGTTTTACGCTTGTGTCGACAACATTTGACGAAATAAACTAGTGTTAATCCTGGTTAAAAAGTTGTTTTTTACATGTTGCATTTTGGTGCTGTGCATGTACTTAAGTTGTGTGTATTTTCATTCTAGAATCCCACCAGCATCTGCTTTGACACCGGCAACGTAGCACGACACAGCAATGTGTTATGACTGGTAAGAAACAAGTTTCACACCCCGTTGTTTTTAGCAGTGGTGGAGGAAGTACTCACATCCTTTGTGTTTTAAGTTAAAGTACAGATAAAGTGCCAAAACTAAGTAGCACAATTTCCACTTACATAAAAATATTAAAAGAACTCACTTTTGAATGTACTTGAAGTATAATAGTTAAAGTACTAGATTCCATTCGACTGAATGTATCAACTCATTCTGATTGCTGGGACCACAGTAAAAACAAATGATTTTAAACGTAAGCCAGTCCTTGTAAAATCTACTTTACTGAAGTGCAGCTCCATGAAAATTGTGCTTAAATACAACAACGAAGCACTTTTTTGTCACATTCCGCCACTGGCTTTTAGCAACAAATGTATTTCCCACATATGTTTTAAACTAGCTTTGATTAACCACCGCCCATTTCTGTCTTTCGTCTAGGCAAGAGGAAAAAGAGCCACTCCAAACCGGACGTTGTGTCACTATTTACAGAGATATAATCTGGATTTTGTTGCTGATTGTAATAAACAATTTAGTGACTTACATGTTTGCATCACGATTTTCTATTTTGTCTTTTAAGACACTGGTGGGAAAAGTCAGCAGTACAAACCAAACATTTATCAGTGACGTTGAAAACAATGGCTCATTTTTAAGAAAAAGTAACCAAAAACAATTTTATTTACTGAAGACTGTATTGATGGATGTGCCAGTGCAGAGGACACTGCACAATTTAGTGGTAGCACCAGTATATGGAGGAATTCTGGGTCATATTAGCATCTGTATTTCCTAATAATGGGTTAGGTTAGGGTTTAATGGGATGTTTTAACACAAACTGCTTTATGGTTCATAAGTTTGTTGACAGACTTAAACCAAACCAAAAGTGATTTCTCAAACCGCTGATTATTTAAATAGCTTTACCAATCTTTTAGCATTTAATTTATGTCATTAAATCTTTGTAACCTTCACAAATAAATTATAAACAAAAGTGAAGACACATCTGCAAAAGGTACAAAAGTTAATTGTCCAAATTCCTAGTGCAATACAAAAGGAGTACATGTATAGTACATTGTTGATGTATAGAATATATATTTATACAGTATCTACATGCATACATCCAGTAAATCCGTGTATTTTTCCATGTAACCTTGTGACTGCATTAATTGCTTTTAATCCTAGTTCAAGTTTGTTTTGGGCTCAAAATGCATCATAATTGTTAAATATATTTTATTATACCTAGCGCTGTACTGTTTACCTATTGAAATAAATATTTTACGGCTAATATAACCCCATAACTACAATATAGCACCTGGCTATCAATTTTTAGCAGCTGATCACTTTTTGCCACGACACATCCCATGATGTCTCAAAAGTCTCTCCATGATTTTCACACAGATCAGAGCAATTTGGTGAACAGGAAACTAAACGTTTCTTCAGACATTCTGAAGTTCTGCAACCACTGCGCATTTGTGAAGCTGGAAATATGACATCCCATCACTGGGAGGCTCGGTTGAACGCTCAGACTGACGGTTTGAAGCAATAATTTTGCCACAAGAGAGCCATCTGAAACACACACACTGAGCATACATATTTAAACACCTAACAGCGACAACTTGCCATGATTGTAATGTAGTACAAGGGACTTATAAATGACTGTAGCAAACTAGCATTAGCAATCATTAGTTTACCTTCATATGTGTTCTAGTTTGTATCCTCACATCATCGGCTTTATACTGCTCTATGGCTTCCTAAACTCTCCAGTAGGTTTCCAGAGTGTTTCGTCTCGCTGCCTATAGCCTTCCCTGGCTCTCCTTTTTTGCCTTTACTCTGACAAAAAGCCATATAGAGCAAGCAGCAGGTATACCACCACCTCAATATCCATCTTGTGTTTTGCTTGTGTCACATACAAATGACGTCATGGACTGTCAGGCTGCCTTGCTGTAAAGATCCCACCCACTTGAGGTGGTACTCACTTGCAATGGAAAACAAACCACACCGTGTTGAGAAGAGGTGAGTTGGGCTGAGTAGGTGCTAATGGAAAAGTGCCATTAGTCTCCTACCTGGACGTTCCTCTGCAGGTCCTTCTTAAATGATGACTCCTGGACTCGCCTCTTCAGCTCATTATAAACTCGCAGCTCCTCTGTCAGCTCCTCCAGCTTACACTGAAGGATGAAAAACATGAAGAAAAATAAGAAAAATTAAAGCTGCAAGCAGCAATAAACAGGCCCTCGCATGCCTGCAGCTGCTACTGCCTGTTGCTGACAACAGATATACAGTGACACAGCAATTTTACAGTTTTCTATTTAAAACCCTGGTTTACATTCACTCAAGCAGGTTCATTTTGTCTCTTCAATTATTAGTTTACCCTCTTTTTTTTTTTATTCAGACAAAGATGAAAAAGAGATGTTTATTTTACCTTGATATGTTTCGACTGATGTCTGCACTCTTTCTCAGAAGCGTGGCCAGCCTGGTGGATCTGTCAGGTCCGCTGGGCTGGCCACGCCTAGGAAAAACAGCTGATAAATGACACGTCACAGCGATCAGCTGATGCTTCTGAGGAAGACTGCAGACACCAGTCTAAACATGTCAAGGTAAAATAAACATCTCCTTTGCATCTTTGTCTGAAAGAAGAAAAACAGTAAACCCGGTTTACCTTGTCTTCAATGGAAAACCTATTCAATATAATCAGGAAAGAAAACGAGTCATTTTTTACAAAAAATCTGGAACCTTAGGAAAAACAAAATTACATGGTTTCATTGGGATTGATGGATTAGTATCCATCGTCGAAAATTTGTTGGAAATCACAAATTGTGTGTCCGAGCCATAGCTGTCCCATGTTAAATGGCAAGAGATCATACAAGACTATGGAGGGCAGTCACCTTGACTTATGTGCAAATTTTTGTGACACCATGACTTTCCTAACCCTCCAAACAAAATCACTGATTGAATGGTGAGGACTGGGTTTCCACGGCAACAACACTGAAGGAAGGTTGAACTTGACTGACAATTAGGATCATCTGTGCGCTCTGACAAACCTTAGAAAACTTCATGTCATTCTGGCAATCAGTGCTTGAATAATAAATGAAATAACTGCGTGTAATACTTCCTTTAACCACTAGGGTGGCACGAAAACTTTTTAATTTTTTTTTTATGTAGAAGCATTCAGGGTTAGACTAATATCCATCGTAAAAAACTTTGTGCAAATTGGACAATGTCCAAGTTATAGTATCTGTTCCATGGTGATTGGCGAGAAGTCAAACTTAACCATGTCACCGTGGCAACACCCTTGAGCTTTTGCAAAACATTTCTACAACTTTTAACGCCCCATGCATATAGATGATCCTGTGTGAAAATGAGCTCAGACCATTTCCCTAGAACACGCTTGTTAAAAAGGGAGGGCAGGAAATAACCACTTTGAGTCTGCCTCTCGCCCAAAGATGCTGGGATAGGCTCCAGCCCCCCGCGACCCGAAAAGGATTAAGCAGAAGAAGATGGATGGATGGAGTCTAGATGGGGGACTTCCTGTGGAGCATGGGTCATGACCCCAATTACATTTTTTGCATGGGTTGATGTGGCAAACATTTGTGGCAATTTTCATCTTTCTACGTGAAACTAAATTTTTGGACTTTTCATTGACTGTCAGGGGCCCCCAGGAACCAATTTTTGAAAGTTTTCCCTGTATTTCCCTGAAATAAGCAGCAGAACACAGATTAGATCTGAATAAAAACTTTAATGATTCCAGTGTTTCCTCTGGCTTAAAGACTTTGGCATGGTGGCAATGTTTTTTTGTTTGTTTTTTTTTGGGGGGGGGGACTCATTTGTAGCTAGAGGGCACTCAGACAGCGCATACCTCCGCCAAGGCTCCATCCCTCCCTCCCTTTGCCCGTCCATCTGTGCACTGGGAGATAGGGCCTTGGTGGAGGTATGCACTCATGGATCACCTCCAACATCTAATGAGCTCATCTTTGGGCCAAGGGCCACCTCTGGTGAAAATGTCATCCAAATCCATCTAGCTGGGCAATTCCACCTTAAACCTTCCTCAATATCAGCATCATGGTATATTGACCATGACTATGTCTCCCAGCTGGTCTGGGAATGCCTTGGTATCCTCTCTGAAGAGCTGGAGCAGGTGGCTGGGGAGAGGGAAGCCTGGGCTTCTCTGCTTGAACTGCTGCCTCCGCGACTCGGACCTCCGGAAAAGCGGTAGAAGATGGATGGATGGATGGATGGATGGATGGTATATTGAATCTTTCAGGTCGGTTTTAATTTTTTTTTTCCTCCTCTCTTCTCCCTTACAGTTTACTGACAATGTTTGTAATTATTAAGCAATCAGTCCCTCCGGGATTTCACGATGTTGCGATCGCACCAATTTACGCGAAATCAGCCCATCAGTGCAACTATTGCACAACCTTGCAACTTTGTCCAATCACCGCAACTTTCCCGCAATTTTGGCCAATCTTCGTCAACTTCCACCAACTTCACCAATCAAATTTGTCTAACTGGCACTGAAACGCACAGTCTACCCAATCAAATGCATCGTTGCACCGCGTTCACTTCAGTGTTTACAGTAAGTAGTGAGTTTATAGTTTACAGTGAGTAATGAAACACATCTGCAGAGTGTGTGATTTAAAAAAAAAAAAAAAACCTCACCCACGAGGTTTTCAACACCGTCCCTTCTTCCGTCTCCCCCAGCCTGCCCATGGACGCCTCGCCATGTCTCCATCCTGACTGCGTGTGCAAAGCACTGGGTTTGTGTTGGAAAACCTGCGTCTGCCCCAAAAGCACCCCGTCATGGAAGCGCACGTGAGGAGAGTACACTACACTACAGCGAGTGTTTGAACATCTTTAGAGGTAAAATCATTACTACATCTGGTCAATGAGCTTTAAAACTCAATCTCCGGTGTGGACTCTGGACGGACAAACGCACCCACCCATCAATCCCCCTCGCTGTCCCGTTGTAATTGAAAGGTGTGTGTGTGTGGTGTGTGTGTGTGTGTGTGTGTGTGTGTGCGCGTGTGAAGACCAACATGCAGCAGACAGGTAGGCATGGAAAGAGCGAGAATATTCTCTATTGTTTTTTTTCCAGAAAAACACAGACTCCAATAGCCAATACAGTGCAACAGAATAATTTATTTTTCCCTCTCCACTCAGTACCGAGTGGTTGGGGACCGTAGGGAGTTTTCAAATGAAGGTGCTGCCAATAATTTCCAAATCTCTACTCTTTAACATGCATTCAATGCAATTTAGCTGCTGTAACGGATATTGTGTTAATGTTTGTATTTGCTGTTGCACAAGAGTTTCTGTGTAGTAGAAGTTTCTGCTTAATTTACAAATCACTATAATAGGAAACTTTTGACAATCCTGTGCTTTTCTTGTATTGTTATATAGAATATCACTGCAGTAAACTGGGAAAAAGGATTTGCTTTAAAATTTGGAATTCTTCCCACAACTTTTAGTGCAGAAAACACTCTAAAAACATCACAACTTTTCAAAAAAGCTCCCGCGAATTCAGACTTTTTGGCCCGCAACAATCATCAAAATATCCTGCAACATCCTGGCGGGACTGTGCAATATTATACAACAGTGTTGCATCATATCACAGTGGTGTGTAGTAATCGAGCATAATAGAACAGGCCTGTTGTGATTTCACAAACAGAAGAATTAAACATTGTACAGTGCTTAAATTAAGCTCAAGTTATGCACCTGCATCGACGTGACGCAGCTGCGACTTCCCTTTTTCTCTGTGCAATGAGTTTCCAAAAAGTTGCTTTTTCTTAACATTTATTAGCTCCAACTCCATCACAATCTGCTCTTATCTGTCACCATTTCATAAACAAAAACACACGACAAACACAAATCACTCTACACATCGGCTGAAATCCACTGACAACAGAACAATGCATTTCACCCAACACACAAGAAAAAATTGCCGATCACTGCGTCTGCGTTGGACGTCGGTAATGGCGTTGACGTGATGCAAGTGCATAAATCCCGCTTTAGTGTGTTTACATACCATGTGGGTGACATGGTTCGCAACGACATCTTCAGCTTGTCTGCTGGTTACGTCCACAGGCACTCCAAACCCCGTCTTAAAGGGGTCACTGATTGAAAACTGGTGTGTCAGGAGGTTTTAAGTGACTCAAATGTGTCAACTGGTCATGTAATTAGCCAAAAATTTTCCAAAACGTCAAATATCTGAAAAAAAGTACACTGCCTTTATCTTGTTTTTCTCTCAGAGAAACTCCCTAAAATGTTTTTTGACTCTTCAAGGTAAATTGTACACGTCAAGTTTTGAAAAAGCCAACCCACTGCCGTCCTTGAGACACGCCCACTGCTCCATTATTGGCCCGCCTAGCTGTCCGTCATGTAGATGGAAGTTGGGGCTAAAGATAGCCTATTAGCCCACGCACTAACACCGTTACCAGGACGCTGGCTCTAAGTGCGGCTTATAATGTTATTTTCTTCGGATCTTAGTCACCCTTTATAAGCCAAGATGGCTGTGCATCCACACGCTGCAGCTAGATGCTCCGGTCTACTGTGCTCGTTTCTGTGTTTTTCCTGCATTTTTTTGTCCTCCTTCTGTGATGGACTAATTACCTACAGTTGCCAGGAACTTCTCAACATTGGTCGCCAACTTAACTCTAACATCCCGAGCGCTTATTCCAACAATCAATACCACGTCCTGAGGAGATCGCCAGACCTCCAGGTGCACCATAGATTGTTATCGGACCCAGCAAGCGGCGCAGACAGCGCCAAGAAAGAAAGAAGAAACAAGGCTGCAGGGCTGGTTTGCGAGCCCAGCTGAGCAAACAACGCACCAAACCACCGTTACCTTCAATTTTTCTCACCAACGCCAGGTCCTTCGCCAACAAAATGGATGAACTGCGATTGGAGACGGCCTACAACTGCCACGTCCGGGAGTGTAGTATTCTGATTGTGACAGAATTATGGCTGCATCCACGTATTCCTGATGCCACTGTGGAATTATCCAGCCAAACTACACACCATTTCAACTGCAATGCAGATTCTGGTAAGGACGGGTGGTGGGCTCTGTGCTTATGTGCTTCAAACTTTGTGTAATAACAGCAGAATAATTCACAGCCACTGTTCACCGGATTTAGAGGCAATGCCCTCTCTTTGTAGACCCGTCTATCTACCCCGCGAGCTAACGGCAGTAATTGTAACAGCCTTTTACGTCCCTCCAGACACTAGCGTTAGCTTAGCACTTAGTCACCTTCAGCGCATCATTGGCAGGCAACAGAAAGGTCACTCCAACGCAAGCCACATTATTTCAGGTGATTTTAACAAAGCATGCTTAAAGACTGTACTCCTCCTGCTACAGTACTGCCATAGCTGCACAGACTGGAACATCTTTGAACAGCAAGACCTGGACTCCTACACAGAGTCTGTCCTCTTCTACATTAAATGCTGTGTAGAAAATGTGACAGTCACCAAACCCATCCCCCCTCCTCCTCCCCCTCTCTCTACAGGTGCATGAGGTGAGGAGGCAACTGAAAGCAGTGAACTCCCGCAGAGCTGCTGGTCCCAATGGCATCCCAGGAGCGGTGGTCAAAGCATGTGCAGACCAGCTGGCAGAGATCCTCACCAAGCCGTTCAACCTCTCCCTGACGCACGCCACCATCCCCTCCTGCCTCAAGGCCTCCACCATCATTCCCATTCCCAAAAGTTCCACAACTGACAGCCTGAGTGACTACAGACCCATGGCACTCACGTCTGTAGTCATAAAGTGTTTTGAGCGACTGGTGTCCCAGCACATCAGGGACTGTCTTCCCCCCTCCTTCGACCCCCACCAGTTCGCCTACAGGGAGAACCGGTCTACTGAAGATGCCATCGCCACCACACTCCACAGAGCGCTCAGTACCAGGTGCTGCCGCCACCAGGACCGTGTGGAGGACTCTCCAGATGGACTCCAGCAGGCAGTTAGTGACGGAAGCATTTGAACAAATTACTAAATACAGCTGTGATAGTGAGCACTGAAAGGGCACAAAGCGTATTATTTCCTTTTAAGCGGACTGTTTATGATCCTGACAATTGAGCTCCAAGAGCAAAACAACTACTGCATAGTGCATTGCTTGTTTGAACGTGATTTTTCGGACAGCGGCAAAAATCCAAAAATCACGGTGACAAGAGCCATGCAGGGTCCTGTATGGAGGCTGTCCTGTTTAAATAAGCTGAATGTCGCTGCAGTCTCCAACCAGTCCACACACCCTGTAGTTGAAATACCGGAGTTATTGCCACTGCTTTATGAAAATGATTTTTTTTTTAAAAACAAAATCAGCAGTTCTTGCCTGTAGGAAGACCGGAGCTCCACACAGTTGTCTCACACACACAAGTTGAGACCAGAGCTGCAACATGTTTCTCACAGCTTTCATCATTTGCCACATAAGTCATGAACCCTGTTTAAATTACGAGACCACGGGGTCCTAAAAACATTTGCAATAATACCACATATCGCGGTGTTGAGCTATCCACCATCACCGCAGGGAAATTCCTCCACCGTGACAGCCCTACACGATTTTTTGGGGTGGTGTTGATGACTGTTGTCCAGAGGAGAGCAGGTCAAACAGGTGGTGACCTGAATTGATGTCTGGGGAGTGGCTGTGCGTCTGGCCTGGGGGGGTTGTTGGGTGGGCTGGGGGATTTGGGCCATGGCCCCAGGCTGGTTGGCCTTGCCTCGCAGGTGGGGCTAGGTCTGGCCTTGGGCCCCTGGTGCTGGGGGGGGGGGGGGGGGGTGTTCCCCCCCTCTGGGCCAGGATTGAGTGTGCGCCGGTGGAGTGGGCCAGCCCTGGCATGTCACTGCAGGGCAGGGTTGTTCCCTCCCCGGGGGAACGAGAATGGAGTTCCCCCCCCCCCCCATTCTCCAGGGCCTATGGGTGTGGGTGTGCGTGTGTATGTGTGTGAGTATGTGTACGCATGCGTATGTGCAGGTGTGCGTGGGTTTGCATGTATATGTGTGGGTGTGGATATGGGTGCATGCACGTGTGTGAATGTGTGGGTGTGTGTAAACATACAAGGTTGTGAGTGGGTGTAGGTCAATATATGCGATGGTGAGTATATGTGTGTATACATGAGGGTGGGCGTGTGTATGCGTGGGTGGACATGCAGGGGTGGAGGGTGTGTATGTGGATGGGAAGACCTCGTTGGGCGGCGGGGAATGGGACAGGCCATCTGGTGGCGGTTCGGGACTTGCTCTTCCTGGCTGTCCTGCCGTTGTGTCACAGGGCGGGGCGCTTTGCCTCTGGTGCCCGTGGCACCAGGTATGGGCGTGTGGGGATGCTCAGGGGGTGGCCGGGGTTGCTGTTGGCACGGGTTGGCGGCTGTATTTCCCTTGGTTTGCCCCGGGGGGGGGCTGTGGCTGCAGGGTAGCCCGCCGCTGTCAATGTCTGTCTGGAGTGGATGGTTGGTGGGCTCGCAGTGGGTGCTCTGGGGTGTTGCTTGGCATGTGGGGTGCCGTATGGGTCCGGCCCATTATTCATTATTATTATTATTAGTATGTATGTTTGTGTGTACAAGATGTGTGAGAGCAAGTGTGAGTGTGGCTACTCCATTATGCCTGTGGTGCTGGGGAGCACCAGGGTGCAACGCTGGCGGATCTTGGGTTGGTCAGCCTGGCAGCTCTCGCCCTAGGATGGGATCTGGGGGCAGTGGGTGGCCTCAAGAGTCAGTTTTGGAGGTGGCTTCTAGGGGGGATGGGCTCTCTTTTGGACTGCCTCCCTCCCAGTCTTAACCCCCCCACCCCCGCCCGATTCTGGGTGGAACATACATCTTATTGGACACAGTTAGAGTTTTGGGGTGGGGGTGTGCCATACTGTGCTGGTGAAGAGGATCCCTCCGTCTACTGTGGAGTGGGGCCAGCCTCACCTCAATTTTAATTGCACTGTAGATACTGAGGGCTTGGGGAAATGGGAGCCCCACTGCCTATAGCAATGGCTTGTGCTGCTCCAACACACCATCCCCCCAACTTTAACTGCACTTCGGTAGTTCACACACCTGCACACAATCACACCACACAACTAACAATCACCCATCATGATTTGTGCATGGGGGATGAGGGGGATGAGGGGGAAGACCCCCACCCCTGCTGCCCTCCTTCTGCCGGGGGCCTGGCTGGTGACCTGGGGCCCGTCATGTTGTCAACATCCCTGGGTGCAGCCGAATGAACAGGTGTGTGCAAGGGAGTGAGACAGTGAGTGAACAAGTGAGTAAGTGAGAGTGAGGGAGTGATGAGTGGAGATGGTGATGGGTCGGATTGTGTGTGGCGCTTTGCGTGTTGGGTGGCGTCTCGGGGCGCTTGCAGTGGCCCGTTGATCATTTGCTTCAGGTGGCCATTGGGGGTGGTGGCCTGGGGTGTGGCAGGTTAGCAGGGGTGTGGGTGCTGGTCCGTGCCGGTTGTTTCCCTGGCCGCTGCCGAGCGTTGGTGCACATTCATGTCCGCTACATCTGCCCCGCGGCCGCCCCAAGTAATAAGGGTGAATGAGTGTGGGCGAGTGTGTGGGGAAGAGCACAAGTGGATGTGAATGAGTTGGAGTGCGAGTGAGAGTGTGTGTATGGGTGAGCGTGAGTGGGTGCGGGCGACTCTGAGGGCGAGAGGGAGAGAGTGGGCAGGTCTGGGAGTAAGAGTGTGGGATTCTGTGGGGGAGAGGGCAACAATCCTTAAACAATGCAAATGTTGCTGACACTTTTTGCACACCCTTTCACAGTTCTCTTCAAAGTTTAAATTATACCATCAACAATCGTCCTAAGATATTTGTAGGATTGTACACATTTAGTGGTCTGGCCTTTTAGTACAGTGACTTCGTGCCTGGAGTTTTCCTCCTAAAGTCAATAATCATATCTTTAGTTTTTGTCGTATTCAGCTGCAGGTAGGAATCCTCACACCAGTGAACAAAATCATCAACTACTGGGCCGTGACCACTCTCACCATCCTGGAGGAGACTGACAACAACTGAATCATCAGCATACCTTATAATGTGTCTGTTGTCATGTCTGCTCCGACACATGTTTGTGTACAGGATGAAGAGTAGTGGTGACAACACACACCCCTGAGGAGAGCCAGTAGAAGAACACTTTGTCAGACAATGTACCATTGACCCTTACTCTCTGTGTCCTGTTGGTTAAAAAAATCCAGAATCCAACCCACCAGATTATTACTCAAATCAAATTGTTGCAGGAGCCTTTCAACTAAAATATGAGGTTGGATTGTATTAAAGGCGGAAGAAAAGTCCACAAATAAAAGCTTGGCGTGTGTCACATTAAAATCCAGATGTTCAAAAAGCATGTTAAACAGAGTGACAGTGGCATCCTCCACTCCTCTGTGAGGCCTATAGGCAAACTGCAAAGGATCCAGTGCATGCTCAGTCTGCTTTAGGACCTCACATCTGACCAGGTACATAACAATGAACATAAATTATTAGTTAATATTGTAGCAGCTGGTGAAGTAAATCCTCAGTGATTCATCAGTCACACTTGCCTTTGCTTGCAATGAAGCCTAACCAGACCTGTTAGCTAAGCGACTCCTCATTGTTGTTCCAGTTACCAGCGGGTTAAAACCACCATAAATGCCTCCACTGCTTATATACCTCTTGTACGTTTTTCCACATTTAAAGTACTTTAATAAGCTCATGCTTCTCTTGGACAGCAACGCTACAGAGACTCTGCCTGCAGACTGGACCAGTCGCGGGCGGCGCGCTTCTGAACTCCGTGAGTGCTGGGTGGGCGGGGTACTTCCGTGCGGATGATGGTCACACACGTTGTTCGTGTGCGTGCTTGTGGAGTTTTTCTTTCATATTTTTTTCTTAAATTAATATTTCATAGGCGTGATGGCATACTTCCACGGAAATCTCACCAGAAGAAACCCTGTCCATGGATCTGCTCTGCTCTCGTGGGCAGCAGCTTTCAGTTGTCTGTGAGAGAAGAGTGGAGTCCCACAGAGCAACACTGCCCTTTGAGATCCCTTGGCTCGGTAGCTCACCTTGGGTTGCGGCGATCGTCCAGCATGTGGTGCTAGCAATTTGTTGTGGAATCACAGTGAAATTTATTGGGAGATAGACCGAATTGACGCGAGGTACACCACTGACTGTGGATCAGTGAACCAAAATGCTGCTCAGTGCTCAACCGAGCTGGAAGGAGCAGCTAAAAGCTACCCTGCTAATGGCTAACTGACATGAGAGGGAGGGTGGAGTTGAACAGGTTAAGTCTGCTTCTTAAAGTGACAGGCTCTGAATCAAAGCATCTGAAGAAACTCAAGAAAAAAAAAACAAAAAAAACAAAACAAATTTTCTTCAATAATTAAAAAATTTAAGAAAATCTGAACAAAGTAAGTCATAAGCACTTCATTAAGACATGAGTGAGCTGTTAAAATGTGTAAAAAGAGCAGTCAATGATCCCTTTAAACCACACATTTTTCTTGCTTTTTCTTGGTGTCTTCAGATGAAATAATGTCAATCATCACATACTATGTGGATGGAGACCACATTTCTTTTCATTCCAAGCCGTTTTACTTTTTCTGCATTGTTTCCGGGGTACGGGGGTGCATACCCACACACTTAATTCTGGACACATCTTAAAGGGGAAGTACATGAAAAGCTCAATATATATAAAATAATTTTCAAAAAATTCCTGGATCCAGATTGTGATCCCGATTGCCACCAAAATCTAATTATTTGTTCCCCGTGCCAATACACACCTTTCCTGAAAATTTCATCAAAATCCATTCATAACTTTTGGAGTAATGCTGCTAACAGTCAGACAAACCAACAAACAAACCAACCAACAAACCAACACCGGCACAAACATTACCTCCTCCCCCTTGGTGGAGGTAAAAATGAGAAAACACGACACTCAGGAAAAAAAAAAAACCTTCATAATACTGTAGTTATTTACCTACAGTTATTTACCTACGCATACTTAAAAAAAATTATATGATCAGAGGTGGGTATAGCAGCCATAAATTGCACTCATGTAAAAGCAGTGTTATCTTATGAAATTAATAATTAAGAGTAGAAACCCCAAAATTACTAGTTGAGTTAAGTAATGGTGCCTTCACACCAAATGCGAACAGGCATCACGAATGCATGCAAAGTAAACGGGAAGAGGTGAGCACATGCAAAATCTTACAGTCACTCATTCACGTCCAAGGGATAGCGTTAGCTTTGAGATTCTGCCACCATCGGATTAAAGTATCAACACTGGAGAGTAAACTAGTTTGAAAATGAGACTGACACTCACTTGCAGACAGAAGGACTGGGAGCTCTTCAGCTGAATCGGGATGTCAGAGTTATGTACCCATGGATTCCTACCACGGACATGCTAACAACATAAACACCCACCATCTTGTGAGGTTTTGGAGGCAGGGACAACTTTTTCAGGTGAGCCCCCCCGTCGGATAATGTAAACCTAAACATGACGTTATTTTGGGGATTTCCCAGCAGGCTGAACAAAGCTGCAGAAGTTATAAAGGCAACTTTGCCTGTCTGCATCTCACTGAAATGGTGAATTCATGTCTATTCGCATGCTTACATTGAGTTATAATGCAATCGTGCCGCACGAAAAATTTGCTCATTTGCATTTGGTGCGAAGGCACGTTGAGAATACAAAAGCACCCACTTAAAAAAATACTTGAGTAATGACCTACCCTTGAAGATTTCAGGTTTTTCTCCTAAATTTATAACCATTTTCTTGTTTTCTACCCTTTACTCTGTAAATTTATTTTCACCTAAATTTGCAACTATTTTCCTTATAAATTTGTAATTTTCTCTTGTAAATTTATGAGTCTTCTTTTACATTTGAGACTTTACTATCATTAATTTGTGGATTATTTTATGGCTAATTTTTTTTCTATTTTCTATAATGAAATTACTGTCTTACTTACTGGTAAGTACTTACTGGTTTTAAGTTACTTGCAAAGGTTTTTACTTTTTTCTCATATAATCAGTTCCTCCAGGATTTCGCAGGATGTTTTTATGATTGATGCGGCCCAAAAAGCCTGAATTTGTGGGAACTTTTTTTAAAAGGTTGCGATAAAAGTTGTGATGTTTTGAGAGTTGTTTTGTGCAATAAAAGTTATGGGAAGAATTACAAATTTTAAAGCAAATTTTTTTTTCCAGTTTATTGCAGTGATATTCTATATAACAATACAACAAAAGCACAGGATTGTCAACAATTTCCTATTACAGTGATTTGTAAATTAAGCAGAAATTTCTACTACAGCCGTGGACAAAATTGTTGGTACCCCTCTGTTAATGAAAGAAAAACCCACAATGGTCACAGAAATAACTTGAATCTGACAAAAGTGGTAGTAAATAAAAATTCTATGAAAATTAACCAATGAAAATCAGACAATGCTTTTGAATTGTGGTTCAAAAGAATTACTTTAAAAAAAAAAACAACTCATGAAACAGGCCTGGACAAAAATGATGGTACCCCTAGAAAAGAAAATAATGTCACCATAGGGACATGTTCAACCAAGATGTGTCCTCTAACATCACAGGTGTCTACAAACTTGTAATCAGGCAGTCGGCCTATTTAAAGGGTGACAAGTAGTCACTGTGCTGTTTGGTGACATGGTGTGTACCACACTAAACATGGACCAGAGGAAGCAAAGGGGAGAGTTGTCTCAGGAGATTAGAAAGAAAATTATAGACAAGCATGTTAAAGGTAAAGGCTATAAGACCATCTCCAAGCAGCTTGATGTTCCTGTGACTACAGCTGCACATATTATTCAGAAATTTTAAGATCCACGGGACTGTAGCCAACCTCCCTGGAAGTGGCTGCAGGAGGAGATGGATAATACGAATGGTAACAAAAGAGCCCAGAACAACCTCTAAACACATTCATGGTGAATTCCAAGGTCAAGGTACATCAGTGTCAGATTGCACCATCTGTCATTGTTTGAGCCAAAGTAGACTTCATGGGAGACGACCAAGGAGGACATCGCCGTTGAAAACAAATCATAAAAAAGCCAGACTGGAATTTGCCAAACTGCATGTTGACAAGCCACAAAGCTTCTGGGAGAATGTCCTATGGACAGACGAGACAAAACTGGAACTTTCTGGCAAGGCACATCAGCTCTGTGTTCACAGATGCAAAAATGACGCATACCAAGAAAAGAACACTGTCCCTACTGTGAAACAAGGAGGAGGTTCTGTTATGTTCTGGGGCTGCTTTGCTGCATCTGGCACAGGGTGTCTTGAATCTGTGCAGGTTACAATGAAATCTCAAGACTGTCAAGGTATCCTAGACAGAAATGTGCTGCCCAGTCTCAGACAGCTTGGTCTCAGTCACAGGTCATGGGTCTTGCAACAGGATAATGACCCACAACACACAGTTAAAAACACCCAAGAACGGCTAAGAGTGAAACATTGGACTATTCTCAAGTGGCCTTCTATGAGTCCTGATCTAAATCCTATTAAACATCTGTGGAAGTAGCTGAAACATGCCGTCTGGAGAAGGCACCCTTCAAACCTGAGACAACTGGAGCAGTTTGCTCATGAGGAGTGGGCTAAAATACCTGCTGAGTGGTGCAGAAGTCTCATTGACAGCCACAGAAATCGTTTGATTGCAGTGATTGCCTCAAAAGGTTGTGCAACAAAATATTAAGTTAAGGGTACCATCATTTTTGCCCAGGCCTGTTTCATGAGTTTGTTTTTAAAATAATTCTGTTGAACCACAATTCAAAAGCATTGTCTGATTTTCACTGGTTAATTTTCATAGAATTTTTATTTATTACCACTTTTGTCAGATTCAAGTTATTTCTGTGACCATTGTGGGTTTTTCTTTCATTAACAGAGGGGTACCAAGGTACCAACAATTCTGTCCACGTGTGTATATAGAAAAACCCTTGTGCAACAGCAAATACAGATTTTAACACAATATCCATTAGAACAGAGTATAAAAAAAAGGGTAGAGATTTGGAAATTATGGGCAGCACCATCATTTGAATACTCCCTATGGTCCCCAACCACTCGGTACCGAGCAGAGAGGAAAAAATAAATAATTTATTCTGTTGCTCTGTATTGTCTATCTGAGATTGTGTTTTTCTGAAAAAAAAAAAAAAATTACAGACAATATTCTCTCTTTCCATGCCTAACTCTTACCTGTCTATCTGCTGCACGTCTTGACACACACACTTGTCTCTTCAGACACATATCTTGCAGGGGTTTTTTTTGTTTTTCTGTTTTTTTTGGGGGGGGGGCAACCGGAGATTCACAGCTTTAAAGCTCATTGACAAGATGTAGTCATGGTTTTACTTCTAAAGATGTATAAAACGTTCAAACACTGGCTGCAGTGTTAGATTTGCTTGTTTTGTTTGTGGTTTTATGGCATCTGCATACCTGCCAACTTTTAAAACCTGAAAAGCCTAGTAGCTAGCCGGGGTCCAGGGGCCGCAGGCCCGAGTAGGTCCAGGACAAAGTCCTGGTGGGGGGTTCAGGGGGGGCGAAGCCCCCCGACGGCAAACAAATATTAGCATTAAATCAAGTTAAAATGTGGCTAACAACCTCATTTCTTCAACAATCATGTTTCTATTTTCCTTAAATTGTCAATGCAGATATGCTGATGGAAAAGATCAAGGACAAACTCTATGGTAACTCTCAAGCATTGTTGTTTTCCATGGTGCACCTCTTAGCTTTCTTCAGTTGGTCTTTTGAATGGAACACACTGTGGCACTTGTTACCCGAAGCTGTCATCATCATTTTCCTGGCCATGAGGTTGCCCAGAACTTTAGCTGACAGACGGGACCTGAACTCAAGTTTTGTTCTTGTTCACATGGCTGAATATGCACTCACAGTCCGCAGTAATAATTCCTGGAAATGCTTTGGAGTATTCCTCACGAAAAGACTTGCCATGTGTGTGGATATGGATTATCATAGTCTCTTAATTTTCTTAAATCAGTGTTCATCTATATTTATTTAAGTTGGTAAGATCTCTGATTATTATATTCTTTTGCTTCCTCAGGTGTTCCATTTAGTTTGATCCAAACTCTACAATTTCTTGTCCATGTTGCCTGTATCTTATTTTGTCTTTTCAGCATCCGTGCTTGCCGTGCTATTTCAGCATTAGTTTTTGTTAGATGTTCATTGAGGTAAACTTCTGTTCCCCATAACTTTCTGGCCTGCCTCAGTATGTCATTCTTTACCCAGGAATGTGATTTGGGGTTGGGGAAATTATCTGAAAATTTAGCAGGGGGTCTAGGGGATGCGGCAGAGCCCCGGTGGGGGGGGGGGGGGGCAAGTGGGGCGAAGCCCCCCGAAGCTCCTGGGTTTTTATGATTTTTAAGTACCAGAACTGTGCTTAAATGACATAAAACAAACAGCTGAATGCCACTTATTACTGTATAATATTGACTTATGTTCCAAGAAGATAAAATCTCTGAACTTAGTTCAGAGATTTTTTTGATCTCTTCCATTTCCTCCTTCTTTGGTGGCATTTTTACTGACCTGTTGATAGTAAAACAATCTCTGCTGGTGACGCCGATATCCGATCCGACTGACCTCGAACCAGCTGGGCCTCAGCTAGCCCCCTCCGCTGCTAGTCCCGCTGCTTACCGCCGCTGCAATTGAGCTCCTGTCCAGCCGGGGTACCGGTAGCTCCTCCACCGAGTCCCGCCGCCCACCGCCGCTGTAGTTGAGCTCCGATCCTGCTCCTGTCCAGCTGGGGTCCCGATAGATCCTCCGCTGAGCCCCGCCACCTACCGCCGTCTTCCTCAGTAGCTCCTCCGCCGAGCCCCGCCGCTGTAGCTGGGCTCCAGCTACAGTCAACTTATCCAGCTGGGGCCCCGGCTGCCCCGGCTGCCCCTCCACTGGTCCCCGTCTCCTACCACCGCTGTACTTGAACTCCGATCCGGCTCCCGTCCAACTGTTGCCTTGGTTGGTTCCTCCGGCGAGCCCCAATCACCGGGGACGGAGTCGCTTCTTTGTATCGGTATTAGGTGCTACGACTAGCTATGGCGTTAGCTATAGCGTTAGCTTAGCAAACGCTTAGCTATAGCATTAGCTTAGCAAACGCTTCTGGTAAATTTAGATACAATTCCTAGCGATCTCGTGTTTGGAATTGCTTTCGTGTTTTTTTTACAATTTAAAAGTTTTGACTGAATTTTTAGTGAAAAACCGTAATTTTGATTAATAAAGCCGTAACACGGAATGGGGTCTTGAAAACCGTAACCATTACGGAAAAACCGGAGTAGTTGGCAGGTACGCATCTGTCCTCACATGCTTTCCCACAACGGGGTGCTTTTGGGGCAGGCGGATATTTTTCAACACAAATCCAGCACTTCGTACACGCCGTTAGGACAGAGACATGGCGAGACGTCCACCGGCAGGCTGGGGGAGAAGGAGGAAGGGACAGTGTTGGAAACCTCACGGGTGAGTGTTTTTAAATCACAGTCTGTTTTTGCTGTGTTCTGTTAATACTCACTGTAAACACAGAAGTGAACGCGGTGCAGTGATGCATTTGATTGGTTAGACTGAGCGTTTGAGCACCAGTCAGAGACAAATTAGATTGGTGAAACTGGCGGAAGTTGACAAGGATTGACCAAAATTGCAGGAAAGTTGTGGTGATTGGACAAAGTTGCAAGGTCGCGCAATAGTTGTGCTGATTGGCTGATTTTGCATGAATTGACATGATCACATCGTGAAATCTTGGAGGGACTGTATAATTGAAACTTTTGATCAGAATTTTGCTGAGTCAGAATAGAGCAATAATTTCACCTCTGATTTCAAATAAATAAAAGTATTAAACTATAAAATTATATTTCTTTTACTTCTTTCGGCTGCTCCCTTTGTGGATCATCTGTCTCCATCTCACCCAATCCCTTGCATCTTCCTCCGTAACATCAACCCTCTCCATGTCCTCCTTCACTACATCCATGAATCTTCTCTGTGATCTTCCCCTTTTCCTCCTGCCTGGCAGCTCCATCTTCAACATCCTTAGTCCAATATATCCACCAGTCCTCCTGTGCACATGTCCAAACCATCTCAGCCTTGCCTCTCTTACTTTGTCTCCAAACTGCTCAACCTGAGCTGTCCTTTTGATATACTCATTTCTAATCTTGTCCATCCTAGTCACTCCCAGTGAAAATCGTAGCATCTTCAACTCTACCACCTCCAGCGTCGACTCCTGTCTTTTTGTCAGCGCCAACATCTCCAAACCATACATCATAGCAGGTCTCACTACCGTCTTGGAAATTTTCCCTTTCACCCTTACTGCTACCTTTCTGTAACAAATCACCCCTGACACTCATCTCCACCCACTCCACCCTGCCTGCACTCCCTTCTTCACCTCTCTTGTGCATTTTCCATTGCTTTGGATGGTTCACCCCAGGTATTTAAACTCATCTATTTTCACTGCCTCTACTCCTTCAATCTTCACTGTTACACCTGCCTCCCTCTCATTCACACTCCTGTATTCTGTCTTTCTTTTACTGACTTTCATTCCTCTTCTCTCCAGAGCATACCTCCACCTCTCCAGGTTCTCTTCCACCTTCTCCCTACTTTCACTACAGACCACAATGTCATCTGCAAACATTATGGTCCACGGAGAATCCTGCCTGACCATCTGTCAGCCTGTCCCATGGCAGACAAGAAGGGGCTCAGAGCCAATCCCTGATGTAATACCACCCCCACCTTGAATCCATTTGTCATTCCTACAGCACACCTCACCACAGTCTCACTGTCCTCATACATATCCTGCACCATCCTCACATACTTCTCTGCTACTCCTGACTTTCTCATACAGTACCACACTTCCTCTCTTGGCACCCTATCATATGCTTTCTCTAGATCTACAAAGACACAGTGCAACTCCTTCTGACCTTCTCCATCAGCACTCTTAGAGCAAACATTGCATCTGTAGTACTCTTTCTTGGCATGAAACCATACTGCTGCTCCCTGATCGTCACCGCTCCTCTTAACCTGGCTTCAACAACTCTTTCCTATATCTTCATAGTGTGGCTGATCAACTTTATGCCTCTGTAGTTACTACAGCTCTGAGCATCACCGTTGTTCTTGAAAATTGGTACCAAAGTACTTCTTCTCCACTCCTCAGTCATCGTCTCACTCTCCAAGATTGTGTTAAACAATCTGGTTAAAAAGACCACTGCCATCTCTCCTAAACATCCCCATACCTCAACAGATATGTCATCTCGACCAACCATCTTTCCATTCTTCATCCCCTTCAAAGCTACCCTCACTTCTGCCTTGCTAATCCTCGGGATTTCCTTGTTCACTATCTTTCCTTCATCAATCCTCCCTCCCTCCCTCTCCCTCTCTCTCTCCCTCTCCCTCCCTCCCTCTCTCTCTCAGTGGGTGTGGCGAGCGTCGGCGTGAGTGGACCTCTGAGTGAGTGACATTTTTCTAACTTTTCTATCCCTTTACATGTCTTCTTAGGGTGTTTTTTGCAAAGTTTTTGTGTTGTGTGTGTAGATCGGTGCAGGCTTTTTTGTTTGGTTTGTTTGGTTTCTCTTGCCGGCCAGCGTTTGTTGGTCGGCTTGATGTGTGCAGCGTGCACGGGGTGGGAAGTAACATTTGTTTGCTATGGATTTCACCAAGTTAACCAGAAAACATGGCATTACGATTGCCGGTGCAGCACGGTTCTCTGTGAATGAGTGCGCTCTGGCTGTTGCTGAAGTGGTCGGACTGCAGAGCATCAAATCCGCGGCCTGGATGAATGGGGCAGTAGTCTTGTTTCTAGACTCTGTGGAAAAAGTGAACTCGGTTGTAGAAAATGGCGTTGTCATCAGTGATACTTTTGTTAGTGTGTCTCCTCTCTCTCTTCCATCTAAAAAGATCACGTTATCAAATGTCCCCTGCAAGTCACCTGAACTCAGTCATATCGTGTCTCACAGAAGACAGCTGTTTATGATCCCGAATAACAGAAATGACAAGCTTAATTTGTTTTTTAAACTAAGGGTGGAGGACTCTGACTACATTATTTTTGTTACATCTGAGAACATGAAATGTTTTGCATGTGGGGAAGGACACTTCATCAGGGCCTGTCCACACAGTGAGTCAACTTCAGCTGCAGGGAAACAAGCACAATGTGGGGGGGCTGGTGACCTGTCTGACAAGCAGGGTGAGGGGGACAGACGAGAAGGTGAGCAGGCAGGTGCAGATGCACAGGGGGGTGGAGTTAATGGGCAGACAGGTATGCAGGGGGAGGAAGTGAGTGGACAATTGGGAACAAAGGAGGAAAATGTAGATGTAGATGAAAGGAAAAGTGGTAGTACTAATGATCTGACAAGCATTCAGAAAAACAGGACAAACGGACAGGGGGGCGTACTGGAGGGTGGGGCTGATGGCCAGACAGATGCAGGACATAGTGGAGATGGCGGTCAAACAGGTGATCAGAGGGAAGTGGAGACGTTGGAGCTGCAGAGGAGAATATGGAGGAAGGAGAGACCCCTCTGAATGCTTCTCAGCTTAAGAGAAAAACTAAAAATGGTAGGCAGGTTTTACAGGAGAAGGCAAGATCACCTAAAAGGGTAAAATGCAAAATGGCAGATGAACATGAGGGAGCAGCCTTAGCTTCAGAGGTTAGTGAAGGTGAAGACTCACCCTCTCTAATGACTGACAGTGAGCTGTCTGACTGTAGGTCCTCCCAACATCACCAAGTCCAGAAGGAGTACAGTGCAGCAAAAATAAAAATGTTCTTACAAAAAAACAAGAACATGAAGAGTAAAAATTGAAAATTACTTCCCAGATAAAAAGGGCTTCCTTGATTCAGTGAGGGTCTTAATGAAAGAGGGGAACTTCACTCACCAAGAATATTATCTTCTGAAAAAAGTAGTTTTTAGACTTAAGCAAGAATTGTTTAATAATGATGCTGAGAACGATGATGGCGGCGCTTCGTAAATTCTCTGCCTTAGCGTTCCTTTTAACTGCTCTGTTAACTTTTTTACCTCTCCCTCCATGAGCAATTTTAAAGTAGGGACTTTGAATCTGAATGGAGCAAGAGAGGCAGGATAAAGAGCTATGCTGTTTGATTTCATGATCCTGAATAATATTGATATTATGCTTGTACAAGAAACACACAGTGATAAATCTCATGAGGTAGACTGGCAGAGGGAGTGGGGAGGGCAGGTTATACTGAGCCACAGTAGCAGTAGTAGTGGGGGAGTGGCTGTCCTTTTCTCCCCAAGATGTTCCCCTGTTTCATATTCTGTCACTGAAGTTGTACAAGGGAGACTACTGGTGATTCAGGCTGTTTTTGGTCGGTGTACACTTACTCTCATCAATGTGTGTGCCCCGACTTTAGGGTCGGACAGGTTGGGTTTTCTTAGTGAGTTAAACACCTTTTTAAACAACTGCAACCCAGATAACTGTGTTCTTAGCTGGTGATTTTAACTGCACTGCAGATGATTCAATGGACAGGAACCATACAGAACCTCACCCAGCCTCTAAACGCCTTTTAATGGAAGTTACTAAGACTCATGATCTGGTAGATGTTTGGAGGTCTTTCCATAATATGGATAGACAGTACACATGGTCCCACATTAGAGATGGTCTCATTTCTCTTGCAAGATTGGATCGTTTTTATTGCTTTAAACATCAAAAGAATATTTTTACAAACTGTTCTATTGTACCTGCTGGTTTTACTGATCATTCTTTGGTATATATGCCAAGTTTTTATTAGTAATTCTAAGTATCGAAGTGCCTTTTGGCATTTTAGCAGTTCCTTGCTTCTGGACAACAATTTTTAAAAAGTTCTAGGTTCTTATGGAGGAATTTTAGCAAGCAGCATCTTGAGTTTGGCTCTTTACAGCATTGGTGGGACTGTGGGAAGGTGGAAATAAAAAATTTTGTCAACAATACACTCTCAGTGTCACTCGAGACATAACCAGATTAATAAAAGACCTAGAGAGTGATATTGTAGAGCTTCAGTCTTTGTTAGACTCTACAGGAAATCGAGGATACTTTGAAGTCCTCAAAGCAAAAAAGAAAGTTCTTATGGACTTGCTGGGCACCAGGGCTCAGGGAGCCCTCGTCAGATCCAGGTTCCAGAGTGTAAACAAGATGGATGCCCCCTCAAAGTTTTTTTTTTGGACTGGAGAAGAAAAATGGGCAGAGCAGGTACATTCACGCTCTACGGTCAGCATCCAGACAGGAGCTGAGGAAGCCTGGTGACATCAGGAAACTCAAAATCTGAGTTTTGAGTTTAGAATTAAGTTTAAAATCCTTCTTCTTACTTACAAAGCTCTAAACAATCAGGCTCCTTTTTATTTAAAAGATCTGATACTACCGTATCATCCTAACAGAGCACTACGCTCCCAAAATGTAGGATTACTTGTAATACCTAGAATCTCCAAAAGTACAATGGGAGGCAGAGCCTTCAGTTATCAAGCTCCTCTCCTGTGGAATCAGCTGCCAATCTGGATTCGGGAGTCAGACTCGATCTCTGTTTTTAAGAATAGGGCTAAAACCTACCTTTTTGATATAGCCTACAATTAGGGAGGGATCATGTGTTTCTGAACCCTCCCTTAGTTATGCTGCTAATAGGTTTAGTCAGCCGGGGGACCTCCAGTAATGCACTGGGCCTCACTCCTTTCCTCACTCTCTATGAAATATTTTTTTTTTGCTGGTCATTAACATTTGTTTGTTCTCTCCCATAGATTGAGTCCCCATCGTGCTGTTTGCTCTCTACATGTCTGTTCTTTTCTTCTTCTCTATCCCCTCACCCCCCAGCCAGTCGCAGCAGATGACTGCCCCTCCCTGAGCCTGGTTCTGCTGGAGGTTTCTTCCTGTTAAAAGGGAGTTTTTCCTCTCCACCGTCGCCAAGTGCTTGCTCACAGGGGATCGCCTGATTGCTGGGGTCTTTCTGCAACTGTGGGGGTCCCCCCTACAGTTGATAGTGCTATGAGATGACTGTTGTTGTGAAATGGCGCTATATAAATAAAGTTGAATTGAATTGAATTGAAACGTGCTGTGGAGTTTTATTCAGACCTGTATAAGTCTGAGTATGTTGAAAATGAACAATTGTTAGCTTCCTTTTGTGATGGACTTCCCCAAGTTTCTGAAGACTTCAATCTGCTACTGGGGGAGCCTCTACACCTTGAAGAGTTGTCCACCACTTTGCAGAGTATGGATAATGGGAAAGCTCCTGGGACTGACGGACTTCCTATTGATTTCTTCAAGGCCTTCTGGCACGATATGGGTGGAGACCTGCTGGAAGTTCTGAATGAAAATCTGACTAGAGGATTCCTGCCTATCAGTTGCAGGAGGGCTGTAATCACATTACTCCCCAAAAAAGGTGATCTAATGGAGATTAAGAACTAGCGCCCTGTTTCCCTGCTCTGTACAGACTACAAAATTTTCTCCAAAACCCTGGCCAACAGGCTGAGAGACATTATGGACCAGATCATTCCCCAGGACCAGACATACTGTGTGCCCGGTAGGTCCATTCTTGACAACGTGTCTTTAATTCGGGATATTTTGGCCATCTCTAGCTCACTGGACATGGACCTTGGTTTGATTTCACTGGACCAAGAAAAAGCATTTGACTGGGTTGAGCTCCTTTACCTCTGGAAAATTTTGAAGTGGTTTGGCCTCAACCCTGGTCTTATTGCTGTGATCAAGGTTTTGTACCAGGGCATTGAGAGTGTGTTGAAAATTAATGGAGGACTGAGTGCCCCTTTTAAAGTAATGACGGGAATAAGGCAAAGCTGTGCTCTGTCAGCCATGTTGTACATCATTTCCATTGAACCTATGCTGTGTAAGATGCAGTCCACCATGGAGGGGCTGATTTTATCCAACTCTGTTAAAAAACTGTTACTTTCAGCTTATGCAGATGGTATCATTGTGATGGTAAAGAACCAGACAGAAGTAAACTGTTTACAAAAAGTAGTCAAAAATTTTGGTACAGCATCTTCAGCGAAGGTGAATTGGTCCAAGAGTGAAGCCCTTGCAGTCCGTTTTAAATCAAAGCAGCTGCCTACACTGCCAGGAGGCCTATACTGGAAAAAAGATGGTCTTAAATATCTTGGGGTGTTTTTAGGGGATGAGGCTACTGTAAATAAAAACTGGAAGGGTTTGATGGAAAAAGTTAAAGGGAAGTTGGAAAAATGGAAATGGCTGTTGCCACAGATGTCTTATAGGGGAAGGGTGTTAATAATTCTCAACTTGGTTTCCAGTAGACTGTGGCATAAATTTTGCCTGAGCATTTCTCTGATCCCATCCCCCACCCCCTGACAACCTACTGAAGCAAATACAGAACTGCATGGTTGACTTTTTCTGGGACAGGCTGCACTGGGTTCCACAGTGTGTTTTGTTTCTGCCAAAAGAGGAGGGGGTGGGGGGCAAGGACTGGCTCACCTGGTCAGCCGAGTGAAATCCTACAGACTCCAGTTTATTCAGAAGCTTCTCACTGGCTCTCAAGATGTGGTTTGGAGACCTGTGGCCAGCAGTATTTTAAGACAGGTCAATGGACTAGGTCTTCATTCGTCAACTCTTTTTAATGGATCCTGGCTGTTTTAACCTGTCCACCCTGCCTACCTTTCATCAGAACATTTTTAAAATATGGAGTTTGTTTGCGTGGAAGAGATTGGAACCTGCTCTCTCACTGCACTGGCTATTGGAGGAACCCCTGATCTTCAGAGCTAGATTGGAACTCCAGGTCAGGTCCCTACCTGCCCTGACACACATCTTGGTTTCCGCTGGCAGTATTACACTGCATAGGATAATAGATGTAGCAGGACCAGAGCTGGACAATGTTCTGGCAACTTCTGAAGTTCTTGGCTTTAAGTCTGCACGCCTTGTGAGCAAAGCTTTGGAGTTGTGGCGGCTCAAATTGACAGCTGAGGAGAGGAAGATGGTGAGGGACTATTGCTACAAGAGAGAAGAGCCTGATGAAGGTGACCTGTTTCCTGAGTTGGGCTTTGCTGTGAGACCGGGGGGTGCAGAGGGGCCCATGTTGCGTAATAAATGCACAATTCTTTACTCAGCAAAGACTAAACTCTTTTATTACTATTGTGTGAAGGCTTTTAATAGAAGGCAGTTAAACGACAGAGTGGACACTGTGTGGAGGAAGAGACTGAAGGTCACAGACAATGTCAGGCCCATGTGGAGGGTCCTTTACAAATCCCCTCTACATAAAAGAGCAGGTGATCTCCAGTGGAGGATTCTGCATGGAGCTGTGGCCGTCCACTCTTATTTGCTGCATCAATCCTAGAACATGTAAAGACTGCTCTTTCTGTGGATCAACTGAAACCATTTTTCATTGTTTTGTTGAGTGCCCTAGACTGAAACCACTGTTCATGCTTTTGAGCAACATTTTTATGAGTTTTGATGTAATGTGGTCCAGCATGATTTTTATATTTGGTGCTGGATACAAACGGGTCAATGCAATGAAATGGCAGCTCTTAAATTTTTTCTCTGGCCAAGCAAAGTTTGCCATTTACATGAGCAGGAATAGGGAGCAGGGTCAAGAGGTTACAATGTTGTTCACTTCTATGGTTAGAGCCCAAATTCAGATGGAGTTTAAATTTTAGTCAGCTATGGACAATTTAGAGGATTTCAACTCCAAGTGGTGTTATAGGAATATAATCTGTTTTGTGTCAGAAAATGAGATCATCTTTAGTCCTTTTTTTGGGTAAGCCTCTGATTTAACAGGGGTTTTTTTGTTGTCGTTTGTGTTTTTTTTGGATACTTGCTCATACCGGCCTGTCTGTGATTATGTATGATTGTAAATAAAGTTGGTTTTAAAATCAATCTCTTTCTCTCTCTCTCTCTTCATCAGCTCTTCAAAGTACTCCTTCCACCTTCTCAGCACACTCGTCACCCATTAGTACATTAACATTTCTGTCCTTAATCAACCTAATCTGCTGTACATCCATTCCAGCTCGATCTCTCTGTCTAGCCAGTCGATACAAGTCCTTTTCTCCTTCCTTAGTGTTCAGCCTCTCATACAACTCATTATATGCCTTTTCCTTTGCCACCTCTCTCTTTGCCATGCGCCTAGATTCCAAATACTCTTGTCTACTTTCTTCATCTCCCTGACTATCCCACTTTTTCTTTGCCAACTTCTTCCTTTGAATATTTTCCTGTACCTCCTCATTCCACCACCAAGTCTCCTTGTCTTCCTTCCTCTGTCCACTGGATACACCACATACCCTTCTACCCGTTTCCCTCAATACTTTTGCTGTACTTTCCCAGTCATCTGGTAATTCTTCCCTACCACTCAGATCCTGTATCAACTCCTTCCTGAACTCTGTGTGACCTTCTTCCTTCTGTAACTTCCATCTATCCATCCATCCATCTTCTACCGCTTAATCCTTTTCAGGTCGCGGGGGGGCTGGAGCCTATCCCAGCATCTTTGGGCGAGAGGCAGGGTACACTCTGGACAGATCGCCAATCCATCGCAGGGCCAACACAGAGAGACAGACAACCATTCACTCTCACATTCATGCCTAAGGACAATTTAGGATCCCCAGTTGATGCCAGTTAACCTAACCTGCATGTCTTTGGCCTGTGGGAGGAAACCGGAGTCCCCCGAGTACACCCATGCAGACACGGGGAGAACATGCAAACTCCACACCGTGGGATCGATCCTGTGATGTTCTTGCTGTGCTGCCACAGTGCTAACCACTGTGCCACCACGCTGCCTCCTTCTGTAACTTCCCTCACTTAATCTTTGGCTCTGCCTTCACTCTCTTCCTCTTCTTGCTCTCCAAAGTCTTCCTACAGACTTTCATCCGATGCTGTCTAGCTACATTCTCCTCTGCCACCACCTTGCTGTCTCCTATCTGTTTCAGATTTCTCCTTCTGCATAAGATGTAGTCCACCTGTGTGCACTTTCCGCCACTCTTGTAAATCACCCTATGTTCCTCTCTTCCTAAAGTACGTGTTCACCACAGCCATTTCCATCTTTTTAGCAAAATCCGCAACATCTGTCCTTCCATATTACTCTCCTTAAGACCATACCTACCCAGGACCTCCTCATCACCTCTGTTCCCTTCACCTACATGCCCAGCAAGTCTCCTCCAATCACCAAAGTATAAAATTGTATTTAATGAAATAAAATTAACTAAAAATAACCAAAGATGCAGTTATTTATGCTATACTATTTCTATATATTTACAGTTTTTTTTTTAGAACACTCCTCGCTAAACAGACAACAGGAAAAACCTCCCATATTTTGAAATCCAAATGTTGGCAGGTTTAGTTTGTCTGAATACTGGAGGATGTTAACGGATTAAAGTCACTGACTCTGTGAATTTTGCTCATTATAACTCTCCAGGTACATAATAATGAACATAAATTAGTTAATATTGTAGTAGTTGGTGAGGCAGATCCTCAACAATTCAATATTTTTTTCCTCTACCTCAGTTAGCCTGCATGTCAAGCCTAATGACCTGTTAGCTTAGCGACTCATTATTGTCTCAGTTAGTGGGTTGAAACCACGATAAATGGCTTCACGTAGTGATGGGCAGGTGAAGCCTCACTGAAGCTCTGAAGCTTTCCTTCTAATTAGACCAAAAAAGATTCAAAGCTTTTGAGGCGTCAGTGTAAGAACAGTGACATCTGGTGGTCAACTGAAGCCATAACAACCTCTAGAGTGTGCAACTGAAGCGCTGACACGTTTCAATCCTATGCCAGCAATAAACATTCAGAAAAGACTGTGTGGTTGTTTTAATATACTGATGTTTTTGTTCATTTATAATAGTGGCTCTTAGCCTTTTTTCATTCCCCACTTTGGAAAGGCAGGTGATTAACAAGCGCCCCCCCACCCCCACCCCCACCCCACACACACACACGCACAGGTCTTTTTCTGCCCCTCCACACCCACAATGAATCCAACAGCAAGCTAAGCCTCATGGCTGAACTGTCATCTCTGCTGGAGTCCGAGTTCCACCCTATGCAGGACATACTGAACGCACTGAGGAGCTCATTTAGCAGCAGACTACATCATCCTAGGTGCAGAACCGAGAGGTTTCGCAGGTGTCAGACTGTACAACCTAAGCAGGGCTGCTCGCAGAGATAGCAAAAAGATGTGACAACCTAATAGTATTGAATGCAAAAGACGCAATAGACTTACACAATGGTCCCCTCCGGTATACAACTAGGACAATACCGGTCGCTATGGAGGGTGACAATATGTATGGGTACATAATCATACCATGTAGGATAACTAAGTAGACAGTTATGCTGTTTCATTCCATCTAGCTACAATGCTCCGCACTGTGTGCGTTTATATATTTACATATTTATTCCATCTAGCTACAATGCTCCGCACTGTGTGTCTATATATTTATATGCACATATGTATACTCGCTGCTCTTGTTTTTTTTCTTGCCTTCTGATTGTTGCTCTGAGTGTTGCTATCCCTGTGCTGTTGCAATCCTGGAATTTCCCCATTGTGGGACTAATAAAGGCTTATCTTATCTTATATTTCCTTGTCTTCTTGGCTTTTTGGTTAATTACCATCAAGAATTTCTCTTTCACCATCATTTTGATGGAGAGAGTTTTAAAAAATTCAGTCATGATCTAATTTTATCAGTAATTTTAATTCTAATACTATGATAAAACACTGAATCACTTTTATTGTCATTTGCATTTTCAGTTTTAATTGTGAATTTACAGGATGGGCACACAGATTATGCATTCTTTTTTTGTTCAATGTACATCAGATCCATGTGACACCACGGGGACACAAGAGTTCTGCTTGCCGCAGAGGAAACCAGCAGCCCTCCTCCAAACTCCTCTAAACTTTAAACTCAGAAAATAAAGACTGAGCTCAGACAGTGTTTTGAATCACTCCGCTTTGGGAAGAGTGAGACAAGCTCTGAAGCCTGGGCCTCATTTGCCCATCACTACCTTCACTGCTTACATACCTGCTTTTTCTCTGTTGAAAGTACACTCATGTTTCACTCTGACATCAGGGGAGAGAGTACACGTCTCTCGGACAGCGACACTAGACACACTGCTGCCGACTGGAATGCCGCGCGCGTGTCTGTCTGTCTGTCTGTCTGTCTGTCTGTCTCTCTCTCTCTCTCTCTCTCTCTCTCTCTCTCTCTCAGGGGCAAACATGCAGCTCTCGCACTGAATGTGGCTCTTTTGTGTCTCCTTTGTGGCCCTTTTCTCATTTTTTTTTTTTTTTAAATTGGCTCCAGTGCAGCTGTTTAAAAAAAAAAAAAAAAAAAAAAAAAACATTTTTCTTAGCGTGGTAGCTCACTTTTTGGCGTGGGGGGGCCACCACACAGAAATGCTATAATTGATTGCATTTATATAGCACCTTTCAAGATACCCAAAGCGCTTTACGATGAGTCCATTTTTCATTCACTCCACAGACAGACAATGGTAGTGGTAAGCTACTGCTGTAGGCACAGCTGCCCTGAGACAGACTGACGAAACATGGCTGCCAATTTGTGCCAACGGCCTCTCCGACCACCTACGAACATTTATACACATTCCTACCCAGTGTCACGGACACTGGAGGCAAGGTGGGTAAAGTGTCTTATATTACCAGAATATGAATGATTACAGCCGTTCTCATTAATTACTTGACGGGTTTACCTTCAGGACGTTCTCAGCTGCCTGGAACCTCTCCTTCAGATCTTGTTTCTCCTGCTCATGTCTCCTCTGTTGCTCTGCAGGAGAACCAGAGAAACGGCGTCACGTGACGGGAGGATTTCATGTTCAGAACATCAACACATGAACTGATATTTTAGAGTTTAATTTAAAAAACAAAACAAAACAGTAATGCAAACAAAGTTACTTTGTACAGAACCCTGAACTTTTAGAGTGAGCAGGACCCTCATTTTTTTTTTTTTTTTTTAATTTATGGAACCCTCATTATATGAACTCTCACAGACCACTCATTTTTTGCAGTCTGAACTGTCATTTTTAGAATTTATGTAATCCATATTGTTTAAGAGAGTGTAGACCCCCCCCCCCATGGAACCTTTATACAGTATTTTGGAATCTAGAAACCAGTCATGTTTTTAGAATGTGCAGAACTCTTACAGAACCCTTTTTTTTTTTTACTTTTGGAGACGCCGAAATTTTTAGTGTGCTTTTGCAAAACCCTCATGTTGTTTTGAATTTATGGAACCCTTGCGATGAGCATCATGTCTAACAAAAACAAACTCTGCATTTTTTTAAAGCCTTCGGCACAAAAACGCGTAGGAAACTGTGATGAACCGGGCCAGGAAGTGTGTTTGATCCTGTGTCGCTCTGCAGCAGCTGAGCGGGGGGGCAATTTGGTGCAGGGTTGTCGGAGAGAAATTCACCAGGTAAACGGAGAGGTTGTGTGAAAACTAACTCAGCAGGGGAGGCCTGCAAATCCTCCTTAGGTGCAGAACGCAACCCCAATAAAACCCATGGAAGTTTGTCAACCCAATTTGTATCCGTAAGCGACGCTCTGAGGGCTGCTTTCAATGACCTATGAAAGCGTTCGCATAAACCGTTAGCCTGGGGGTTATACGCGGTAGTGCGGTGAATCTTCACCCCTAGGCTGTGGGCCATCGATGATCAGAGTTCGGAAACAAATTGAGGACCTCTGTCGGACATTATGTCCGATGGAACTCCAAAACGCGCAACCCAAGCTGTTAAAAACGCGCGCGAAACTTCCTCTGCTGTGGTTGACGCCAGAGGAACCGCTTCTGGCCAACGCGTGGTGCGATCCACCATCGTCAAGAGGTGTGTGTACCCCTGTGACAACGGAAGGGGGCCCACCAAGTCGACATGCACATGATCAAAACGCTTAGCCGGGATGTGAAAAGGCTCCAAAGGAGCTCTAGTGTGCTTGTGTATTTTGGCTCGCTGACACGCTACGCAGGCTGCCGCCCATTCCTTGACCTGTTTGCGCAACCCCGGCCAAACAAATTTCTCCCCCACCATCTTGATCGATGCGCGCACCCCGGGGTGCGCCAGGGAATGGACGGAGTCAAAAACGCGGCAGCACCACGCGGCTGGTACCACGGGGCGTGGCCGTCCCATGGAAACATCACAGATTAGGGGAGGCATACCCATTTGCAGCACTCTGTCCTCCAGCCTTAACCCTGTTGGTCCAGACTGGTTTGTCCTTTGTCTCAGAGAGAGGCCCTGGAGGGATTTCCGGACCATCAAAGGCTGAGAGACAATGGTGGAGGATCAAAGGGGTTACAATGTGACTGCATGTTTGCTCAGACACCATGTGACTTGAGTTTCGATGTTCCGGGGTATAAGAGAATGATGTGACTGTGATCTGTCTCTTTTCTTGCTTGGAGGTTGATAGGGAATGTGTTCTGGTAATAAAACTGAACCTGAGAAATAAACCCAGCCTCATCATTGAACATATCCTCTACACTACTGTGAGTGACCCCCACAACAGACTGGGACAAGCAGAGCGCTCAGCTGGAGCAACTGGCAGAACAATGAGATGTGTGTATTGATATCAATAGGCAGCCTCCCTTTGTCTAGCTCTTTCCTGCCAGTAATCTTCCTATTGTTATGGGTGACTCTCAAATGCAAATGTCTTCCTGTCAGTAATCCTCCTATTGATGTGGGTGACTCTCAAATGCAAATGTCCATGCCTACTGCTGTGAATGCATTGTCTGTAGTGGGGTATTTAAACTGCATCGCTCTGTAACTCTTTCTCTCTCTCTGACCACTGCTTCTGACGAGACGCATTCCCTGTCTCCTGACGAGAGCCTCCGGGCCTGCTCCGGCGCACCTGCACGGCGCTGGAGTGGGTGTTGTGATGTCGGTATGATTAATAAACTCCCTCAAAAACTCTCAGTTCACTGCTTATTAT